>CM062295.1:73447545-74047545 GCA_031216915.1 Pictodentalium vernedei | reverse complement strand
CACACAACGACACACGCGTGTGAATGGGTTAATCGATATGGCAGCAGTGCCAGCGCGGAAGGATAAAATGAGAGGCCACAGGCCTCGAGTTTTATCCTTCCGCGATGGCACAAGTGCCATATCGATTAACCCCTTCACACACTCGTGTCGTTCTATGTTTATTACACGCCTTCACGTCTATAAAAACAAATATTAGTAGGATACTGACCAATTCATTTGACAACTATCAACAAAAAAGAACACGCTTTATCGCCCATCAAATTTGCGAGGGGAACCCGTGTTACTATTTCGCCCCTGAGTACCTACTGGCACATAGAACACATTGGAATTCGGGGGATGATCTTTAGCCATCGCTAGCGATTAAAATTGTAATTGCGGCGCATAATATGTAGAAAATTTCAGTGAAATTTCGTTTCTATTTAACCCTTTACCTAACGTAACGGCCAAAAAGGGCCAGCGCAATTCTCAAAAATCGCCAATTAATTTTCATTATTTTTTTCATTTTTTGTCTCAAAAACATGGGTTAGGACCCCTCGTTGGAACGAGCTCGTCATACCCTATGTTTTTGAGACAAAAAATGAAAAAAATTAGTTATTCAAGAATTATTTTTGCAAGTGTCGTCTGCATTTCAGGTTAGGTAAAGGGTTAAAAATATGTGCGGAACAGATTTTTATTTTCCGCATGGTTTAGTGTTGCTGTTGATGGGGATTTCATATAACAGGCGTGTAATAAACACATGAATCCCAGGAGTTTCAAATGAAAATGTGAATGCCAATAGGTAGGGCAGGGAGTAGGGCTTTCAAAATTACAAATTGACAAGCAGCATGTATTGCGTGAGATTTCTGTACATTCATCGCTGTGTCCAAGGAAGTGGTTTGCGCGGGCCAAAGAGTAGTTTCCCTGCCACTCTAACCCACAGATGAGTGAATTTGTCAAGGGCCGCTTAAGCTTGGACGCTTAGCCGCCTCAGTTTCTCCTCCAGTATTCCGATAGACCCAGGAGAGGGCTCATAGAGCACTACTGATTCAGAAGGTAGGACGGAGAATGCAACATGCATTTCCACCTTAGTCTCCACAGACTGTTCCGCATCCATCGGCTTCTCCAAGGTAATGATCGGCTGTTGGATGGAGAGAGCTGTGAAATGGGAAGGGAAAGTGGTACCTATCTCTTTCGCCACCTGCATCTCAGTCTTGGCCTTCTTCTTTTCCAGGAAGGTCTTCGGCGTCGAATGGCTCTTATTTTTTCTCTTTCTCTATTGGAGTGGATCCATAGTCTCTCGGGTGAGGACCATGAAGTGTGACAGAATGTCCTCTCACAAAAGGTACTATCTTTCCCCGAGAGTGGCGATGAGCTGGCTTGCGTCTCAAATATCACCACCAGGTGGACACTTTTGTCTCACTTGCAAGTGAGAGGACAAGAGACGACCAGACCTAACATTAATTGCATCCGGAAAGTCCTTTGAAATTGGCGTCTTCGCACTCAGAAGTCTGATGCACCATGTGAAAACCAGCATCGTTATATCCATGAGAATGTCTGACGATGGGCAGGAAAGGTGTGGCGCAGGTCAGTCCTTTTCTACCCTCTTCAACTGTAAAACTATAAAACGATTTGTGACAGGTCCGGAAGTGGAAAATGGGTAAAAGGTATGAGTTGTGTTTTTCTCTCGATTCATTTTTTTTTTGGGGGGGGGGGGGGTGGGGAGGTTGGGGTGGATGTGAGGGAGAGACGATCGTTGTAGTTGTTGGAGTAACTGGAGTGTTATTACTGTTGGACTGATTCGGCTGATATGGTCTAGTCCTTGCTGTTGCTGCTGCCCCTGACGGTCCAAGGATGCGCGCATATTTGGAGTTCTTTCATTATTTTGTCTGATTCATTCAATCGTCTTGTAGTTTCGCCCAAGCGTGCTAAGTATTCCTCGTGTTGTCTGTGCAGTCTCTCCTGTCGCACTCTCCTCCTCTGTCGGACACACGTACCGTTTCCTGAGCTGGGGTCTGGTTTAGAGAAGTTGGCACAGTAGGAGTTGGAGAGGTTGGATAATAAATGGTATGTTGGTTTAGATGCAGCCGGTGCCTAGAGTGAGAGGCGTGCGGCTACCTTTCAAACCCCCATTGCATTTTTATTCTTTTCGTGGCCCCTGAGACGCTCTTGTCGGCTTGGTTGTTGTTGCTGTTACCAGCGTTTCGATGACCTTATCCTTTTTCTTCTGGTTGGTGGCTTTGCCGGGCTATTGATTGGTGAAATTGGTGTCAAACGAGTTTCATAATTTCTTTTTACATTTTCGCTCTTTCTTCTGACCTTTTGTGGGCTTGCTCGTCTTGTCCCCTCCCCCACCCCCCCCCCCCCCCGAAATTTGAATTCTAGTCTGCTCTTCGGGCGAGGTGAAGGGTTCAAAAATGTATTGCCTGTTTTCGTTGTATGCATGGGTTTGACGTCTGGTCCGTTAGCATCATCAGATATCGTTCTGAATAGATATTACATTTTTGCCAAGAGGTCAAAAAAGATTAACTCCTTTATGCTGCTGGCGAATATTCCTGCCCAGGACACAAAATCTCTTTCAACTGAAATATGTATCATTTGGGCACATTTAAACACTTTTCCTCCCTATAAATTGAATGACCTTTTGGACCAATGGTTTACTTATTACATGTTTATGAATTTTTCATCAATTCTAGTCATGGCTGCTTCACAGCAGCCATGACTATATTTGATGAAAACTATATTTAAAATCCTCAGCGGCTTAAGAGTTAGGGTCGGGCATGAAAATTAGGATCGTTCGGAAACCCTCAACTATCTTTTTTTAGCGTAATCCCTTTTTTCCAAGATTCTTCTGTAACACGTTGAGCGAACCAATGACTATAAAATAACATCAATATGCTTGAAATAGTTGTTTATTGATACAAACAATGAAAATGGATTTTAACACACAAAGCTCAATCTCTGACACATTCAATACAATGGAATTACAAATTACGGTCGTGCTAAAACAACTTTGAGAATTTTGAACGGACATTTTATGTCCTTATCTAATGATGCGAGTACGTTGGCTGAATTCAATCTGATTGCCGGAGGATTTAAACTCAAAGAAGGTTTCACTCTGAATACAGCCTTTATCCAACCGCGTCAGATTAAAACATTTCTATCTATTTTTTATTGGTCTCATTAACTATTTAGGGCAAATTAGTAGCCTTTGTGTGCTCTGGTTAGCCTTTTGGTTATTTTCTATTGTTACTGACGCGGTGTATATTTCTCGCCAAATAATGAGTTATTTTGACCAGACCATTGATGTGTCGCCGTCTGATGTTGCCCGAAGGCTATATGGAGGAGACCTCGTGCATGTTTGACTGAGGTAATCGGGTTAGCATTCGGTGATGGGTATGAGGTAGTGACAGGAGTAGTCACCATTTGTTGGTGTCTGCGTTAATTTGTCAATACAGCTTCAGCCAAAACTAGATGACCCATTAATGGAGATGCCTTGTGCCTTGTGAGAGTCTGGGGTTACATAAACGACTCCTGGACGTGTAAAAGTTTACTATAAGTCGACTAGGGAGTAGTATGGTACATAAGACGTTACGGAGAAAACGTTGAAGATAAATATCTCACCCTTCCCATCAATTTCCCTTCACATATCCATACTATATACGCATAGCCCTGTGTGTCCAAATATCACTATACATACCAGAGCATACTATATACGCAGTATGTATACCATTTTACGGTTTCAGTTCTGAATGATGCTGTTGTTTTGCATCGGAAAAGATTCGGTTTCTGTGGGAATTTTATACTAGCCGGGTAATGGGGCACGATTCATACGTACTATACTACTCTGAGCACTCTCCGGTATTACTATTTCAGCAGTGTTGTCGAACTGTTCTACGGATAAGTTTCGTATGCTCGGGGTTCTTGGAATTGTTGATGAAATCGAGTCATGGCTGCTGTAAGCAGCCATGATCCGATTTATAAAACAAATCAAGTAATAATTATTCCGGTTGTTCATCTTGAAAATTTTGTAATTAGTTGAATACTGATCAAGACTTGGGGCTGAAATCCATTAGTAATCACAGATCTCGTCTGCTCTTTTATTATGACGCGTTTTTTTTTTCTTGGAGGTAGGCATGTGTCGATGAAAACGTTTTATTGCCCTACCAATATCTTATGTGACAATACGAGAAGACGTAATCGTGAAATTTATTCATTTATTTATTAGGGTTTAACGACACTTTCGGCAACCAGGATCACCTCGTGTCGGACAGTTCAACGGGTAGAGAAAGCAGGAGTACCAGGAGAGAACCATAGATCAACGGCGAGCAACTGCCAGACTCCCCAACATAGTAACTCCACACAAGCAGGGTTAGCATTGGTTGAAGTGCACCATCGACACAACGCAGTTATCCCTGGTGGGGATCGAACTATGGACCTTTCCGATTGTAGATCAATGTCATAAGACTGGCTAGCCCCCCCCCCCCCCCACCGCCCCACCGCCCGCCCGCCCCACCACCCCCACCTCCACATTTATGACACTGTGCGATGATGATGGTAGGTAGAAAAGATGTAATTGCAATATAAGCATCCGTATGTCATAATAACTCACTAGATTACATAAACGCCAAGCAGTTGCAAAGTGATAAACGTTGATAGACATTCTCTGGGTTCGTGTTGGGTGGGCTTCAGATGTGCCAAAGGCGTGGGAATGGGTGGTGGGGCCAGAAAGGCAGAAGCACAAATGTAAAAAAATTGCTGGTTAAGCCCTCATGGGAATGGTGAAAATAAACAAGGGCCATAAAACACAGGAAAGTGTAATCTGAACCATGCCATGCCCTTTAATTAGTCCTTCCGCTCCATCCTCTCAAAATCGGCGCTATGTTGTACGGTAGAATGACTGATCCAGTCGTCGAGATTTGCGATTTGTCCTTCCGTCGTTCCAAGTGTAGATACCTGTCCACGCCCCCTGTGAGTGAGCGATCTTTCTTTTCTGGTGTTGCTTTCTCGAGTCAGGTGACGTTTATTCGGTCATACTTGCTAGTTAACCCTCTACCCAACGTAACGGCCATAACCTATGTTTTTGAGACAAAGAATGAAAACAATTAGTTATTCAAGAATTGTTTTTGCAAGTGTCGTCTGCTTTTCATGTTAGGTAAAGGGTTAATAATATCACTGTTGTAATTTAATCTAGATATAGGTGATTTAAAGCAATATTTTAGAGGACTCGCAATCTTTAAGACAGTGTAAAATTCATCAAAATTTCAAAAGCCACTGCTGCATTTTTCCGGGTATGTAAAATAGATAACGTTTCTGTTTGAGACAACCGTAGAAACGTGATGTTGTGTCAGAGATTTAGATGCTTGCTACCTCTGTTAACCCTTTACCCAACGTAACGGCCAAAATCGGCCAGCGCTAATCTCAAAAATCGCCAATAAATTTTCATTATTTTTTGTCTCAAAAAATAGGTTATGACACCTGACTGGAACGAGCTCGTCGAGCTCCAGTGAGGGGTCATAACCTGTGCTTTTGAGACAGAAAATGAAAAAATTAGTTATTCAAGATTTTTTTTTTTACAAATGTCGTCTGCTTTTCATGTTAGGTTAAAGGGTTAAGAGTACTTACGCTATATTGATGGGAAATTGGTTTCGATACCACTGCGGTTGTGAAATCTACTGCGACTAAATGTGTTAAAGCAACAATAGTCTAGCAACATCATGAGGCATGGTCGGGCAAACACAGATCATGATCATTCTACCCCAATCTGAAGCTTAACCCTTCCGACACGGTGTGCATAAATTTTTGCATGAAGAAAAATGGAAGTGGACGAGCTGACAATATAAAGAGCAAAAAACTCTGAAGCGAGGCTCGGGAGTAATTTAATCTAACAGCTCGACTGCATTAAATTATTACTGAACCTCCAAAACAAACCACGATGGTTTCGCCCATTTCGCCGTTGACAGTTTTGACTGAAATGATACCTTCCATGGCGCCAGTGCTGAAAGGGTTAACGCTAGTTATAGGCCTGGTGTTGCATCCATGATTGTGGCGACAGGGGTGATGGGGAGGGGGGGGGGGGTTGAATATCCAACCCTGGCCCATATTTTCAACACTTAGACATTTTTCCGAGATAAGGTGTCGGTCCCACCATCGTACGTCAGGCATCCAATTTTCGCTACGACAGTCGTTTACGTCATCAGATTGAAATAAAAACAATAGCTTTCCGTTGGGGTGGTCACACCTACGTGTGCAATAAAACTTTCGTATACATCGATCCTGTCAGTCCAAATAAAATGGAACATGCTCTATTTTTGACAGCTCGAATCCAATCGTTTTTCGATATTTTCAACATTTTGAAGGTCAAGGTCAAATCAAAGTATCAAAAACACATAATTATGTATGTAGTACGTCATTTTTCTGATTCCTGAAAGTGCTGTGTAGAAGGTAGGTTTGCATGTTTGTTACTCGTGTCTTATATTTTCACGGTAGTGAACTTGTGAATTTTATGTAGATGATTAAGTTCCAAGTGGTTTAACGTCTGCGTCACTGCCGCCCCCAATATCTTTTATTCAAATTTCTATTGAAAATTAAGATAATTTTAAAAAATCATAAGCTCAATGTAGGGGTTCAACTATAACTTGGCCCCATTTTCATAGTTCAATTTATATGTGCTCCCTACGGAGAGCTTTGACTACATAGAAACGTACATGTAATGTGACCACGCAACGGTGCGAATCGCAGAGAAATACGTGTACGATAGACGAACTATAAAATCGTATGCGATTGGGTGACCGCCGCCTAACGGATATTCTCCTCTCAGACTTCTGAAGTCAGTTTCTTCTATTTATTTTTAGACATTTTAGCCTCAAACCACCAACAGTTGGAATCTCCGTGTCCTATGGTAGTGGATTTCGTGGCATTTTATCTGAGGCTGTCACCGTTTATAACAGACAATTATAAAGTTGACATCAATTCAGTGAAGGTAGGAGATTCCGCCATCACTGCAAGTAACAGTGTACGTAATCTTGGTGCCTTCTTCGACTCTATCTTGTCTATGGACAGACATGTTACAAATATGTGCAATAAAGCTTTGCAGGGGTCTATACAAAGTTAAACAGATAAGACAGTTCCACACGAAAGACTCCACAAAAACCCTAGTTCATGCCTTTGTAACTTCAAATTTGGATTATTGTAATGCCTTACTGTTCAACCTTCCACAATATCATTACTCTCGGCTGCAGAGGGTACTAAATGCATCAGCCCGAGTGGTATGTAGGGTATCACGATCTCAACACATCACTCCTGTCCTGAGGGATATGCACTGGCTACCAGTCAAGTACAGAATAATTTTCAAAACTTTATTATTAGTTTTTAAGACACAAAACAACATGTCACCAGCCTACTTAGAAGAACTCCTTAATACCAAGAATGAGTGTCAATACAACCTGAGGGCTGATGGTAAAATGCTACTACATGTTCCAAAACATAGGTGTAAGACATTTGAAGGCAGGTCATTCTCATTTGCTGGCCCTCACTTGTGGAATAATTTACCAGAACACAAAAAAGACTGTCAAATGTCAACCTTTTCAAGAAAGATCTCAAAACGTACCTGTTTCAAAAAGCCTATAAGTGATGTTGTGGACTGTAAGATACTGTATATATTCCGTTTGTATGTTTGCATGAGCTCAGTAACATGTACAACGCCTTAGAATATGGTTCAACATCTTCTGAACTATAATTTTGCCGCTATATAAATGTGTATATTATTTTTATATTTAACTTGAATTTAAGGAATATCAGAGGTGGGAATTTCAACATAAACAAAATTCCATTACTTATATAGCACCTAAACAGGTAATAAAAATCATCATCATCAGCAAAGTTTTAATTAATGAAGCAGTGGATTATACCCGGTGCTTCATTAATTAAATTGTTGCTGATTATTCCTGTAATTAGTGTTTGGAATCATATATTATTGCGTACGTAGAAATATTGCCCACCCATGGAAAGTGACCAGTCCACGGCGGCCGTACTGTGGTGCTCTTTGAATCACATTTCATTTGATTTTCTAACTAGAATTAATAATTTCGACCCATGAGTGCAACAAGCCGGCATCTGCAATGCTAAGGCATTGCAGATGGCGGTTTGTTGCAATCAAGAGATGATTTCCAACTCCACAACCACAAAATATCATGGTCACATATGCTGACGGAAAAAAGAAACGCAAGTTCAGTTTTGGTAATATATTTGTTTTTATCCACAGATCAAATGCAGTAAAATTTTACTCATAGCTACCTCGGTGTACTGTTTAAACAATCTTTGGTTGAAATTCAGTCAACCATGACCACGTGCGATGTTGCATGCTTTCAGCCGATTTTTCGACAAAGCGGGCATCCGGGACACTCCCACGTGTTGTGGGCTTGAAAACCATACCAAATCGAAGTTTTGAACAGTACACGTCGATTGCACAACTTTTCATTTCAACTCGACTGAAAAGCAAAATGCCGCGAATATCCGAAGTTGATAGGGGTAGGGCTATTGCTCTAATTGTGCAGGGCCAATCGCAACGTCTCCTCGCCCAGCAATTTGGGGTCCATGAGTCAACGATAGCTCGTTTAGTCTGACGTCTCAGAGCCACAGGAAGATTAGCTGACCGTCCCAGGAGCGGACGTCCGTCGCCACGTCAGGATAGAGGTACACGTCTCTCACACCTCCGTAACCGATTTCAGACGGCGACGGAGACGGCGAGTCAGGTTGTAGGCACTCATGGTCGCCGAGTGTGTCCAAGAACAGTTAGGAATCAATTGCGGGAGTTCAATTTAAGGCCACGACGTCCCTACGTTGGTCCGCAACTTACACCAAGGCGACGTCAACGTCGATTGCAATGGCTGCGGGAAACGTCGATTGCAATGGCTGCGGGAACATGCACCAAATCGGTTTCACTTGACCCATTGGAGACGTGTGATATTCACTGACGAGTCTCGGTTCATGCTTCACACGTCAGATGGACGACAACGTAGCTATCGACGTCAAGATAAGCGATATTCTGATGCGTGCGTTAAGGAAAACGACAGATTCTTGAGGGGGGTCTGTTATTGTTTGGGGGATTTCTCAAGGCGTGAAAACACCTCTCGTGGTCATCCAGGGCAATCTTACAGGTGTAAGATATCGGGATCAGGTCCGCATACCTCTTGTCCTTCCATTTATCCAAGCGCGTAACCTTACGTTGCAGCAGGATATTGCAAGGCTTCACGTTGCTAGGGGTTGTCGTGACTTCCTCAACCAAAACAATGTCCCAGTTCTCGATTGGCTACCCTACAGACCACATTTGTGGGACGGCCTGGACAGGAAGGCCAGGAAGCGCGTGAATGCCCCAAACAACGACGTTTAGCTTACGCAGGCCCTTCTTCGGAAGTGGAATAACATCCCACAAAGGACAATAAACAACTTGATGGGATCAATGGGAAGGAGAGTTAGAGCAGCGACTAAAGCCCGGGTTGGACACATCCGCTATTGATTTTGATTAGGAAATGGCTAAGGGTACCCGCGTTGTCCATACAAACGCCATATCGTCGCCTGAGTGCTAGAATGTTCTATGTCCCATAGGGGACATAGAACATTCTAGCACTCAGGCAACGGTATGTATTAAGACAACAACATTTAATCAGTAATGAAGAAACAACATCAACATTCCAACAATGAAATAATCATCCATAACACGTTTGAAATATTTACCACAGAAAAAAAACTTGCGCTTCCTTTTTCCGCTAGTACACATTCAACAGCTAGAAATTCACAGAGAGCAATTGGAAAATTCTCACTCTAGTTTTGGTGTGAATTTCAAATGATTTTCTCAAAAGTTGAATGCTCTGCAAGGGATCTGCGAATCACACATTTTTTTCGAATCGAATCTCTAATCGAATCGTGTCTCTGATATCGATATCGAATCGAATCTCGAATCGAATCTTAATAGACAAGTTATTTCATATTGCATCAAACGGAAGTTGGAGAACACTGTGATGACTGTTACCAGACTGAGTGAATACCTTAAACACCAATAAATAGATATTCTTTGTAGGACCGTCGCTGAAACAGCTAGGCCTATTATTCATAGTTTTAGTTTTTGAAGGCTTAACTTGTTACTATTCACATTCTTAAGAACGTGAATAGTAACAAGTTAACCATTCAAAAGCTAAAACTTTGGATAATGTTCTGGACAAAATTCGCTACTTACCTAACAATTAACCATTGTCAATTACTCAATTAAATATGAATTGAGCCTACACGAATGAATTGTCTAATGCCAATTTTATCCAGTTTTTGTTGGAAGTGTTGTTAATAAGTTGAAATGGGGGCGTGGTGGCTCAGTAGGTAGAGGTGCAGGCTGCAAGCCGAGAGGTCCTCCGTCCGGATCCCACCTGCGGCAATCGCGTTGTGTCCTTGAGCAAGACACTTCACCCCCATTGCCCACGTGGAGGCACAGTGGCGATGTGTACTAAGGCGTACTGCACGTCGATGATGCTCCTGTCTTCAACCAATGCTAACCCTGCTTGTGTGGAATTAGTATGTTGGGGAGCTGACAGTTGCTCGCCGTTGCTCGGTGATTCTCCCCAGGTACTCCAGCTTCCTCCACCAGTAAAACAGTCGAGGTCATGATTAGCCATTGTGCAGAAATATGTGACCTTAAACACCAATAAATAAATAATATAAATAAGTTGAAATATGAGAGATTCGAAAAAAATCGAAACTTGAGACTAATTCGGGATCGATCTCGAAGTGGACTTATGGTATCGACATCGAATCGAATCTCGAATATTCGTAGGGCCCTATATTCTGCACCCCGAACGAAGACTCTCTAGCTACTTCCCTATTTGTGCATCTTGACGCACAAAAAAAAATCTACTGCCGTGTTTCATATACAAAGCATGTTAATGTCGGCATTCAGATATTTTATGCCCATCTATGAGTAAGGACATGGATAATTTTCGCAGTAACATGAAAAGAGGTGAGTTTATTCTTACATTTTCTTTCTTTAAGCCACATAAGTTTAAATGTGAGCTCACCTCATCATACCCGTCAGCACTTTGAAATTCCCGCATGCTTATTTTTTTCGTTGATCCGATTGTTTGAGTACAAAACAATTACGGTAACACACCCGAAAGATATTAAATATTCGTGGTTGTTGTTTTTGCACCGGATACGAGGTTTTATTGCGGATAATAATGAAAATAATTGTAAATTCAATTTGTCATTGTTTCTACCCGCGGCAAAATCAACCAAACTTTTAGATTTCCCACGCTCACAGTCTACTAATTCAATGAATATTGAAATATATGCCGGCGCCATGTCTTACATCCCGACTACATGAAACATTCTCCCCCACGGAAATATAAAATTATATTTGCCTTTTCTGCCAAAGGCAGCAAGTAATAATTGAATAATTGTCAAAATTTAGCCAAGTTACAAAACTTCCTTCGTTACTGTATTCGTGGTGTCTTTGGGGGGTCGAGTTGCCTCTGATCATTCTTCCGGAACAGGGTTAAACTTTGGCCCACTTTCAAATCTGGACGTGCTACTGAGCCATGGCGGTAGAGTCTGGTGTTGGGAGGGGAGGTGGGTTCTGTTAGTTTAGTAGAGCAAAGTCGCAACTGCTTATCTGTTAACCCTTTACCTAACATGAAAAGCAGACGACACTTGCAAACAAAATTCTTGAATAACTAATTTTTTTCATTTTTTGTCAGAAAACATAGGTTAGACCCCTCATTGGAACGAGCTCGATGAGCACGTTCCAAAGAGGGGTCATAACCTATGTTTTTAAGACAAAAAATAAAAATATAATGAAAATTAATTGGCGATTTTTGAGAATAGCGCTGGACGGTTTTTGGCCGTTACGTTGAGTAAAGGGTTATAAAACGAGAGAGCAAAAGCGATGATTCCCAAACCGCCTGAAAGAAATGGATAGAATTTTTTTCCATTGCACCGGCGTAGCTAGGCGAGGCTGTGAGAGGGGTCTTGCCCCCTCCTAAAATTTTCGCACCCACCCCCCCCCCCCCGCCCCACACCCCCATTGGGCCAATGCTAGTTTCACACAACATAGAACCCCAAATGCTCTCCAATATAGGGACTTCACACGCTACAAATACCTCAGATTCGCTTTTCGTGCAATAAATTTTGCAATTTTTTCTCGTGTGTGTGTGTGTGTGTTGACGGGGGCGGGAGCGAGGGCGAGGGCGGGGCGGATGAGGGGGATAATCATAACTAGGGACACCTCAAACCAAAACTGGCTATGCAATTGATAATGGTATAGAATCTTCTCTACGCGCCTGTTTCATTACCAGATTTCTGGGAACTTAATTTATCTTACAATCAACATGTATTTTGTCAGTATTAACTCCGCAACTGCCGTGTATCCGACCCCCTGATACAGATGTTTGTATCAGGGGGTAGGATACAAGCACGTTCCTTTCGCGTGAGTTCCATTTATTGTCTTTTTGTTCATCCGTACGAATAAATAGTTCGTGATATATATATATATTCGTCTATTCATGACTTATCTCCAATATATTGTGAGATAAAATGATTATTACCATTATGTGGATGTACAAAATATGTATTTGAGTCTCGCTCCGGGTTCTAAGGGTAGATCATGACCCGTCTTCGACTCGTCGTGATCTGCCCTTAGAACCCGGAGCTCGACTCGGATACATATTTTGTACATCCACATAATGATTATTCCTAATTTTGCCGAATCGTGGCGATAGGGCCTGCAGTCGACAAGGACGTCGTCGCTTCATCAACGCTTCTATGGATGACCGCAGCTTTACACGCCATTTGCACCATTGAGCAAATTTCGTACGAGAATGTCGCTTTGCCTGAATGTTAGTGAAACACTTTCCTGAACCCGTACAGGGTTGAGTATCAGAAAAATTCCCCTGAGACACGTTGGAACACAATAAATAAATCAACCACTCATTTTATTGCACGCCTGTTCTATGTAATCCCCATCTACAGCAACACTAAGCCGTGCGGAAAATAAAAATCTGTTCCGCACATGTGTGGAACGGAAATCGTTGACGGACTATTTTTATAAAGAAGCGAAATTTCACTGGAATTTTCTACAAATCGTGTACCGCAATTACAATTTCAATCCCTAGCGATAGCTAAAAGTCGTTCCCTGAGTTCCAATGTGTTCTATGTGCCAGTAGGCAGCCAGTAGGCACATAGAACATATTGGAACTCAGAGGACGAAAGGGTAAGACAAGTTCCCCTCGCAAGTTTGGTTGGCGACAAAATATGTTCTTTTTGGTGATTTATTATTATTATTATTATTATTTATTGACGTTTAATGTCACATATTTATGCACAATGGCTAATCATGACCTTGACAGTTTTACGGGTGGAGGAAGCCGGAGTACCCGGAGAGAACCACCGAGCAACGACGAGCAGCTGCCAGCTCCCCAACATCGTAACTCCGCATTGCAGCACAGGCAGGGTTAGATTGGTTGAAGACATGCGTACCATCGACGTGCAGTACGCCTTAGTACACGGCGTCATCGTGCCCCCACGCGGGCAATGGAGATGAAGTGTCTTGCCCAAGGACACAACGCGGTTGCCGCAGGTGGGATTCGAACCGAGGACCTTTCGGCTTGCAGCCTGCACCTCTACCTACTGAGCTACCGCGCTCCCCTCTTTGGTGATAATTATCAAATGAATTGTTGAGTGCCCTTCTAATAATTGTTTTATAGACGCAAAGGCGTGTAATAAACACAGAACGACACGCGTGTGTGAATGGGTTAATCGATATGGCACGCGTGCTAGCGCGAAAGGATAGAACGAGTTTTATCCTTCCGCCATGGCACAAGTGCCATATCGATTATTAACCCATTCACACACGCGTGCCGTTCTGTGTATATGTTGACTGGACGCTGACATTTTGGTCTGTCCGCTCTCTCACGGGTATCCAACACTGTTAATGTCCGAAACGAATGTGACAACCGTCACTTATTCCCAGTTCCCTATTCGGCATTCGTTTTCAACGAATTTTATCGGTTAACAACGAATGTCGAATAAGGAACTCGGAATAAGTAACGGTTGTCTCATCCTCTTGTCCGAATAGCTCGTCGAGAAGCTTAACTGGTAGAGTTCTGGAAGCCCATATTTGGGCTTTATTCTGAAATGCAGGTACCACAACTTGAAGGCTCATATTCAGTCTATGTGCTTTGTATTATCTTTGAAGTGATATTATTTAGTCTGTAAGCGATTGCCTTGTTACAATTTATGGGAGGGTGCCCATAGGCACTCTCCCATAAATTGTAACAAGGCAAAGACATGTGTACAAGATTTGATGGATGAAAATAATTTAGCACTCGACCAGTTAAGTTTATGTACTAAAGAACCATGCATCAAATTCGTATCATGATCTGGCAAACATGGTCACAACCCTCCCTAAATATCTGAATGGTTCTGATTGCTCCCCTTCCACTTTCTCCGCCGACCATCAATGACAGATCCCAACACACGACTTCTTATCCACTACTAATATTACTATCACCGACGCGGCTGTTGCAGTTGGGTTATAAACACGGCTTTGTGCAACTCTGATTGCTGATATATCTGTTATAATTTATTTTGTATTTTGTTACATCAGTATGAAAGGAAGATCTCGAAGTGGACGATAAACTGTCATTAGTATCGAGAAAGCAGGTGCCCATTCACTCACTTTAGATGTTTATCAGTGAAGACCCATTCTTTGTTGATGTCGTTTCCGGTGTTTGGTTGTTGCTAACACGCAAACCTTTATGACACGGACATCCTTAATATCAAGTCAGATGGCTTGACAAATTTCCCACTGCTACATCTGAGCAAAATGAATGTATTATAAAAAAATCAAATCAACGAATGAGAACGGAGATTGAAAGTAACTTCCCTGGCTCATGTTTCTTCTGGCTTTTCAAACTAACCCTGCTCTTACGATTTTGTCATGGCTGACAATTTTCGCCATTTTGAGAGATTTACAGGAAAGTTAGCCCTCTTCCACCCCCTCCCGCTCCACTTTATTTTCTAGGGTTGTCAGCAAATTTAACATTGATGGTATGGGAATTTCATTTAAAAAATTGACATTTTGAAATGTTGACTTAGTTGAATCGTCGATGTGCACATCATTTCACAAACTTCAGGCATTTTCCGTTAGAGTAGTATAAAACTACAGAAGCTGGCAATTCAGGGCTAAAATTTCGACGAGAAAACGAGAATCGATTCGCACAAAGATTCCCGCAATAAAACTTGTGAGAATCCATGTAGATTCTCGCGGCACCTCTGCTAGGATTCGCGTGAAAAAAAGTCAATTTAACACATTATTTAACACAGCGGCAACAAATTAACCAGCAGAAGGCTAATTTTGACCTGAAATATTTTGACACTATGTCAATAAAATCTTACAAATATGGCTGTCATTGGAACCGGCTCATTGAGCCGGTTCCAACGACAGCCATATTTGTAAGATTTTATTGGTAAATATTATTCATTTATTAATTTTATCATCTTTTTATTATTTATTGTTTAAAAATTATCAAATTTAGTTTTAAAAATTAAAAAGGTGTTTTGGGTAAAATGTTAACATGTGTTATCAGTATACAACAGTGGTTCAACCTTGGTGGCGTCCTGGGATCCTGGGACACTCATAGTGGGTATGGAATCTCGCAACCATTTTCACGAGAATCCAAATGGATTCTCACAAATTTAGACGAAATATAAGCCCTGTGGCATTTGACAAGTTTTTTTTCCCAGCCAGTTTGTACGTTTGAATATTATTTTCCATTTAAACCCATTCAAAATAAGAAAACGTCGCCTTCACCATCGTTTAATGTTATTGAACTTTTTGGGGATTATTATATCAACACTGTCCGTATCGTGATATGTAATACAGATACTACCATTTCCATTTACTATAAAAGTCGAGGAGGTGAGATTTCCTATTTTTTTCCTGGGAGGAATAAAAACTTGCAATTTACTGTAAAAACACATTCGCCAAACAAAGAGCCTAGGAGGATAGTTACGTAGTTGCTTCTAATTACCTTACCATAAAAAGCCACGTTTCCTTTTGTAATTTTTAATAACGAAAACAACAGACAGCTCCCAGAGCTGTCTGTTGTTTCGCTTATTAAAAATAACAAAATAAAACTTGTCTTTTCATGGCAAGCTAATTAGAAGCAACAAGTCGAACGATAATCCATCATTAAGGATATGTATCAGTATTATACCTAACCTACCAACACTAAAGTAACAAAAGGAAAGTTGGCTTTATTTTCTACTGATGTTATAGGTGTTTTCTCAACAATTAAATGCTTCTTTCTGGACCTTCCTCGCTCGTCTTATAATTTCAGGGGAGATAACTTTATCGAAAGTCGATTTTCATGACGAGATAAGTAAGGATGTAAAATTTGAGGCAAAGGATAAAACTCTCACAAAAACTTAATTCACTGAAATGTTTAAATTTAATTTATTACAATTTACGGGAGAGAGCATGCCTGTAGCGGTCGTGGTATAAAGGCCATTTACCAACCAGCCTGGTTGGTCCGGATCTCTTAGTCTCATGGTAAATCGGTCGCTTTATGTGCTAGAGGTCGACGGTTCGAACCCCGGCTCCCGCACTTATCTCTCCTTCTGTTACATTTGGGGGCTCGTCCGATCCTCAGCAGTAGGTGGCACTGTGGGTGTTTCGATCGCTCTGAGGGAGAAACCTGGGTGAGATTCACATGTGGTGGATCTCAAAAGAAGGGGAGAGTAGTGTAGCGGTCGTGGTATAAAGGCCATTTGCAAACCAGCCTGGTTGGTCCGGATCTCTTAGTCTCGTGGTAAATCGGTCGCTTTATGTGCTAGAGGTCGACGGTTCGAACCCTGGCTCCCACACTTATTTCTCCTCCTGTTACATGCCGATTATTAATTAATTTATTTATTTATTTATTTATTTATTTATTTATTTATTATTTATTTATTTATTTATTTATTTATTTATTTATTTATTTATTTATTTATTTATTTATTAGGGCTTGATGACACTTTCGACAGCCAGGGTCACCTCGTGTCGGACCGTTTTACGGATGGAGGAAGCCGGAGTACCCGGAGAGAACCACCGAGCAACGGCGAGCAACTGTCAGACTCTCCAACGTTCTAACTCCACACACAAGCAGGACTAGCATTGGTTGAAGGCAAGTGCGCCATCGACGTGCAGTACACCCTACAACACAACGTCGCCGTGCCCCACGCGGGCAATCGATTAAAAGTGTAGTCGTGGGAAAAGATTTGATGGCTCAACTTAGAAGGAATAGTTGACTCGGCCCTTAAATATTAAGCAACCACGAAATAATGAAGGATAGCAATTCTTCATTATCTCGAGGTTGCTCAACATTTAAGGACCGAGTTGTGTACACGGTTCACTATAGTTTCGCTTTCTCTGGGCTTTTGGCGATGAAGGAAACTTCCGTCAGGTGTTCGAACTTGGCCATTCCATAAAATAAAAGTATCGTTTACGGTGAATAATCGAGGGGTATCAAAATTTATATTAATTTGAAAATCGGTTTCAGTGTATCAATTTCCGAACCAGTGAAAGCGATCAAAAACCAGATAAAATTTGATAGATGAAAATGTTGGAGTATCATTGGGACTGTTAGTTTCGTATCTCCTTTTATTATATGACTATGCAATTTAACCTCTAAATATCACCACTGTTTCACGATCTTTTCCTGGTCCCCGGAAAATCCACAGTGTGGAATCCGATTCCGTATCACTACATTATGACGGACTATTTACGGGTGCATTCGAATTCGCATAATTAGCTGTTCCGGTCGCAGAGAGTACTTTAGTCCGAGCTGGAATGGGTGTGCTCGAACTACGGTCCGGGTTTGTTTACAGTTTCTTCTCCTTGCAACCATTGCTTTCGGCTTTGTAAAAAATTTAAAAAAAAATCAATTTTCGATTTATAAACGCAATTAAAATGGATTGTGGAGATGATTGGGACGTTGAAGAAGCGTTTCTGGGCAATTTTGACTTGCCAATTTTCGAGCTGAATGTGACAACACCAAGTGTTCTAAAAGGTACAGGTTTGAGGCCTGATATTAATATAGATATGTATTCAAGTACCTGTTACAAAAATAAGTGTAAACAAAAATAGTTCTTTTTTACCTCAATCCAAATTACCAAAAAAGGTTGGGGGAACTGTTAATTCTAGCGTTGGTATGCGATGTTGAACTATAAGTCATATAATAAACCTTTTATCCCAACACTGAGGTGATCTATGTCGTCGCATCACGTCGCGTTGAGGTCAGATTGTCGTATCAAATGAGCTGCCTGCGGCAGCTCGTTTAATCCATCGATCTGACCTCCTCGGGGCGCGGTGGCGTCGCGGTAACCTGTTCTCGTCAGATCACCGAAGTTAAGCAACGTCGAGCGCGGTTTGTAGTTGGATGGGTGACCATTTCAGCGACTGATTCGTGCTCCCGCGTTGTGTCCTTGGGCAAAGCACTTAACCCCGATTGCCTACGCGGGGGTACGATGATGCTGTGTACTAAGGCGTACTGCACGTCGATGGTGCGCCTGTCTTCAACCAATCTAACCCTGCCTGTGCCACGGTGCAGAGTTCAGAGTTACGATGTTGGAGAGCTGACAGCTGCTCGCCGTTGCTCGGTGGTTCTCTCCGGGTACTCCGGCTTCCCCCACCCGTAAAAAAAACTGTCACCGACATGATATGACCCTGGCTGTTAATGTGTCGTTAAACCATAATAAATAAATAAATAAATAAATATCTGACCTCCTCAACGCGACGTGATACTGCGACCCAGATCACTTCAGTGTTGCCATAATATATATTTATCACATAATCGACATCAAATAACCCACAACTGAAATATCGTTCACAATTCGTCTGATAAAAGCGTAAACTCAAAAGTCGACGACGTCGTTACATTACGAGTGAGGTGTTTTGGGAAGTAGAATTGGATTAACCCTTTACCCAACGCAGACGATATCAAAATTTATTACTTTAAGTATCATTTTTTTAAAAATTTTCAAAAAATTTCAACAAAACCATATCATGTGACCCCTCGTTGGAACGAGCTCAATGAGCTCGTTCCAATGAGGGGTCACATGATATGGTTTTGATGAAAAATTTTTACAAATTTAATTTTTTCAACTGCTCAATTTGTATATTACGCGGGCGGATGCGGGCGGATGCGGGCGATTCGTTAGGTAAAGGGTTAATCTTCTCTTATATTTCATCAACTGTTTACCAAATACGAATAAAAGACATATGTCAAAAGAAACATTTCCTGAATAACGAAGACGTTTCACATTTTGCCTCGAAAACATAGCTCATGGCGCTCTCAAAGCTCATGGGGCTCTCATTGGAACGAACTCTATGAGCGCATTCCAATGATGTGTCGTAAGTTATGCTTTCGAGACAAAAATTCAAAAAAAAATTTGGTTGCCATTTCTGCACAGCGTTGATGGGTTTTATCCGTTGTGTGAGATCAAGGGTTAAAATACAAATAAGTAAACCTCGGCTCAGATCAATGTTAGTAAACATGGTTCATAAATTTCATATCAATGTTAGTGAACTTGGTTCATAAATTTAAAAAATTCTGACCTTTTCTCAAACCTGAAAAGGATCGCAACTGTACTGATCTGGGGACAAAAATAGCTATAATTTACAACGGGTGTCTTTTTTGTAAACGGGGTAAGAAAGTCTCTAGCTGCGAATGTTCCCTCCTCCACGGATATATTTGCAGTTGTTCTTGACATTCCCAGATCTTATAACTATATGCATTGTATACTGGTACGGAAAACAGTAAATAAATCAATAAGTCAATAAATAAATAAATAAATAAATAAATAAATAATAAATAAATAAATTGTGACTCATCTTCTATTTAAATGACGACAGTATGAACCTTCATGGCAATAAGCGCCTCTAAATACTTCAATTATTACTAACACTGTTACCCATATGGATCTTTGTTGCTTTCAACTATTAAATGGGGACGTTTTTTCTTAATTGTGAGCATTAATATCGCGCTATGTAGCTTCTGAAGAAAAGAAACAATTTTGTGTCCACGACGGGGAGCAGTGGATCGTATGTCATAAATCTTCCACACAAATTTTAAAGAACGATGTTATACGCTCACTCCCTGCTATGACACACAGCTGTGCAGTCATGTTTTTCGGCTCTTGGCTATCGCGTTGTGTACTCGTTTGCACGCTCAGATTGTAATATGGCATCAATGACAGGGCAACCTGGGCGATAACTAAATTTCGTATCAGGGTGTCCTAGGTGTTACTGTATGCACACATGCAAGAGCATAGACAGAGCGAGACAACTTCGAAAATTGTCTGCTTAATCCCGGCCTGGGGTTAGGCTTGGACGACTTCACAGTTATTGTTACACTAAGGCCACACAAAGTAAATTAATTGATTCTCGGGCATTTTTTTACATCAGTGGGGGAGGGAGGGAGGGTTTTATTTATATTTTTTATTTTTTTCTTGCGTGTAATGAGTATGGATTGAGAGGCTTTCCACTTACTTTCACACACGGAATATACAAAAAGTGCATAATTAATTATACAAATTAATTTATTTAATTGTAACTCTCAAGAGCCTAATTCCAACTTGGATCACTTTTCTATTGCAACAGAACAGTTACCCCAATATACTGTCTCCAGAAAAATTTGCAAGTTATATTCTAAGTACCTTGTCAGTCACTCCTAGGCAAGTCTTGGCTGCCTATATAGGCAGCCAAGACTTGCCTAGGAGTGACTGACAAGGTACTTAGAATATAATATATAGGCAGCCAAGACTTGCCTAAGAGCATCTGCAAAGCCACAGGACACAGATTTTCTTTAGTTATGCTCATTAGATTTCAGTTATATACATTGATAATATAACTCGTCCGTTTTGTTCATTGTAAAACATTTGATATTTTGTTTTCATATTAATCAGTGATAAATAAAGCCTTCCGTCAATTTCATTGGTCAATTTCAAAACTAGACAATTTGATTGGCTAAACAAAATACAACTGGGCCACATTCACATAATTTGCATAATTAGAGTTGGGAGCTTTCATTGGTCAATTTCAAAACTGGACAATTTAATTGGCTAAACAAAATACAACTGGGTCACATTTGCATAATTTCAGTAGGGAGAATTTACGTTATCTGTCCTATTTAGGGTGGGTTATATTGTATTAATATTTTACCTAGCGTAACGGCAAAAACCGTCTCGCGCAATACAAGATAAAACGCCATTCATTTTTTTTTATATTTTCACTTTTTGCCTCCAAAACATAGGTTATGACCCCTCATTTGAACTAGCGTGTCGCGCTCGTTCCAATGAGGGGTCATAACCTATGTTTTGGAAGCAAAAAAATGAAATTTTTCATTATACGAGGATGTTTTTTCCAAGTGCCGTCTCCGACTCGAGTTAGGTGATGGGTTAAAAAGTCATACTAAGTGGCTAATTTGTGCGTGTGTGTGTCATATGATAAATACAATATGAAATGAGTATTTTCTCATATAATATTTATGAAACTCGTCCGAATTTTCCGTTTGGAAACGGAAAATTCTTAGACTCGTTTCATAAATATTATATGAGAAAAACTCTCATTCCATATCCTCTATCTATCAAAAAATGTCAAAGCTTCGAATCTCCCCACTTTTGGAGACACTGCAAGGCAATAAAAACATCCAATGAGTGGTTCACTTTCAGTGAGGGATTGTCTGAAAATCAAAAGTCTTCAATCGCCTCCGCGTTCTGGCATCATCTGGCTAGATATAATATCAGTTTGATAAGATTCTGATCGACTCTGGCCTATCATCGCCATATCCCTGGCAGGCTTTGGAATTCTGAGTCTCCATACTTCTCCAGCCACAAACTAACAATAACACAAGAGAACAAACAAGGTCCAAGTTACATTTTCAAGAGTGACATAGTAAACATGCAAACACACCAGGGAAAAGAGCAGACGGAGGATTCTGTGGATTCGGGCTTAGCATTGGTTGGCTAACGAACAACCGCCTCGTAATACCTGACTAACTTAGGAATGCTAGCCAGCCCCGCCCGCCCCACCCAACACTCTCACACTCCCTTTGTGATACATCGCAAACCATGGCACACACCCAGATTTTTTCCTTTCTTTCCTTTTCTTTTGTTACCAGCAATTTCTGCAACTCTGTTGGTACAACTCTTTTACACTCTTCCACTGTGACCCATCATTTGACTGAGGGCAGAAGTGAGAGAGTACGAAATCGATCGAAACAAAAGGGGCAGACTCAACATGCTCGAAAACTCTGTAACGATAAATAACCCCACGAGGTTTGAAAACAGCTTTTGTAATTTATAAATATATATATATATAAAAAACCTTGGACTACTTTTTTAACTCTGTAACTAAAATGTTCCAGTGTTTTTCGACCCTGACTAAGTGCTAGTCAGCAGTTTTGTAGAAAGAGGATTCTGACAGGGAGGGATTTTGTCGGGGGGGGGGGGGGGGTTCCTAAGGGTGTTTTTGTCGAGGGGGAATTTTGTTGGGAAGGATTAGGTTGTTGTTGTTGGGGGGGGGGGGGGGGTATATCGTGGGGAGATATTGAAGGTATCCCGTCTAAAGGGAAAGGTACAGATATCTATCTCTTCCTTCTGTTCTCTGCTCTCTCGCTGCAACAAACAATCAGTATTTTTTTCACCACACTTCTACCCAATCTTACAGTTAGGGGGGCTGTTTACCGTATTTTGTAAACCTGAAACGCTGGTCTCCACCCTGAAGGATGAGAGAAATGATTCTGTGGATTACTTCCCTTATCTCTGTTCTCCTAGATTTTGATACAATCGACTGAAGATTACTCGTACATCTGATTCAGCACTTATTTCTTATCAAAATCTCAAGGGGCAAATTCTTCCCATAATGCAACAAGGAATTTAACCAAATTCATTTCTGTTTGATAGAGCTCTTACGCTCTGTCATACAAGATTGGTTAAATTCCTCGTTGCATTATGGGAATGATTTGCAGCTTTAAATTTCGGTATGTTGACACCAGTTTGCAGAGGGTTAATTTATCTGGCACTATGGCGTAATGGTCGATTGGTCTGTTTCAGTGGTAATCATATGATTTGGATGGCCAAACATAATGATGTATAACTGGTTCGGATACTCGCGAGGCACAAAATCGTACACCCGCTTGAGTCAACAAACCCGATAGGTTTGTTGACTGAAGCAGGTGTACGCTGTAGTGTCTCACAGTATCCGGATAACCTCCGGACCAATTACGCCTACGCTAATTACGTTCCTGCCCATCCATCGAAAATTTGTTTGTTGATTAAGATACAGTACGTGGAGAGTGTATTATCACTAAATCACCCGCAGAGTGGAGATTCCACCCAGCAATAATTGCAAATTTGTTGCAAGGTATAACAAGCACAAGCAAAGTTTCAGCCAATGGACCTCCGGGTTAAACCCGGAGGTCCATTGGCTGAAACATTGCTCATATTTGTTGTCGATATGTACAAAATGTGAAAGGTATAGTTTGGGTGATAACTCCACTCCGCGGGTGATTTAGTTACAATCCACCCTCCACGTACTGTAGATGTGAAATGTAGTGCATCCCCAGTCTCCGTATCAAGTACGCTAAAATAGTTCCAAACAGTGAAACAGATCACTTGAACATTACGCCATTTTGGCTTCTCTCTGTGTGATTGACCTTCACTGCAGATTGTACCGTTTTCTGTTTTCTTTTTCTCGTTTGCGGAATAACGTTGAAGGGCAGACATTTCTTCGAACATTCTCAGTTCCCCTTGGGTCAAAGCGAGATGTTATCATTATTTTACGTCCACGACGTAAACGCAAAAAGCGGTTGCCAACAATAACTTGATCTTCAGTTCTGTTATTTTTGTTCTGGTTTTTTATTCTTTCTGTTTGTGGAATTAGACGAACAAAAATCTGTATATGCGCACATTTCTTATTTGTCTTTGTTGCAGTTGTTGCTGCTATTGTTTTTGCTGCTGTTGTTGTTCATAACCTCACACTGCAAAAAATATAGGATCTCTTTAGAACCAAAACTGGTTCTAATCTTGTCCCTGAGATGGAACCAGTTTTGTTTAAACAGTATTTATTTCAAAACAAATAAATTTACCAAGATTATCATTCAGTTTTAACAGAATATTACATGAACTGAAGTAGAGTCAGCAGTAAACTTGGAGCTTATTCAACGCAGTCGCCAAACATTTTCAAACAAAGGAGATATGAACAGTTGGCATATCGAACCAGTTTTGGTTCTGAAAAGAACCAAAACTGGTTCGATATGCCAACTGTTCATATCTCCTTTGCTTAATAATGATTTGAGACAACCTCGTATAAGCTCTAAACTTACGGCTGAAACCCCCTCAATTTATGTTTAATTCTGTTAATATTTAATGTTAATCTTTATAAAAATTTTTGATTTGAAATAAATACTGTTTAAACAGAACTGGTTCCATCTCGGGGACAAGATTAAAACCAGTTTTGGTTCTAAAGAGTACCTATATTTTTTGCAGTGCAGTTGCCCCAATGCTCTCGATACGAGAGGCCTACTATGCCTTCTCTTTTCACTCTTGCGATATGAATCTGGTCTTTCAGATGTTTAATCGATTTATGGATGGGAAAGTAGTTTTACTTCCAGACTATGAATTGTCTCAGACAAGTCACAGCAGTTATAAATAAACCTTAAGTGTTTTGAAAATTAGGGACTTTTTCACCTTTATCTCATTATTAAAACGAGTTTAATGCTCGAAAATTAACTTCACAACAGGAAGCTCATCGTCACACCTCATAAATCCTACTCGTAGATCACCACTGCTATACTTCAATTCACCAAACTCCCAGGTATGTTTTGTTTGAGTAGGAAAGTCCAGGTGTTCAATTTGTTGATCATTTTGGACAACAATGTGATCATATCGAGCCCGCTGCGCCGCTGTTGGTTTTGACTCGATACAGTCTCAAATTACGTACGTTGCGCGTACCATATTTCCTCTTCAAACACATCTTATTTCAATGACCGTCATGAGTCTCCTTGTTTGCCATGTTGAGAACTGCAGTCGATTATTTCTGCACCACTTCAATGGCATCTGTTTTACTGTATGTTTGATTTACAGGTCTTCTCGTCACTGCTGTTCCCAAAGCATACTTTTACTCCAAGTATATTATACTTGAAAAAGGAAAAGTAAGGAAATAAATCGGAGAAATCTGGTTTTTTTAAATATTATTTAGGTCATAACATCGCGGATGCGTCACGAAAAGTCCCCTAAAATCAGAGCTGAGTTTTCTGAGTTGCCCCATTTTTTCCATTTCAAACAAAAACAGACTTTTTTCACAATCATGTAAATAATTGGGAGCTGTGACAAGTTTTGAGCCATACAAAAGGCACTCAGTATTGTTCAATACGCAATTTTCCAACCCGAGACACCCATTCAAAGGGGAACTTCGAATGACTGCCAAAGATAAGGATATGAAATAACATGATGGCTCCACAAAATGACGATTTTTTCAGTCAAGCTGTCGTAATCAATGTCGGATTTCTCGGCCTTCTCATAACATAGACACCAGCAATCTGTTTTTAAAAGTGCGCAGACACCATCCCTTCACTATAATATGCGAAATTAGCGACTACACCTATCGTACGTGGCCAATACTTTTAAAACATTACCATATCCCCTAACCTAGTTCTCACTGACCTGGTCACACTTTGCTTTCCTACTCTGTCTAATCCCATATCAATCCCCAACAGATGGAAGATTAAACACCCCCCCCCCCCCCCACACACCCACCCAACAATGCCCGTCGACGACTTCAAGGCATTCACGGAGAAGGGATTCTTCACGATCAGAAGGTCATGACAAGTTCTTGATTGGGATTTATTCCCACCAAACCATAGAGCAGTGCCTTATGCGGATGTTTAACCCTTTACCTAACACGAAAAGCAGACGACACATGCAAACAAACTTCTTGAATAACTAACCTTTTTCATTTTTGTCTCAAAAACATAGGTTATGACCCCTCTTTGGAACGAGCTCCTCGAGCTCGTTTCAAACAGGGGTAATAACCTATGTTTTTGAGACCAAAAAAAATGAAAAAATAATGAAATTTATGAATAGCTCTGGCCGGTTTTGGCCGTTACGTTGGGTAAAGGGTTCAGGTGGCTGGTGGCTGGTGGTCTCGCACGTGACAGGGAATAACGGAGAGCTCTATTGCGAAATGGGTCCACACCCATTCAGTACATTCTCCGTTCCGTTACTGAGAGCCACTGAAGTTAGTCTCACTGTCTTCTGGCACTGGGACAGACAAATCAGTCAATTATGACCAGGCCGTTACAGATGGTAATGGGTGTGTATCAAAGGTTGTAGGGAACCATTCAGCAACATCAAACTGCGTCGCTCCGTCACTGTCAGATCGTGGAGATGAAGTCGATCCCACAATACATTTTACCCACATCACAGGTGTGCTTCAGTCCAAGTCCGAAACGGGGGGATATTTCAAGCATGAGTTTGCACCGAAACCTCCCGCACTGTTTGATTCTGGTGGAATGAGTAAGACACAGAAGTGCCTTCTTGGCAAAATACACTGCAAAAAATATAGGTTCTCTTTAGAACCAAAACTGGTTCTAATCTTGTCCCTGAGATGGAACCAGTTCTGTTTAAACAGTATTTATTTCAAATCAAATAAATTTATAAAGATTAAAATTAAATATTAACAGAATTAAACATAAATTTAAGGGGTTTCAGCCGTAAGTTTAGAGCTTATACGAGGTTGTCTCAAATCATTATTAAGCAAAGGAGATATGAACAGTTGGCATATCGAACCAGTTTTGGTTCTATACAGAACCAAAACTGATTCGATATGCCAACTGTTCATATCTCCTTTGTTTCAAAATGTTTGGCGACTGCGTTGAATAAGCGCCAAGTTTACTGCTGAATCTACTCATGTAATATTCTCTTAAAATTGAATTCTAATCTTGGTAAATTTATTTGATTTGAAATAAATACTGTTTAAACAGAACTGGTTCCATCTCAGGGACAACCTTAGAACCAGTTTTGGTTCTAAAGAGAACCTATATTTTTGCAGTGTACTCCAGTCATATGCTACTGAACAGAAAGACCTTCCAGGAAGCCTTTTTTTCGTCATAACTGGTGGCTTTCTTTTGCCGACAGTCATATGACCCAGACATCATATGGATATATCTGCACCACCTATCCAAATTATATAACGAAACAATTTGGATCCAGAGCCATTGGTGTATTTTATGGCTATGAACGTGACATGTCATCAAAAGGTATGGAGCAAGCGCGCAGAGATATTACGTAGATATCAACATCTCGCTTGACCTGACAGTAACCTCCTCCCACATCTGGTTTTCTGGCCAATCATCGAAACAAAACACAACTAATCCGTCTGTTAATCGGGAATTTGACCATATCGGTGACCAATCGAACAAGCAAACACATATGCTGGTGTTTGGGTCGCTGAGACATCACTGGGCTTGGCTCTGAAGGATGAAACCAAAGTCGTGGTTGTTGGGGCAGAAACTGTCTTACTTGTTGCTATTTTAACGTTTCGCCGTCATTCAGAATGGAACACATACATCTTGTTCTCTGTCGCACCTAAAGTCCCTTTCTCAATCCGAGAGATTGCGGCCAAGGTTGGTGAGTCAAAGGGATATGTGTTACTGGCATGTGTTATCAGCGGCTGTGGCACAACGTCGGCGCTCTTTCGCCTATGGAAATAGAAAGTCTTCAGCTTGATGGTCTCTGAACTTGCTGGTGATTTATAAGACTAATTCGATTCTTTTACGGCACATGACAGCACAAATCAAGAGACTGCCTCGTCGGGGGTTGTGTTGGTGTTATACGGCCCGAGAAAGTTCGCGTCCCCTGACAATTACCAATACGCTGCTAATAAGCGTCCTGTGACCAAAACGCAGTTGTATAAGTGGATTCAACCTGCTGCCATTCCACCAACCAGTTGAGCAGCACACTAGAATGCCTTCCAAACATATCAACAGTTTCAGTAATGGTACCCTTTACCTAACATGAAAAGCAGACGACACTTTCCAAAAACATTCCTGAATAACTAAGGTTTTTCATTTTTGGTCTCAAAAACATAGGTTATGACCCCTCGCTGGAACGAGCTCGACGAGCTCGTTTCAACGAGGGGTCATAACCCATGTTTTTGAGACAAAAAATGAAAAAAATAATGAACATTAATTGGCAATTTTTGAGAATAGCGCTGGCCGGTCTTGGCCGTTACGTTGGGTAAATGGTTAAGGTACTGACTGTCTCCAACACGGTGGGCTGGTCGGTGACCAGTGGCGTGCTTAGACCAACTGCAACAACACACCCGTTCGCACCCGGAAATCTCTTGAACTTGGTCAGTTGTGGGTGTAAGGGCGAGTGTAGTAAGAGATGTGGGTGTAAGAAAGCAGCTTGTGCTACGGATTGTACTGATGCAATTTTGGATTCTTTGAGCAATCACAGACTTACAGACCCATCCGACTCTTCTGAAATAGTCGAAGTTGGTGAATAACAAGAGATTAATTGGACCCCCTTGAACATTCGCTTTTCAGTCTTTCGGCTCTCGTCTGTTTGCTGCTGTGGGTTATGATTTGCGATCAATAGAGTTTGCTGTTGTTGTTGTTGTTGTTGTTGTTGTTGTTGTTGTTGTTGTTTGGGGGTGAGAACGTGGGTGCACCCTTGATGGATACATCCGAACATGTTATTAGTCCTGCTGTGTTGTCCATATGAGCTTTCTTGGCATGATTATTTGTTATGTAGTATTTTAGCCTTTCAGACACTTGCAACCATTGTGTACTTTTTAGGAGTAGTGCTACGTTTTCGGCCATAAAATCATATGTGTGGTGTTTCGATATATCTTATAAATTTCATTTTCGGAATTAACTAACCTCTGTTCTAGTAGAAGGTTTTATATGCCAACTCATTGTCATCTAAATATCTTGACTCGCTCACCTTTCCGGAAAAAAATTTGAATTCTCATGAAATTTCTAGAATAGAATAGAAAACGTTTATTGCAAAAACACCAAAAACAAGGCAGATTGCATAAGTTATAAGTGAAACAAAGAATATACATAAATGCTAATAAATGATTTAAAACAAACGAAAGTTTATACAAAGTGTGTGCTATGTACATTCTATGCGTGAAATTAATTGCGTTACACAACATTTTCTCTAGCCTTGAAGAATTGGTGGATCATATTGCAGATGATATTGCATAATAATTTCATCACAATTACGGAATATCGACTGATAGTTTAAGCTTCAGCATCAACAGGGATGTGGCTAGAGGGTTTCAGCTGGGGGTGCCACCGGTGTAAATTCCAACTGTGAGTAGTTTCGATAGGTGGTTGCACTGCAGCGCTGGGTGATATCTTTTAACCCTTTAACCAACGAATCGCCCGCATCCGCTCGCGTAATATGCAAATTCAGCAGTTGAAAAAATATTATTTTTCAAAGAATTTCAACAAAACCATATCATGTGACCCCTCGTTGGAACGAGCTCGTCGAGCTCGTTCCAACGAGGGGTCACATGATATGGTTTTGTTGAAAATTTTTGAAAAATTTGAAAAAAATTATATTTAAAATGATAAATTTTGATATCGTCTGCCTTGGGTAAAAGGTAAAAGAGTTGAATTTGAAACTAACCAAGCAATAACCTTTAAGTATCAATAAATGTGTGAATGTCTGCTGGTCTCCCATATTTTGTGCTTGTAACGGTCTGGACGAGGGTATGGTGTAATTCTTCTACTTCAACCATTTTGCAAGCTCGCGGGTTAGCATTTTTCAGTGTCGTAATTTTTTATTGAAGTTTAATGTCATTTTCGACAGCCAGGATCGCCTTGTGTAGGACAGTTTTACGGATGGAGGGAGTACAGTGGATCCCACTTGATTGGATATCTCTTAATTGTATATCCTTGTTAATTGAATATAATTTCTCAAACCAAAACCATTTACCATACCTCCAGTACAAATTTGACCTGTTAATTGAATATAGGTTATAGAGTAAACTCCTGTTAATTGAATAAAAAATCTTGTAATATGTCGAGAAATTACCCTGACTCTCCCCAGTTTTCCTTTGTTTATAGACCTATTTGGCCTCAGTACATCCAGTATAGGCATTTAATCGATTATATCTTGTTTGACAGAGCTCATGGAGCTCTGTCAAACAAGATATAATAGAATAAATGCTTAGTTTATCTCTAGAATACAGGAAAGTGACACAATCCCTGTTAATTGAATACTCCTGTTAATTGAATAATTTCCATTGGCAAAATGGCTGTTCAATTAACAGGGTTCCACTGTACTCGGAGAGAACCACAGAGCAGCGGCGAGCAACTGTAAGACTCCCCAGCGTACTAACTCCGCTCATGCTGGGTTAGCATTGGTTGAAGGCAAAGTGCACCATCTGTGTGCAATACGCCTTAGTACATAGCGTCACTATGCCGCCATGTGGGCAATCGGGTTTAAGTGTCTTACCCAAGGACACAACGCTGTTTCTCCAAGCCAGTATCGAACAGTTGACCTCTCGGTTTGAAACCCGATATTCTAACTACTGAGCCAACGCGATCCCTCAGTCTGGCTCCCAATGTTGTGCACGTAAAAATTACTCGGTTCCTCAAAAATAATGTCAGTTGCTTTTAGACGTGGGTGCCCGTTCTTTCTAAAAGTAACGAACCCTCCTTCAGTGCTGTTCTTGAGAAGCTAAACATTTTTGTGGAGGACTTTTGTTGTGTGTGACGGCAGTGCACCTTGTTGAAAATTGAAATGAAATTTAAACATGACTGACAAAATTAATGTTTGAACTTTGCAAATGTAGTATTTATAAAATGACTCATAGTTGTAACCTTTTCAGTGATTTATTTAAAACACGGTTAACATTCACGAATTTCGAGGCGGTAGTTCAGTTGATTATTGCGTTCGGTGTCGCGGTCCAAGAAAGATAACTCTTTCATCCCGAGAGAGTACATTGAAATGAAAGTCAGATAGATCTTTAAAGCATTTTTCTCTCTTTCAAAAAGGCATTCTCCAGAAAGGTACTGCAATGAATTAGTGAATTTCGATGTGTCCGGCGAGCAACTGTGAGACTCCCCAGCGCACTAACTCCGGTCATGCTGGGTTAGCATTGGTTGAAGGCAAGTGCACCATCTGTATGCAATACGCCTTAGTACATAGCGTCACTATGCCGCCATGTAGGCAATCGGGTTTAAGTGCCTTGCCCAAGGACACAACGCAGTTTCTCCAAGCCAGGATCGAACAGTTGACCTCTCGGCAGTTTGCCGGGCGCATCGTAGTCTGTTTTAGGAAATCTCGGTGGGCATCCTAGCAAATGGAGGTGACTTTATATCGCTGTCCGCGATGGATGTCGCGTAGGTTGTCCTGTCAGACCCTGTGAGCGTCCTGTTGAGACGTCATTAACATGGAGAAGTGTAGTGATGGTCCTTAAAAGAAGTCACCGAGGGAAGCACATGGACCGCAACTTGGTTGATTGGTTTTGACTCAAGCTGTTCAACTGTCTACTTTAATAGGATACCCTAAGTCCGTATTAATCGACATAATTACCCTTTCCTGATACCAAAGTTAGAGAGTTCAGAGTGAGAGTTGGAGTATTAGAATGTTTCCAACGCCATCTGCCGGTCTCCCCTCCCCCCCCCCCCCTCTCTCTCTCTCTCTCTCTCTCTCTCTCTCTCTCTCTCTCTCTCTCTCTCTCTCTCTCTCTCTCTCTCTCTCTTTATTAATGCTTTCGTCACGATCAAATCCAAAAAGCAGCCCAGCCCAAAACCAAGAGCAGAAGCGGAAGAACATATACAACGGGAACGCGTTGAAAAACTCATGCTCGGACCGGAGCGAAAACAACAAAAAAAATATCTCACTTTTCCAATTGCTCCTTCTCCGTCATGCCATCGGAACTAAATTTCCTCTACCCTTTATTTGTTTCCCTCTAAACCCCTACATTTTAAAACGAATTTAAATCTTTGATCGAAAAAAAAGAATTATGGATTTTTTTCTGAACCTCCACAACTCAGAACCACAGTGTGCACTCTAATCTCTTCATTGATATTTATAAGCCATGGTTGTATCTTCAACGCCAGTATAATTGGAAGATCCCATATTCATTATTTGGGGTAGACCAATTGAAGTTTTCACCTTGCAGCCTTGATAATATTGATTGGTCTATCCCACACATTCACTTAGTAGCCATCCCAGTTGATGAAATTATGACGTATCATGTTCTTGGACCGGAAAAACGATCTCACGAGTTCGAAGGGGTTAACCCTTTACGTAACTCGGACGATATCAAAATTTATTATTTTAAATATCATTTTTTTAAAATTTTCATATCGTCTGACCCCTCACTGGAACGAGCTTGACGAGCTCGTTCCAAAGAGGGGTCACAGGATATGGTTTTGTTGGAATTTTTTGAAAAATAGTATTTTTTTAGCTGCTGAATTTGCATATTACAGGTACGGATGTAGCCGATTCGTTCTGTAAAGGGTTAACAGAAAGCATAGCATAGTTCTTTGGAAGTAGTCGTTGTTGGATTGCACAGCGTACGCTCACTCGATAGATGCCAACAATACAACAATGGAAAAAAATGTCCGATAGCAGATGATATTTGGATATGATAGTCCATCGAACTATATGCAGTTAAGCAGCGGCTTCATACGATGCATATGCGATTGTGTTTTTAAACGTTTTTCAGGGTAATGTGCTGACAACAAGATCAGAGAGGGCTTGACTCCCCACCTCACTCACAAGTATGGAATTAGGATAGTCAATACGAAATTATCGAAACGGTCGAAACGATGGCTCATATACACACGTGGTTTGTAGGGGTGGGGTGGTGAAAACCCCTCATAGTAGGTTTTCAGAGAGATCCTCAGAGAAATTATATATTAAAGAAGCGGTACATTCACATGTGCCTCCCTTGTGCTCCCATCACCATAGAGAAGATAGACATTCTGACCACGCTATATTTGTTAACCTAAGATATGGAGAATCTCCATCAATGTAGATTTCCAGCGACGAATCTTGCACAGACAAAGAAAAGTACAGTCACATGTATGCTTGGAACAAAACTCAAAGCACATGTATCTCCAATGACAATCTAGATCAGATTCATTCTCACTCAGACAACCTTTTGAAATTTTCGTGTTGCTTCAAGCCAACTGTCAGGGATTGGGTATTTTGGAGTATGTTGCATTGGAATAGAAGCACCAGTTTCACGTTTGATGTGCGTTTCGGAGTGTGAACCGGAGTGGAGTGAGTTGGAAAAAAACCTTTAAAAGCCGGAGTTTCTCAACAACGAACAGAAGGAAATAAGTTTAACCTTCTAGGGTGACAAGGTTCTGATAATTTTACAATTCACACAAGTTATCTATGCCATAAGAAGCATTTAGGCACGCCCCACGCGGATGGGTCGGAGAGGCCACTGTAAGCAAAAATATTAGTAAGATTGACTCAGTGTAAATCATACATTCCAGCACCTCGGTCAGTGAAGCCATATTAGAAGGACCAACTTGTATAGTATTCGTCGGACTATACACATCAATAGGGACAGCGGTGTTATGTAACTAGGAGAGAGATTGTGTAACTTACAGGTTACCAATGGAATCAAAGTCGAGCGTCTAAGAACGAACACGTTAGTATTAACCCAGACATTCAGGACACAATGAAGAAATACACGAAGGCCAGGGGCGAGTGAGATGTGAGCGCACTCAGTACAGTGATTCAAGTGGAAAGAAGGAGATAGTTTTTCACCAATCCCGTCAGAGACGGATTATTTGTGAAGTGTGAAGACCGGTGCCGGTGTAAAAGGAATGGAAGTCCGTAGGAGCGTTAGTCCCTCTGGACTATTATTCCGCGGAATTATAGTCCTAGGTCTAACATTTCTAGGAATAGTAGTCCGGCGGACTACTATTCCTAGAAATGTTAGACCTAGGACTATAATTCCGCGGAATAATAGTCCAGAGGGACTAATTTTCCTACGGACTTCCATTCCTGTCACACCGGCAACGTTATCAGCTTACCAACACTAGTACACTAGAACAGACACTTATTTCAAAAGGACTCAGGTAACCAGACAGAATGGTTTCGCGCGCCGAAGGTGCGCAGGGACGGTTTGGGGCAAGCCCCTTTCGACCCTCATTGGCTGTTTGAGATCTTTTGGATTTATATCAAGGCGTATTGAAAGATGAAAAGGTTCAGGTACTCGGCCGAATTTTCTGGCTAAGGTGTCACGGGTGGAAGGTTGGCTGCGTTGATTGATGTTGATTGAACCCTCGGGTGAGGACCAGTGTGGGAGGTTAGGTCCTCTCTCAAAGGTGCTACCTATCCCCGAGGGTGCAGTGGTGTTTTATTTTCGGGCAAGTATATATAGTCTGCCACTTCGGAGATGATTTCGATGGTGGGCCACCATTGGCAAGTATAGTCTGCCTCAGGCTGTCTTAGTCGGTGTTTATGTTCGTGGAAGGACATCTTTGGAGAGATTACAACAACGACCCCTTTCGGGGACCTCCAGAAAGAAGACCCGAACTTCCCTGGTTCGGGGGCAGGCTTGCATTATGATCCTATTTGGCTGGGTCAAAGGATGCGCAAAATAGACGCTTACAAAAAGGAGCAGAGGTGGGACGCAGGACCAACGCTCACCTCCCTTGAAGTGGTCGACCACTTCTAGGGATGGAGTGGGGGATGTTCAGGAACCATGGGGGTTACAGTTTCCATAACGGTTATAGTTTCCATAGCGGTTATTGGGGTGCTGGTCAAAAAGCATCTTCTGTGTACCTGCTAAAAGAAGAAGGCAGAATTAGTTATCATTAGAATATGTAAAATATAAAAAATAAAGATAGCATATTTAGTTTAATGCAGTCTTCAAATATGATGTGATTTTAGCTCAGTCGGTGAAGGCAGCCCTTTCTGGTAGAAGGTCACAGCTAAGCTGTTAATCTGCCTGTTAGCTCACCGTCTCGTTCCCTATTTTTTCTCGAGCATGTTTAGTTTTATACAGTCTAAAGTTAAACGTGATGTAATTTTAGTTGAGTCGGTGAAGGCAGCCCTTTCTGGTAGAAGGCCACAGCTAAGCTGTTAATCTGCCTGTTAGTTCACCTTCTCGTTCCCTATTTTGTATTGAGTCGAAGAACAGGCTTACACACAGAGCCACACCCGGGGGTTACTTTCCTGTATTTCTCGTTCCCTATTTTTTCTTGAGGCTTCCGATTTTTAGTTACTTTAGTTGAGTTGGTGAAGGCAGCCCTTTCTGGTAGAAGGCCACAGCTGAGCTGTTAATCTGCCTGTTAGTTCACCTTCTCGTTCCCTATTTTGTATTGAGTCGAAGAACAGGCTTACACACAGAGCCACACCCGGGGGTTACTTTCCTGTATTTTCCTCGTTTAAAAGTCCTATTTTAATGATCGGCCTATTTTAGATAGTTGAGGTAGCGAAGAACAGGCTTACACACAGCGCCACACCCAGAGGTGTTACTTTCTGTCTTGCCCTCGGTTGTAAGTCCTAGTTAGTATTTCCTTAAGTTTAGGCGTTTTGCCCTCAGTTATAAGTCCTAGTTAGTATTTCTTAAGTTTTGGCGTTATGGGGTTTTTGTCTACTTTCGCAAATTACCTGTAGTTCGGATATTAGTTGACTATCGGTTAGCCGGTCATGGTTTTTCGCGGCTAGAGAGACAAGGCGGTCTTTTATGGTGGGGATATCGGCTATGTCGCGGAGTGTTTTGATAGGTGTATCCCATGGGGCACGGAGGACGACCCTAAGTGTGTGATTTTGGACCTTCTGAAGTTTTCCCATATTAGTTTGATTGAGCTTAGTTAGGATGATTGCCCCATATTCGAGTACTGGGCGCACAAAGGCTTTGTATAGTTTAAGTAGGGTAGACTGGTTGGCTCCCCAGGAAATTCCCTTTAACATTTTCAATAAGTTAATGCGTTTGGTTGCTTTACTGGCCATATCGTTGGTTTGTTTATTAAAGGACAGGTTTTGATCAATGGTGATGCCGAGGAATTTCGCCTCTTTGCATTCTGGGTGACTTTATCAAATAGTTTCAGGTCAAAGTCGCGTTTGCCTGTCTTGCGAGTGAAGGTGATTCGTTGGGTTTTATTGGCGTTTAGTTTTATTCTCCATTTGGCACACCATTGTTCTAGGTCTTCGAGAGCGCGCTGCATAGGTTTTTGGAGTAGATTGGAAGTATTATTAGAGTCCCAGAGGCCCTTATCGTCCGCGAATTGGGAGACTTGAACACGATCCTCAGACAATTTGAGATCGTTTACATAGAAGATGTAAAGGAGGGGGGGCTGAGGACGGACCCTTGGGGGGGGGGGTACCTGCTTCTAGGGGGACACTGTCGGATATTTCATTGTTTACTCTTACTTTAATTTCGCGATCATTTAGGAAGGAGGACAGCAGTCTAAGCATTTTCATGGAGAGTTTTATTTTGGATAATTCATAGCGCATCCCACTGTGCCAAACAGAGTCAAATGCTTTTTCGACGTCTAGTAGGACTGCCACGCCTATTTGCTGGTTGTTAATCGCGGTTTCCATTTGGGTGACTAGGCAGTAGACATGCTCGATGCCTTCTTTACGGTTTCGTTTGGCCCTTTGCCATTTATTAAAGAAATCGTTATCTTCAAGGTGCCCCCTGAGTCGATTGGTAAGGATTCATTAGGACTCAGGTAAGTGTGAATATATTGTTTTATATAATCACATTTATTAATCTTTCATTTAATTAAAAACATATTCACCCTAATTTACGTACAATCTATTACATGTATAATGTTGTTGTTCGATTCGGAGATATAAAACCAAGTATATCATGAGGCAATACCCCTGTTTCTTATTTAGTGATGACTTCGAGTTTGAAACGCGAGGTTTTATGGCAAATTTTGTGATACGACCCCATGCGTTCTTGTTCCAAATAAGCATCACGCAATAGTAAATTTAGAAACATTACGTCATTACTACAATCATATATTTACACCAACCTTCTTAATTTCACACCTTCAGAAGAAATACCTGTGGTCTGTTTCAAATTCACATTATCACATTATTTTCACACTATCATCTGCATTACCACAAATTAGACCATAAACTTTTCTCATTTGGTAAAGAGTTGTGATTTGTTAAGTGGTAAATCAACAACTGCATGCGTGGTATTATTGGTGGATCGGGACTTCTTTTGATTTTTGGCTTATTGCCTTACAAATCAAAAAACATCCAATCCGCTAAGTTGAGGGTGTGTGTATGGGACAATGCTTTGATGACATAAATAAATAAAAAAAAACACACTTAGCGTAAATGTTGACAAAACTAAAGTTATGATTTTTCAATCGCGAAAGAATAAGGAGACCCATGGTTTTCATATTGGGAACAATGAGCTAATGCACGCCCATCAGTACACATATCTGGGACTTCCGTTTACATCCAACGTTAAACTACAGAATGCGCAACAAGATCTCAAACTGAAAGGCTTAAAAGCTCTCTTCATCCTGAACAACAACTTTAAAAGAAAGTGCCTTCCGCCTGTTTCGGTTTACCTAAAACTATTTAACATCCTGATAAAATCCGTCCTCTTATACGGCAGTGAATTATAGGCCACGGAAATCAACGACGTTAATGTTGATAAATCGCCATGTGAAACCGTTCATATTCAGTTCTGAAAGTTAGTCCTGGGTGTGAACAATAAATCATCGAACCATGCAGTGAGAGCTGAACTTGGACAGTACCCACTGCACATAGATGCCAAAATCCAGTTGGCTAAGTTTGTATCAAAATTATATGACCTCCAAACCCCTTCCTTACTATCAGAGGCTAGAACTGAATCCGAGAATTACAGAATGCCGGACTCAGTATTACTTAGATATCAGCAGCTTATAGCCAATTATAATCCTGAAAATAAATCTGAACAGAAAATCCCGCTTCAGCCTGTGAAATACATAACAATAAGAGAAAATCTAGAAGAGACCCATTTAAATAATTTTTATAATGTTGTATTTGAGGACAACAGGAAAAATGGAAAAAATAAACTGAGAACTTATCGAGAGTTTAAGAACAAATATCACCTGGAGCCTTATTTGATTTATACAACATCCCCCGAGGCGAGAAACATATTTACTCGTTTGCGTATAAGTAACCACAAACTTATGATAGAAAAGGGGAGGCATATGCAACCACCCATCCTCGTAAGTGAATGCTTATGCGCGGTGTGCGTCTCAGGTGCAGTGGAAACAGAATGGCACTTCGTTATGGAGTGCGGTGAATATGCATCTCTCAGAGAACGTGCATTTAACAAATTTGAACGTGAATACCAAGAGTTTGTTGAGATGGACACATCCGAGAGATTCATATTCCTGATGAGAAACAATGTGCCACAGCTGTGCGGTATCATCTGTAATATGACCCAGCAATTCTTAAAACAACGAGAACAAGTTTTGTCAATCTGGCACCAAGAAGTGACAGTAACAATATTACCTTACAACCACTATGAGCCTTGATATTTACGTCGTTTGTCATTTGGAATCAGTATTGTTTTATGTTTCTATTTATTTTGATTTTGTATGAACAAAGCAATCTGCCTTTGTTCTGGTGTATTTGCTTAATAAATCTTATCTTATCTTATCTAAATATTGACGTTAGCCGTTTCATGGATTACGTCACTCTGACATGGATTGAAGGTTTTCCACTGGAAGGTTGGAACTATTGTGACAATGACTGTTCCCATACAACAAACAATTTTGAATACTCACACAGTAGGTTTAACAAATTGTGCCAGTATTCTCATCCCAACAGCTTCTTATTCGATGCATTTGAAGGGAAAGTTGTGATATTTCGTCCCCTGAGTTCCAATGTGTTCTATGTGCCAGTAGGCACATAGAACACATTGGAACTCAGGGGACGATATATGAAAGAAGTTCAAACGTTTCAAGCAGCTAATTTCTTCCCACGATGAAACTATTTATTTATTTATTTACTGGGGGGTCACCCTTTACCTAACAAAAAAAGCAGGCGACACTTGCAAAAAAAATTCTTGAATAACTAATTTTTTTCATTTTGTGTCTCAAAAACATAGGTTATGACCCTCATTGGAACGATCTCGTCGAGCTCGTTCCAACGAGGTGTCATAACCTATGTTTTTGAGACAAAAAAATGAAAAAATAATGAAAATTAATTGGCGAGTTTTGAGAATAGCTCTGGTCGGTTTTGTTCGTTACGTTGAGTAAAGGGTTAATGACACGTTCGACAGCCAGGCCACCTAATGTCGAACAGTTTTTTTTTTGGCGGAGGAAGCCGGAGTACTCGGAGAGAACCACGCAGCAGCGGTGAGCAACTGCCAGACTCCTCAACGTACTAACTCCACACAATCAGGGTTAGTATTGGTTGGGGACATGTGCGCCATCGGCGTGCAGTACGGCTTAGTACACAGCGCCATCGTGTCCCCATGTGGACAATCGGGATTAAGTGCCTTGCCCAACGACACAACGCAATTACCCCTGGCGGGGATCGAACCGTGTATCTTTCGATTTGAAATTCGATGCTGTAACCACCGAGCCGCCGCGCTCGCTACAGTGCAACTAGGAATGTAACCAATTTAACTCTTTACCCAACGAATCGTCCACATCCGCCAGCGTAATATGCAAATTCAGTAGCTGAACAAATATTGTACTAGTCAAAAAAAGTAGGTGGTATTTGATAAAAGTGAGATATATGAAGAAATATATTTATATTTTCATCAAAAAGACAGTTGAGGCATCGCACTGTGACATCTGGTGAATGATTTCAGCGATAGTTGGGTGTCTGACAAGCACCCATTACAATCACTGAGCCGTAGAATACATGGACGGTCAGTCAGAGAATTTACCACATTCAGTCCAAGACCTCAACACCATGTAAATCCTCCTCGGTTCGCGAGACAAGCGCGGATCCGACGTGGCATACTCCTCACCAAACGTCCAATATCAACGTGACTGATGTTACTCCATTCTTCCTGCGGTGTAGCAGCGAGTTCCTGGACATTGGTAGGGGGCTGCTGGCGTTGTCGTATGCGCCTGCAGAGCATATCACGGACGTGCTCGATTGGTGAAAGGTCTGGACTTTGTGCTGGCCAAGGCAGTGTAGTGATGTTCTTCTCCTGGAGTAACTCGGTAGAGACACAGGCCCTGTGTGCTGTTGCATTGTCATATTGGAAAATAAATCGACGGCCGTGACGTCGCGCAAATGTCTCCACATGAGCTGCTAACATGTTGTCACGATAGTACTGCCCTTTCACACGCCCTTGGATGACATGTAATGCTGTTCTTCACCAAAACGATCGTGTTGCCTAACGGTTACGTCACGGTATCGTTCGTTCCGCCGCCGCCACACTCTGTTTCGCCTGTCGTGAAAGACGGGAGTGAACCTCGATTCATCGAGAAACATGACGTTGCTCCACCGACGATTGTCCCAACGCTGTCGTGCTCCACATCAATTACGCCTTGCTGAGATGTGACGTTCAGTCACATGTGGAATTATTCGAGGTCGTCGTGCGTATAAATTCCAGCTGTGCGGCGGTATCGGATAGTCTGGTCACTGACTCGTACATCTGTCGCTGCTGTTCAATTTCTGAGGCACTTTGATGGCGGTTACGTAATGCTGTGGTTCGAATGAAACGATCCTGGTTAGCAGTTGTCGCCCTTGGAAGACCTGACCGACGTCTGTCATCAACATTGCCTGTCTGACGGCAGTGCGACGACAACCTGCTAATCACCGATTGAGTAATGTTGAGAATTTGGGCCACAGCAGTCTGTCTGTTGCCAGCTTCCAACGTGCCAACGGCACGTAAACGTTCGGCACGAGTCAGTCTTCGTATAACTCAAAAGTTACGTTTCGTCCAGAAACTATTGATGAACACGTTTATACCAAGAAAAGAATGATTAGACCTCCGAAAAACCGGTCCAGTACAAATGAAAATTTTACCCCACAGACATTAACGCGGCGCTCGTGCGAAAAACCTGCACGAAGTTATCGTGGGCCGGTGCGTACAAATTCCAGCTGTGCAGTCGATATCGGATAATCTGGCCTCTGACTCGCACATCTGTTGCTCGGTGCAGCTGATGTTCAATTTCTGAGGCACTTTGATGGCGGTTACGTAATGCTGTGGTTAGGATGAAACGATCCTGGTTAGCAGTTGTCGCCCTTGGACGACCTGACCGACGTCTGTCATCAACATTGCCTGTCTTATGGCAGTGCGACGACAATCTGCTAATCACCGATTGAGTAACGTTGAGACTTTGAGCCACAGCAGTCTGTCTGTTGCCAGCTTCCAACATGCCAACGGCACGTAAACGTTCGTCACATGTCAGTCTTCGTATACCTCAAAAGTTACGTTTCGTCCAGAAACTATTGATGAACGAGTTTATACCAAGAAAAGAACGATTTGGCCTCCGAAAAACCCGTCCAGTACAAGTGAAAATTTTAAAATGTTTCCCACAGACATTGACGCCGCGCTCGTGCGAAAAACCTGCACGAAGTTATCGTGGGCCGGTGACATTCAGGATCCACACTAAACTTGGCAACATATTGATGTGTACAATCACGCGTATCCTATACCATTTTCCGAAAATATCAACATCAGTTTGGATATCCCCTACTTTTTCAACAGTAAATATGGAGTATACTGCAAAAAATATAGGTTCTCTTTAGAACCAAAACTGGTTCTAATCTTGTCCCTGAGATGGAACCAATTCTGTTTAAACAGTATTTATTTCAAGTCAAATAAATTTATAAAGATTAACAATAAATATTAACAGAATTAAACATAAATTGAGGGGTTTCAGCCGTAAGTTTAGAGCTAATACGAGGTTGTCTCAAATCATTATCAAGCAAAGGAGATATGAACAGTTGGCATATCGAACCAGTTTTGGTTCTATACAGAACCAAAACTGGTAAGATATGCCAACTATTCATATCTCCTTTGTTTCAAAATGTTTGGCGACTGCGTTGAATAAGCTCCAAGTTTACTGCTGAATCTACTTCAGTTCATGTAATATTCTGTTAAAACTGAATGCTAATCTTGGTAAATTTATTTGATTTGAAATAAACACTGTTTAAACAGAACTGGTTCCATTTCAGGGACAATATTAGAACCAGTTTTGGTTCTAAAGAGAACCTATATTTTTTGCATGGGTATTGGTAATTAGTGCAATGCAAAGTATATAATTTATATATTGCAAATGAATAATAGTGCACATATCACTGGTCAAATTATTATGGAACAGTCGCCGTGAGGGGCCCGGTGGATCAGTAGGTAGAGGTGCAGACTGCAAGCCGAGAGGTCCTCGGTTCGAATCCCACCTGCGGCAACGCGATGTGTCCTTGGGCACGACACTTCATCTCCATTGCCCGCTTGGGGGCACGACGACGCCGTGTACTAAGGCGTACTGCACGTCGATGGTACGCATGTCTTCAACCAGTCTAACCCTGCCTGTGCTGCAGTGCGGAGTTACGACGGAGTTACGATGTTGGGGAGCTGGCAGCTGCTCGTCGTTGCTCGGTGATTCTCTCCTGGTACTTCGGCTTCCTCCACCCGTAAAACTGCCACGGTCATGATTAGCCATTGTGCAGAAATATGTGACCTTAAACACCAATAAATAAATAAATAAATAACAGTCGTCGTGGACTGGTTGTAATCCACACGTGGGCTGTAATGTTCGCGCATGCGTTTTCCGGGAAATAAAACTCATCATCAACAAAATGAAGCACCGGGTTGTACCGGGTGATTCATTAATTAAATTCATGTTGATTTTTCCTATAATTAGTGTTTATTTATTGGTGTTTAAGTTCACAAATTTATGCACAATGGCTAGTCGTGATGGCGGTGATGATAAGTATTTACTTTTTATTTAAATATCGATTGTCATGAGGTTCCCATACACTGCAAAAAAAATATAGGTTCTCTTTAGAACCAAAACTGGGTCTAATCTTGTCCCTTAGATGGAACCAGTTCTCTTTAAACAGTATTTATTTCAAATCAAATAAATTTACCAAGATTAGCATTCAATTTTAACAGAATATTACATGAACTGAAGTAGATTCATCACTAAACTTGGAGCTTATTCAACGCAGTCGCCAAACAGTTTGAAGCAAAGGAGATATGAACAGTTGGCATATCGAACCAGTTTTGGTTCTGTGTAGAACCAAAACTGGTTCGATATGCCAACTGTTCATATCTCCTTTGCTTAATAATGATTTGAGACAACCTCGTATAAGCTCTAAACTTACGGCTGAAACCCCTTCAATTTATGTTTAATTCTGTTAATATTTAATGTTAATCTTTATAAATTTATTTGATTTGAAATAAATACTGTTTAAACAGAACTGGTTTCATCTCAGGGACAAGGTTAGAACCAGGTTTGGTTCGAAAGAGAACCTATATTTTTTTGCAGTGTAGACAAGTACCTTACCATACCTAGATCCGGCCATATGAAGCCATTGCTGTTGACAAAAAATGTCATTTAATTATTATTTTAGCTCCAAAACAAATGGCTCATCATTGGAACTAGTTCTCTTCAATTATCGCAGAGGTCGTAGATTCGAGTTGGTTTTCCTTTGCAATAAAATGTGGACAGTATTTTAAATAAAACACTTATTGGAACATCCCATGAATATATACACCTAAAAATCTCACCTCAACTTTAAACAGCTCACAACATCATCAATAAATTATAATAAACCCTGAATATATAATTAAAATGACATAAGTATCATTGCACAAAAAGGTTATGGAGGATAACCCTTTTAACGAAAAAAGGTAAAGTAAACGATTCATTGATGATTTGGCTGCAATGCGATCGGGGGTTCAACGCCAATCGTATTGCAAGCAGAGCAATAGTTAATAATCGAAAATATAAACCTTAAACATGCTTACCATTTCAAAAAGACCTAGGTTTTACAAAAATAAATAAATTTCATCAGCAGCAATATCCTCCATATCAGATATTGTTGACAGTTGTAAAAACCAAACAGAGATTCCAGCTAATAAACATAGGATATGGAATGAGTGTTTTTCTCATATAATATTTATGAAACGAGTCTAAGAATTTTCCGTTTTGGCGAGCCTCTGGCGAGCCCAAACGTTAAATTCGGACGAGTTTCATAAATATTATATGAGAAAAACACCCATTTCGTATTAGCCACTTAGTATGACTTTTTAACCCATCACCTAACTTGAGTTGCAGACGGCACTTGGAAAAAACATCCTCGTATAACTAAAATTTTAATTTTTGCTTCGTCGAGCTCGTTCCAATGAGGGGTCATAACCTATGTTTTGGAAGCAAAAAGTGAAAATATATAAAAAAAAAATGAATGGCGGTTTTCTTGCAGGTAAAAGATTAATACAATAAGACAGATAACGTAAATTCTCCCTACTGAAACTATGCAAATGTAACCCAGTTGTGTTTTGTTTAGCCAATCAAATTGTCCAGTTTTGAAATTGACCAATGAAAGCTCCCAACTCTAATTATGCAAATTATGAAAATGTGGCCCAGTTGTATTTTGTTCAGCCAATCAAATTGTCTAGTTTTGAAATTGACCAATGAAATTGACGGAAGGCTTTATTTATCACTGATTAATATGAAAGCAAAATATCAAATGTTTTAAAGTGAACAAAACGGACGAGTCATATGATAAAAGAATTTCCCACCAGAACTAAACACAAGCTGACGATCCACGAACAGAGATTCCAAAGCAACCAACCCTTTATCTAACACAATACAAGACGCACTGCACATACACGCACAAGAAAGTTGTACCTATAAGAAACTGTAATTAGAATAATATGACCTGTAAAACAAAAATGAAATTATTAATACAACATGCAATTTGCTCACTATCACACAATTATGTGCCATAACCTATGTTTTGTTAGACAATCATGAACATATTTAGTAATTCCAGATATTTGTCGTGCACGTGTCCTCCTCTGAAAAGTTAATCCTCCCACAATGAGGTTAAAATATTCGAATTTTAACCTGCAACTTTTTCCAATAAAGCAACTTGGAACTTGACCAATTTAATCTTGTTTGACAGAGCTCTACGAGCTCTGTCAAACATGATAGAATTGGTTAAATTCCTAGTTGCATGGGGGGGGGGGGGGATTTGCAGATTAAAATTGAAAATTTAGAATTTGGACATCAGTGTACGGCGGGGGGGGGGGGATAATTCAGTCGTGAGAAACGTAAAAATGGGTGGAAAAAATTCAGGGTCTGTGAAAAGGATGTTTTGGACTTCCAACAGACATCTTAGCTCTGCGTCCGGTATTTGTTTTCTTTCTTTCGTTTTGCAAAACCATATCTCGTTTCCTGTTTAATCATTAACATATTTCAACAAAATTTCACGATCTACCAATAGGTCATCGTTCTTCTCTGTGAAAAGAAATACAGATTTACTATTAATATTGACAGATTATAGGTCTTCTGTACTTTTCGTTTTTTTCTTTCTTATAGTATTTTTACTCTTCGGTTTTGACAGGTAAAGATAAACTGCGGAACGGGCGTGCGATCTCGCACAATACACGCGTTGACAAATCTAATGATATATGGGGAATTTAGTGAGATTAGCAAGGCCGGGTCTTTATATTTTATAAAAGCAGAAAATGAATTTTAATCATGCTCACGAGAAAACAAACTCAGTTGAAATAAAATTATAGCTAATCACTCGAAAAGTCTTTCACGAACTTCCACAATACACGTGTATCGGCGGAATAAAAACAGGCAAACTTGTGTTTGTACATGAATTAAACCGTCGGAACATCGCTCACTGCGTAATGTCCTGACCCCCCTAAAAGCATTGAAAAATTGAAATTAATTAGAATTAAATTAAACATGAACTGAATTGAAATTTCAGCGTTGACGAAGGTGGTTTTTAACATTTCCAACCACCTGCACATGGATTTGTGATCTTTCGATACATTCATAACATTTAATTCACAAATTAATTTGCTGGTCTTTTGACGGATGAAACTAATTGAAATACCATTTTATAGACCGGTGTATTCAGAAAATTTTCTGCTCTGAAATTTTTAAAATGAATTGCAAATTTATAATCAATAGGCATGTTTTTTTAGTATCAGATTATTAGAGCTGTAGGTTAACCGAAACCGAACCGAGGTTTCAAGTTTTTTTTAAAAACCGAAACCGAAACCGTCGACATCCCGTAATCTAAGGTTTTTCGTTTTTTTTATTAAATACTCTCTTGCTGCAGAAATTCACAAGATGTAGCCATCCCAAAGTAGTGAGAGTACCCAGACACTGCCAATGGCAGTGTCTGGGTACTCTCATTACTCTGGGAAGGCTACATTCTGAGAATTTCCGACATTTCAGTTCAGTTGTGTTTGCAGCTTTCCTCAAGTTGCGTGTTGGTGTCAGACCTCAAAAATGGCCAAGCACAATAAAAGTTCTGTATATTTAGGTAATTATTATATTGGCCTTCCTGATTCTTCATGTATTATAGCTTGTTTCGGGCATTCATTGAGTTTCTCTCAATTTCACTGCCATTCAGTTATGACTCCGGACATTAGAATGAGTTTTATTGAATTTTATTTGGCCTCATGAACAAACCGAAAACCGAACCGAGCCGAGGTTTTATTCCACCTGAAAAATCAAAACCGAAACCGAACAAGAAATTTAAAAACCTACAGCTCTACAGATTATGCAAAAAGTCTTTCGACTTTCGTGTCACTAAAGGAACCTTTTATTGTTCTGTATATTGGTCGTATTGCAATACGTTATCCAACGTGCATATATTCTTGGATGTTTTGTGAACTTTCTATCAATTTATTTTGTAGACAAGAGCGAAGGCCGTTAGGTGGGTTCAGAGAACGGATGCTCGGTGGATCAGAGGTTACGGGCTTATGGCATTGAAGTTCAAATCGAAAGGTTCACGGTTCGATCCCAGATAGGGTAACTGCCTTGTGTCCTTGAGCAAGGCACTTCATCCGGATTACCCATGTGGAGGCGCGGTGGCACTGTGTACTAAGGCGTACTGCACGGTGATGGTGCACTTGTCACGAGAAAGATGTCATCTAAACTAAATGCTTGCGCGGAGTTAGTACGTTGGGGAGTCTGACAGTTTCTGGTCGTTGCTAGATGGTTCTCTCCGGCTAATCCGGCTTCCTCTACCCGTAAAACTGTTCGACAAAAGGTGACTCTGGTCGTCGAAAGTGTCGTTAAATCCCAATAATAAAGAAAGAAAGAAAGAAAGAAAGAAAGAAAGAAAGAAGAAAGAAAGAAAGAAATTAATGTACAGAGAACCACTTCCTCAAATGTTCCGAATCAGAACTCATTAATAGGATTTATATTGGGCGGATCGAGAAGCAAGCTATCCCTCAAGAGCATAGCCCCCACAATGGCGCAGCGTTGAATTTTTGTTCGAATTGGATACGGGCGTCTAAAGTACTAGTCGTGTCAGGAGTGTCCGGGAGTATATGCTCCCGCGAAATCGTTTGCTCTGACTTTTAGTGTATCCTCAGACTCTACTATGATTTGTCATACCCGAAAACTGTGTGGTCATGTTCAAAGAAGCGACCGGAGGGCTTAGGTGCACAAATCTGGAATGTATTATGAGGGTTCAAAATATGAATACAGGTCTATAAGAAGCTCGAAACAGAATAAAAAAAAACTCTACATGCATTAAGTTTAGGTGACATCTTTCTCGTGGCAAAATTAGCGTACAAGAGGGTGTGAACCAAAGCAAACTTACAAAAAGTACTAAAATGGTGTGTTAACTGCCAGCATATAATAAAATCGAAACACCTTGTCCCCAACATTACATTTTCTTCCTGTTCACGTTTTCACGACTGAATTACTCCCCCACCCCATCCCACACTCATGTCCAAATTTTTATACTAAAATTTCAAGCAACAAACTATCCCATAATGCAACTTGCAATTTATCCAATCCAATGATGTTTGACAGAGTTACATGAGCTCTGTCAAACATTACTGAATTAGTTAAATTCCAAGTTGCATTCTGGGAAACATTTGTAGGTCATAATTTTGATGTTTTAACCTCAATGTGGGAGGGGTTAACTTTGCAGAGAAGGACACGGGCACAACAAATTTCTCGAATTACAAAATAGGTTCGAGTTATCTCGAACAACATGGACAGTACATGGCGATTTAATATTTGGATATCGATTTTCATCCCTGAGACCTGTTTTATCCGTTCATTTCTCAACAAACATGAAGGACCGGAAGTGTTCTCATGGTACGAACGATATCTTTCATTTCTATTAGTATTGGCTATAAGACGAATAGTAATTGGCGATAGCTGAGCAATTCTAATCGGAGTTTCTCTGATCGAAGTGAGCTAGTCGGCTCAAAGTTTATTCTTGGTTCCTGGAAGTGACTCGCGCGACAAACGGGAAACAAGAACACGATCTCTTATCGGTAATATCACCTTCTTGTTTTAGAATTACCAGCGCCCTTGCCTGGGGCTGCACGATATTCAAAACTGAATACCGGTATCGGTATTAAAAAAAAATACCGCGGTATACCGGTATATCGATATATGAACATTAGTACCACAAACGAGACTTGAGGCATCACAGTCAGAACGACTCAGCATGCCTTGATGATGCGGTTCGAAAAACCATTACCCAACGCAGACGATATCATAATTTATTATTTCCAAAATTAGTTTATCAGATTTTCCCCAAAGATTTCAACAAAACTATATCATGTGACACCTCATTGGAACGAGCTCAGCGAGCTCGATCCAATGAGGGGGTCACATGATATAGTTTTGTTGAAATTTTTGAAAATTATTTTTTTCAACTGCTGAATTTGTATATTTCGAGGGCACAAGCAGACGATTCCTTGGATAAAGGGATAATATTATTCATTCCGGGCCACTGTTAAAAAACTCAAGATATCTTGAAAATTAAATTGTGGGTAAATAAATAATGACGATAAACCGATATTTATGTAATTACACCGGTATTCAATCGATATTGGTTTGAATACCGGTATATATCGGTTTATTGATATACCGTGCAGCCCTGCCCTTGCCATTAATTTTGTTTCGGTCACTTTAGCCAATCAGAAGACACGTTCCACGCTGATGAAGAGACAATCTCGCATAAACTATTTACCTGGCACGTTTTTCGTGAAAAACATTATTGAACAACTAAACATTTTCATTTTTTTTGTCTCCAAAACATATGTCAGGCCGCCCAATGGGATGCGCTTGACGAACCCGCCCGAGTGAGGTGCCATAAAGTATGTTTTGGGGGTAGGAAAATGAAACTATAATAATTTATGATTTTGTGAGTGTTTAACTCTGGTCGGATCTTGCCATTACTTGGGTAGAGAGCTAGATTAAAAAAAAACTTTGGTTATTGACAAATACACGTAGTTTGGTTGGTTAATTTACAATACATTGAACCTGCAACTATCTGGGAGCTTGGAGATTTTCCAAAGTGTTCTCAAAATATTTGAGCATCATTTGTCTAAGAATGGTCATTAGAATGTATGTGTTTTTTTCTGTAGAAATGTTGAGAAATAGCTTTTCCTACCCGTGTCGGTTTGTGGATTTAGCTGTCACTTACCAGCGATATGTTTTGATAATATTTCATCCAATATATTATTGCAAATGGACCTGGCGTGGACAGCACGTCACATTCAGGAGCGTCCGCGACTGGAATATTAGTCAAAGGGTCATAACTCTGTCGATACACGTCAATACATTTTGAGTGAATAATCCCCAGTCGTCAGAAACGAATGTTAACTTTTTACTTAACATAGCGGCCAAAAACGGACGAAAAATAACCAGATTAATCCTACCAGTGCCAAAAATATTTCGGAATTTTCTCAATAAAACCATACAAATGTGGATATTATTAGAACCAGCTCGTCGAGTTGGTTCTAATGATATCCACATTTGTATGGTTTTATTGAAAAACTGTGAAATTTGTCTTTGAAAATGTGAAATTTAATTTATTATTTTAAAAATACTGTGTTAGGTGAAGGGTTAACTGACCCTAACCATTTCGGTCATATATATATATATATTCATATATATATATATAATGAATTATACCATTTAATGCAGATGAAATCAGTGAGAATCAATCTCTTTTTCAAATTTCGTGCTTAAGGTACAGAATACAGCATTCGGCACTTCTGTTATGCATTTTTTAGGATGAAAGACTCTGACGCCGATGGGGATCGAACCACTGCCTGGACGCTCGACCTGCTAGCGTGCCTTTTTGGGGGCTTGTCGGTAGTCGAGTGGTCTAAGGCGCTGTTCCAGTTTCTCTAGGCGATTGGTGCCGCAGAAATGTACTCTCATCAAGGCAGTGGTTCGATCCCCATCGGCGTCAGAGTCTTTCATCCTAAAAAATGCATAACAGAAGTGCCGAATTCTGTATTCTGTACCTTAAGCAGAAAATTTGAAAAAGAGATTGCTTCTCACTGATTTCGTCTGCACTACATGGTATAATTCATTGTAAACAACTAATTCTGGGGGATACCGAGTAATTTCGTGTGGACTGTGCCAGTTCCATGGACGCTCGACCTGCTAGCCCGCCTTTTGGGGGGCTTGTCGGTAGTCGAGTGGTCTATGGCGCTGGTCCAGTTTCGCTAGGGATTGGTGCCGCAGAAATGTACTCTCATCAAGGCAGTGGTTCGATCCCCATCGGCGTCAGCGTCTTTCATATATATATATATATATATAGAGAGAGAGAGAGAGAGAGTGAGAGAGAGAGAGAATTCAGGGCATGGAAGCTGTTAGGATGCCATCTCACCCTGGGTTGATTTTAATCCAACTGATTTTAGAGCGTGGGGGAGTCACCAGATTGCATTCAGCCGGCGGTCTGGTGGGTCTTTTGGAAAGTATATTTTGCCATTTGAATTTCAATATTCTTTTTCTCCTTGGACCTTCGTAAGCCAGTTCCGTATCTTTGTGAGTTGAATGGGCCGATTCCAAGGCAAATCTTAATTCGGCGATTGGTCCACTTGTACTCGACGGGTTTGAGTGACCCGGTGTTATCGTGGAATGGATAATGGTTTCGAGATGGGAAAAAGATTGGGTTAAGATGAAGAGTAGAGGACTTCATTTTATGTTAAAACTACATGGTTTCCTGAGCTTTTTTAAATTTTTCACTACTCTCCATCATATTTTTAATAAATTTACTGAAAAAATTAGATTTAACCCCCTGTGACATCTCATAAGTCCATTTTGTAGGCTGTATGACAATGGTGCACACTTTTCTCCTTTTGGTGTTCTGCTTGTGTTATAAAGCGCCATCTGCTGCTAGAAAAAGAAAATTTTAAAACCTGGGAGAAATCATTAGGATCAGTATAGTGAGGGTAAGAGTTAGCAGGCCACTGCAAACTCTTTTCCTTACTGTACTGACCCTAACCCATTATGTTAATGCGGATGCCTCCTATTTTAATACACTTCAAGAAGGAGATTTTGTTCCGCAGTCTGTTAAATTTACAGCACAAAAAGGGCTAAAATAACTAATAGACATGATATTCTTGTTCCTTAAATAGTTATTATTTCTTAGGAACATGCTATGGAAAATAAACACAGAACAATGGAAGAGACAAGGTATTTTAGGAAAAACTGCAGAGCCCCCCCCCCCCCCCCCCATACCCCCCCTCCCCCGCCCCCATTTTTCTGCTTTACCAAAGATTGTTCCGAGTGATTTCGAATCCTCGAGTAATATTACTGAAGACATACTGGCATTTTGCATGCTGTGAGCGCTTAGTCGGTGTTTCGATTTATCCTTGGCAAAAACCATTTAGTCACTTTTAAATTTGAAAAAAATAACTTTAACTGAACTCTGAACTGTTTAACAAAGGAAAAACATCAATTCCTCTTCATAGAAAAATTCCGCTTTGATAGGGGCAAGCTTTTATGGTCAGTTGCATCAAATTTATTAGATATATATTTATCGGTAGGAGAATGAAACATTTTCAAAAGACAGGAAATACCTGTCCATGGCAATTGCTCAGATACAATAGCACACACTTCAGTTAATAAAAAAATATGGAAAAAATTATCGGACAAGGAAATATGATGTTGACGGAGGTATAAATCAAAGTGAAATATTTTTGCTGACTTGTTGATGGCTCCCACGGTCAATAATGAAGGACCCGGTCATTAAATCTCTGTCAAACACGCTGATTTCAAAAAGGTGATCAGTTCTCGAGTGTACCTCAATATTTTGTGAAATGTTCTCTTCATTGAGCCTCGGCCATTAAAAAGACATTTGTCAGCTGTGGTCTTCAGTTGTGGAAACAGAACGACAATGGAACCTCGCTCCATGTCAACTTGCACCTGGACAAACGGACAACCCGTGATTACCGTTCATAAAAGTGATATTAACGACGTTGTTTATTTTTTTATACAGATTCATTTATCAGTATTCTTTTTGACATTTTTAATTACTACGTTTTATTAAAATATCTTGGCTGACGTGGTGACTCCAAACAGAGTCTCAAATTAACATGAAAGGATAAGAGGGGTGAGGCGTGATTGGAATATTTGGACAGTTCCAAACAGGAAGATTTTCGACGCAATTAATTTATAAACCCTTTAATAGTGCCGCCCAAAATGGGGTTCGTTCCCACTAGACCAATTCCCTTTAGACCAATTCCCACGAGGCCAATTCCCAAAAGACCAACTGATGTGTTCTACTTTTAAAATAATTCTATATCAATAATTTGATATATTTATAAATATTTATAAATGTATTTAATGTTATTGATATTCAAGTCTGAAAATAAGCAGTCTGCCATTTGCAGAATGAGGTCCCCAGAGGGAGAATTTGCTGATGCTATCCCATACAGTGGGCCAGTTTATCCTCTGGGTCCCTCTTTCTGTTTATGTCGGAGATTTAAATTGGCCCACTAGATTTTGATTTTTTAATCAGATTGAGGTTCACAGAGGGTAAATTTAGTGATGCTACCCTGCTGAGGGTAGCATCACCAAATTCACCATCTGGGGCCATCATTTTTCAGATGATAGTCTGCTTATTTTCTGGCTTGTTGATATTTTATAAACTGAAATGTTATAAACCTGTATTTTTTGTATGTTATGCGTATAAATATTTTTTTATCAAATAAAGTGCTTATCAGTACATAAATGTTTTCTTAATTATCCTTAATCAACTCTTAATCAATAACAGTATGTAGTTGGTCTAAGGGGAATGGGTCTTTTGGGCCTAAAGGGAATTGGGCTGAAGGGAATTGGTCTAGTGGGACGACACCCAAACTGGCATCCTCTTATACATAGGGGTTCATCAAGGCTATATGAAATTATTGGCAGCAGAAAAAATATTTTTTCACGACCGCTTCAATTCATCTCGTGCTGAGTTATGAGTGTGTATCCCTAATAGGTGAAAGTCCGTGGTCTTCCCCAGGAAAAATAGTATTTCAAGCCAAATGGGGCACCAAGAGTACTTTTCGAAGGGCTTAAGTACCCAGAAAATTCGGGAATAACTAGAGCAAAATAACCTCCAAAATATCAGAGTTAAACCTTTACCCAACATAACGGCCAAAACCGTCGGCGCTATTTACAAAACTTACATTCAATTTTGATTAATCTTTTTTTTATTTTTATCTCAAAAACATAGTTTATGACCTTTCATTGGAATGAGTTCGTTGAGCTCATTCTAATGAGGGATCATAAGCTATGTTTTTGACGCACAAACTGAAAAAAATTAGTTATTCAAGAATTTTGTTTGTAAATGTAGTCTCCTTTTCGTGTTAGGTAAGGGGTTAAAGTGCGTGAATCAGTTTTGGCGATTTGAGGCATCAATGTATATAAGGTTGTCATTTTCATGAAAAGTGGGGAGTGAGGACGAGTCTCCGTCAGTGTTTACTCTGGACCGAAACTGCCTGGTGCCACATTTTTATCCATTCTGGATATTTTTGTGCCAAACAAAGTGTTTTGGTGCCAAAATGCCAATGGGAGGGGGATGTACTTCGCTATCTGATGAAAATAAATTGATCGAGTTTTGAAAAAATGAACTGGCAGTTGTTTCAAGAGGGAACAGACAATTGGTCATAGAAAAAATCCGACAGAACTCTAAATTTTTTGACGAAATCCTCGGAAGGTGGAAAAGGGCGGTCATGTAAGTTATATCTATATGCCACTGGTTCAATAATTGCATAGAGCTGCATGGTATATCGATAAACCGATATATACCGGTATTCAAACCAATATCGATTGAATACCGGTGTAATTACAAAAAATATCGGTTTATCGTCATTATTTATTTACCCACAATTTAATTTTCAAGATATCTTCAGTTTTTTAACAGTGGCCCGGAATGCATAATATTATCCCTTTATCCAAGGAATCGTCTGCTTGTGCCCTCGTAATATACAAATTCAACAGCTGAAAAAAATAATTTTAAAAAAATTCAACAAAACTATATCATGTGACCCCTCATTGGAACGAGCTCGCTGGGCTCGTTCCAATGAGGTTTCATATGATATAGTTTTGTTGAAATCTTTGGGGAAAATCTGCTAAACTAATTTTGAAAATAATAAATTTTGATATCGTCTGCGTTGGGTAATGGGTTTACGAACCGTATCTTCAAGGCATGCTAATTCGTTCCGACTGTGATGCCTCAAGTCTCGTTTGTGGTACTAATGTTCATATATCTGAAAAGTTTTCGATATACCGGCATACCGCGAGGGAGCACAGTGGCTCAGTAGGTAGAGGTGCAGGCTACAAGCGGAGAGGTCCTCGGCACGAATCCCACCTGCGGCAACCGCGTTGTGTCCTTGGGCAAGACACTTCATCTCCTTTGCCCGCGTGGGGGACGATGACGCCGTGTACTAAGGCGTACTGCACGTCGATGGTACGCATGTCTTCAACCAATCTAACCCTGCCTGTGCTGCAGTATGGGGTAACGATGTTGGGGAGCTGGCTGCTGCTCGTCGCTGCTCGGTGGTTCTCTCCGGGTACTCCGGCTTCCTCCACCCGTAAAACTGTCACGGTCATGATTAGCCATTGTGTATAAATATGTGACCTTAAACATCAATAAATAAATAAATAAAACCGGTATACCGCGGTATTTTTTTTAATACCGATACCGGTATTCAGTTTTGAATATCGTGCAGCCCCAGTTAATGGTCACACTAATTGCTATCTGTACATATACCTGTTGTTGCACTAAGATAATAATAACAGATTAATCGACTAATTACAGTTAATCCATGGGGCTCATCGGGTCGAGAGTCTTTACAAAAGGCTGCATTAAATAAGATAAATACTTCATGGCATCGCGAGTCATTTATTTATCTAATTAAATGCGGCCTTTTGAAAAGTTGATAAGCTGCAATGTTTTATTGAAGAAAAATCAAAGCCCCATTACATTTCACGTACAATTGACGACAACAGTTGTGAAATTGTCCAAACACAACTTCTAACACCTTATTGACAAAAGAAGCTATAACATGTTTCGTCATGGATCGTGCCCTTCACGGCCACAATGGCTTTCTATCACAGGAAAAAGAAACTTTTTTTGGGATGACAACACTTTAGTAAACGAAGATTATTTTGGTGCCAAATCATTTTTTTAGTGTAATTGGATAAATTGGCATCCGACAGCATGAACCCTGGTCCCCGCCTCTAATCCTTCCCATGGCTATACGCTGGTGATTTTCCAACGAAATGGGAGTGTCTGTTTTCTTTTCAAGTGGAGATTCAGTAATAATTTTATCTTGAAGCCTTGTTGATCTGTGTGATTGACTTGTCAGCCTCAGTTGTGTTAGGTCTTTATGGTCTTGTCTACTCACGGACTGCCAACCTTTGCTTCAAGCAAACATTTATGCATTCGAGTCGAAAGATTGATTGATTGATTGATTGATTGATTGACTGGTTGATTATTTATTTATTTATTTATTTATTTATTTAATTATTTTATTTATTTATTTATTTATTTATTTATTTATTTATTTATTTATTGGAATTTAACGGCACTTTCGACAGCCAGGTTCACCTCGTGTCATACAGTTTTATGGGTGGAGGAAGCCGGAGTACCTGGAGAGAACCACCGAGCAACTGCCAGACTCCCCAGCGTACTAACTCCACACAAGCAGGTTTAAGACAAGTGCACCATCGACGTGCAGTACGCCTTAGTACACAGCGCCATTGTTTATTATTCACATAATATTTGCCCAGATGCTACAACAGAGATCCATTTGATACATTTTTCGAAATGTCAGATCGCCACTTAGCGCAACTCCCCAACATAATTCCTGGCCTGGATTGGACGCATCCCCAAATAAACCGTTGATATAATATATACATCTGGAACTTAATTAAGCACCTCCTTAAATGTTTCAAGACAGTGAAGTTGCTGTTACTGATTATTATGTTTTAATGATTGTTATGTCTTGCAGTATATTTCATCTGGTGAAACATGATATTTCTGGTTGATAGCGTACCCCAAACACATGCCCTCGTCCACGTGACGCATGCTACCCACGAATGTCACGAAAAACACTGTCATCCACATGCGATATCTGGGTATAAAATAAGAAACTTTGTCACTTCTTTTATCAGTAAATGTTGACATGGCAAGAAGGAAACTGTGAGAGGCACTAAGATGGCAAATCGTTGACATGCATGCAACAGGTAGGTCATTCAAAGCTATTGGAAGGCAACTTGGCTATAGGCAATCTGTCATCAGCAGACCTGACCGAAAAAATCAACAAACCAACGATGTTAAGGACCCCAACCAAGGCCTGGAGAACCCAGAAAGACCTTTCCTCGGGAAGATCGGAGTCTGGCACGCCTCGTTGGGCGTGAACCATTTGCTTCAAGTGAGGTTTTGAAACGCATTTGGCTCCCCAACAGGCGTTTGTGCAACAGAACTGTCCGAAACTGTTTCAAAGCACTGGGTTAGAGGTCCACAAGGGTCATCAAGCGACCAACTCTGTCCGATCAGCATCAAAGACGACGTTTGGAGTGGTGTATGGCACGACAGCATTGGAATCTCAGGACACGGAGGAGAATCCATTGGTCAGACGAGAGTAGGTTCCTTCTTCACGTCACAGATGGTCGCATGAGAGTGTGGATGCATAGAAATACTGCTTACATGCCCAGAAACATCAGACCTACTGTTCTTTATGGTGGAGGATCAGTAATGATCTGGGGATGCCTCTCTCATGATCGGGGACGTGGCTAGAGGTTTCCGACTGGGGTGTAGGATGGTGAACTTCCAACTAGGGGGAGGAACCGAGGGAACCCCCCCCCCCGGCCCCTCCCTGTAGTTGGATATTCACTGCCGAGAAGGATTTTGAAAATGAAGCCATGAAAGGCGGCATAAAATTGATTCTAGTAACTAAAATGCCAACACATTTATGATAGAATTATCATGTTATTATTATTTGGTATTCTTCTGGGAATTGAATATGTGCTAAGCAAATGCTCAGACTCAGAACTTCGAACAAGTCACACTGTTCTAACATTAAATCAGATCTTTTGGCTTGTCATTCTAATGTTTTTTCCAAGACAAGGAATTTTTGTCTGAGTGGAGACACCACCCCACAAGTGATTAAGCAACAATCCACTCTCCATGTATTGTAAGATGTCCATCAGTAGATACTGTGTTTGATACTTTTTTCCTAAACGGAGCGGTAGACGGAAAAATTTTTCACCTGAAAGTGCTAGGCCTGCGCTCGTCTGTTGTAAGTCTACGAATAATTTGAAGAACCTCCGTGTCCTCCTAAAATAATATCTTATTCCTGTGGCATTTGTGATGGATTTACCATTTCAAGGGGTTTTAATTCACCCCCATCGATTAGGAAGTATCATTGTTTTGTACATGTTTATTTTTACATTTTTTGAACATCTTTTTGCTCTTGTATATTGTTTTACTATTGATTTGCTTTTCGTAATAAAATAAATTTGAACAGTTTCTATTTGTTTGTTCTGTGTATAGTTACGTTTTTTTATTTGGAACAGTCTGAAAAAAAAATCCTTTGCACTGTGCTTATAGAACAGTTATTGTTTAGCAAAAATATTTGTCTATGAAACCACACAAATATAGTTGTTCGTTGAACCAACTCTGTGATCTGGTTCCACAAACAACTATATTAGTATATTACTGTAGCATGACCACCATATATATAGAGTTTCTAACATGACTCTTGCTATTGCTGGTAGGGGAAATTCATGACATCAGCAAATCTTCAGTTCATCGATCACTGGATATTTTATACAGTAGTCCATTAATAGTAGATTTTCTGTTTGAATCTAACTACATTCGTATTGGTCTAGAAAGTTACAATATAGAAAGATTATTTTGTTCGGTGTGCTGCAGTCCCTGATATTAACTGGCTGGTTGCCATGGGGATCCATCCACCCCTTGATGAGTGACTAACTTTTGACTAATGTTAGCAGAAGGTTAGTCAACCCCTTAGTCAAAATGACTAACATTTCCATGAATGCACCTTAGTCAATTTGACTAATGTAGTAGGTTAGTCATTTTGACTAACCCATCTTAGTCACTGGGGGACAAGCTTTTGACTAACCTAAGTTAGTCACTTTGACTAAGCAAAGTTTTTCAGTGAGCTTATGCAGGCATGATCAGTTTTCGATGTCTCATCATTTTGTGACTGTGAATGGTGGAATTAACTTAGGATAACGATTTTACATGATGTGATTTTCTTGAAGTGCATATCGAGGATTTCTTTTATTACGATAAGTAAACGTACTATAGAAATCTCGTACCGATTGACATCACACATACTTATGAAGCTCGCTACTGTGTACACCGAAGCTGCAAATAGTAACAATCAGATATTTTGCCGATTTGAAACCGAGTTGGAATTTTGGGAAGTAAAGGGGACATCAGCATTACCAAGAACCTCTAAAATCCAGATAGATGGAATTACCAACTACTTATGACTTGCCCTTCGAATTTCCAACTATAGGAAATTTTGGCTAGGATTGGGGGTGACACCCCCCCCCCCTCCCCCTATAGCCACGTCCCTGCTCATGATTGTAAACTTGGTGTGGTGTCTGTACGTGGGAAGATCAATGGTCATCAGTACACCAGGGACATTCTCAATCCGGTTGTCGTGCCTCATTTTGACAACTACCCGTTGGCCACTCGCCCTGTATTCATGGACGACAATGCAAGGCCACATCGTTCGCATGCTGTGAGAGCATTCCTTCAGAACAACGCTATTACAACACTATCTTGGCCTGCAATGAGCCCGAATTTGAATCCCTTAGAACACATCCGGGACTTTCTGGGACGTCGTGTGCCCGCAAGGGATCCGCCTGCACAGGATTTGGCCGATTTAGAAGCTGCATTGCATGAGGAGTGGCAGTAGTTGCCCCTGGACCGTATCAGAAGGCTCCCTGGTAGCATTAGGAGGAGGGTTCAGACTGTCACCCTGGCACGTGGTGGATAATTCGCTACTGGCACCAGACACTGCTATTGTGTTCACGAGATCACAAGTTACATTTTTTTTGTCAGTAATTACCGGCATTGTTTCATCATGGACCGTTCCAGTACCATACTTGTCGAGAAATCATTTTCCCATCAAAAACATTAGTGACAGATATGTGCAGTCAGTGCCATTAAAATACTGCGTATGTTCGTCATTGTATTGTCTTTCGTTTGTCAATAGACAATTCTTTCCGCAAACAATCACTTTTGGTCATCTTAAAGATAGCCTGGAAGTAATGACAGTTTCTATTAACACCACTGCAAAAAAAAAAAAGAAACAGGGGTGATTAATAAAGTTCCAGGTGTATATGTTGGGGTGGCTGCTGAGTAAGGATGGTAGATCGAAGTTGTTGAGTTACAACTTAGAAAAGTTAGTTCCCTTTGTATTGAGCACCAAATATGACACGACGAGCTTTCCAACAGGCATTTTACTCTTCTCTTATTCTTCTGTTATCTAAGCGTTCGTTTGGTCTTGCTGCTGCGTGGTCTGTACCCTTTTTAGCATTAATTGAGAAGTTCTTGATTGGAATTTATTTATTTATTTATTTATTTATTTATTTATTTATTTATTAATAGAAAGTAAAACATTCCATTGTCAATTACAAAGGAAAACGGTTGATGTAACCCTTCGATACATTTGTACTTGTTTTTACGTACGAAATCAAACAGCGCGTTGATACTTTTGTACGTCTTATAACGTTCGAAATCAAACAGCGTGTTGATACTTTTGTACGTCTTATAACGTTCGAAATCAAACAGCGCGTTGATACTTTGTGGTCATTTGTTTTGTTATTATTTTTCGATTTTTTAAAGTTTTAACTTCAATTCCTATTTTCTCCGAATAGTGCTCATCGACAATCGTTGAGCCTAATGTTATCGCAGCTCAAATACTAATATAATTTCTGCTGTCAAGACTTCTTAACTGGTTGAGTGCTAGAAACCACTATCAGTGCTTTCAAAAAATGGTGATACCAGAGCAAAAGCCAACACTTTTCTTGCTTATATTTTATATTCAGTCAAACTCAAATAATATTTTGTTTATATAAATTTGTTTTTATTACAAATTATTGGAGAGTGCCTGTAGGCACTCTTCAATAATTTGTAATAAAACAAGTTTTGAATAACAAATTCAGACCACCAAAAATAATCTAGCCCTCAACCAGATAATCACTAATGTGAAAAATATTTTGTTATTTGTACTTTCCTACGTTTGACGTTGCATTTGGAAAAACGTAGAAGAAACTGAATTCCCAGTGACGCTTGAACGTCAGGATAATTAAAGTCCAAAAGGGTTAAAATAAGGAATAATTCCAATAGAATACCAAATAAGAAGTTGTTTAAACAGTAATGAGTGATGCTACTATCGTGAATACCTTATAAATCAACACGATGATTTGAGACTTGAAATATCTAGTTTAAAAGAATAAAAACAATTTTAAAATTTATTAAAAAAGGTTGATTACGTTAAGGAATATTAGAATTTGGTTCGTGCTCGCATGATGAAATAGATCTCTAAGAGATCCAACCGTGAAATACTGCCTTCTGACATGATTAAAATCAGTGCAATATAAAAGAATGTGTTCTGCTGTCAACACCTGTTGACAAGGAACACACTCTGGTCCCATATTACTCTGTTACGAAAAAGGAATGTGAAAGTCTTGTATGATCAATATGACATCGTGTCAGAATTCCATGATCTTTTTCTGATAAGTAGGGACGCCGGACGCACGGGAGCAGAGGGATCAGCTGCCCTACCTGCCTTCGGACTATGGGGGCGAGAGGGAGGGGCAGATAGTGCCCTTCCAGGTTCGCCACTCAATTTTTTTCAATGATTTATTCTCGAGGTAAAGCTAAAATACACCCCAAATTATCAATGGAGTAGAAAAGCTTATCCAGGTTATACAGAGAAGAGGTAATCTCCGACAAAAGCTAGCAAAGACTCGCCACGTGAGTGCCACGTGCTACAATTCACACGCGGCGATGCTCTGCATCGCAAAGTTTTATTGAAATGTTTTAATAGTTTCTATCCCCTCCTATATTATGGTGGGGTGAGGGCTTGTCTTAACCCATCTGTTGTTTTTAAAAGGAAGACCAAAAGATGTCTCATTGACTAATTGAGAGTTGCCAATTATTTTCAGCATGATTTATTTATTTTTTTATTTATTGGTGTTTTAAGGTCACATATTTCTGCACAATGGCTAACCATGACCGTGACAGTTTTACGGGTGGAGGAAGCCGGAGAGAACCACCGAGCAACGGCTAGCAACTGTCAGCTCCCCAACATACCAACTCCATACAAGCAGGGTTAGCATTGGTTGAAGACAGGTGCGCCATCGACGTGCAGTACGCCTTAGTATACAGCGTCCCCGTGCCCCCACGTGGGCAATGGGGGTGAAGTGTCTTGCCCATGGACACAACGCGGTTGCCGCAGGTGGGATTCGAACCGAGGACCTATCGGCTTGCAGCCTGCACCTCTACCAACTGAGCCACCGCGCCCCCTTTCAGCATTTGGACAATCGTGTCGGCAAAATATTTTTGACACAATAAAACATTTTGACAAAACCTTTGGTTGTAGAGGGGCCACCTATCTCCAAGTAACTCGGTCGCCACATATCTTTGTGCCAGTAATTTTGGTGGGGAGGTGCACTGGGTGGCGATCGACGATAACCGGCTCCTCCGAAGCGACCATGGCTCGCCCGGCAAAATGAGTATCATATGAAGCTCTGTGGTAGCATCCCTGTAAATATTGTGTGAAATTTAGGTTCTAAAATGTAAGCACTTTTGCACTGTTGCATGTGAAAAATTACACACAAAATAGATCGATAAAGTTGATAGACATATTTTATTTTCCAGATATATATTATACCTGTTAGATCTGAAACGGTTAATGGGTTTTCTTGATCGATTAATCACGTGGATTAACGTTGGTTAACCGATTAATCACTTGTCCAAATAGATATCTGAATAACTGCCATACCATTGATGATTTACAGCATGAACCCTTTACCCAACACAACGCAACAAACAAAACCGAATAGGCCTATATACAAAAAATTCCATTCAAATTTATTATGTTTTTAATTTTTGTCTCAAAAACATAGCTTATGACCCCTCATTGGAACGAGCTCGTTGAGCTCGTTCAAATGAGGGGTCATAAGCTATGTTTTTGAGACAAAAACTGAATTTTTTAGTAATTTATGAATTTATTTTGCAAGTATCGTCTGCTACCCGCAATGGGTAAAGGGTTGAGAATGACCATTTCCAGCTATTGACACAGTATAATGATCATGCAAGTGAACAAGTATGTCAGCACGTAACTTGCATGCTTGACTCTGTCTCATATAATTGATGTGAGTCAGTGTGATAATGTTTGCCTGTTTTGGAGCAAGTTTGTTGCTTTGTTAACCCATATAATACTGCAGTTCAAAAGTAACGGATAACCGATCAATTACTCTTTTAATCGATCAAGACGTTGATCATTGATTAATCGATTAATCGGTTAACCGTATCAGCTCTAATTGCTCTATATGTGTAATTCTTTTAATATGTTCTTCTGGCAGAAAGCAAACAGCGAGAAGCTCAGTGTAACATATAGGGCCTGTAACACCAGGATCATGCAACTAGATTTTGTGAAACACCTATAGGCAATTTGATATTTTTTTTATAGCCGAGGCTACACAAAAAGTATCAAAGTAGTGCCTTTGCGTTTCACAGAAACTACATGCAAATGAGGACATTTATGTTTTGAAACAACTTACCCCGATATATCGTACTCTCTGTGGCTAAGTCACAGAGAGTATGGTGTATCAGGGTAAGTGAAGTCGCCCTGTTTTATCAAACTTTTCAAATCACAAAGCAGAGATAGTCCTTCAAGTGGAAATCCAATTTTGTGGAAAGGTGCGTTCGCATCAGTCACACCGCCCCCTACTGGCTACGCGCGGTGACCGAGTGGTGTGCGTAATTTAGTCTTGCTGGGTGATTAGTGCAGAAGGAAACTCGCTCGGGCTGGGTTCAAACCTCCGCTCTGCCAGTTGCAATAAACATTTTGAATTTTTTTGCCTACAAAATACAGCTCACGACCCCTAATAAGAACGAGTTCAACATCTGTATTAGGGGGCGCGGTGGCGTTGCGGTAACCGGTTCTCGTCAGATCACCGAAGTAAAGCAACGTCGACCCCGGTTAATCCTTGAATGGATGACTATCTGAGCGATCGATTCGGACTCCCGCGTTGTATCCTTGAGCAAGGCGCTTCACCCCGATTGTCCACCTGGGGGCATGGTGACGCCGTGTACTAACTGCACGTCGATGGTGCGCATGTCTTCAACCAGTCTAATCCTGTCTGTGTTGCAGTGAGTGCGGAGTTACGATGTTGGGGAGCTGGCAGCTGCTCGCCGTTGCTCGGTGGTTCTCTCCGCGGATACTCCGGCTTCCTCCACCCGTAAAACTGTCACCGACGCGATATGACCTTGGCTGTTAATGTGTCGTTAAACCCTACAGAATAAATATAACATCTGTATTGTGGTTAGCTTAATTCTGTCGGAAACCCGTGGCTCATTGGTTACTGAAGTGGACTTTAATAAATCGAAAGGTCTACGGTTCGATCCCCGCCAGGGGTAACTGCGTTGTGTCTTCGGGCAAGGCACTTAATCCCGATTGTCCCCGTGGGGACACAGTGCCGCTGTGTACCAAGGCGTACTGCACGTCGATGGTGCACTTGTCTTCAAACAATGCTAAGCCTGCTTGTGCGGAGTTAGTACGCTGGGTATTCTGCCAGTTGCTCGCGTTGCAGGTGGTTCTCTCCCGGTACTCCGGCTTCCTCCACCCGTAAAACCGTCCGACACGAGGTGACCCTGGATGTCGAAAGTGTCGTTAAATTCCAATAAATAAATAAATAATGGGTTTCGTCGGTCGTCGTGGACTGATCACTTTCCACGGGTGAGCAGTATTCTCACGTACGCAGTAATATTAGATTCCAAACACTAATTACAGGAATAATCATTAAAAATTTATATAACCCGGTGCTTCATTAATTAAAATTTTGCAGATTACGATTTTCATTACCTGGTAAACGCATGTGTGGACATCACTGCCTACGCGTGGATTATGACCAGTCCACGGCGACTGTACTGTACAAATACATCGATAAGTTAGTTTAAACAATATTTATTCAATAAGTATGCTATATGTTACAATATTGAACACCAGGAGAAGTAACAGTATATATAGAGGACATCAAGAATATAACATATACTAACAAAATACCATATTAGTATGTAATGGGGGATCTGACAGAAAAATGGGAGCTTATGTTAGTCATCTCCCGGGCCGTTCATAAATTTACAAAAAATGGTGGTATAATATAGCAGATGGACTCAAATATCGCCGCCTGGAACCCATGGCCTGTGGTCGATCGCCAGCTTTATCTTACAATCAACATGTATTTTGTTTGTATTAACTCGGGCAACTGTCGTGTATCCGACCCCCTGATACAGATGTTTGTATCATGGGGTCGGATAAAAGCACGTTCCTTTCGCGTGAGTTCCATTTTTTTTCCTTTTGTTCATCCGCACGAATAAATAGTTCGTTATATATTCGTCTACATTCTTGACTTATCCCCAATATATTGTAAGATAAAATGATTATTACCATTATGTGGATGTACAAAATATGTTTCCGAGTCTCGCTCCGGGTTCTAAGGGTAGATCACGACTCGTCTTCGACTCGTCGTGATCTGCCCTTAGAACCCGGAGCTCGACTCTGATAAATATTTTGTACATCCACATAATGGTTATAATATCTATTGATCATTAGCCACGTGCCAAGTCGGGGCACCGCATCCATGCACACAGTGAGAGCTACCTGTAGGCCATAGATCGATAAGTTGAAAGGCATATTTTATTTTCCAGATATATTTTAAACCTATATGTAATTCTGTTAATATAGGATTCTGGTAGACATTAAGCACCGATAAACTCGGCGTAACATATATATAGGGCATGTAACTGTAGGACCTATCAAAGTAGTACCAAGGCATTTCACAGAAATTACATGCAAACGAGAAGATTTATGTTTTAACCCTTTACCCAACGTAACGGCCAAAAACCGGTCAGCGCTTTTCACAAAAATCGCCAATTAATTTTCATTATTTTTTCATTTTTTGTCTAAAAAACATAGGTTATGACCACTCATTTGAACGAGCTCGTTCCAATGAGGGGTCATGTTCTATGTTTTTGTAACAAAAAATGTAAAAAATTAGTTATTCAAGAATTTTGTTTCCAAGTGTCGTCTGCTTTTCAGGTTAGGTAAAGGGTTAAAATAACTTACCGCGATACATCGCCACAGAGAGTACGATATATAGGAAGGAGTAAGTGACATTTTATCAATTTTATTCAAATATAGTCCCTGAAGTGGAACTCCCATATTGTAGGAAGGTGCCTTAGCACCCGTCGCATCTCCCCTGTCTACGAGCCTAGCCCAAACATCTTCCAGCCTCCCATGCTTAAATCAATAAAGACGCCAATTCTGTAATGACAATACAATGATTGATGGGAAATACGCTTGAACTCTGTGACCCATTTCTAAATAGAGGGCACGCCAAGGGGGATAAGGAAGTAGCTGACCGATCTCAAGGGTTTTCAATAGATCTCCACAGAGTATTCATTTATTGAGGAAATTAAGTGATGTAAATAGTGAATCCCTAAATTAGTTTTGAGTTAAGTAGATGACAGTAATTGTTTAATTAGTATTTTATTGGAACATGTGGTTATGTGATGCATTGATGGAAAGCACTTCAGAAACAAATAGAACCCTTGAACCTCCTTTTTACGTATCCACATAAGTGTCAGATGTCAATCAACTTGAATAGGTGGTTGTTATGCAAAGACGAATAACGGAGGTATCCCTCAATAGCCAGAGGATTAAAATTCACTCTAATTCACGTAGTAAGATAAGATTTTAATGTAAATTAAAGAATAGTTTAATTCCAAAATTTACCTTTTTGATTCGCAATCCGTATTTATGCTGATTTTCTGTCAGACGGAAGATTACTGTCAACTGGTTTCAGAAACAGTGATGGAGTAGATATGTTGCATAAAGCCAAATAAACAAGGGATGTGAATCACCTGCTCCCCTTTACCTAACATGAAAAGCAGACGACACTTGCAAATAAAATTCTTGAATAACTAATTTTTGTTATTTTTTGTCTCAAAATCATAGGTTTTGATCCCTCATTGGAACGAGCTGATTCCCAAGAGGGGTCATAACCTATGTTTTTGAGACAAAAAATGAAAATATAATGAAAATAAACTGGCTATTTGTGAATAGGTTGACCGGTTTTGACCGTTACGTTGGATAAAGGGTTAAAATTGCTCTCTCACAAATATAGGTTCCATTAAACATATTGCCTTAAGTCGGAAACAGGCTTTGTCGCTGCTGGGAGAAAGCGATTCAAGCCGCGTATTTAGCCCAAACTCAAGGAGTGTTGCCTGAATCCGCGCGTGAACATATATCTCACCGTGACGAACCCGCCCGTTTCACTTTTGTTGGGGTGTTCTTATCCTGAAGGGGTTAATAACTTTTCCTCGAAAAGCATAAATCAACAGGGGTTCACTGAAAACAACAATTTTAATACATATACAAATAAATAAATAAATATGATAATTTGTGACTTACATGGAATCCAAAAGAATAAGAAAACAAAACGTCAATCACCCCCTACCCACACAGTTTTTGAGTCACTTGCGGGCCCGCATTCTCTGTTGTCGCTGGTTTTTCCTCCTTTTCGCTGGTATGTGTTCCTTGGTCGCCTCTTCACTTCACCATTTCACTGCCGTCGTACGGCCACTAACGTATTGTCACTTTATCGGGACGCCTTTCCCCCCAATAAGCGACGGGATGTCACTCTACCACTGCCGTCGCACGGCCACTAGCTTATTGTCACTTTACTTGACGCTTTTCACACAAGCAGTCGCCACCAATGGGGTTAAATTCTCCCTTACGTTTGTCTCAGAATAATAATGTTCATACAGACAAAGCCTACTCTACCTACGTATGGCTTGCTTTCTAAAACAGGTAATACCGTTTACCTAAATGCAAATTAGCGCCCTGAGCTCGTACTACGTGTTTCAGATCGTATTCTCATAGATGGCCACCGACTTGGCCCGCGACTGCTCCTATTCTAAATATGAGCTCGGTGGATCTCCCTACTTCACAACGTGCCTGTACTTTCGCACCGATACGACACCTCCTCTAACCTATAGCATGGGACATCCCCACATATTCGCAACGACCCACAGCCTTACACACCTTCAGACTGGAATACATTTTTCGAGACCCCCCTCCCCCCCACCGATTTTTATTTCCATAGCCAGAACATTAATTCTCAGTTTACTCGCTTCTCTTGAACTTGGCCGATTAGATCTATCTTAATTTAAAACTCGCTTTAAAGTTCCTTTGAAAGACTCGAATTTTGATATTTCCTGACATTCGTGACAGGCTAGATGCATAATATGGGTGTGTGTCCGTTCAACAATAATTATTTATTAACTGGCCATAATTACATAGATAATGACTGCAGGGTGATATTGGCTTTAACGTCCTTCAATGTTTTATCCAGACCGCCCATGTCGCGTTCAACAAATGCTCAATAATAGACATTACATTTCATGCTTAGTTACCAGCACTTGAATTATTGCTGGTCTGTTTGAGTGACAAAATCGGTCCGTTATATAAACGCACATTCTTATACCTTGGCCCGAACGAGAAACATTATCAAAGATATATACACTTTTATACAACAAAATCGCAACTTTTAGCTATCACCTTGACACCTTATAAATACTAAGAACTCTGAATCTATGGAGGCTCACTGATAGTTAGGTGGGGTTGGTGGGGGGGGGGGGGGGAATTTGAATACTACTACGAACCAAGCCGATCATGATTAAGTCTGATGAGAGAAAATTTGAAAATTAGATCCACTGAAACGCCAACTTCTTGTATGCCAGGTCGTTATGCAAGTGGATGGGTGCAACTAAGAGTGTTAAAAGTCTGGTGGGGTGGGGTGGGGAAGGAAACATTTAACAGTTATAAGTATTTAACACCTTCGAACTATGGGTATTGTAACCGTAATGTTCAGAGCTGGGGAGTTTTGATTTTTCAGATTTGGTTTCGGTTCTGGTTCGGTTTCAACCAGGGCTAGTAGTAATAGTAGAGACCGTGCCTGTTTGGGTGGATCCCCGCAATGGACCCGGAGGTGACGTCATAGTCACGTGATCTAGTGACGCCACGTTTGGTCGTCATGGTAGCCCGCATTAGTGGACATTTTGTGACGTCATCTCCAAAGTGATAAGTGGTCTTAATGCGCATGCGCAGCACGTGTTGTTAGGATGATAGTGTTTCCGTCGACCATTTTGTATACTGGAGGCCGCCATCTTGGTTCCTATGGTAGCACGTGGTTACTATGTGACCCAAAGGCCTACAATAGGGGTGTGTTTGGAGGGCGCGTTCGATTGAATAAGATCAATTTCCCGATTCGTATAATTACCCAAATAAACCCGACAATCCCTCCAAATCATCAAAACGACTTTATTCGATACGGATTCTTTCAGAACCCTCGGTTTCTACCTATGTATCTATAAACTATGTTATGACTTCCCCCATCTCCTTATAAAATACTTCGACTACCCTAGACGTTTTTATGTTCTGGTGTACACATAACATGTAGCACAAAAGCACATGCTGGATATGCCGATATGTGCTTGTGTGCTTTTGCACAATGTGCTCACATCATATGCAGCACACAGGCACATACGACCAAAAAGGGGAACCGAAGGCCAGACGTTTTTCAAAAAGGGGCGCAGGAAGTGGGGTGCCACGGAACGTGTTCGTTCCATCGATATAGTAGTCGGGATTCCAAACTCCTATACAGGTAGTTTTACCATCGATTTCCATCTTGTCTTCTGGTGTCTAGCCTATGATTTGCTTCTATTGTAGTCACCCAATACTATAATCTACCAACCTTGCAATCTTGTACTATTACTATTAACTTATAGCATTACCCCGATTCTGTTTCGGCATCTGCCCTCGATCGGGTCTTTAATTAAGCCTGTATCAATCTATATAGACCTAGTGAAAGTGATCGTGTATCTGAATTTCTGGTCAGTCTTTCAGTGTTCTCTGTTTTTTTCCAATTGCCTGATGGGACAAAAACATTTTCATATTGAACTTTCGAGAAAAGACTTTTCCACAGTACTCGCAGCGATGGACATTCGTGTCTTCACTCTTTCGTGGTCGTAGAGCAAATGAGTTGTTTGGTTTTGGCGCATCCCTTTTATACCCTTTTCAGGGCGAGGACTGGGGCGATGAGCGTCGAAAGAAAGCAGCTCTTTCGTAATATCCTTCTTTTTATATCCCGCGATACATCTTTGTGAGTAAGTAGCTTCAATACACATTCGTATTTTCGCAGGCCATCAACTTCAATGTTACCTTATCTTCGAGGATGTTGGTGGCACATTTACACAAACGGTTTATCGAATCTTTATCAGCAGCTCGAAGAACACATCGATTTCCTCCTTGTCAGCAAGGCTTAAAAATTCTAAAAAGTACTTTATTCCAGTCAATCATTGAGTCTTCAGTATCTCTCTGTGGGTTGTCTTCACGTTCATTTCTTCTTGGACAGTAATGTTCTTCATGCCTCTTCCTATTGAATGGTCGGGAAAACATTTTGGCACAATATCTGCATTGGAACCGACTCTGCCGACAACAGTACTTCTCATGTCTTCTGGCGTGATCAAATCTCGAAAATAACTTCATCAGCGAATTGGTAACATGTCTTTACTCGACGACGGTCATGACTCAAATGCGCTTAAAACCGTGCTCGTACCCTTTTTATGCCTTTCGCAACAAAAGTACCCGGATGTAGCGTGAAGTACCCGGATGTAAGGTTTCTACGACAAGTATCCTCCAATAGGTATCCTTCAATAGGTATCCTCCAATAGCACATCACCATGTCATAAGTATCCTCCAATACCCGTATGTGCCTATGTGATGTGCCACATTGTGCATTATCACATAAGCACATATCGGCACATCATATGTGCTGCCTGTAATGTGTACACATTGCGACACAATGTGTACTAGCACACAAGCACACGATCACTTTCACTGGGTCTTGGCATTGTATAGATTGATACAGGCTTAGATGAATGGGGTGTTCAAACTGTTAAAGACCTGATCGAGGGCGGATGCCGAAACAGAATCGGGGTAATGTTATAAGTCAATAGTAATAGTACAAGATTGCAAGGTTGGTAGATTATAGTACTGGATGACAACAACAGAGGGAAATCACAGGGTAGACACCAGAAGACAAGATGGAAATCGATGGAAAGGTGACAGAAAGTGACATTAAACACCAGAAAATACGCACATCACATAAAATCATAAAAATACCTTCCCTCGCCGTATTGAACCCACGAAATGATGTTTGACCTGCAAAACGCCTTTAAATGTACAAGAAAATGATTAAAAATCGATAAGATGTACCCAAACTATGATTTGAGCCGCCTCAAAAAATTTTCAAATTTTATTGAAAAATTGTTGGTTTTCATGGATGTTTATTACACTACTGGTTAAGTTTATTACTCTACTGGTTATTACACTACTGGTTGATATGTATTACACTACTGGTTGATTATTACTCTACTGGATAATTTTTATTACACTACTGTAAGCACTCAAGCATATATCGGCACACCCAGCATGTGCCTATGTGCTACATGTAATGTGTACACTAGAACATGAACACGTATAGGGTCGTTGGAGTACTTTGTAAGGATATAACATAGTTTGTAGATACATAGGTAGAAACCGAGAGTTCTGAAAGAATCCGTATCAAATAAAGTCGTTTTGGTGATTTGGAGGGGTTGTCTGGTTTATTCGGGTAATTCTACGAATCGGGAAATTAATCTTATTCAATTGAATGCACCATTCGAACACACCCTTGTCCTATTTAGGCCTTTGGGTTACATAGTAACCACATACTATCATAGAAACCAAGATGGCGGCCTCCCGTATACAAAATGGCCGACGGAAACACTATCACCCTAACACGCGTTGTGCATGCGAACTAAGACCATTTATCACTATGGGGATGACGTCACAAGATGGCTGCTCACGCGGTCTACCATGACAAGGAACATGGCGTCACTTGGTCGGGTGACTATGGTGTCACTTTCGGGGTCCATTGCGGGGTCCATCGAAGCAGGCAAGATCTCCACACCTGGTACTATACTAGGGCTTGACTACTCGGCATGGCTATCCCCGCTCGAGAAGTCATGAAACATCCACTCTTAAAATATCTCATAAACTGTTTCAAACTGACGTAGTGTCTCCAGGTGGTGCTGTCGGCGCTTTAAGAATGTTCAGAAGGACAGAGACTAAAAAATCAAAGTGAAACAGCAAAAACTGTATTCGGCACTGTGGAATACATCTGCAGTATGGTGGAGCCCTCTTACATGGATATTTCGTAATCGAATAATCCGGTTAATGAAATATAACTATCAAACACAAAACCGTTCCTTTAGTAGACATATGAACTATTTGTGCTTATGGATAAGAGAGTAAATTCCTGTTAATCCTTTACCCATCGCAGACGATTTCAAAATTTTTGTTTGAAATATCATTTTTTAAATTTTTTCAAAAAATTTCAACAAAACCATATCATGTGACCCCTCTTTGGAACAAGCTCGACGAGCTCGTTCCAAAGAGGGGTCACATGATATGGTTTTGTTGAAATTTTTCGAAAAATATTTTTTTCAGCTGCTGAATTTGCATATTACGCGGGCGTATGCGGGCGATCCGTTGGTTAAAGGGTTAAATGAATAAAAAAAAACCATGATATTCTGTCGAGAATTGCCCTTACAATCTCCAAATTCCTTTTGCTGATATATCTATATATGACCTCAGTACATCCAATACACGCATATTATCCTTTACACAACGCCCGGAATATAAAAATTATTTCAATTATTGTTTTTTTTTTAATTTTTCAGAAAAATTAAAACTATATCATGTGACTCGATGAGCTCGTTCCAACGAGGAGTCAAATGATATGGTTTTGTTGAAACATGTTGAAAAATATATTTTTTTAAACAGCTTAATTTGCAAATGAAGTGGGCGGATGTGGTAAAGGGTTAATCTATATATCCCCGAACTCTAGCTCTCAAACGACATGTAATAGAATAAATACTCAGTTTATCCCTTGAATTCAGAAAAGTCAACAAATCCCTGTCAATTGAACACTCCTGTTAACTGTGTAATCTTCACTGGCACAGTGGTTATTCAATTTAAAGTGTTCTACTCGGGCTCGAAGGTGGTGGGGTGGGGGTGCGGGGTGGTACCACCTCCATGGCCCTGTCTGTCGGAAATTGATGTTGTCTGTGGGAAAAATTGTTGACCGCTCCAACGCCAACATTTCCTCTAAAAGTCGCGCATTTTAAAAAAGACGTTGGACATTTGGCGAAACTGCAATTATGCAAATATACTCTTATGTTTCCTTGTACCAGACCAGATCCATTTCACCTTTTGGTCATTTTCACGAAACTTCACGCACCAACATGTCGTCTCCTGAGTTCCAATGTGTTCTATGTGCCCGCAGGCACATAGAACACATTGGAACTCAAGAGACGATGTGTTGGGTTGCATCAGTTTTGGGGGGCCAAGGGGAACGTAATAAAGGGCCACCCGAGAATGTTCCCGGTGGACCAAGCGCTCATTATAAGTATATGACACTGGAGTACAATGGTGGAAGGACGCACGCACGCACGCACGCACGCACGCACGCACGCACGCACGCACGCACGCACGCATGTAAAACAAAAGTAATTCTTTAAAATATTAGTAACAAACGAAAGTATCTGAACCGTTCGTCAATTATTATTTTGAAAATGTCTATTGAGCTAGGTGGTTCGCCGCCCCCCTCCTCCGCCCCTGAATAACTGCGTCTGGTCCTTGGGCAAGGAACTTAATCCCGATTGCCCACGTGGGTATGTGGTGGCGTTGTGTACTAAGGCGTGATGCACAGAGTTAGTACGTTGGAGTTGCGATAGTTGCTCGCCGCTGCTCGGTGGTTCTCTCCGGGTACTCCGGCTTCCTCCACCTGTAAAACTGTCCCACGGGAGGTGACCCTGACTGTTGAAAGTGTTGTTAACCATTTACCTAACATGAAAAGCAGACGACACTTGCCAAAAAAATTCTTGAATAACTATGTTTTTTCATTTTTCGTCTCAAAAACATGGGTTATGACCCCTCGAGCTCGTTCCAACGAGGGGTCTTAACCTATGTTTTTGAGACAAAAAATGAAAAAATAATGAAAATTAATTGGCGATTTTTGAGAATAGCGCTGGCTGGTTTTGGCCGTTACGTTCGGTAAAGAGTTAAACCCAAACATCACTACTGAAGTTAATCTAAGACTGAAACGATACGGGCGATTTAACTTATATACCCAAACCTTGAATCGAAGCACTAAATTGACAGATTAGGTGCGTAGGTAGGGGGGGGTGCGAACGCACCTCCATAAAATTCGAGATCCACCTCAGGGACTATCTCCCATCTGTGATTTGGGGGAGCGGTGGCCCAGTAGGTAGAGGTGCAGGCTGCAAGCCGAGAGGTCCTCGGTTCGAATCCCACTTGCGGCAACCGCGTTGTGTCCTTGGGCAAGACACTTCACCCCCCCCCCCTCCCATTGCCCACGTGGGGGCACGGTGGCGTTGTGTACTAAGGCGTACTGCACGTCGATGATGTTCCTGTCTTCAACCAATGCTAACCCTGCTTGTGTGGAGTTAGTATATTGGGGAGCTGACAGTTGCTCGCCGTTGCTCGGTGGTTCTCTGCGGGTACTCCGGCTTCCTCCACCCGTAAAACTGTCGTGGCCATGATTAGCCATTGTACAGAAATATGTGACCGTAAACACCAATAAATAAATAAATCTGTGATTTGAAAAAAATGATAAAATATGGCGACCTCACTTACACCGATACATTCGGGTAAGTTATTTTAAAACATAAATGTTCTCGTTTACATATATATATATAGTTTCTCTGAAACCAGAGGCGGTGCCAGGATTTATTTATTTATTTATTTTTTTTTTTTTTTTGGGGGGGGGGGGGACTAAGTAAGATATGAGGACCAAAGTCGAGATACCGAAGGCAACTCCAGAATGTCGCAGGCCTGAGCTAGAGGAGGATAGGGGAGGGGATAGATCAGCGATCTGAAAGCAGTGGCTACACCCCTGTAAGCGCCGGGGTAACCACTACGTTCGGATCGCTGAACTAGGGAGGAGGGCGTCCCCCTTCAGTTTGTGTGTGGGGCTCTGGGGGATCTCCCCATTAAAAATGTTCATATTTGTACGCCCTGGGAGCGATATCTGCGGGTTTCTTCAACACCTGACATGATGTGTATTGTTGTGTGCCGTTTGCAGGTGTGATATTAGGTGGGAAAACCACGATCAGATAGTAATTTGAAGTTTGATTTTTTTTTGGGGGGGGGGCGAGTGAAAAGTGTGGGGGGGGGGCGAGGCCCCCTTGTGGCGTCGCCTCCGTGTGAAACGCCTAGGCACTACTTTGATACTTTTATAGCTTTGGTTGTAAAAAGTATCAAGGTTCCTGGGATTCACAGAAAATATAGTTGCATGGTCCTCGTGTGGCAGGCCCTATATGTTACACCGACCGTATCGCTGTTCAATTTCTGACAGAATCACATATTAAAAGAATTACATAATACACACTTCATCAAATATTTTATATAACTTCGTCAAATTGCCGTTATGCTCGGAAGTTTATAAGCGGCTTTCATTTTTGACTAATTCTTATTCCGTTACGTTAAGTGCCGTACGGCACTTAACGTAACGGAATAAGAATTAGTCAAAAATGAAAGCCGCTTAGAAGGAAGTAAACTTCCGAGCATGACGGCAATTTGACGTACGTATATAATATATATCTGGAAAATAAAATATGCCTTATCGATCTATTTTGTATGTAATTGTTCACATATATTAGTTCAACGTGTTTAAATTTTAGATTCCAAATTCCACATAATATTTTCCCAGGTGCTACCACAGAGATCAATTTTTCCAAATGTTTGGTCACCACTTAGCCCACCTCTTCAACTTAATTCCTGCCTTTTTTTCATTGACAAAGCGCCTGCTTATTGAGTTCATTTTTTAAAATAAAAATGAACTGATAATTATATTCAAATGCGGCCAAAGTCTGATGGACAGCATTTGAAAAACTCATTGAACATCTTATTAATGGAATCCTGATATCATGTCAGTTGTCACTTCTCAATACCTAATTGTTATACAACATCAGGTAACAGAGGCGTTCTTCTCTACAAAGGAGATTAAATAAACTCAATGGAAATAAAAAAAAACATTGCTCCACAACGGATGATCTGAATTTTAATACAAAGTCAAAAAAGTAATTTCCATTGAATATAATATGAGATACCTGTTAACTCTTCGACTGGTAACAAATTTATTATACCAGGGCTTAATATTCATGCGAAAATCAGAATCGATTCTCGCAAATGATTCTCGAAAGGAAAACATACCAGCCCGCATCAAATTCTAATATTCCTTAAAGTTATCAACCTTTTTTAATAAATTTTAAAATTGTTTTTATTCTTTTAAACTAGATGTTTCAAGTCTCAAATCATCGTGTTGATTTTTAAGGTATTCACGATAGTAGCATCACTCGTTACTGTTTAAACAACTCCTTATTTGGTATTCTATTATAATTATTTCCTATTTTAACCCTTTTGGACTTTCATTATCCTGATGTTCAAACGTCACTGGGAATTCTGTTTCTTCAACGTTTTTCAAAATGCGACGTCAAACGTGGGAAAGTACAAATAACAAAATAGTTTTCACATCAGTGATTATCTGGTTGAGGGCTAGATTATTTTTGGTAGTCTGAATTTGTTATTCAAAATTTCTTTTATTGCAAATTATTGGAGAGTGCCCAGAGGCACTCTCCAATAATGTGTAATAAAACAAATTTATATAAACAAAATCTTATTTGTGTTTGATTGAATATGAAATATAAGCAAGGAAAGTGTTGACTTTTGCTCTGGGATCCTCATTTTTCGAAAGCCCTGATAGTGGTTTCTAGCACTCAATCAGTTAAGAAGCCTTGACAGCAGGGTGAGTTATAAAGGCATTCACAAAGCAGCATTACTGGTTACTGTTTAAACAACTCCTTCTCTGGTATTCTATTGTTATTATTTCCTATTTTTAATCAATCATTTTTCTTTGCAATTAATAATGGCATGTTTTACTTTTTACCGTTTTCTCACCACGATATAGCCTCAGCTGCAGATATGCCGTTAAGCACAAATACTCAGCTGCAGATGTGGCGTTAAGCATAAATAAATAAATAAATAAATAAATAAATAAATAAATAAATAAATAAATAAATAAATAAATAAATCAATAAATCAATAAATAAATAAATAAATGATTCTCGAAAAGACTACCATTCTCAAAAAACTTTCATTTGATTCTCGTCATAGATTCTGATAATAATCCTTAAAGGCCTGCGGGGGGGGGGGGGGGGGCGGTGGCTCAGTAAGTAGACGTGCAGGCTGCAAGTCGAGAGGTCCTCGGTTCGAATCCCACCTGTGCCAACCGCGTTGGGTCATTGGGCAGGACACTTCACCCCCATTGCCCACGTAGGGACACGGTGACGTTGTGTACTAAGGCGTACTGCACGTCGATGGTGCACCTGTCTTCAACCAATGCTAACCCTGCTTGTGTGGAGTTGGTATGTTGGGGAGCTGACAGTTGCTTTCCGTTGCTCGGTGGTTCTCTGTGGGTACTCTGGCTTCCTCCTCTCTTAAAACTGTCGTGGACATAATTAGCTATTATGCAGAAATATGTGACCTTAAAAACACTAATCATCAATAAATAAATAATAAAGGCCTGGAGAATTCCACTTATTTTGCACCCTCATAAGGAAACAGTTTGACTTATCAGTGGTGTCCAGTGAAGTCTTGGCTGCCTATATTATATTGGCAGCCAAGACTTAACTAGAACCACTGGCAAACTACTGTATATTCCATCAGCAACATGGAACATGAGTTATACATATACGCTAGTTTAAGACAAAACCCTCACCATAACTGGAACTGTTTCGGGAGGGTTTAATTCCAGTTAATATATGGGGTTTGCTTGTTTAACTCTAGAAAATGTACTGGATGCTCTCAAAAAATGTATAACAGTACTCTCAAATTCTTAATTATTTAAGAACTGAAAATTAATTTTCGCAGGAGTTAGCGAGAATCAAAATCGATTCTTGTTAGTATAAACAAGTTTTATATAGACATAGAAATACCGCCACTGTTATTTTATATTTTTACTATCTTCCTGTTCACAGAATTTGACTCCATTCTTCTTTTGTTTTGTTATGAATTTTTGTGCTTCTCAATCCAAAGAATGTCACAACTCATCCAAATACGTGGGGGTGGGGGGGGGTGGGGGTGGGGGGGATCATAGACAATGGATTGGAAGAAAAAGTAAAACAAAAAATAGGCTAGGTTTTAAGGGATTCGGATGACAGGTGGATTGTCGACTCAAATGTGTCTTTATTAATTTTTGTGCTTTCCAATTCACAGAATGACGCGTCACCGGAAGGAGCTGGTCAAGTTGTTCTACATTCTAATTCTAATAAAGGGTCATAAGCAATGGTCTGGAAGAAAACGTGAAAATATGGTATAGCCAGGAATACGGATGGTAGGCGAAGTGTCGTCTGATTTTTTCTGAAGTAAAGAATCATCTGCAAACTATTATTTTTTTTATTATGATTGTTGGGTGATTTCATTTCTTCTAATTCATAACTATGAAAGGTATCTTTTTTTTTAAATCTTATTTGTTTTACAAGGATTGGCGAACAAGTTATGCAACTTATATTAACGCCTCTCCTTGGCCCAATGGCGTAGGTGTGTGGGATGACCTTCATAGCGGCAACTTCGTGGCCTAGTTCTTCTCGAATACTACGAAGGGATCTTTAGCCTGCACGGAGTGTGTCTCTCTCCGCACAGAGGACAATCATTTTACGTGAGAGATTTAAGTGCTAATTTTGTTCTAAAGATGAGTAGAACTTGATCTTTCAGATTAGGTTTGGTGTGTCCTCAAAACACCGAAAAACTAAAATTCACACCTCGGTAAGTTTGTTTTGATAGCAATTATAGTTTATATCCAATTAGTGGTCACTGGTGAGATGTTCTGCGTTCAGAGGTCAATCAGAAATACAGATGGTGGGTTTTATGTGTGCGGTGAACAGAGTCTCTTTCTTTCTTTCTTTAAATACTGCTGCACACCCCTTGCGGGTATTATGAGCAGGAAAAGGTGCAACGTCGGGGGTTAGTGTGAAAAGAGATGAAAATAAGAATAGTAAGGTCTGAAAAAAAGATGATAGACTAGTATTTTATTAACAGTGTTTAAATAAATAAAATCAGGTTAAAAACAACCGATTCTGGCTTCAGGGACAGGTTAAATCTCTCACTGCCTTACCAAAGGACTCTTTGTCAGGCAGTGTTACAGTGTTTGATGGAAGATCATTCCATAAAACAATGGCATGTGGAAAGAATGAAAATTTGTAAAAATTTGCTCCCCTGTGGATCTGTCTGAAGTGGAAAGGGTGCCTGTGTCTGGTAAGTCTTGAGGGTTGTTGAACGTAGGGTGGGAGTGGTATGGCTACTTGTTCGTGAATTATTTTATAGAACATAACAAGCCTGGAGCACATACGTCTCTCTTCAAGACTTCTCCACCCAAGGTCAGACTGCATTTTACTTACACTTTCATATGGAGAAAAGTTATTCATGACCCATCTGGCAGCTCGCCTTTGCACCATTTCCAATTTAAGTATGTTTGATTGTGTGTATGGGGACCATACGGCTGAGGCGTACTCGAGCTGGGGCCGAACAAGTGTCTTATATGCTAATTCGCGTACCTTTTTGTTTTTGGAAGGGATGTTTCGTTTAATAAAGCCTAAAGTTTTGTTAGCGGTGTTACTGATTCTGCTGATATGTTTGTTCCAGGAGAGATTTACTGAGTTGTGTAAGATATATATAGTACGTGGAGAGTGGATTGTAACTAAATCACCCGGGTAGTAGAGTTATCACTCAACGTATCACTTTCAAATTCTGTACATGTGGACAAAAATACAAGCAATGTTTCAGCCAATGGACCTCCGGGTATAACCCGGAGGTCCATTGGCTGGAACTTTGCTTGTGCTTGTTATGCTCTGCAACAAATTTGCAATTATTGCTTGGGTGGAATCGCAACTCTGAATGTGATTTAGTGATAATACACTCCCCTCCCCACGTACTGAATATATGTACAAGTCAGTGGTATCCTATCAATTTTCTGAAGATAATCGGAGGTAAAAATTGGGGAGCAAACTAAGAAGCGCTTCTCAAGCTTTACAAATCATTCAAACGTCAGTGAGAATTACACAACGGACACCCATGGTTATTCCCCACGGTTATATACCCTTCCCGCAAAATACCCGATCCTAATTAGATGTAGACTATAGCCTTAAGCCTACTGTTCTCTTGTGTAAACACACCGGTACAGATTTTCATTTTTTCCACGTTTTGAGATACAGCTTCGGTTTCAAGAAAAAGAAACTCTGGTTTGATTCGGGTTTTTTTTTCTACGCTCTGACTGATTGAGTGTTAAAAGCCACTATCGTGGCTCTATTGAAAAATGTTATAAGCAACTCTGGTGGTTCGTGGGTAAATCTCCACTTTTTTGCTACGTCGAAAAAGAAGTGAGAGTAAGATCGTGCAATGTTCACATGAAGATCTATCAGCAGAGATTCAAACTGGATGGGCTGGTGGAATTTCCCTTACAGCAGAAAGTTGTTCTCATTTTATAAATCTGTAGCTCTGCATTCTTAACCTTTACCAATCATGAAAAGCATACGACACTTATAGCCCCGGCAGGTTTTGGCCATTACCTTGGGTAAAGGGTTAACTGGTTAACGCCCCGTCTTTGGAGATATTTCACTGGGTGTCAAGTCTTCATCTGGAATATGGCAAGGCGACTGTTGGCACTTTTGCCCAAGTGACGGGTCCCCTGCCAATGGCGCCTGAACATATCGTCGCCATGATGTATATTCCACTCTGCGGTATTATCCAACCACTGGCTTACTCTCACCTGCCGAATAATAGTGATGCCATTATTATTAATTTGGAAATGAGACAAAGAATGAAAATATCATCATTATTATTAATTTTAATCAAAAATGCAGGACATCACTCGGCCTATTATTCAGCCAAAACTATTCTTTGGCAAAGGCTGATTGGAATAGGGGAGATAACTAGCAGACTTTATTCACCAAACTGAGTTTGAGAATTTAAATATAAAAATGAAGTGAAGAGTAATTTTGCCAGTATATTGTACAATAATCAGCACACGTGTTGTGTCTAAAAAATGTTTTAGAAGTTATCCGATGTGTTGTATCCCCCCCCCCCCCCCCCCCTTCCCAAGTTCAAACCGGACGATTCTGGTCCTGGACGATTCGTCACCAGGTATTTTGGACGATTCTGCTCCTGGTGTTTGGACGGTTCGGCATTTGATGATGGACGATTCGGAACCTACAGAAAATAATGAACAATCTTAACTGCTGACTGTATTTTTAATAAGTGTTTGATGTTGATAATGAGTATTGTAACATGTTTTTATTGGTTAATAAACGTTGTTGTTGATCAGTGTGTATCGTAGAGTTCCTCATTACAGGAGGGGGGGGGGGGTGGGTTCACATAAAAGACAACAGGACTTATAATCGCGACATTTATTAACGATTAATGGTACAAAAATAAGAGTAGCGAACGCTTCTTGTTCTTATCGACACCTTTTCCCGCGACGTTTTCACTGTCAGCGCTAACCGACAAGAGAGCGATGCGCGGGGAAGGCCTAGCTTTTATAACACGCGCGCATGTCCAAAACCCCCCAAAACAAACAAAAACAAGCAGATAGCCCGAGGGTCCACACACTGTATAGTTTAGTCTCTACACTGCCCTCCTCCACAGAGACAGTCGCCTCGATTGTTTTTCACATAAGGTACATAGTATGCACATTCAGTTATAGTCTCTACCATCTCGTCATCTTCAAAGAATGGACGCACAACTTTCTCCTTAATGCATGTCACATTCTGGGCCCTCGGCGACTCAGGTGTTTCCGTGTTCAGGGGTTCCCGTGAAACATTACGACGTTTCACTACGGGGGGTGGGGGAGGAGGAATGGAGCTCTCATCGTCTGACGGATGGATCTGGAGAAAATCTCTATCGTTCAAGTTTCACTGGTAACAGTGGTACACGGAAAACATTTCTTCGGTCTATCAGTAGTATGTCGCGTACGTTTCACCTCTAGGTTGCCGGACCCCGGTGCCGGACCCCGGAAGTGACGTCATGTCACGTGACCCAGTGGCGCCATGTTGTGTTGTCATGGTAACCCGCGTGAGCGGCCATGTTGTGACGTCATCTCCATAGGGATGCGTGGTGTTAGTGCGCATACGCCGTGCGTGTTAGGGTGATACGTGTTTCCGTCGTCCATTTTGTATACTGGAGGCTGCCATCTTGGTTTCTATGGTAGCACGTGGTTGCTATGTTACCCAAAGGCCTACAACAAGACGGGGGTATGTTCGAAGGGTGTGTTCGATTGAATAGGAGTATTTTCCCGATTCGTAGAATTACCACAAACAACCCGACAAGTTGTATTATTTCGAATTCTTTCAGAATTGATCTGCTTCTATCTATATATGCAATAGTTTTCGTCTACCTGACCATGTTCCTTTGTTCTAGAGTATACTCCAGTAGCGTAGAAGAGCTTATTAGTTGGAACAGCTTTGCTTATTATTACTATATTTAGCTGTTCTGGTCTATTCTTGTTAGTTCTGACCCTATTCCAAGTACTCTTGTTGTTTCATTTATCTAGATCATTTATATAAATTATAACCAACCAATCAGATTGCTTGATTTCCCATAATCTGTATGCAGAGTTATCTCCCCTTATTACAACGGAGTCGTATCCGATTCTCATCACCGCTATATCCAATGGCGATACCCCAGACACCCAATTTCGGCACCCCTTTTGTCGTATGAGGCCATGAGGGGTATGTAAAAACCCTCAATGAGACCTCATATATTATGCCTCATTGCCTCATTGAATTTTTAGGTTATGAGGACCTTTAAAAATCCCTCAATGAGGTATAATTTACCACGACTCTTAGCCTCATTTCAGTATTTGAGGATACCTATGGCCTGGTATTGTATTATTCGAGGATACCTATCGAGGATACCTTTTGGAGAATCCCTTTTTTGTCGTATGAGGCCATGAGGGCTATGTAAAAACCCTCAATGAGTCCTCATATATTATGCCCCATAGCCTCATTAAATTTTGAGGTTATGAGGACCATTAAAATTCCCTCAATGAGGTATAACTTACTACGACTCTTAGCCTCATTTCAGTGTTTGAGGATACCTATGGCCTGGTATTGTATTATTCGAGGATACCTATCGAGGATACCTTTTGGAGAATCCCTTTTTTGTCATATGAGGCCATGAGGACCATGAGTAATCCCTCAATGGGGTCTAACGTAGTCTTACCAACCGCTTCCATCTTGTCGCCAAAGCTCCAAAGCCATTACAGGTCTATGGCCTATCTGTCCTATCATTAGCTTCTACAACAGTCTTGTTCCATTGCGGTCTTGTACCAGTAATCTGTATGCAGAATTATCTCCCCTTATTACAACGGAGTCGTATCCGATTCTCATCACCTGTATATCCAATGACCATACCCGCAGGCACCCAATTTCGGCACCCCTTTTGTCGTATGAGGCCATGAGGGCTATGTAAAAACCCTCAATGAGTCCTCATATATTATGCCTCATAGCCTCATTGAATTTTGAGGTTATGAGGACCATTAAAAATCCCTCAATGAGGTATAATTTACTACGACTCTTAGCCTCATTTCAGTATTTGAGGATACCTATGGCCTGGCATTGTATTATTCGAGGATACCTGTCGAGGATACCTTTTGGAGAATCCCTTAAAGCTATGTTTTGAGACAAAAACTGAAAACATAATAAAATTTTAATGGACCTTTATATACATGGCGCTGGTCGGTTTTGTCCGTTACGTTGAGTAAAGTTTTAATTATATAAATCATCAACGGTACGGCAATTATTCAGCTACCTATTGGGGCAAGTGATTAATCGGTTAACCAATGTTAATCCATGTGATTAATCGATCAAGAAAACCCTTTAACTGTGTCAGCGCTACTTGTCTATATGGTCTATCTGCCCTATCATTAGCTTTTACCGCCATTAGTACTATTACCAGTACTATTGGCAAAACTATCATCCATTAATATTGACTTGTAACACTACTTCCTAGCTATACCTTCGCCCAGGCCTTCAAAGTGTTCAATCAGATTGCTTCGCCCCCCCCCCCCCCCAACGTGTACCATTTTATATAACGTTCAATGTAAAATATCTACAAACAGGCTATACAGATTCCGTAAGTGGGATTCCTAGCCGATTCCGTGAAGTTGGACCGTGTTTTAACATCTTAATACTTGAGGGTATTCCTCTTCCCTATTGAAAGAATTAAGTTCAAAGGGAGTAAATATTTTATACCTTCACTGCGGTTACAGTACAAAAATGAGTTCATTCAGATCACCTTTGTTATATTTTCGTTAAGGCTGTAGTTATAGGAGGATCCTCTCTCCAGTATATGTATGTTGTTGTTTGACGCTGACATTAGTTCACTCGTTTTACTGTTTGCTGTCTGTCTCTTCTCTTTTCTCCACCCCCCCCCCCCCCCCTCTCTCTCCCTCTATCTCGTGATACTCTGGTGATAGTTGCGACACTTTCAAAGAAGGATTGAAACAGCACACACATTCTGGATTCTGGAGAACCTGGGGAATTTATTGCCGTAAAAACAATTACCTGTACTCGGTAATTATCTAGTATTTTTTGATGAAAGCACATATTTATCCGGTCCTACTAATTACCGACCAAAACCGACCAAAATCGACCAAAACCGACCAAAAGTGAAAAATACCGACCCAAACCCACTGAGTACCGACCCCAAAAAATAATAAAATTTATCGCCGATCTGATGGGTTTTGCTGACATTCCAGTCACTTCGGCCCCAAGTCATTTCGGCCTCTGGTCACTTCGGCCTCAGTCATTTCGACCCCAGTCACTTCGGCCCCTTGGTCATTTCGGCCCCATTTCAACGGTAGAGATCTAAAAATCACAACACATAGTTTATGTTTGGAAATAATGTTAACGACCTTTATTAAATAATGTTGAGTCAGTTATATTTAAACAGTGTACAGAAAAGTTTTACATAGTTTTATCCAAGAGTTCAATTTTAAATACATTTTGAAACGATTGTACGGAAAAGTGTGAATAATATAACTATTAGTCAGTTGATTCATCTGTAGGTATTGGTGTGGTGTATATATTGCTAACTTCTCTTGGTTCATCTGTAGGTATTGGCGTGGTGTATATATTGCTGACTGCTCTCGAAGGCCTTGGATTGGGAGGAAGCTTTGTTGGAATTATTAATGCACTGTACAAAGATGTGCAGAGTGTACTTAACCTGTGAAACATCACAACTAAGAAGGAACTGATTGATTCGACAAGCTGTTACCCATTCTTATTAAACAATGAAATTATAAATTTATTTTACTCTCTCTCTCTCTCTCTATCTGTATATCTATCTATCTATATCTCTCTCTAAGCAGTCTGAGCAGACATAAGACTAATTTTTAACGAATATATACATTATTTTGTTTATTTTTGTTTTTATTAGCAATGAATAAATAAAACAAATGAGTATATTCATTTTATAACAAGATTTTTACTAGTGCCGAATCGTCCAGCACTAGGTGCCGAAACGTCCAACACTAGGTGCCGAATTGTCCAGCACAGGTATCGAATCATCTAAGTGCCGAAGCGTCCAAGGGTAAAAACCCTGTATTCCCAATTCGTACCCGATCTTCGCGATTACCTCCCTTATCATTTTCATACTTCACGGCGCTACCAGTTTTCCTGCCATCTGCGCATGTGAATACGAAAATTGGTAAACATTTGAAAAAACAAGTCGCAGGTATTTCGAAAAAAAGACGAATTTTCTGCCTAACGTGCTACCAATTATTACTAATTTTAAAACACAAATACTCCTTGAACTTTTCTGTCTGACGGTTCGTAAAATAAACTAGATCTGTTGTGTTTTTTCGGTGTTCATCCAGTATAGTTTACACTGGTTACCATTCATTTTTACAGTGCTTGTCTTACATTCCATTCGTCGAGTTTCTCTTGGCACTATAAAGCTGAACATTTCACAGTTATAAATGAAAAAAACTCAAATAAAGAACTCCGATCAAAGATTAATAGAGAGGGAAACATTTTATATTGTTTTCCTCTTGATAAGTCGCTCCTAATACATAACTGTTTATATACCGTGCATGTGTGAACATGCAAGTACAAATTTGACAAATATCTAATTACCACAAAGAACTGTATCTAACGTTTATCTAGTTTCATTTCCAAGTCAGATATTCCATCACATTCAATCAAATGTATGCAGATGGTACATCAAACTGAAGGGTGGGATGTAAAGAACACAAATAGATGCATTCAACTCGCTGAGTTGATAGTAGTTACTGATCTGAATGTAGACTGTAGTGACTACCCCTGTGTTCAGATTCCTCCCATTCAAATCTGTTGTAAAATTCCCTTTAAGTTTTATTGGGAACTCAAAACTAGGGCTGCATGGTATTTGAAACTGAATACCAATATCGATATTCAAAAAAATACCGCAGTATATAGAAAAACTGTCCAGATATCTGAATATACTAGTTCAGCGATCTGAACGTAGTGGCTACCTAGGGCTGGGCGATATGGGAATCTGAATACCGGTAACGATATCAGAAAAAATATCGCGATATACCGGTATATCGTGCAGCAGTGTGTGAAACGCATATTAAGTGCAAGGGATATCATGAATAAGAAATATATTTTTGGAGCAAAAGATAGAAGTATCACTTACTGCTCTGGAAAAATGAGTGATTTGATTGGAAGACCATAATAATCCATGTCTACAAAGTTATTGAACCTATTGTTTAATACGAAAATAAGCCATAAAATTATCATGTGTTTACTGGCTTTCATCTGAATCTGGGATACAAGTAAATTAGTCTTTGTCAATTTAATTCCTGTAAAAACATGGCCAGCCTCTCTTGACTGATAAGCATTTAATTACTGAGCCAGGCAATTGTCACATTGTGTTAATTGCGTATGTGTGGCTTCATGAAAACAGTGGCAAACAAAACTTTTTATCAAAACAACGGGTATCCAGTCGATGGGATTCTGAGGGCCTGGTTTCACAAAGAACCAGAAGTAGCTCCTCCCCTTCTCCTATCTTCCAGCAGTGAACTTCCTCAGATGACAATGTCAAATGTCATCTGTCACATGTCAGGCCAGTCGGTCTGTTGATATTAAGCACGCCTCCAAGACGTGATCACCCTTCACTTTCATGAGAGTCTGCAGGTGTCAATCACCAGCCGACAATGTTTTCTCCCAGTGATGGCATCAAACCTCTGTCATATTTGACAAAAATTTTTGCACATTTCGCAATTGTGAATATGTGTGATTTGAAACATTTTTGTGTCAGATTGCTGACAACGAATTAAGCGATAAGTATGGCTTGCTGATTACAGTTCAAACAAATGCGACCAAAAGCAAGTGACCGTGTTTTTACAGCGTGACAGTCGGGTGTGTTTTCCGTGTAACAACAAACTATTTGTGTGATGTGTGCTACTTTAATTATTCACTAATTAAAAATAATCAAACAAATTTAGCAAACAAGTATTACATTTTTATTTCATAATTTCTCCATGAACGCTTGCATGTCGGTGACGATAAACGAGATAGAACGTTACTCTCATCATCTCTCGCTGTTTATCATTTGTTCACGAAATAAGGAAAGATAAACTTCCTGTATTTTCAAAGCAACTTTCTGTGCGATTTAACGAAAAAACACATGTTGAAATTTTATTATCATGTGACCCAAACCAATATCGTTACAGACGATATACCGGTATTGCCAAAAAATAGACGATATTTAACCGGTACCGATTTCAATACCGGTATTTACCGGTATATCGAAATATCGCCCAGCCCTATGGCTACCCCCTCTACGTTCAGATTCTTCCCATTCAATCCTATAGAAAAAGTTCCCATCAAGTTTTTATGGGAACTCAAAACTCGAAATTAGGAATATATATCAAGCTTTCGCCCTTATTACCGGCTGCAATCGATAGTACACGTATTTCCTTACATTTGGGAAGAGTTTATTAATCCAAACTAGGTTTTATCCTTTAATTGTCGTCATTTGTGTACTCGTGAGACGGCGACGGCGACGGAGATTTCAAAATCGGCCATGTTGTTTAAATATAAAACAGTAAAAACGATAACCCGGTAATGGCGCCGAAACGAATAGACCTTTTCATCGATGCGGAATAGGAAATTCGATCTCATTCGCGCAGAGGAGGCCATCAAACTCGGTCGCATTCGCACAGAGCAGATTATCAAACCCATTCTGCACAATTGCGATCGAATTTCCTATTCCGCATCGATGAAAAGGTCTATTCGTTTCGGCGCCATTACCGGGTTATCGTTTTTACTGTTTTATATTTAAACAACAACATGGCCGATTTTGAAATCTCCGTCGCCACCTCACGAGTACACAAATGACGACAATTAAAGGATAAAACCTAGTTTGGATTAATAAACTCTTCCCAAATGTAAGGAAATACGTGTACTATCGATTGCAGCCGGTAATAAGAGCGAAAGCTTGATATATATTCCTAATTTCGAGTTTTGAGTTCCCATAAAAACTTGATGGGAACCTTTTCTATAGGATTGAATGGGAAGAATCTGAACGTAGAGGGGTAGCCACTACGTTCAGATCGCTGAACTACTGAATATACATACAGTCAGTCAGGGTTTAAGGGGTCACCTTTCATATTTTCGTTTATTTCTCTCAAATAAAATAAGTTATCCAAAGTTTGTTTTTTGTTCTTGACAGACAGGTATCTGACACTCATTATTGCAGCGGAAATATTCAGATAAAGCTTCTGTTTTTTTTTATAAAATAAGATCGTTTGCCTGTCGCGATTTGGTCAGTAACAGGTCGCTTGCGTCTATAAAGAATCACCCTCTTTGGCACCCACTGGCGATCTATTTTCCCAATTTATATGTATTTATTGGACACAAAAAGTCTTTTTTGTCTTCTCTGAATTAATTTCACCACACTTTTTCACAACTTTTACAGTGGAAAGAAGTGAAAACGAAGTTCATCAAATGCAGTAGTTTAGCGTTTATTTTCTAAAAATAGTTCAACTGGAGCAGTGTTTCAATGGGTTTTAATGCGCATGTCTGACAGTGACCCGGTATTGACAACTCGACTCGCTGTTGAAACAGAATAAATATATCATGATGCCAGATATTTATCCCAATTATTTTTTCGTGAATTTGAAGCGTAGACAAACCTGTTCAAATAATAATAATTACATTCACACTCTTTATCTTTCTCTTCCCATAACTGAGACGTAAACTTTTTTTTGCGGTTTCGCATGTCGAAATTTTCTTCCGGTGCACATTCAGTGTTTTTTAAAAAAAATCACTTTCGTCAACAAAAAACAACAACAAACTCGCGAAACTTTCTAAGACGACGGGCAACAAATTACTTCTTCTAACTGGAATAAAATTTTAGTTTGAAATGCTCTTCAAATTCGATTTTTTTAAGGCTCAACATCGCCTGACCCGTTACTGCCTGTGACCCGTTACTGCCTGAATGACTGTATCATTAGAGTGTTCAGTCTTGTGACGTCATCGCGTAGTCACTGGGAAAATTTCCAATTTTTCAACTTCAATTGCTTGCAAAAAAATAAATAAAAATTGTTGATGGTCACAAAGCAACACGTTTGTTAATAAAATATCCATGAACAAGTGGGTCTACAAGAAATTCTATAATTGTAAGTATTTTCGTTTCGCGAGACGTTTAAACTCGACGAGTTGACATTTTCTCGCATTTCACATTTCTGACCCGCGTTTTTTGTAAACAACGGATTTACCCCTCTCGTGCTTATGACAATTTCCGCTGGAGGATACGTCATATACAATTAAATGAGGCACACAATGGGATTCCTGAGACTTTGCTCTTTATCACAGGGTACCGTACTTTTCGAATCGTCAATTTTTTACCATTTTTCTGACGCAATAAAGTTTTTGGAACGATTTTTCCACGTCAAAAAAAATATTTATCAAAAAGTACGGTACCTGGTAATAATATTTCGAATACGTTCTTTTCATTTATGAAGGTTTTAAAGTGATACACCCAAGCACCTCCAGTGGAAACTCCGCCAAAAATTGTTGCTACTTTCGGATTGACCCACTTTTACGTCACGCGGAGGTTCTTGTGTACTAATTTCATCAGGGAAAGACCGTTTGACATCTTCGGGTTATGATTGCAAGATAAAATTATCAACATGCACGCAGTTTGGATTACACGTTTTTCTTTGAATATAAAATTAAATCAGTAAATAGTTCATGACTTTGATTCATTTTAAAGATATATTTTAAGGAAAAAATGAGACAGACCAGAAGGTGAAACTCGTGTCGTTTTTGATCAGTCACCGACTCCGATCAAACAACACGCAGTCTCCAAGTGTTTTCTGAGACTCAATTTCAGTTTTCAGGCGACCAGGTAAACAGGCCAGCAAATTGTAACGACGCAACAAAAGTTATTAATTGCATAAATTTGATACCAGGCAGTTTTACATCCACTGATACTGAATTCATCTTTAATCTGGTCCCACACGTTTTTACATAAAGTTTAACAAATAGTCGGTATCTGGAAAACTTGTGATGGAATCAAAATGCCGCACTATTAAAAATTGCAGAAAAGACCACATAAAATTAAGCAAAAACTTTTTAACATTTTAATGTACTTAAAAATACAACCATAGATTTGGGTTCATAGGGAAATTGGGGATGTACCCCCAAACCTTTTCCAACCCACATGGAACTGGGGGGGGGGGTGAATGAGTATATTTGTTGTGCCCCCCCCCCCCCTAAAAAAAAAAATCAACCATATGAAGCATTTGTAGGCCTTCTTGCAAATACAACCAGTGATATGGTTATTTTGGAGGTGGTGTGTGGGTATCTGATGCCTCACCAAAATCCCATCACAGATTCCTGAGTATGAAAGTTCTGAAGCTTAAAAGTGGTAAAAAAGTCAGAAATTTTTACTAACTCTGAAAAATTGGAAAACAATCTTCTCTCACTATAAAAACTGGAAAACAATCTTTTCTCACTGATAACAATTCAACATGATTTGGAAATAGTCAAATACAACAAGAAAAAATGCAGTCAGAAATTCACACTTCCAAGACCATGAGAAATATTGGAAAGGGGTAATAGCATTCACCTTGCTTTCCAATTGTTAATTGTAACTACTGAGAGCACTGTTAGAAAATCTCTTGGTGGATGGGGGGGGGGGGGGGGGGGGCTAATAAGGGATAAACTGGAATTACACAAGGCCAAAAAAAATATAAGGGGCAGTGGCAGGTAACTAGATTTTAGATTTTGGGTGAATAGTAATTACTGTGAACACTAATTGGAAAAATATTGGCTGTGTGGGGGGGGGGGGGGGTGCTGAAATTTTGCAGGACCATAACAAATATAATTGAAAAGAATGTTATGAGGGTGGGCACAACAGGACTTTCACCAAATTGTAATTATTAGTGTCATAAGTAGAAAATTCTAGGGCTGTGGTGGGGCTGGATTTTTCCTGTGGCTTCTGTCTAAATCCTCCTAACCAGGTACCTGAGTGAAATCAAAGAACATCAGTCTTGAGTTTATTCAATTATTGCAGGTACCGTTTCTCAAGGAAGTATAATAAATGTAAATTTTTCAGCTCATAGACCTCTTGCACCCCCAGCTGTTTTGCACTGTAACTTTTTTTTTGTTTTCTGTTCTCAAAAGGTGCATAATTGTCGTAAGCGTTTTGTGGTTTAATGGTGATCCACTCTCTCCAGGCTGCATCTCTTCTCCAACTACATGCTTCTCTAATTCCTTACTGGTTAGTCTCAAAACTTGAATATGAACAAGCCTTCGTGAGGATGACCTTCATCCCATATTCTAATTCTCTATGTATTTTCATTCAATGACCATTGTCCTCATGTTTCTTTACTGTGAATTATGTGAGAGGAGGTATACTCCTGTCATCCAAATAATAGTATGGTGAAATCCGGATTCATAGTAAAGGGTGGAAAATTTGGTAAAATGAAATGATACTATGGGGTGGAATAATAGAACAGGGTGGAATATTTTTGCCTAATACTGAAGTTTCAAACTGAGTTTATAATACTTCAAAGTGCCACATCTTGGATAAATAACCTCAACATTCTAAAATAACTCCCAACTTTCAACAGCTATGGAAACATTTTAAGAATTTAGTCCAAACTCCAAAATAGTGTATCCTAATGATTAGCTCACAGTCCAACCTAGTGAAAATGAATAAAAATAGGGGCTCAAATTCGAATAATATGGAGTAGAAAATCTAAAAAAAAAATATATGAATATTACAGGTAGGATTATATGGAACACAAGTGCAGGAATCAAATACTTTTTTCCTGACTGATGCTACATTTCATTCTTCTGTTGTCTTTTTCACTCAAAGATTTATTGTCAATCCCAGCCAGTGTCCTCTTGGATTTTGCACTGCTGATCAAAGCTGTAAAACTTTTCTTATACAATGAGTGTTACACATTTCAAGCCGCACACTACTCTTGTACACATGGTCTGTCCAGCTACCTGAATGAAAGCTGGCTAGCTTTCAGAGTGGCCTTTTGGTAGTCTCAGTCGAAAGCATTCAACATTCTTTTCCCCACCGTGCTGCTTGAGTTACGCGGGAAATTAAAAGAAAAAATAGTTGTTGGTTTTAGCCATGAATAATAGTAAAAAATCAAACTGAAATGAATAAATATGCATATTTATATAAATTATTAAATAATTAAAATAATTCAATTATATTTTATCACCTCATGAAGTTGGAGACCATTAGTTCAATACATGAGGGTTTAGATTTTATTCTCACCATGCTGACTGACTTTGACCGAGAAGCGAGACAAAATGATGGATTGAGATAAGAATGAATATTTTGAAATACATAACATCACTGAATAAATTTGCATATTTAATTAGTTTTAAATTTTATTAGAACCTGAATTGGGCTTCTATGAACTTTGTCTTCAAGGTAATATTGGAATCAGTTTGTTAGTAGACACATGTTTTCTTAGTAAGCTTTAGTTTGGTTGTATATTCAAACAGTTACATACATTTTCTTATTTTTCCAAAGAAGTGGGCGTGGCCTAAATATTTTAATTGTGCTGCTATTTATAGTTATATCTAGCTGGTGGCATGCTGACATGTTTCAGGGGTTCAAAATGTTGTGGATTCATTACTTATGTCATTTTGTGGTCAGTTGTGCTTGTCAGTGTTCAGTTCATTCCTGAATAGTGGAATGTTAAAAAGTGGGCAGGGCTTAAATATGCAAATTAAGAAATTTTAGCTGTTTTTTAAAATCAGATATGGTTACAAAACAAACTGTCCGTGTTAGGCAAGTTGCTGCAACACTCCTGTGATGTAATTTCAGGTCTAGTAGGAAAAATGTGGGAATATTCTCTAAATAGAGGGAAAAATTAACATTTTTATGCAAATTATATGCAAATTAACTTGAAGACGGTTCGGTCATGTTAAAAAATTTTAAAGTTAACTTCTGGGCCAACGTATGGCCCATGACTGTGTGAAATCTCAAGGCTCTGTGATTCCTGCTTTCATTTTTATGAGTGTTAATGTCTTTATTTACATGAAAAAAATGTGCTAAAATCACCACTTTTGGGGGCGTTTTGGGTTCTGGGATTTATACTGAAAGCACTATGGCCCAGTGACTAAATTTTCGACAAATTTTGAAACTTCTAATGACCATAACTCGAAAACTACATGGAATATTTATATTCTGTAAAAAGATTTCTTTTTCTCACCATATGAGGAATATTTTCCAATCAGTTTTATCACAAAAAAACCATTATGGAATTTTCATGTAAAATCCCTAATATCATAATTGATCCTCCACAGTTGGAACAAATCAGCATGCCTTGATGATACAGTTCGAATGACTCTTACCCGACCCAGACAATATCAAATTTTTTTTTTTTTTAAATATCAAGTTTTTTAAAAAAATAGTCAACAGAACCCTATCAAGTGACCCCTAATTGGAACGAGCTCATTCCAATGAGGGGTCACATATGGTTTTTGAAAAATATTTGTTTGACTGCACATTTGTGTATTACCCATGAGGGTGTGGCCAATTCGTTAGGTGCAGGGATAATATTCGTTCTGGACTAGAGTAAAAAAAACTCAGGACATCTTGAAAATTGAACTGTGGGTAAATAAAAAAAAGACGATAAACCGTTATTTTGCAATTACATACTCAGTCCTTCTCATGAGGCGAGAGCAATTGCTCTCACACCCGCCTGCTCTCACAATTTCTATTTTACGAGAACGAAAATCTGCTCCCGTCAATTGCATGAATTTGGCAGGTCAGACATAGTCTTTCGTCAAGAATTCAGGGAGACGAGAGCAAATTGCTCTCGTAAATGGTTTTACGAGAGCAAATTATTGCTCTCGCTGTATATTACTCGTGAGAAGGTCTGCACAGTATTCAATCAATACTGGTTTGAATACCAGTATGTATCAGTTTATTGATACACCGTGCAGCCCTACTCAAAACACGAAAATAGGAATATATATCAAGCTTTCACCCTTATTACTGGCTGCATTCCATAGTACGCATATTTCCTTACATTTGTGCAGAGTTTATTGATCCAAACTACATGTATGTTTTCTCCTTTGGTTATAGAGATTTGAACACGGACGAAGTGTCAACCATCACTTCATTGTTATTCCATTCAACCTGGAGTTCTACCGAAATGAATATTGATAAGGAAACGGTAACTCCTAATAAAATGCCCCCATGCAATCAGTGGCAGATCCAGGATTTTGTCGGGGGGGGGGGAGGGTTCTGGCAAAGCGATGTAATGCAAGAAATTCCTATCAAGCATTTTATCATACCATCAACATGTATTTTGTCTGTATTAACTCTGCAACTGTCGTATATCAGACCCCTTGATACAGATTATTCGTCTATATTCTAGACTTATCCCCAAGATATTGTAACATAAATAGATTATTACCATTATGTGGATGTACAAAATGTGTATTAGAGTCGAGCTCCTGTTCCAAAGGGCAGATCATGACAAGTCTTGATCTACCCACTAGTCGTGATCTACCCCTAGGAACCAGAGTGAGACCCTGAGCATAAGGAATGAGAGGAGTCCAGGACACCCGTGTCTAATTACAGATTACATGCAATCAATCACCAATTTTCCGTATTGTAAGATATAGTTCTATAAAATAATTGAAGTGTGTCGATGGCATTAAAGTATGTTTGATTTCCACCACTAACCACAGACTGTGACAGAATCATCTGGACTTGGCATCATATCTGATAGCGAAAATGTATGATTTATTACCCATGGTATCAGTGTGACCTATTGCAGCACACACTCTCTGGTACCAAGGCAAATACAAACACAATTTTCACCACAGGAAGCACACTGAAAGCATACAATAGTTTCACGGTTCTATCTTTGATAACCTGACATTCGAAAAATCTTAACTCAAGCTGAAGGGTTGGGGGTGGGGGGGGGGGGGACGTCCTTTGTATCCGCCACTGCATGCAATGATCATAATCGACCTCATCAGCGCAAATGCAATCGTATTTCTGTTTCTGCATCAATATTTGTTCAGCTGCAACTCCGGGTTATTATTTTATAACCAATACAGGCATACAGTAACATGGACAGCATCGAAGTGCTGGTTGACGCATTGCCCATGTTGAAATGTGCATAGACAGGGCAGATGAAAAGCATCTCTGAAATCAATATAAATGGTTAGGGGCCTCATTAAACTCTTGATATGCCATAAACTAATCCTAATTTAGGTTTACCTAAGCTGCACACATGTAAATAAATGCAGGGGAATTGATTAGCAATTTTGTCAGTTTGATTAGCATTTTTGTGATGAATTTGAAAAGATGAAAAAAACTACTGAAAATACCCTGGTCCATCAAAAAGAACCAATGCAAATTGCAATGTACGTGACTGGTGTTGAAAGAGAATTGAGAATAATGTTATGTATAATTCAATCTTGTTTTAAAACACTTTGGGTCCCTTATGTACAGTTAAAACTAGAAGTCCTGTCACGAACTGTGCACTTATCTACAGTTAAAACTAGAAGTTCTGTCACGAATAGTGCGCTTATCTAGGCTTAATTGCGCGCAATTGCCATATCGAATGGCATCCAAAGCTCGGCAGGTTCTCCTGGTTTCTCATAGCAAACACATGCAGTGTTTCTGCCAATGGACCTCCGGGTTACCCGGAGGTCCATTGGCTGAAACATTGCCTGTGCACAGGTCATATGTACAGAATATGATAGCTTTAATTGGGTCATAACGTGTACATTAACGTGCATATCAACGTGCTATTTGTGCGCATTTCATGACAGGACTTCTAATTTTAACTGTAGGCTTAATTGCGCGTAGGAATTGCGCGCAATTGCCATATCAAATGGGATCCAAAGCATGTCAGGTTCTCCTGGTTACTCACAGGAAACACGGGCAATGTTTCTGCCAATGGACCTCCGGGTTACCCGGAGGTCCATTAGCTGAAACATTGCTTGTGCACAGGCCATATTAACAGAATTTGATAGCCTTACTATGGTCATATCGTGTAGATTAACACGCATATCGACGTGCTAGTTGTGTGCATTTCAGGACAGGACTTCTAGTTTTCACTGTATTTCTAAGATTAGTGTAACCATGTTTCCATTGCATCATTTGGCATCTGCTTTGAATTGTGTAGGGCCCAGTGGAGGACTCTAATTTCTTCCTTTACAGCCAGGATGAGAAAAGATGAGAATCATGAGATGAAAATGATCGCTACGTTCATGTAATATAAGGAGCTGGACGATGAACCAGTATTTTGATACTATTTAATAAATTTTTGTAACTGATAAAATTTCGCCTGTCTTGAAAATTTACCAGTATATCAAATCTTTCAATATTAGGAACAGAAGGGTCGCTATTCATATTCTTGGACTTTCATTCACAAGTTGTCCAGCCTGAGAAAGTTAACAGAAATATAATGGAAATATAATTAATAAAACTACATTATTTGCAAACAGGTTCTTTATTTATTGACAGGTAAGTATTGTTTTCCTCATTGAAATAACATTGACTTGTCTAATGAACTGACCAATCAAATTTTGTTTTTTTTAGAACCGTGTGCTTTCAACACTTTCGGGATTTGGGAAGACAAAACCCACAAATATTATGTTGTACAGTCCTTAAATAATGGCAATAATTAAAGGGTCCCATAAATAAATCCATATTATAATGCAGTATAGACCAAGCACCATCAACGGAACAGAGTGATTATTGCTTCGAATGAACACATTCACAGACACAGTGCACTGAACTGCAATAAAATTCCCTAACATTAAAAATAGATCCAACGACTATGCGCATGTGGAGATGGCTGTTGATGGGTTTCACAAAAATTAAAATACTATGTATTCTGGTATTCATCTTTCTAAATAATAGCAATTGGAAGGGTGAGGTTTTTGTACTAAATAAAATATACCTGTAAGCTGCATGATTCGTGCAGCTTTCCACATTGGGGGGAGGGGAGAGGACAAAATGTATAATATAAATCATTTAATTTTTTATTCGCACCCCACCCCCCATGCAGAAAGCAGCACGAAACCATGCAGCGTAAGGTTTATTTTATTTAGCACCAATCCCCACCCTTCTGATTGCTATTATTTAGAAAGATGGTAGCACCCCGAAAGGGGCAGTTGGTTGTGAAAGTTGTTCGGTTGCTTGACTGCTGAAGCAGAAATGTGCTCTTCCCCTCCAAGAATTGCCAGAAGCAGACTATACTTGCCATTGATGGCCTGAAAACCAGAAACAAAGCAATTGGCAGATTATACTTGCCTGGAGGCCCTACCCCATCACCCTTGGGGAGAGGTAGTACCTTTGTCGTGAGAATCCCCTTACAAACTGTTTCTCACCCGCGGGAAGATAACTTCAACCAAAACATAAACAAGAATGCCAAAGCCTTTTCCCGCAACCTTTCCTCCTCTGCTGTCTCCTGCCATGGTCATGACCTGCGTAAAACTTCAATCCAATACATCAGAGAAGGGTCGAAAGGGGCTTGCCTCTAACTACCCCTGAGCACATTCTGTGTGTGAAACCATTCATCATCTGATTTCACAAAAAAGCATGTCACAACCGGCTTGACTTGACTGTTGATTCGCAAATAGCTAGTGAGTTACGAGGAATGTATCACAAATCTCAAATTACCCATTGCAAATAGCGATGCGAATCCGGTTAAATTGAGCCCTGAATAAATGTATCTGCTTTAGATCTCAGTGGATAATAGGGACATACAATTTACGTGTACTTACAGTTTTCACTACCAAATGTCCTAGTTGTAATTCTGTTGAAAATTGTTTATAATTCGAATGGATGGAATCGGAACGTAGTGGGGTAGTCACTACATTTAGTTTGTTGAACTACTACAGAATACAGTTCTCCTTTCAATCCACAACACCAACACAATATGCCTTGCTCCTTATTAACTCTTTACCACATCCGCCCGCGTAATATGCAAATTCAGCAGTTGAAAAAATAGTATATTTTTATACTGTACCAATGACCCAGACTTAGCTGGTGCTAACTCTAACAAAACCAGGGCCAAACACAAATTTTGCCCCCCAATCCCCAAAATTTGCATCCAAAACAAAAAGAAATCATGTCCTAAAGGACCTCCATAGTACGACTCTACTGCGCATGCGCAGTGACGCAGTCGTCCCGAAATTGGCGCCAATTATCATTCTCTGTTTGGCCCTTCATCAGTCAACATCTCACTGATCTTTGTGCTTGTAAATCTCAGTTTAAAGGATGCCAGACACGTAATTTTTGGAGAAAATGTGATTCTGAGGAGGATAGAAGGAGGAGAGGAAAAAGAAGTGACAAAAAATAATCAGGGCTGTACTTAAAATTTTTTGATGAAATTATGTTAAGTTGCCTATTTTCGAGGCATGGGCCTCTTGTTGTCATTCTTGCTAATTGTTGCACTGCTTATTCAGTGTTTCCTCTCCCCTAGCCTTCTAAAGTCCCCCCGTGCAATTCTCCCATGCTTTTGGCATATTTTTGAGAAATTTCATTTCTAAAATTTCCTGGGAGAGTTGCTTGGTTACAGAATGTTTTCTGTTATTTTCCCCATAGTTACGTTTTCACCCATGGGTGTATAACGTTTGTGTTCTGCATCTTCCATCTGATGTTCTACAGATTCTCCCCTGGGAGTCTCTGTTTTGCATCAGATAGAGTGTAATTGATGACTGATTCCGGGCCAGTTTTTTCAGTGCCTGGAGTCATGTTTTTTGGTGTTTTTACACTGTTTGTTTTCATTGGCAACAGCCTTTTTTGAGGGGGGCTGTTTGCCTTTGCTGTAGTTTATCTCACTATAAGATACATTTATATTATCCGAAAGTGTCTCATTAATTATTTAATATAAATTTAAAATTTTTGACCACACTTTGCCATCGGATCCATCGGGGCTCAACGTTACTTTTCAGCAACTTGGGCTTCGCTGAAAAAATATTTTTTCAAAATTATTTTGTTTTGCAATTGTTTTTTCATTTATTAATGGATCATGTTATTATGTATCTTTGTGTCAGGGGTTTTTGCGAGTAACTAGGACTTATTGTTGTTCTTTCACAATGAAGTGACGTTGTTCAAATTGTAATAGGAAGAAATCTTCCTCTGACTTTCATGATCATTGTATTAATTGTAGTCAGTGTTCTCGCATTAATCCCTGTCCTATATGTGAACATTGGGATGAGAAACATTGGAAACGTGTGTCACGATATGTTGTTTCTGGAGAAAGAGCGATACCGGCTCTTTCTCCACAAGGTCACTCTACTCTCTCAGTTTCTATTTCAGAGGAACCGGAACAGGGTGATGTTTCCATGTTATCTTCTTCAAGTGTGCGTCCGTCGTCACAAATGAATTCAGAGCTAGCGGCAAAAGTGCTCATGGAGATTAGACAAATGTCGTCCGCTAGCTCGCCCGGTGTAGCGTCCATTCAACGAATGGTTCGGCAGCCGGGTTCGTCCGATGCGGTCCAAGAGGAAATTTTGGGTGATGCGAGCACTATAAACATAATAGATGCACACCCAGTGACGGCGGATAGTAAGCGAGAATGGAGGAAGCCTTTTAGTCCGGTTCCAAGCTCGTCCAGGTCCAGCCGGGCCGCGAGCGAGAGAGGTCCCTCTCTCGTACAACAACATCTGGGACCAGATGTTGTGGTACAAAATGTGTCTTTAGCGGAGCATACGTCCGTCGCTCGGGACGCTCCGTTGTATAAGCAGTCCGCAGAGACTGTTAAGGCTTCCTTTTCTCGTCAGCGCACACGACCACACCTTGGCTGCGTGACCGCTGATATATTACCAGCTTCGCCAATGAAGGATTCTTCGGCGACCAGGTCACACCATCCGGCAGCCAGGGATTCGAGACCGATGGACTCTGGACGTTCGCATAGGAAAAGTATGCGGGAGCCATCTGATGCGGAGCTGCCCTCGGCGAAGCAGCGAAAGACTGCGCCTCCGCAGGTCTCGACGCCGGACATTCTTGTGCAGATAGCACAGCTTATCGCAGCATCCCAGCAGCCGACAGAAACGGTGTCGGATCGAGAATTATCCGACGGCGCTGGGTCGGTACGCTCCGCCGAAGCATCGGGGGCGGACGACCGGGATGGTGAAAGGGATACGGATGACTTGGAGCTATCCCTTTCGGAACAACATAAAGCTGCCGTGGACTTCATCCGGCACTTTCTCCCTCAAGTTGTTCCGTCGGGCCAGACTGCTGCGCTTCCGGACAAGAGAATTATAGCGTCATTGGACTCTGAATTTTTTGAGCGGTTCAGGGACATCGCTCCCGAGTTTCCGTCGCAGTCCAATAATGTTGCTAGAACATTTGAATTATTGAACGACGCTATATTTAAACTTGCTTCCAGGACGGGGAAAGCAGGTTTCTTGTCCGCTAATACTCTCAACCTGCCTTTCATTAATGCAAGGAATAAATTCGATACGGCAGGACAGGGTATACCGAGAGTTCCTCTGCGTATGGACGACGAGGCGGAAGACTTAGAGCTATCATTACCGTCGTCAGCTTCTATTCCAACCGCGGTGTTTGAAACAGCTATTGCGTCTAACAGAGCCAATTTAGATGCTTTATTTTACGCAGATCACCTTACTAAGGCGTTATCACTGCGCCTTCAAGGGGAAGAGTTTCAGGATATACAATCCTCTTTAAGACTTCTTTCAAGGGCAGTAGCTTATTCCACGTGTAACTCCGCCCTTTCAGTGGCAAATCTGGAGTTGGTTAGACGTGACGCAGCCCTAGCTACATCCACTCTAGTGGATTCTAAGGTGAAGAACTCTCTTAGAGTCGCTTCGGTCTCAGGAGAACTTCTCTTTGACGGCAAGCTTTCCGCTATTTATGATAAAATTAAAAAGAAAGCTAATGATTCTCTGTTGTTCAGATCTGCTCCTAAGAAGTCGGATACAGCAGACACGAATAAGACAGGCACTTCTGGGTCTAATGCGCCCAAGAGAGGTTCCTATAGAGGTTCCGGTGCATCCTCTTGGTCTTATTCGAGAGACCGTCAGGATAGCGACTCTCGTTCGGGATGTCCTTCAGGCCGGGACAATCGGTCGGACTCCCCGAGGTCGACGAAGCGAGGTGCGGGTCGTGGAAGACGTGGTTTCTCCTACCGCAGGCCTCGCAGGTCCAGGAGGTGATGGCTTAAACCTCTATCGCGTTCCGGTTTGCGGAAGGTTGTCGAGCTTTTCACAAGAGTGGGCGTCGATTACGGACGACCCTTGGGTGAGAGGAGTGACTTCGGAAGGTCTGAAGATATCCTTCAAACGAAAGCCTCCATTAACTTGAAGTCCAAAGTGGACTCATCTTCCGTCAAATCCACAGAAAAGAGACGCTCTGTTATCAGAGGTGCAGTCTCTTTTATTGAAGAACGCGGTAGAGGTCGTAGAAAACCAGGAATCTCTGGGATTCTACAGCCATCTGTTTCTGGTTCCGAAACCAGATGGCTCGTTCTGTCCAGTCATAGATTTGAGCTGGATAAACAAGCTGATCGTCGCTCCGAAGTTTTATATGGAGACGATTCGATCGGTCAGAGCGAGTATTCGGGTGAACGATTATGCAACGAGCATAGATCTCAAAGATGCGTACTTTCACGTCATGGTACATCCGACATTCCGAAAGTATCTACGCTTCGCAGTCCTTGGAGTGGTGTATCAATTCCGGGCGATGTGCTTCGGATTGAATCTAGCACCCTGGGCTTTCACTCGGGTAATGAACTCGGTAATGATCTACTTCCGAGCTCATTCGTCTGCGGTAACGTCGGCCTACCTGGACGACATTCTTCAGAGGTACGGCAACGAGTTAACGCTTCAGAACGATGTTCAGAATCTTCTTCTATTGCTCCGACGTCTCGGTTTTATAGTAAACGAGGAGAAGTCGGATCTGGTGCCGTCCAAGTCATTCACTCATCTGGGAATGAGCTTCGAGACGCACAACAATCTCGTTCGTCTGCCGTTAACCAGAGCGAAATTAGTCAGTTGTTACGCTCGCTATTGTCTGCACGCAGACAAAGTCACGGCGAGAGAATTTATGAGACTGATAGGTCTGTGCGGAGCCGCCGCGGATCTCATTCCGATGGGGCGGTTACGCACACGTCCTCTTCAAATTTTCCTGACTCAGAATTGGAGTGTGAAAATTCATTCGCTCGATGTAGACGTTCTCTTGTCAGATCAAGTGAAACAAGAGATTCAGACTTGGGCAAACATTCAGTGGTTAACTCAAGGAGTTCCGCTGCAGTTGCCGGATCCGAGTTTTACCGTTATGACGGATGCCAGTCAAACAGGTTGGGGTGCATCATTAATCCCAACGGATTCGAGATGCCAGGGTCTTTGGGATCCGCAATTCCTGTGCAAGCACATAAACATCAAGGAAATGATGTCAATTTGGCTTGCATTACGTCACTGGAGGAACATTATTCACGATGCTCATGTCCAAATCCTATCCGACAATACGACAGTAGTGGCGTATATACGGAATCAGGGAGGCACTCATTCAGTTCCGTTGTTCAATCTAACGGAAAGAATCCTTCTGTTTGCATTAGAACATCACGTTCTTCTTTCGGTCCGTCACATACCGGGTCGTCTGAATGTGCTAGCAGACTCCCTTTCACGAAAGGGTCGTTTGTTGCCGTCGGAGTGGACTCTCAACAAACAAGTATTCAATCAGATTTGCTACCAATGGGAACGGCCAATGATAGACTTATTTGCGACACATCTCAACAATCAGTTGCAGACGTATGTGTCTCCGTGTCCGGATCCAAGAGCATTTGCAGTAGACGCTCTGTCGATCCCTTGGGACGGAATGATAGGATATGCGTATCCTCCAGCGCCGTTAATTCAACAAGTATTGCTAAAGATAAAACAATCTCAATGCAAGATTCTCTTGGTAGCATCTCTGTCGCCACAGAGACCGTGGATAAATCTACTCAGGTGTCTGTTGTGGGACCTACCGCGGAAGCTTCCTCCACGGGAGGATCTTCTTTCGCAGGGGAAATCGCGCCAACTCCATCACAACCCGCAAGGTCTCAACCTTCACGTTTTTCCGTTGTGCGGTCCTTCTTGCATGGCAAACACTTTACAGGACGAGCAGTGGACGCGATTTCTAACTGTAGGAGGACCTCCTCTTCGCTAAACTATGCGGCTAAGTGGAAGGTTTTTCGTCGTTGGTGTAGGGATCATTCTGTAGATATATTTGATCCCTCTATACCAGACATTGCAAACTTTCTTGTATACTTGTTTGATGAAATCAAACTGCAGCCTGTTACTATAAAGGGTTATAGATCTATGTTATCTGATACCTATGCACATCATGATAGTTTACAAATTGGATCTAATGTCTCTTTATCGAAGTTGGTTAGAAACTTTTCGATAAATAGACCCAGAACTCTTAGATTAATTCCTAAGTGGAATTTAGCTTGGGTTCTCCTTAAATTGAAGGAAAAGCCATTTGAACCTCTTGGGACAGTAGATTTCAAATTTTTATCTTATAAGACAGCTTTTCTCTTAGCTTTCTCTTCTGCCAGAAGAGTCAGTGAGCTTCATGCACTATCGGTGGATGATTCTCATTATCGTAGTGTTGGGAACACTATCACCTTCACTACTAATGTGGGTTTTTTAGCTAAGAATCAGGCTCCTAATAAATATCCGGAACCTATTGTTATTAAGGCTCTTCCGTCTTCTGTCCTGTTAGAGCACTACGTATCTATAAACAGAGATCTCAGTTTATCAGAAAGGGACGGAAACGTTTCTTTCTGTCTTTGATGCCTAATAGAAAGGACATTTCAGTCCATTCTATTGCTAGATGGATTCAGTTAACTATCCGTACTGCTTATGAAGATTTATCTTCTTCTCAGCAGGCTGTGCTTAAGATTTCTGCTCATGAAGTAAGAGCTCTTTCTACTTCCTGGGCTTATGCTAATAGTGTTGCTATTACAGATTTAATGAAGGCTGCTTATTGGTCTCAGCCATCCACATTTACGAATTTTTATCTCAGAAATATTGAGTCCATTTCTGGAGACCTGCATTGTTTAGGTCCGTTATCTGTTGCTCAGAATGTCGTCCACTAAACAGTTGCAACTATAGTTATGCAGGCTTTCTGTTCCGGCAGTGACTCCGTCCGGCTGCCCTCTTCGCTCTGGGCTATTTGACCCAGGGCAAGGGGAAGGGGGGGGGGGGGCGGGTGTTCCCTTAGGTCACCTGCTTTATAGTGAAAAGCAAGGGAATGCCTCCTCCAAGTCAGTATTTCTGAGTCGCTTCCGGGATGGTTTTAAAGTGTAATATTAATGTTTAAATTCATTCATGTCTTATTTTTAAAGTGTAGCTCGGTGTGAAGCATTTGTATATGTCAAGTGTCAAACGGGCTTTAATATACAATACTCGGACACTTTTAAATGACTATAAAGAGTCTCAATTCTCTGGACTACTTTATTTATTGGCTTGCTTTAAAAATAATTAGTATAAGGGTTATACGGGATGTTAATAGAGAACATGAATGTTATTGTGCTCAATTATTAAGGGTAGTGTATCTTTCTAATTTAATATTAAATAAGAAAGATACATGTAAAGCCTAATACTCCTTTTCTCCTTAAGGGGTTACCTCTTTACTATATAGTTGAGCTTATTGGATTTTCCTCTATGTCCTAGGCCCTCCAGCCTGTTTACTATTCAGCTAAGTCTGGGTCATTGGTACAGTATAAAAATGTTAAAAAATTTATAGTAATTTATATATTTTTTATACTTACCAATGACCCAGACGGGGATGGCCCTCCCTGGAGTTGGGAACTCTTGCCTCCCCGCTGAGTACATAGCGCTGACCAGGCACTGCCAGTAAGAATGATAATTGGCGCCAATTTCGGGACGACTGCGTCACTGCGCATGCGCAGTAGAGGCGTAGTATGGAGGTCCTTTAGGACATGATTTCTTTTTGTTTTGGATGCAAATTTTGGGGATTGGGGGGCAAAATTTGTGTTTGGCCCTGGTTTTATTAGAGTTAGCACCAGCTAAGTCTGGGTCATTGGTAAGTATAAAAAATATATAAATTACTATAAATTTTTTAACTTTTCAAAAAAATGTCAACAAAACCCCATCATGTGACCCCTCGTTGGAACGAGCTCATCAAGCTCGTTCCAAAGAGGGGGCACATGATATGGTTTTGGTGAAATTTTTTGAAAAAAATTAAAAAATGATATTTGAAATAATAAATTTTGATATCGTCTGCGTTGGGTAAAGGGTTAATCTCTTTCTTGAAAAATAGCAATTTGAGCTTTTTTCAAGGATAAACCATGAAAAAAATGAAAAAATAAAAAGGTCCCAAGAATGGTCCAAACCGGACTGATTGGGGTGAAATGCACAAAGAAGAAAGCTAGGAATTCAAAACACTTCACAATGCTGCAGCAAGAAATCTAAAGTAAAGAAAACACTTGAATTAAATTTCATGAGTTATGAAAAAGAGAGTTACAATTAATTATTGTCGAATCTGGTAAAGGGGAATTATTTGATTTGGTGCACCTTTGTGAAAGGTGATTTGGAGGAGGAGGGCAGAGTCAAGAAAAGGGGAACCGTTCAATGTTGATGGATTTTCAACTCCGCAGTTAGTCACCATTTTTAGCTTAACTTTGACGTAAGTCAAATTTGAGGTTATGCCATGGCCAGTCATCCGTCTGTCCGTCCACAATTCAATACGGCTCGGGCTAGAGGTCGTGTTTATGAACCGATCTTTTACGAAATTTCTTGAGTACCTTTGTTATCACCATGGGATGAGAATAAGTGTTTTTGGGTGCGGTCCAAAATTCAACATGGCCACCAGCAGCCATTTTGTACTTTAGTTAGTGCAATTAGTTTTTTATACAGAACTTCTGTATGAATGTTCTGATTTGAATAAAAAATTTTACAAATGTTTAGTAACATGGAATACATCACTATAATATGGTTTTTTTCTCGTACAGAAATTATGCAAATTAGATGAACTTTGCTTTATTCAGTGCTCCTTGTACACAGTAAGTGCACATGTCAATACGGCTAGGGCTGGAGGCTTATTTATGAACCGATCTTCACAAAACTTCCTGGGTACCTTTGTTATCACCTTGGGACGAGAACAAGTGTTTTTGGGTGCAGTGCGAAATTCAAGATGGCTGGCGACGGCCATTTTGTACCAAAATTAGGTACAATCAGTTTTTAGTACAGAACTTCTGTATGAAAGTTCTGATTTGAATAAATTTTTGTATGAATGTTTAGTAACATGGAATACATCACATATAATACAGGTTTTTTTCTCGTGCAGAAATTATGCAAATTAGATGAACTTTGATTTATTAAGTGCAACTTATACACTGTAAGTGCACATGTCAATACGGCTAGGGCTGGAGGCTGTATTTATGAACCGATCTTCATGAAACTTCTTGGGTACCTTTGTTAACACCTTGGAACGAGAACAAGTGTTTCTGGGTGCGGTCCAAAATTCAAGATAGCTGCCAGTGGCCATTTTGTACCATAATTTGTCCAATCAGTTTTTTGTACACAACATCTATACGGCCCACGCTAGAGGCCGTATTTATGAACCAATCTTCACGAAACTTCTTGGGTACCTTTGTTATCACCTTGGGGCAGGAACGAGTGTTTTTGCGTGCCTTTGTTATCACTGTGCTATGAGAACAAATGTTTTGAGGTTCAGTCATACCTACTATGGGACTCAAAGATTTCTTTTCTAGTTTAGCATCTGACTGTCGCCCACCTTTACAATACTTTACCTATACATTTGTTACAGGCTACGGTCAGTATTTATGTACAGACATTACAATACTTTATATGTACCTTTGTTATCAGGTCATTACCTAGATGTTTATCATTGCTGTGTCACATACTATACACGTACATGTCTTAACAAGTTGAGCTACAGTGTCATTGACACTTTCATTTAACATGGCATGAATATCTTCAGCAAGTGTTTAGTTGATGAACCATTGGGTGCAATCTGGTCAGGCCTTGATTTGTTCAAATGAGAACCATACATTGCATGTGTGATAAAATGTCAATGAATGGCTAGCAATATTATTTCCCCCTCTCCTGTAGCAAACCTGCCGCCTGAAAATAAGGAATCAAATTCATGATCTGTTCATAGGTTACGTCTAATTTGGTTGTCATAACCTGTTTTCTTAACTTTTCCGGGGATTTGTATTTTAATCACCCACATAGTGGAATTATCATCCAAAGTATCACTTTCAAATTCTGTACATATGGACAAAAACATGAGTAATGTTTCAGCTAATGAATGTCCTGGTTTAACCTGGAGGTCCATTGGCTGGAACTTTGCCTGTGCTTGTTATGCTTTTCAAGTTTTCAACAAATTTGCAATTATTGCTTTGGTGGAATCTCCACTCTGTGGGTGATTTAGTGATAATACACTCTTCACGTACTGTATTAGCATATATAGGCAACAAAGTTTGACTAGTAACAACTACAAAAGCACACAATGTAGACTATCAAAAGTCCAGCAAAAAATTCATAGACATCTCTAGGCCTTTAAAGGTTAATAGTATACCATACAGATGTTGTGGACTGGCTGTAATCCATTAGAGCTGTCACGATTAATCAATTGTTGATCAGTCAAGCCAAAACCGATTAGTATTTTTCGTTGTCGAAGATTCATTAAATTTTACTCCCTTTCTAGACGTTTAATAATTAAAAAAATTTGGATGAAAAAACTATTGTTTCTAAAGGTAAAAGTTCAAGAGCATCAATGTTAAACCTCAAGAAGCCGTAAGAAGCATTTGTCTTTTGTCTTTTTTTGTCTTGCAAAGTTTGCAACTGACGACCGGTCTTGATTATTACACTGACGGTTCAAAAGTTCAGAACATCAAAGCTTTGAATGTACCTAAAAGATGATCGTGTTCATTGTTCAGTTAAGGTAAAGTTAAAACTAGAAGTCCTGTCACGAATAGTGCGCTTATCAAGGCTTAATTGCGCGTTGGAATTGCGCGCAATTGCCATATCGAATGGCATTCAAAGCACGGCAGGTTCTCCTGGTTACTCATAGCAAACACATGCAATGTTTCTGCCAATGGACCTCCGGGTTAACGTGCTATCTGTGCGCATTTTATGACAGGACTTCTAGTTTTAATTGTAGGTCAACTGACTTGAACTTCATTTTTAATGACTTCAAAATAGAGGTAGAGGGTGGGTCATCTAGATACGATTAATTGATTATTATCGATTATTTCCAACGATTAATCAATTCCTAAATTAAAAAACCATGACAGCCCTATAATCCATGTGTGGTGATGTCCACATATGCATTTACCAGGTAATAAAAATTCTCATCAACAAACTTTTTTATTAATGAAGCGCGGGGTTGCTTCTCCGGGTAACCCGGAGGTCCATTGGCAGAAACATTGCCCGTGTTTGCTATGAGTAACCAGGAGAATCTGCCGTGCTTTGGATGCCATTCGATATGGCAATTGCGCGCAATTCCTACGTGCAATTAAGCCTAGATAAGCACACAGTTCGTGACAGGACTTCTAGTTTTAACTGTACATGTACGTTGGGTAAAGGGTTAAGAACAGATGATAAATAACATGTCAGGCTCCTTAACTTAGAAAAAATCTGCAGTAGTAGATAGTAGTATGACGCCACTCACTCTAAAAGCCCAATTTGTAAGCATCTCTATTAGGTTCAGTCTAACTTCCCTTTGATCATTCTTTGGGGTACTAGAGAATCAATTGCTAAGTCCATTCAGTCAGAGAAAAAAACCCCATAAATTAGGGTACAGTTAAAACTAGAAGTCCTTTCACGAATAGTGCGCTTATGTAGGCTTAATTGTGCGTTGGAATTGCTCGCAATTGCCATATCGAATGGCATCCAAAGCACGGCAGGTTCTCCTGGTTACTCATAGCAAACACATGCAATGTTTCTGCCAATGGACCTCCGGGTTACCCGTAGGTCCATTGGCTGAAACATTACCTGTGCACAGGCCATATGTACAGAATATGATAGCTTTAATTGGGTCATAACGCGCATATCAACGTGCTATTTGTGCACATTTCATGACAGGGCTTCTAGTTTTAACTGTAACTGATGAGTGAAGTTCATCTAATCAATGTTGTGTTCTCTGTATTCACCCGTTTGCTGGATAGACTAAGTGACTGGAGTCCATACAGGCCACTAGTCCAGTTTCTTCCTAGTAAGATAGTTTCATCTTATGTACAAACACAGTGAAACCATTCAAGGCTGTCACGAATAATCAATTGTCGATTGGTCAGACTGAAATCGATTAGTATTTTTCGTTGTCGAAGAATCGGTAAATTTTACCCAGTTTTCGACGTTTAATAAAAACAAATTTGATGAAAAAACTATTGTTTCTAAATGTAAGAGGTCAAGAACGTCCACATTAAACCCTAATAAGACGTTAGAAGCGTTTGCCTTTTAAGTACATTCAAAGCTTTGATGTTCTGAACTTTTGAATCGTCAGTGTAATAATCAAGACCGCTCGGCAGTTGCAAACTTGCGAAGTTTGCAACTGACGTCCGATCTTGATTATTACACTGACCGTTCAAAAGTTCAGAACATGAAAGCTTTGAATGTACCTAAACGGGGATTGTCTTCGCTGTTTACTTGAGGTAGGTCAACTGACTTGAACTTCATTTTTAACAACTTCAAATAGAGGGGTCATCTAGGAACGATTAATCGATTATTATCGATTATTTGCGACGATTAATCGATTCCTAAATTCAAAAATCGTGACAGCCCTAAAAACATTCAGCTGTGTTTTGCTGCAAGTTTTCTGGTTTGCCACAAAAAGGGAACCAAAGAGTTTAAGGGAGAAATAAAAAACAATACCGAACACTAGCCAACATGGAAACAGAAGTGTTCTCATGAAGTTTATTATCCTGTGCCTTTGGTGCAAACAACAATCAGTGAAGAAAAACCTAGTTTTATACTAAGAGTTTGCATCATATCCTTTACAATCTCAGTTAAGTTATTTTCTGTGTTAATTATGTCTGTTGTTAAATGTTTTCAGAAAATGGACAGATGTTGAAAAAATACCAAGAGAATGGCAGATCATGATCTCATACCTGTCCGAGATCCTGGCTCGAAGTCCGCCCAGGAGAAATGTAAGTGAAAGAAATCTGTCTCCTTTTTTAACAGCACTATTCCAAACTATTTGCAGTGAGTTACTCAGTGGAGAGTCCTGGTGAATATTTAACAACCATAATCAGGGACCGATCAGGACTATTTAAAATACGCTCTAGCCTCGGAGCCTATTTTTTCAATTCATGCGCCAGATTTCAATTTACGGAGTCACACTGCTGTTTGTAACACACACTGCAAGTATGTAATAGCTCTCATCATTTTCATTTAGTACACTATAGCAAACATTAATCTTCACTGTGGTTTCTGATCAAGTCTTGGCTGCCTATTTAGGCAGCCAAGACTTGATCAGAAACCACAGTGAAGATTAATGCTTGGTAATGAAGACTTGAAGTATTAACTTAGGCACTCTACAACAATGATAACTGATAATCATATATATAATACATGTAAGAGTGTCTCTCTCGATTATCCATCGAAATAATGATCTGAGAAGTTACGCGCCAACTGAGAAGCCTATTTCTGAGATTTAAGAGCCAGGTCCTGATGTTTCAGAACCAAATACGCACTGGCGCATGCCCAGGTCGGTCCCTGCATAATCTGCTAACATTTCAAGTTGAAAGTTACAGTATTGTAGAGTTCAGTTGCTGTAGACTTGTCGTAATCCACGTGTGGGCAGTGATGTCCATGCATGCATTTGCTGTTTAATAAAATTCATCATCAGCAAAATTTTAATTAATGAAGCACATTGAGTGGTACCAAAAGATTGCCATTGCTTGTTTCAGGGTGTTCTATATGGAGGGGGGGGGGGGGGGGTGGAATCGAAAAAATTCTGAGTCAGCATATTTGCAAAAATTAAAAAAACAGTTTTCTCTACAGCCGCTTATCAGAATCTTTTGATGTTTGGTATACAGCATCCATAGGGAGGTCAGATACAAGTGTGTTAAAATGAAGCCCCTTGGTTCATATTTGGGCTCAATTCAGGAGCCTGAATTTTTAACTTAGGGCAATATAGGGAATAATCTTTAAAAATCTTCTTCAGATCCACCAGTCAGAATGCTTTCATATTTGGTATATAACATCTTTAGGGGGTCAGATTCAAGTTTGTTCAAATCGGGGCCCTGAGTTAATATTTGTGCTCGCTATGGTTGCCCGAATTTTAACTTTGTGTGATAAGAGGAAATTTCTTTTAAAATCTTCTTTTTCAGATCCACCAGTCAAAATGCTTTCATATTTGGCATACATCTCTAGGGGGGGGGGGGGGGGGGGATTACTCTCTAAATTGTTAAAATTGAGTCCATGGTTTCATATTTGGGCTTCTTACGTGAGCCCAAATTTGAACTTGGTGCAATATGAGGGAATTTCTTTAAAAATATTCTTCTTCATAGAGCCAGAATTTTAACTTAGCACAGTATGAGGGAATTTCTTTAAAAGCCTTCTTCTCTAGAACCATCTCTCAGAAAGTTTTGATATTTGGTATACAACATCTCTAGGGGGGTCAGATTCACGTTTGATCAAATCGAGTCCCTGAGTTAATATTTGTGCTTTTTATGTGCGCCTGAATTTTAACATAGTGCAATATAAGGGTATTTCTTTGAAAATCACCTTCTCCAGATCCATCAGCCAGAATGCTTTTGTATTTGGGGGGGGGGGGGGGGGGGGGGGGGGGGGGGGGGGTCCTTTTTTTAAATCGGGTCCTTGGGTTAATATTTGGACCCCCAATGGTAGCCCAAATTTCAACTTAGTGCAATATTAGGAAACTTCTTTAAAAATCTTCTCCTTCAGATCCCCCAGTTAGAATGCTTTCATATTTGGTATCCAGCATCCTGGTGGTGGAAGGGAAGGACTCAGACTCAAGTTTGTTCAAGTTAAGTTCCTAGCTTGATATTTGGACTCCCAAGTTTTGCATTACTAGAAATCGGGGCATTATTTCTGTGGTTGCATCCCAGTTCAGAATAACTTCATTCCTTTCTAGTGTTAACTAGCTATAGATACAAATTAAATCTTTCTTTAACTGGTGGAGTGCTAGATTATTTTTCAAAGGTGATTTGTAACATGAGTATTTTTTTTTACAGAAATGCCATGCTGCTAGCAAGGGGTGCCTTAGTTTAGCAAGATGTTCTTCATAAAAGTTTTATTACCATTTATTGGAGAGTGCCTGTTGGCACTCTCCAATAAATGGTAACAAAACAATTTTAAACAAACATTTTTTCTTCTGCTGCAAAGCAAACAACAAGCAGACCTGTACAGCATAAAGCTACTATAGTGGCTTTCAGCACTTTTCAATAGAGCCCTGATAGTGGCTTCTAGCACTCAACCAGTTAAACAACTATTGTCAGGTGAGTGTCTCAGACTCTCAGGTCCCATGGGACCTCTTGTTCTGTGAGTTGTTTGACACATTAGTGTGTCCCTCAGTTTCGACTAAAGTCTGTTTGTTTTTCATTTAATTTCCAGTGGACCAGAAAGCTGCTCAGCAGAGACGAATTGTTTCTAAACTACCAAGAGAGGACTTAGAAGACAGTTATCTTCGGATATATGAAGAGAGTATTATTCTAAAGAAACATGCTAGAAGACAGGAGGATAAAATTAAAAGGTAATTTCCTGCTGGGTGTTTGGAATCTATTGAATTTTACAATTATTTAATGGTTGTGATTAGTCTACCAACCATTGAGTTATTGTTTTTGATTGGTTCCTTTACTTTATTCTATTGAATTTTACAATTATTTGATGGTTGTGATTAGTCTACCAACCATTGAGTTATTGTTTTTGATTGGTTCCTTTACTTTATATGCAGTGTTATCGATTTGAGGAACGCTATCTCACTCACGCTTCTTCGGGCTTCTAGATTGGAAACAAGAAGCTCTCTTTTTCATGCTTCTCTAATCTTCAAGAAAATAGATTAAATTACCAGGCAATGATTCGAGATTCCATTACACTGTTTTAAATGCGTAAATGAGGTGTGAACAGTATACCTGCAAACAGTTGTGTCATTTTAATGACGCTGACAGCAGAAGTATATTTGTGTTCTTGTTTTGGGTAAATGTTGCAGTAATAAGATTGGTCAGAAAACAAAACGTCACATAATGATATTTACTACTGAATGAAGTTTTACAGCTCACATTACGTGGAGCACATACTGACCGAACAAATCACACTGTTTAGTCACATTATGCATTAAATATTTAATGAGGTTATTGTGTACAGTTTGTCTAGCTTTTCATTGGGTGGTTCCCTGAATGCTGGCATCTATTGTTTTCTAACTTGTAGTCAGTGGTGCATGTTGATTGCTAAAACAACACTCTCCATGTGTTAGAAATCTATAGTTTGTTTCTTACAATAGAGACTGGCACATTTCCAAATTTCATTTGGGGCTTCAGTCACATGTTTTCAGCTTTCAAAGTTTTTTAGCACAATAACAATAACAAAGTGCAGAAATTTCTCATTAGACCACAATATCCAAGGGAATTTTCAGGGAAAGTTCGATTTTGCTTTATTTGTATTGATAAATACTTTTCCTTAATGACGATTCATACCTTTGAACACTGCTGCCATATGCAGTTCCAACAAGTACCATTATGCTGTCTTTTATTAGAATGCTCAACAGATCAAACCCAGCACTCCTTCGTGCCAAAACCTTTCTTATTATGGGAGCAAGTTGGTTAGCTTAATTGCTGGTTTGGGGTTCCAATGATTTGCATGTCTCCAGGAAAGCTTAAAGAGACAAATCTCACGATTCGTGCATTTTTGTGATGTCAGTTACCATTTTTTATATCCAAAAAGTGTGACTAACCCTGTACATTGCACAGCCTTAATGAGTGTTCATTTTAATGCAGTGTGTGATATCAGTTACCATTTTTTATATCCAAAAAGTGTGACTAACCCTATACATTGCACAGCCTTAATGAGTGTTCATTTTAATGCAGTGTGTGATGTCAGTTACCATTTTTTATATCCAAAAGGTGTGACTAACCCTGTACATTGCACAGCCTTAATGAGTGTTCATTTTAATGCACTGTGTGATATCAGTTACAATTTTTTATATCCAAAAAGTGTGACTAACCCTGTAAATTGCACAGCCTTACTGAATGTAGTGTGCGATGTCAGTTACCATTTTTTGTATCCAAAAGGTGTGACTAACCCTGTACATTGCAGAGCCTTTATGAGTGTTCATTTTAATGCAATGTGTGATATCAGTTACAATTTTTTATATCCAAAAAGTGTGACTAACCCTGTAAATTGCACAGCCTCAATGGATGTTCATTTTAATGCAGTGTGTGATGTCAGTTACCATTTCTAATATCCAAAAAGTGTGACTAACCCTGTAAATTGTACAGCCTTAATGAATGTTCATTTTAATGCAGTGTGTGATGTCAGTTACCAGTTTTTATTAGCTCAACTTGACAATGTCAAGCTGAGCTATTGCCATCACTTCTCGTCCGTCGGCGTACGTACGTACGTATGTACGTACGTACGTTAGTACGTTAGTATGTTAGTACGTTAGTACGTACGTCCACAATTTCCTTTGGCACACCTCACAGGTCGCATTTATGATCAGATTACTTTGAAACTTCTTATGCTTGTTTGGGGTGACCTCTAGATGGGAGCTATCGATTTTCTTCAATTTCAGTCAAAAAATGTTGCCGCGGCCAACGTTCTTAGAACTTAGTTTAGTCAAACCACAATATTTCCCTTTGGCACACCCTACAGGGCACATTTATGATTTGATTGCTTTGAAACCTGATACGCTTATTTAGGGTGACCTCTAGATGGGAGCTATCGATTTTCTTCAATTTCCGGCAAAAAATGTTGCCACGGCCAACGTTTGTAGAACTTAGTTTAGTCAGACCTCAATATTTCCCTTTGGCACACCCTACAGGGTACATTTACGATCAGATTGCTTTGAAACCTGGTATGCTTGTTTGGGAAGACCTCTAGATGGGAGCTATCGATTTTCTTCAATTTCTGTCAAAAAATGTTGCCGCGGCCAACGTTCTTAGAACTTAGTTTAGTCAGAAGACTCAATATTTCCCTTTGGCACACCCTACAGGGTACATTTATGATCGGATTGCTTTGAAACCTGGCATGCTTGTTTGGGGTGACCTCTAGATGGGAGCTATCGATTTTCTTCAATTTCTGTCAAAAAATGTTGCCGCGGCCAGCGTTCTTAGAACTTAGTTTAGTCAAACCCCAATATTTCCCTTTGGCACACCCTACAGGGCACCTTTATGATTTGATTGCTTTGAAACCTGGTATGCTTATTTAGGGTGACCTCTAGATGGGAGCTATCGATTTTCTTCAATTTCCGGCAAAAAATGTTGCCGCGGCCAACGTTCTTAGAACTTGGTTTAGTCAGAAGACTCGATATTTCCCTTTGGCACACCCTACAGGGCACATTTATGATCGGATTGCTTTGAAACCTTTCATGCTTGTTTGAGGTGACCTCTCGATGGGAGCTATCGATTTTCTTCAATTTCCATCAAAAAATGTTGCCGCAGCCAACATTCTTAGAACTTAGTTTAGTCAGACCACAATATTTCCCTTTGCCTCACCCTACAGGGCTCATTTATGATTAGATTGCTTTGAAACCTGGTATGCTTATTTACGGTGACCTCTAGATGGGAGCTATCGATTTTCTTCCATTTCCGTCAAAAAATGTTGCCACGGCCAACGTTCTTAGAATTTAGTCTAGTCAGACCACAATATTTCCCTTTTGTACACCCTACAGGGCACATTTATGATCGGATTGCTTTGAAACCTGGCATGCTTGTTTGGGGAGGCCTCTAGATGGGAGCGATCGATTTTCTTCGGTTTCTGTCCAAAAATGTTGCCACTGGCAAAAAAACTGACATTGGTCCCAATGATCTTCAATTTTGCCATTTCATTTATAACTTACCAAGTTCAAGTTTGTCAAGTTGAGCTACAGTGTCATTGACACTTTCATATCCAAAAAGTGTGACTAACCCTGTGCATTACACAGGGTTAGTCACACTTTCTAGTTATAAACAAATTTTCATTAACTGAGTAACTGACTCTGTGCACTGTACAGCCTCGGTGTAAATCTTATCTATAGTAAACCTTCACCCAATATAATGGTCAAAACCTGTCAGTAATATTCTCAAAAAAGCATTTAAGCTCAGTTTATGATCCCTCATTGGAATGAACTGTCAAAAGGTTTTGTTTTAGTGAATTAAAAAAATGAAAATGTATTATATTTTCAATTAATAGGTTGTTCAGACTCCAAATTAATAGGTTGACGATTGGATCCTGCTTCACCAGCACTGTGTTCTTGTGCATGACAGTTAATCTCAATTCTCCAAATGGGAGAGTGACCACACTATGTACTAATGTGTACAGCACATTGACAGTACACATACCTTCAGTTAATGCTAACTGTCATGTGCTGGGATAGTAAGCTGGGGTAGTACTGCGCGTTTTTGAAAATTCAGGTTTTTTTTTAAAACTCGGTTTTGGTTTTCATGTACAAACATAACAATACATACACTGCTTATTGGAAGTTTATTTTGCAGTATATGTATTTGCGTCAAATAATAACTTGAAATCGACCCATTTTTAAAATAAAACAGAACATGACACTTTGTCAAGATATCCAAGTCAAATTCAATCTTTGATAGAAGCAGGGTCAGGGATGGCCTGGGGGTAGTACCATACCAAAATATTAAACCAGTTCTGATTCCTGTGACAACAGTTAAGAAGAAGGGGGGTGGGTGAGGGGGGGGGGGGGGGCTGCGCCATGCATGGAGCTCTACATTTGACCAATGGTTGTAATGTTGGACTGCATGATTCTTGAAGTAATAACTTTATTAAATCAACTTGATGTAATAAAGTTGTCACTCCAAGAATTGTGCAGTCAAAAGCTATAACTCTTGGTCACTGGATGCTTACTGATGAATTTGGAAATTTTCAACATCTGCTAAAAATGTCATTTTGACGGCTAAAAAATAATGTGATTTTTTTATCCCAAAAGCTGCCAGAAGTCTCCATTTAATAACGACTGATTTAAACAATTTCTTGGGGGTCCTAGCCCCCCCCCCCCCTCCTATCCCCTATCATCGCTCTTGCCTTTGGCATCTACATCAGTATCCCAACACTTTTAAATGGGAGGGAGGCAGGGGGGGGGGCATCACAGAATTAACTTGAGGGCCCAAATTTCCTCTCCCTGGCCCTGGATATCAGCACTTTCTGCCTCTAATTTCTCACTCAAAACTAGAATTTACTCAACTCAACTGATGAAACTACAGTAAGTGGATACTGGATTTTGAATTGTTAAATTGCAGCTGGAAACATTAATTTAATCCCAAAGAGTCTCTGACATATTTAATAAACTGTGAATACAGCACAACAGGTGTTAATTTATGGGCCCATCATTGTCTTCGGTTTCCATTTCCATAGTAAAGCATGTGTGTAATATACTCCGGAGTGCAATTTATTTGCATAAATTATCTCAAGAGTTTTTAATTTAAGAAAATGATTTCTTGTTGTAAAATTATATGTGTCGTAGTAAAACATTCCAGTTTGAATTGTCTCCCACTCTGTTAATGACTTTATTCAAATCAAGTAAAAACCCAATGTGTGAGAATTCAATTTTGTGACCTATTTTCACAGTATTCGGGTAAATGCAATGCTCAAACACGATACCAATTAGTATAGCTGTGCTGAAAATGGAGTATCGCGACTCTAAAGTTTCAAAATAGAGGTAACTTCTTGTTGTTTCTCTCATTATTCTGAGAAGTGAAGACCTGATTAGAGATTTTGGAAGCCGGGACAACAGGTTTTCTGTAATTGTTTTGGTTTCGCTTTTGATAACGAAACTGAACCAAATTTTTGGTTAACCACACAGCTCTATGCTGGAGAGTCAACCAGTTACTTGACATCACTCTATGTTTTTCATGGGCAACTTTTCGCCACCCGTAAAACAGTCCCAACATGATTCTGGCTGTAGAAGGTGTTATTAAACCCAAGTCCACAAAGAAACATCATGTATATTTTTCAAGGTGTAAGTCACTTTTTAGGTGGTGTTTGTCACCGCTCATTCAGTTTTGCGAGAAGCCAAGTTGAGAATCCTGCTGTACATCACAATGGGAAAAGAGCTGGGAGGTTTTGATTTTTCAGATTTGGTTCAGCAGGCCTGGCATTTTCAGGAGAGCGATTTTTTCGCTCGCTTACTGCTTGCCTTAAAAAATTGAAGGAGGGCAAAAACTAGCCCTCCTGACCTTAGAAAATAATGATTACCATAGCAGCTTGTTCCTAAAACGGTAAAACCCACATCTTTTCAGATTGATGCTTTGTTAGTGGTCTCTGTAAGACTGCCACACTACCCCTCCCACACCTCCAGGCCTTGTCGATGCCTGGAGGTATGGGAGGGGCAATGTAGCCATCTCATAGAGACTACCTTGTTAGCAGCACCAAATATTATGTACAAAGTCCACTAGGCATAATTCATTAATAACAAAACTTCATTTTGCCACTTTTGGTTTTTGTAAGCTTGAGGAGTGCTCATCACTCGCCTAGGCCATGCGAGGGAGGCGATTTTTAACCCTCCTGTATTTTTAAGAATGCCAGGCCTGGTTCAGTGTCAGGATAAAAACCTTGGTTTGGTTCAGTTTCTTTCTGTGTGTTAAGAAAATGAACATATAGTAAATGCCATTTCAGGCTCCTTAACTTGGAAAAAACCCTCAGTAGTTTGAATGACACCACTCAACACAGAAAAAACCTGTCTAAGTATCTCCATTGGGTTCAGCCTAAGTTCCCTTTGATCACGCTTATGGGTTCTAGGGTATCAGTTGCTAAGCCTATTGAGACAGAAAAACACATAAATTAGGCCCCAAAATTTAAAAAATTTTCTCAGGCCCTCCCACATGGTCCTTTTAGCTGCCGCAAGCTCACATTTTATAACCAATCCAAACTTCAAAAAATCAAAATCAAATAGTTTGTCTGATATTTTACCCAAGTTAATAAAATTGTCCCCTGAGTGCAAGCCTTCTTACTCTCAAGGGACGTAATACACCACCACCCATGCTATTCTGTACATTATGGGGCCTAAAACATAAAACCGACCAAGAACATGAACTTTTTAATGGCAAAGAAATAATTACAAAAATAAAAAATAAAATAAAAAACCGCCCGCATGCAATTTTACAAAAAATGGCCTCAGAAACAGATCTACTTTGTGAGGCCTTAGGGTAACAAATGAATAAAATTTATCTAATTGATGCTGTGTTCACATTGACACATTTTCTCCCTTATTCCATTGACTCGTCCAGTGGAGAAAATATTACAATGAGAACATGACATATTTGCCCCTATGCCAGATAGATTGTGACAAGAGTTCATAGGGGCCGCACTTCACTCTGATTATCCACATGGGGACACAATGATGCTGTGTACTAAGGTGTACTCCATGCCGATGGTGTGCATATCTCCAACCAATCTAACCCTGCCGGTGCTGCAGTGTGGAGTTACGATGTTGGGGAGCTTGCAGCTGCTCATTGTTGCTCGGTGGTTGTTTCCTCCAGGTCCTCCGGCTTCCTCCACCCGTAAAGCTGTCACGGTCATGATTAGCCATTGTGCATAAGTATATGATCTTAAACACCAATAAATAAATATAAATAGTTGATAGGTGCCACCAGTTCAATTCCATCCCAGTAAGGTTGTTTGATCAGTTTATGTGCAAACTGTTTGACCGGTTTTTGCTGGGTCTTGCAGTTCAGTTTTGTAGTTTGACACAAAAAACAGAACCGAACCAAAAAACTACCCAGCTTCACTTGAGATGAAAGTCATCTATAGTGGTCAACATACGTGTAAACGATGCTAAATTTGGCTTCATACTTGTTCTGTAGTTATGAGGTAGCTGCAGATGATGTTCATCAACACTAGGGCTGTCACGATTTTTTAATTTAGGAATCGATTAATCGTCGCAAATAATCGATAATAATCGATTAATCGTACCCAGATGACCTCCCTCTCTCTGAAGTCGATAAAAAATAAAGTTCAAGTCAGTTGACCTACCTCCGGTAAACAACGAAGACGATCCTCTTTTAGGTACATTCAAAGCTTTGATGTTCTGAACTTTTGAACCGTCAGTGTAATAATCAAGACCGGTCGGCAGTTGTGAACTTCGCAACTGCCGATCGGTCTTGATTATTACACTGACGGTTCAAAAGTTCAGAACATCAAAGCTTTGATGAATGTACCTGAATGACAAATGCTTCCAACGACTTCTTGGGGTTTAACATCCATGTTCTTAACTCTTTACCTTTAGAACCAATAGTTTTTTTCATCAAATTTTCTTTTAATTATTAAACGTCTAAAGCGGGATACAATTTACCGATTATTCGACAACAAAAAATACTAATCGATTTCGCCGTGACCGATCAACAACCGATTAATCGATTAATCATGACAGTCCTAATCAACACCAGTAAAAAAATAAATACAGTTAAAACTAGAAGTCCTGTCAGAAAATGTGCGCTTATCTAGGCTTAATTATGCATAGGAATTGTTTGCATTTGTCATATCGAATGGCATCCAAAGCACGGCAGGTTACCTGGAAGTCCATTGGCTGAAACATTGTTTGTGCACAGGCCATATGTATAGAATTTGATAGCTTTACTATGGTCATAACGCTAGATTAACATGCAGATCAACGTGTGATTTGTGCGCATTTCATTACAAGAGTTCTAGTTTTAACTGTAACATTTATTCTCTCATTTGTAGAATGGCGACAAAACTTCTTCGACTGGCGAAAGACCAAAAGAAAATAGATGTTGATAAAGGTCAAAGTGAGTGACTAACTTATTATTTGATACTTAGAGTGTATACAAGGTGTGGAAAACATAACTATTGACATTTTGGTGTCGTGATGTGAGCCATTTCAACCGTTAATCTTTTCAACCGGGGTACATACATTTTTGCGTGAAGAAAAAATTTGAAGTGGACAAGCAGACGATATAAAGAGCCAAAAATTTGAAGTGAGGCTCGGTAATAATTTAATCCAACAGCGCAACAGAGCTGTGGATTAAATTATTACTGAACCTTCCACAAGCCGGGATGGTTTCACCCATTTTGCCATTGACAGTATTGACTGAAATAATACCTTCCAGGGTGCCAGTGTTGAAAGGGTTAATTCAATGCAGAGTACTTATCCAGGTTTACACTTATTTGAACACAAGATATTGTTTCAGTAAATTAAAATCTTCAAAGAGTGTTATTTTGAATAAGTCAAATGTTTGCATACATGATTTGTGGAGCATTAATACAGAACCTTGATCGAAACAGCACCCTAGATGCACAAACACAAGTGTTGAGTGATTAATGAATCCCAGGAGAATAGAGATTTCAAATTTCAGAGACATTATTGTTTTCAGAGATTAAAGTCAAAAGAGCCTCTCTGTCCCATCAAAATTAAAAAAGATTTCCCAATAAACCAGGGTAATAAATGTTACGGTGTGGAAATATTAAAGATATTGGTAACAGAAAGAAATATGAGAATCAGCAATGATAACTATGAATTTAATTTTTCTGAAATTTAATTAAAAAAAATATATAGAAAAATGATACAAAGATCTTTTACACCAATTGGTTTAGAGAAAATAAAAACAGTGGTACTAATCAATTATGAATTAGTCCAAAATACAGTTTGGCAGAATCCAGTAATCCAGTGGTGAAGAATCTTGTGAAGAATTTTTCCAGCTAGTAGTATTAAATCCAAGAATGGGTTTTCAGAAACAGTATCCCATAGATTTTTAGCTCACCGAAGGGAGCTTAACTTATCACTTGCCGTCCATCGTCGTCTGTCGTCGTCCGTCGTGAACTTTACATTAACGACAACTCCTCCCAAATTACTGGATCAAATTGAACCAAATTTGGTGTGCATGTTCCCCATCATATGTCAATTCAAACTTGTACAAATAAACTTGCCGCACCCACAAGGGGCACCACAAGGGGCATAACTCTGATAGCACCCATGAATTTCTTTCCAAAATTCAAAAAAATCATCTTCTTCAGATCCACCAGGCAGAATTCTTTCCTATTTGGTATACATCATCTCTAGGGGGGGCAAATTCAAGTTTGTTCAAATCGGCCCCCTGGGTTCATATTCAGGCTCACTATAGAAGCCCGAATTTGAACTTAGTGCATTTGAGGCAAATTTCTTAAAAAATCTTCTTCTCCAGATCCAGCAAGCAGAATCTTTTGATATTTGGTATGCAACATTGTGGGTTAGATCTGATTCAAGTTTGTACAAATAGGCCCCCAGGGTTTATATTTGGGCTCAGTATAGAAGCCCAAATTTGAACTTAGTGCATTTCAGGCAAATTTCTTAAAAAATCTTTGTCTCCAGATCCAGCAGGCAGAATCTTTTGATATTTGGTATGCAACATTGTGGGGAGGATCTGATTAAAGTTTGTTCAAATCGGCCCCCTGGATTCATATTTGGGCTCACTATAAAAGCTCAAATTCGAACTTAGTGCATTTCAGGCAAATTTCTTAAAAAATCTTCTTCTCAAGATGTAGCAGGCAGAATCTTTTGATATTTGGTATGCAACATTGTGGGGTGGATCTGATTCAAGTTTGTTCAAATCGGCCCCCTGGATTCACATTTGGGCTCAGTATAGAAGCCTGAATTTGAACTTATTGCATTTCAGGCAAAATTCTTAAAAAATCTTCTCCAGATCCAGCAGGCAGAATCTTTTGATATTTGGTATGCAACATTGTGGGGGTGGATCTGATTCAAGTTTGTTCAAATCGGCCCCCTGGTTTCATATTTGGGCTCACTATAAAAGCTCATATTCGAACTTAGTGCATTTCAGACAAATTTCTTAAAAAATCTTCTTCTCCAGATCCAGCAGGCAGAATCTTTTGATATTTGGTATGCAACATTGTGGGGTGGATCTGATTGAAGTTTGTTCAGATCGGCCCCCTGGATTCATATTTGGGCTCACTATAAAAGCTCAAATTCGAACTTAGTGCATTTCAGGCAAATTTCTTAAAAAATCTTCTTCTCCAGATCCAGCAGGCAGAATCTTTTGATATTTGGTATGCAACATTGTGGGGTGGATCTGATTAAAGTTTGTTCAAATCGGCCCCCTGGATTCATATTTGGGCTCACTATAAAAGCTCAAATTCGAACTTAGTGCATTTCAGGCAAATTTCTTAAAAAATCTTCTTCTCAAGATGTAGCAGGCAGAATCTTTTGATATTTGGTATGCAACATGGTGGGGTGGATCTGATTCAAGTTTGTTCAAATCGGCCCCCTGGATTCACATTTGGGCTCAGTATAGAAGCCTGAATTTGAACTTAGTGCATTTCAGGCAAAATTCTTAAAAAATCTTCTTCGACAGATCCAGCAGGCAGAATCTTTTGATATTTGGTATGCAATATTGTGGGGTGGATCTGATTAAAGTTTGTTCAAATCGGCCCCCCCGGATTCATATTTGGGCTCACTATAAAAGCTCAAATTCGAACTTAGCGCATTTCAGGCAAATTTCTTAAAAAATCTTCTTCTCCAGATCCAGCAGGCAGAATCTTTTGATATTTGGTATGCAACATTGTGGGGTGGATCTGATTAAAGTTTGTTCAAATCGACCCCCTGGATTCATATTTGGGCTCACTATAAAAGCTCAAATTCGAACTTAGTGCATTTCAGGCAAATTTCTTAAAAAATCTTCTTCTCAAGATGTAGCAGGCAGAATCTTTTGATATTTGGTATGCAACATTGTGGGGTGGATCTGATTCAAGTTTGTTCACATTGGCCCCCTGGATTCACATTTGGGCTCAGTATAGAAGCCTGAATTTGAACTTGGTGCATTTCAGGCAAAATTCTTAAAAAATCTCCTTCTGCACATCCAGTAGGCAGAATCTTTTGATATTTGGTATACAACATTGTGGGGTGGATCTGATTCAAATTTGTTCAAATCGGCCCCCTGGATTCATTTTGGGCTCACTATAAAAGCTCAAATTCGAACTTAGTGCATTTCAGGCAAATTTCTTAAAAAATCTTTGTCTACAGATCCAGCAGGCAGAAGCTTTTGATATTTGGTATGCAACATTGTGGGGTGGATCTGATTGAAGTTTGTTCAAATCGGCCTCCTGGATTCATATTTGGGCTCACTATAAAAGCTCAAATTCGAACTTAGTGCATTTCAGGCAAATTTCTTTAAAAATCTTCTTCTTCAGATTCAGCAGTTGGAATGTTTTGATCTTTGGTATGCAGCATCCTTAGGGGGGTGAGATTCAAATTTGTTCAAGCCATGTCCCTAGGTCCATATTTGGGCTCACTGTGGGAGCCCGTATGATAACTTAGTTCAAAATGAGGAATTTTCTTTAAAAATCTTCTTCTTCAGATCTAGCAGTCAGAATGTTTTGATATTTGGTACGCAGCATCCTTAGGGTGGTGAGATTCAAATTTGTTCAAGCCATGTCCCTAGGTCCTTATTTGGGCTCACTGTGGGAGCCCGAACGACAACTTAGTTCAAAATGAGGAATTTTCTTTAAAAATCTTCTTCTTCAGATCTAGCAGTCAGAATGTTTTAATATTTGGAATGCAGCATCCTTAGGGGAGTGAGATTCAAGTTTGTTCAAGCTATGTCCCTAGGTCCATATTTGGGATCACTGTGGGAGCTTGAATTGTAACTTAGTTCGAAATGAGGAATTTTCTTAAAAAATCTTCTTCTTCAGATCCAGCAGTCAGAATGTTTTGATATGTGGTGTGTAGCATCCTTAGGGGGGTGAGATTCAAATTTGTTCAAGCCAGGTCCCAGGGTTCATATTTGGGCTCACTGTTGAAGCCCGAATGATAACTTAGTTCAAAATGAGGAATTTTCTTTAAAAATCTTCTTCAGATCCAGCAGATGAATGTTTTTGATATTTGGTATGCAGCATCCTTAGGGGGGTAAGATTCAAGTTTGTTCAAGCCATGTCCCTAGTTCCATAAAATTTGTCTCTCATGATTTCATTCCTTTGTTGTGTTGATGAACCATGTCTGACTGAATGTGACCCCAAATACTTCTTTGAACCACTTTGGCTGGTGAGCGATTAAGGCTCTTTGGGTCCTCTTGTTAATAAAATGTTCACTTAGAAATTTCAGCAGTCTCCAATAAAATATAATAAAATGCTCAGCAAAATTCAGTTGGGGTAAAAATCCAATAAGTATTGGCGCCACAGTTAATTTTCAAATAATCCAGTAAAATCCTGGCTTTTCACAAAAATATATTCTGTTTCACAGAAAATATAAATTCTCTTTTACAGGATGAATAAATTCTCTTCAAAATTCTCTTTTGAAATCACTTTTCCAAATTCACAAAGAAGCACTGCTTCTATAATAAATGTACTGTCCTGCAACGATAATAATCTCCAATGGAAACAACTGCTCTGTTATGAATAGAAATCTATTTTAACTGAAAAGAGTTTTTCTGAAATAAGTCTTTCTGAAAAAATGAGTCTTTCTGAAAATGAGTCTCAGAATTCTGTTGACAAAGCTTAAAATAGTACTCAGATAGAATTTTCTCCAATATTCTGTTTTCTATCAGTTCGTAGGTGATTCTGTCTTAATTGATGTAAACAAGATCCTTGACCTACTTAAACAATCAACAGCTATATGTTCAGTAATCTAAAAAATAGTTTCTGTGCAACCTTTGATATAAACATGTTTACATGTAGGTACACACAGAGGTCACTTAGTGCAAATGAGTGACACCAGCTTGAATATGCCTTATTGTGAAAACAACACATGCCTTCAGAAAAATATCAATTGTGTAGAATTATCAACTAAGGACATATCAATCTTGATATAATATGGGGACTATAACAATAAACAGGAATTTATTTTAACCCTTTACTCAACGTAATGGCCAAAACCGGCCAGCGCTATTCAAAGAAAAATCGCCAGTTAATTCTCATTATTTTTTCATTTTTTGTCTCAAAAACATAGGTTATGACCCCTTTTTGGAACGAGCTCGTCGAGCTTGTTCCAATGAGGAGGTCGTAACCTATGTTTTTGAGACAAAAAATGAAAAAAATTAGTTATTCAAGAATTATGTCTCCCCTTCCCAGAAAGGAGACATATTGTTTTAGTGCATATTCTTCTTCTTCTTGTTTCTTCTTCTTCTTCTCATACAAACTTTGTCCGGGGCATAACTTTTTTGTCTTTTGACCTAGACCTTAGATATTTGGCATGTGGATGTATCACTATGAACCGGTGTGTCACGTACCATAGGGACCTTCATGTGACCTTCACCTTTGACCTGAAGGTCAGATTTATGTGCTTCTTAAGGGAAACTTTGTCCGGGGCATAACTTTTTTGTCTTTTGACCTAGACCTTAGATATATGGCATGTGGATGTATCACCATGAGCCGGCGTGTCGCATACCATAGTGACCTTCATTTGACCTTTGACCTGAAAGTCAGGTTTATGTGCTTTTTAAGGGAAACTTTGTCCGGGGCATAACGTTTTTGTCTTTTGACCTAGACCATAAATATTTGGCATGTGGATGTATCACCATGAACTGGTGTGTCACATACCATAGTGACCTTTATGTGACCTTGACCTTTGACCTGAAGGTCAGATTTATGTGCTTTTTAAGGGAAACATTGTCCGGGGCATAACTTTTTTGTCTTTTAACCTAGACCTTAGATATTTGGCATGTGGATGTATCACCATGAGCCGGTGTGTCGGATACCATAGTGACTTCATGTGACCTTGACCTTTGACCTGAAGGTCAGATTTATGTGCTTTTTTAAGGGAAACTTCGTCTGGACCAGAACTTTTTTGTCTTTTGACCTAGACCTTAGATATTTGGCATGATTGTCAATATTATTCATATTATGCATATATAATTTGCAGTGCATTAAATAGAAAGGAAGGGGAGACATATGTTTTAGTGTGCTAAAACAGTTTCTAGTTATTTTTGCAAGTGTCATCTGCTTTTCGTGTTAGGTAAAGGGTTAATGGAAACCACAATAATAAACCCGGCCCATCAAAAGCTGTGTTCATGCTGCCCTGATATATTTTGTGTCAAGTAGAATTTTTGTTCAGTGCCAAATAAATCTTTTTGGTGCCAGATGACAGAATTTTTGTCCCAAATGGAATCTGATTGTAAATGAGAACAACTTAACCTTGTATCGTCCTTTGAGTGCAACAAGGCACCATCTTCAATGCTAAAACATTGCAGATGTCACCTTGTTGCACTCAAAGAATGATATTTTAATAAATATTTAATAGATTTTTAGCTCAACTTTGGCGAAGCCAAATTTGAGGTATTGTCATTGCCCGTCTGGCCGTCTGTCCATCCGTTGCGGTGTACACATGGCTCGGGCTAGAGGCCGTATTTATGAACCGATCTTTATGAAACTTCTTGGGTACCTTTGATATCATTGTGAGATGAGAACGAGTGTTTTTGGGTCCGGTCCGAAATTCAAGACAGCCGCTGGCAGCCATTTTGTACAAAATTAGGTGCAATCTGATTTTTGTGCAGAACTTCCATATGAAAGCTCTGATTTGAATAATTTTTTGTTTGAATGTTTAGTACCATGGGATACATCACATATAATACAAGTTTTTTTCTCATGCGTAAATTATGCAAATTAGACTAACTCTGATCTATTTAATGTTACTTTCAGCACTGTAACTGCAAATGCCAATACGGCTCGGGCTAGAGGCCATATTTATGAACCGATCTTTACGAAACGTCTTGGGTACCATTGTTATCACCGTGGGATGAGAACGAGTGTTTTGGGGTGCAGTCCGAAATTCAAGATGGCTGCCGGCGGCCATTTTGTACCAAAATTAGTGCAATCAGTTTTTTGTAAAGAACTTCTGTATGAAAGTTCTGATTTGAATAAATTTCTGTATGAATGTTTAGAAACATGGAATACATCAAATATAGTACGGGTTTTTTTCTTGAGCAGAAATTATGCAAATTAGATGAACTTTGATTTATTCAGTGCTACTTGTACACAGTAAGTGCATGTGTCAACACAGCTTTTGGCTAGAGGCTGTATTTATGAACCGATCTTCACAAAACTTCTTGGGTACATTTGTTATCACCTTGGGATGAGAACGAGTGTTTCTGGGTGCGGTCCAAAATTCAAGATGGCTGCCAGTGGCCATTTTGTAACGAAATTAGGTCCAATCAGTTTTTGTACACAACTTCTATACGGCTCAGGCTAGAGGCCGTATTTATGAACCGATCTTTACGAAACTTCTTGGGTACCTTTGTTATCACTGTGGGGATGAGAACGAGTGTTTTTGGGTGCGGTCCAAAATTCAAGATGGCCACCAGCAGCCTTTTTGTACCAAAATTAGTGCAATCAGTTTTTTGTACAGAACTTCTGTATGAAAGTTCTGATTTGAATAAATTTTTGTATGAATGTTTAGTAACATGGAATACATCACATGTAATACAGGTTTTTTTCTCGTGCAGAAATTATGCAACTTTGATTTGTTCAGTGCTACTTATACACAGTAAGTGCAGATGTCAATACGGCTCGGGCTAGAGTCTGTATTTATGAACTGATCTTCACGAAACTTCTTGGGGTACCTTTGTTATCACCTTGTGACAGTTTTTGGGTGCCTTTGTTATCTCTGTGCTATGAGAACAAATATTTTGGGGTTCAGTCAGACCCGCTCTGGGACTCAAAGATTTCTTTTCTAGTTTAGCATCTAACTGTCACCCCACTTTTACAATACTTTACCTGTATATTTGTTACAGGCTACGGTCAGCATTTATGTACAGACTGTTACAATACTTTACATGTACCTTTGTTATCAGGTCATTACCTAGATGTTTGTCATTGCTGTGTCACACACTATGCATGTACATGTCTTAAACAAGTTGAGCTACAGTGTCATTGACACTTTCATTTAAATAAATAAATGCCATTATTAACATGCGCAAACTTATTTCCTGCTTATTATTTACTCACTGTTTATTCACTCCAAATAAACTGGTAAGGCCTAAAAAGGTTAAAAATCTGTTTTTCAGGCCCTCCCACATGGTCCTTTTATCTGCCGCATGCTCTCTTTTTATAACCAATGCAAACTTAAAAAAATAAAAATTAAATGGTTTGTGTCCGATATAATTTTACCCAAGTTAATAAAATTGATAAATTTGTCCCTTGGGTTCAAGAAGTCTTTGCAATGCAGTAGCATTGCAAAACCTTCTGGCACTCAAGGGATGAAATACCCCACTACCCATGCTTTTCTGTAAATTATGAAACATAAAATACAAACCAAGAACATAAACTTTTGATGCCAAAGAAATAATTACAAAAATAAAAAAAAAAACGCTCACCCACCCACATGCAATTTTACAAAAATGGCCTGAGAAACAGATGATCTACTTTGTGGGCCCTAAATTATTATCTTCCAGAATGCTTGTAAAAAATTTAACCAAGATGCAAAAGATTAAGTAACATAGAAATTTTTCGCTTGGAATCAGATAAATAGATAAACTGTTAATTAATTAGCAAAGAGCAGTGATTATACTGTTGCCTATAGGTTACTTGACAGGTGTGAATTCTGTCTTGCCTGTGTCGTCAGACAGCAATTTTATTAAAAACAATGTACTATAATAATAAACCACAAAGCCTTTGAGACCTACAAAAGTATATTTTGGGTGCCAAATTTTGGTGCCAAATGCTGTATTTTTGGTGCCAAACAAATTTTTGTATGCAGTCAGCACCATTGGCACCCGACAGCGTGAACACTGATCATAAGTCCTTTAAAAATAATTACTTGTTTCTCAAGCAATTTTTTTCAATATTATTATGATGGGCGAGGCAGATTTATTTTCTATTTTTGTTAATACACAAAAATTTCCTGAATATGATACATAAATTTAACTCCTTACAGTGTTATATAGAAAAACCAATATGTACAGTAGTGAAGATATCCCATAATGCATAAGCAAATTTAACCAACTATATCTTGTTTGACAGAGCTCATTGAGATCTGTCAAACAAGATTTAATTCGTTTAAATTTTAGTCCAAGTGCAGTCAGTTTCTTCAAAGAGATTTCCAGGTAAAAAAAACCTGGTATGAGGTATATTTTCAATAACAGAGGTGCCAGAGAAACATTTTTTTGTTTGTTAATAACCTAACTGCATCGTGCAGAAAGAGTAAATGAATTTTATGAATTAGAGGTTATTACTTGATTAGTAAGATATCAGCTCCAGATTACTTCATATCAGTCTGAGACCAAAGGTCGAAGGCTGATGTGAAGTTACCGAGGACTCATACCTCGGCCGATATGAAAGTAACCAAGTAGTTTATTTATTGAACCAAGATAAGTAATTCAGGCCAGGTAATCTAGAAAAATCAAGGAGTGCAAAACAATTGCCCTCCTCAGAAGATTGCTTGGGAGTGCAATTGCACCTGAAATTTTCAATGCAAAAACTTGTAAGCTATTTTGGTTATATTCACTTCAAGGTATTAATATTGTGACTGAAAGATTGTACTACATTCAGTGACACAGTGGAAAAATTGGCACACACATCTTTTTTAAAATGTTGCATTAAATTCTTATGTGACTGTCTTCTACACTCAAAATGTATTAAAATGCGACACAGAATGGGTCATAAATTATTGCAAATCAGTGCAACATTGACAGCAGGCACAGAGAACACATTGGAACTCAGGGGACGAAATGATAATAGATTTTAAGGCAGTTCCAAACAGGTCTGGCATTCCAGAAAATCAAGGGGTTCAAAAAAGTGTCGTCCTCAATTATTTCTAGGCATGCAGTAGGCATGCAACACTCCTGCACTCCTAAAGAATGCCAGGCCTAGTAATTACAGAAATTCTCAGTTGTGTTACAGTTTTGTGACTGTATTATTGTTTCTCATTCTTTTCCAGAGTTTCCTCTTCTCCTCCTAGTTCAGCTATCTGAACATCACAGTTCCCCATTGGAGAAGCTGCGAAGTTTGGACACCTAAACTACCTCTTCTTTCACTCAGATGAATTTCTGCTTAAAACTCAGAATTTTTGTTCACAATGAATTTTTTGTACATCTCTTTTCTTTCTTCTTTTCATCCACCTAATCCTCACTTATTTCCGTCATTAATTCATCATCATACAAAAACTACTTCCCTTTGCCTGATAAAGCCAATTTTACTAGTTGATTGCTTTCGACCAATCATTGTGAATGATTCTGCTGTAAACAAAATGGCTGTGCCCATTAATGAATCAAGGGGGACAACTCTTGCTTGGTTCATATATTGATAGCCGAGTTTGAAGTCATATCAGCCAAGCTTGATAACTGATAATTATCCCCTGCGGGAACCCCAGAGAGTGAATCAGTTCTTGTTTACTGTGGTAAACAAGCTCTATTTCACTGATAAAATAGGACCCAGTCACTAATGCTTGGGGTGTGAGTCCTCTAAAATAGGCAATATGGGGTATAAACGATTGACTGACCTTGACTTTATCTCCATGTTGTGGTCATGATTAGCCATTGTGCAGAAGTATGTGACTTAAACACCAATAAATAAATATAAATAAATAATTGGTAATTCAGGGAAAGAAAATCCTATCAAAAAAATAAAGGTGTTTATTGCTATGTTACATCTTGTACTTTTTCAGCGAAGAAAGTTCATGGTCGTGATATTGAAGCAGAGGAACGTCTAGAAGAAATGCATGACCAAATCCATAGTTTGGAAAAACAGAATGCTCAGTTGAAGGAAAAGGTATTTATGTGTTACTTTTTCTCATTTGAACCCAAACTAAATCAACTGGCTATCTTGTCAGTACAAATAAATAACTTGCCATGTATTTACTTATTCCAAAAAACCTTTAAACTACTGGGTCTTTTCAAGATATTTTTCATCAAATCCCCTCATGGGAACCCTCGATGTGAAGTTGATGTTCTTTTCTGTGGTAAACGACCTCTGTTTTATTGGTAAAATATTCCTCTAAATTGGGCAACATGGGTATAAACGATTGACTGAAATTGATGTTATCTCCATGTTGTTGTCTTGATTAGCCATTGTGCAGAAATAGGTGACCTTAAACACGAATAAATAAATACATTTTGATCAAATCTAATCATGGCTGCTTCAAAATAGCCATGACTAGATTTGATGGAAAATCCATCTAAACTTAACAAAAGTAATCGTTAGTGAAAAAATCCATTCCATTTTCAGGGGGAGAATTTGATTAAATGTACCCAAATTTATAATAGATTTATTTCCCTGATCAGATAAATTCTGTCCTAGGCAGTAATATTTGCCAGCACCATTCTAACTGGGACAGGATAGAATACATCTACATTTGTGTAAATGAAGGCACATTACATCAACAGTCATCTGTGTGCAAATTTCACAAAACGTGAGCAAACAAACAGCATCACATTTCTATCAGAAAAATATACTGGTGACTAGGGCTGAAACGGTGGGCTCATATTTTTATACTGTACCAATGACCCAGACATAGCTGGTGCTAACTCTTAAAATATAGGGCCAAACACAAATTTTGCCCCCCAATCCCCAAAATTTGCATCTAAAACCAAAGAAAACATGTCCTGAATGGCCCTCCACACTTCACCTCTACTGCGCATGCGCAGTGTCAAGGACATTCCGAAATTGGCGCCATTAATCATTCTTAGTTTGGCCCTTCATCAGTTAACATCTGACTGATCTTTGTGCTTGTAAATCTCAGTTTAAATGATGCCAGACACATAAATATTAGTGAAATGGTGATTCTAAGGAGGATATAGAAGGAGGAGAGGAAAAATGTGTGACAGAAAATTATCAGGGCTGTAACTTAAAATTTTTTAATGAAATTATGTTAAGTTACCTATTTTCGAGGCAGCAGCCATTTTGTTGTCATTTTTGTTATCAAGTTACACTGATTGTTCAGTGTTTTCCTCTCTCCCTTTCCTTTAAGTCCCCTCTTGCTATTCTCCCATGCTTTTGGCATATTTTCTGTAATTTTATTACTAAAATTTCTTGGGAGTTTTAGCTGAATAACAGAATGAATTCTGTTCTTTTCCCCATGTTTACGTCTTCACCTATGGGTGGTTAGGCGTTGTGTTCTGCATCTACCATCTGATGTTCTGCAGTTTCTTCCCTGGAAGTCTCTGTTTTGCATCAGATAGTGTATTATTGGTAACTGATTTCGGCCTGGGTGCCTGGAGTCTTATTTTAGTGTTTTTACACTTATTGTTTACATTTACAACAGCCCTCTGTGTGAGGGGGATTTCTTGAAAATAATATCTTGATGTTAATTTAATCATAACTAGATACATTATTATTGTTCGTAAGTGTTGCATAAATTGTTTAAAATATTTTTAAAATTTTTGTCCACACTTAGGCTTGGGATCCATTGGGGCTCAACGTTACTTTTCAGAAACTTGGGCTGTTCTGAAAAAATATTTTTTCAAAATATTTTGATTTCAATTATTTTTTCTATGTTAATGGATCATATTATTATGTATTTTGATTGTCAGGGGTTGGTGCGAGTACTAGGACTTTGTTTTCTTTTCACATTGAAAGGATTTTGGTCAATTGTAATAAGAGGAAATCTTCCTCTGACTTTTATAATCATTCTATATGTAGTCAGTGTACTCGCACTAACTCCTGTTCTGTATGTGATGATTTCGATGACAACATGGGAAGCGTGTGTCACGGTATGTTAGTGGGGAATTGGACATTCCGGTCCTTTCCCCGCAGGGTCACTCTACTTTATCAATTTCTATTTCAGACGATGAAGATTAGGGTGATGTATCCGTGATGTCTTCCAGCAGTGTGCCTCCGTCGTCACAATTAATGAAGGGCTAGCGGAAAAGTGCTCATGTAAATACGCCAATTGCCTAAGAGGACCCTAGTAGGTTTGACGGCCTTTGACGTCCGCTAGCTCGCCCGGTGTAGCGTCCATTCATCGAATGGTTCGGCAGCCGGGTTCGTCCGTTGTGGTCTAGAAGGAGTTTTGGGGTGATGCGAGCACTATAAATCAACCAAATGCACACCCAGTGACGGCGGATTAGAGGGAGAACGGAGGAAGCCTTTTAGTCTGGTTCCTAGCTCGTTCAGGTCCATCCGGACGGCGAGCGAGAGAGGCCCCTCTCTCGTACAACAACATCTGGCCCCAGATGTTGTGGTACAAAATGTTTCGCATTCGGAGCATACGTCCACCGCTCGGGACGCTCCGACATATAGTCAGTCCGGAGAGACTGTCAATAAGGCTTCCTCATTCTCATGGTAGCGCACACGACCGCTCTTCGCTACGTGACCTCGGATATCCAGTCTGCTTCGCCAATCAGAGAATCATCGGCGACCAGGTCACACCATCCGGTAGACAGGGACACGAGGCCTGCAGACTCCGGACGTTCGCATAAGAAAGTGTGCGGGAGTCAACGTACACGGAGCTTCTGGCGGCAATGCATCGTAAGACCGCTACTGCACAGGCCTCGGGGACGGACGTGCTATCCCAAATACCACAGCTTATCGCAGCATCCCAGCAACAACTGAATCTGTCGCATAATGTATTATCCGACGATGCTGGGTCGGGACGCTCCGCAGAAGCAGGTACGGACGTCCGAAAATTTCATCCGGTCCGACGGGATACCGAAAGAGATTCGGAGGATTTCGAGCTTTCCCTTTCGGAACAACATATGCTGTTGTGTATGTCATCTGACTTGATCTTCTACAGGTTCTTTCGTCGGACCAGAATGCTGCGATGCCGGTTAAGAAACTGATAGCGTCGGTGGACTTAGAAATTTTTGATTCGGTTCAGGGACATCATCCCTCAGTTTCGACATAGTCCAATAATGTCACACAAACTTTCGAATTATTGAACAACGCTATATATATTATTATATGCTTGCTATTACCAAGCATTTCTGGTTTCTTGTTCGCAAAGTTACGGAGATGTCTTTCAAAGTTTGCCTCTGTCATCATAGTTAATGAAGAGCTAGCGGCAATAAGTGCTCATGGAATATGTCTATCGCCTAAGAGGTCCCTTGTAGGATCGACGGAGTGACATTCGCTAGCTCACCCGGTGTAGCGTACATTCATCGAATGGTTCGGCTGCCGGGTTCGTGCATTGCGGTCTAGGAAGGAGATTTGGGTGATGCGAGCACTATAATAACTTTAGTACTCACCCAGTGACGACGGATTGAGGACAGATCGGAGGAAGCCTGTTAGTCCGGTTCCTGGCTCGTCCAGGTCCGTCCGGGCTGTGAGCGAGAGAGGTCCCTCTCTCGTCCAACAACATAGGGGAACGCATGTTGTGGTTCAGATATTTTGCATTCGGAGCATATGTCCGCCGCTCTGGACGCTCTGTTATATTGACAGTCCGAGAGACTGTCGATAATGCTTCCTCATCCTCACAGCTGCGCACACGACCGCACATTGGCTACGTGACCTCGAGTATCCGACCAGTTTCGTCATTCAGTGATTCCACGGCGAACAGGTCACGCCATCCGGTAGCCAAGGGACACGAGGCCTATACACTCCGTTCGCTCGCATAATAGTAGTATGCACGGGGTAACGATCACGGAGCTTCCAGCGGCAATGCATCGTAAGACCGCTTCTCCACAGGCCTCAGTGACGGACGTGCTATCCAAGTTAGCACAGTTTTTCGCAGCATCCCAGCAATCAACAGTTTCTCGGTCGGATCAGGAATTATCCGACGGCGCTGGGTCGGTGTGGTCCGCGGTTGCATCAGGTTCGGACGACCGAACGCTTTATAGGGTCCAACAGGATGGCGAAAGGGATTCGGACGATTTCGAGTTTTCCCTTTCGGAACATCGGAAGCTGCCATACATTTCTTCCGGCATTATCTTCCAGTGGTTGTTCCTTCGGACTACATTGCTGCGATGTTGGATAAGAGACTTATAGCGTCATTGGACACGGAATTTTGGATCGGTTCAGGGACATTGTCCCTGACTTACCGACACAGTCCAATAATGTCATTAGAACATGTGTATTATTTATCGACGCTATATATATATATAAGCCTGCTACCAAGCATGATAGTTTAGTTTCTTGTCTGCAATGCTCAATTCTGCCTTTTATCATTTATAGGAATTATTTATTTTGGCAGAACAGGGCATACCGAGAGTTCATATGCGTCTAGACGGCGTGGTTAAAGACTGGAAATTATCTTTTTCGCCGTCTATGTCTTTTCCAACCACAATGTTGGAAACGACAATGATGTCTAATAGACTTAACGTAGACGCTTTATCATACGTAATCCACCTTACTGAGGCGTTATCATTACGTCTTCAAGAGAAAGAATTCCGGGATATGATCCTCAATGTGATTTCTTTTGAGGGCAGTAGTTTGTTCACGTATAACTCCGCCCTTCAGTGGCTACCTGGAGTTGGTTAGACTTGACGCAGCCCTAGCTACATCCACGTGCGTGGATAGTAAGGTGAAGAACTCTCTCAGAGTCACTTCGGTCTCGGAGAAGTTTCTCTTCGACGGCAACTTTTCAGCAATCCATGAATTGCTCGATTTACACGTCCTCTTGTCTATCTAGTGTAGCAAGAGATTCAGACTGGGGCAAACATTCGGTGGTTGACTCAGAGAGTGCCACTGCAGTTGCCGGATCCGAGTTTTATAATTATGACGGTTGCCAGTCAAACAGGTTGGGATACAATATTGATCCCAACGGATTCGAAGTGCCAGGGTCTTTGGGTTCCGCAGTCTCTAAGCAAGCACTTATCTTCCACGGAATAATGTTTTTTAGGCTTGCTTTATGTCATTGGATGAACATTATTCAGAAACGCATGTCCAAATCCTGTCCTATAATACGACAGTAGTGGTGTATCTCCGGAACCAGGGAGGCACTCATTCGTTTCCGTTATTCAATTTAATGGAAAGAATCCTTCTGTTTGTTATAGTACACCAAGTTCTGCTTCGGTCCGTCATATTCCGGGTCGTCTGATTGTATTACCGGACTCCCTTTCACTTATGGGTCGCTTGTTGCCGTCAGAATGGACTCTCAACAAACAAGTATTCAATCAGATTTGCTATCAATGGGAGCGCCCAATGATAATTTATTTACGACACAACTTGCTAATCAATTGCAGACGTATGTGTTTACATGTCCGGATCTCTGAGCTTATGTTGTTAACGCTCTATTGATCTAATAGGACGGAATGATAGGATATGCGTATCCTCCTGCGCTGTTGTTTCAGCAAGTATTGCTAAGATAAACAACCACAATACATTTTTGTTGATAGCATCTCTGTCTTCACAGAGACCGTGGGTAAATTTACTCAGATGTCTACTGTGGGACTTAACGCGAAAACTTCCTCCATGAGAGGATCTTTTTTCGCTGGGAAAAATCGTGTCATCTTCATCACAACCCGCAAGGTCTCAACCTTCACGTATTCCGTTGTGTGGTCCTTATTGCATTGTAAGCATTGTACTGGACAAGCTTTGGACGCGATTTCTTACTGTAGGAGAACCTCTTCTTCGCTATACTATGCGGCTAAAGTGGAGGCTCTTCCGTCGTTGGTGTAGGGATCACTATGTTGATATTGTTGATCCCTCCATACTAGTCATTGCAACTTTCTAGTATACTTGTTTGACAAGATCTACTGCAGCCTGTTACTATTAAGGTTATAGGTTTATGTTATCTCATACCTATGCACTCTATGATAGTTTACAATTGAGTCTTATGTCTCTTTATCTAAGTCAGTAACTTTTTGATAAATAGACTTAGAATCATTAGATTAAATTTCTATACGGAATTTAACTTCGGTTCTTATTTAGCTAAGTAATCATTTGAGCCTCTGGAAACAGTAGTTTTTAAATTCTGACCTTTCAGACAGTAATTCTGTTGGCTTCTCTTTTACTGAAGAGTCAGTGAGCTTCATGCACTATCGGTGGATGATTCTCACTTTCGTAGTTTCGGAATCACTACTTCCTTTACTATTTAGGTTGGATTTTTGCATAAGAGTCAGGCTCCTAATAAATATCTGGAACCTATTGTTATTAAGGTCCTTCCGTCTTCGTATGGGCATAGGCCTTTACTCTGTCCGGTTAGAGTTTACGTATTTATAAACAGATATCTGTTTATTACTACGGGCGTAAGCTTCTTCTGTCTTTGATGCCTAATAGAAGGACGTTACGCTCCATTCTATTGCTAATGGATTCAATTAACTATCGATACTGCTTATGGTATATCATTGACTCAGCAGTTGTGCTTAAGATTTCGGCTCATGAAGTAAGAGTTCTTCTACATCTTGGGCTTACATTAATAGTGTCGCTATTATAGATTTTTGAAGGCTGCTCATTGCGCTCAGCCATCCACATTCATGAATTTTTATCTCAGAAATATCGAGTCCATTTCTGGAGGCCTTTATTGTTAGGTCTATTATCTACTGCTCAGAATGTCATTCACATAACAGTTGCTACTATAGCTAGATAGGCTGTCTGTTTCGGCAGTGACTCCGTTCTGCTGCCCTCTTTGCTCTGGGCTATTTGACCCAGGGCAAGAAAAGGGGGGGGGGGGGGAGGGTGTTCCCTTGGGTCACATGTTTTACTATGAAAACAAGGGGATACCTCCTCTGGAGTTAGTAATTCTGAGCTGTTATTGGGATGGTTTTTTAGTGAGAAGTTTATGTTTTAAAAATTCATTCAGGTCTTAGTTTTTAAAGTATAGCTTTTGAATATAGCACGTGTCAACGGACGTTATTATACAATCCTCAGACACTTTTAAGGAGTATAAAGAGTCTCTATTCTCTAGACTTACTTTATTTATTGGCTTACTTTAAAAATTATTAGTATAAGGATTATACTAGATATTAATAGAGTACATGGATGTATGATGCTCAATTTTGGAAGGTGTTGTATCTTTCTAATTTATCATAAATAAGAAAGATACATGTAAGGCCTAATACTTCTTTTTCCCTAGAGGGGATGACTCTATTTTATATAATTGAGCGTATTCCAACTTGCTCTATGTCCTTGGCCCTCCAGCCTTTTTACTATTCAGCTATGTCTGGGTCATTGGTACAGTATAAAAATGTTAAAAAATTTATAGTAATTTATATATTTTTTATACTTACCAATGACCCAGATGGGGATGGCCCTCCCAGGAGTTGGGAACTCATACCTCCCCACTGAGTACATAGCGCTTACCAGGCACTGGTTATAAGAATGATTAATGGCGCCAATTTTGGAACGTCCTTGACACTGCGCATGCGCAGTAGAGGTGAAGTGTGGAGGGCCATTCAGGACATGTTTTCTTTGGTTTTAGATGCAAATTTTGGGGATTGGGGGGCAAAATTTGTGTTTGGCCCTATATTTTAAGAGTTAGCACCAGCTATGTCTGGGTCATTGGTAAGTATAAAAAATATATAAATTACTATAAATTTTTTAACTTTCGTAACCGACTAACCTAGAGGTATAACCGGATAATCTGTGTCCATTATTTCACCGAATATGGGATCAAAACTATAGGAATTGGAAAGCCGTATTCTCAATCTATTCCGTAGTGTGGTTACAAACCAACGTTGGCGAGTACTCTCGACAATGTTTGTTTGTAAACACACTATGGAATAGTTTCTGCAATTACTCATTACTCATGGAAACTGCCGTTCATTAACATAGTCTTGAACGCCAAAGTCAATTATTTTTCAATATACACAACGCGGCTTAGATGTGTAATCTTTCACAAAGGAGAAGCGGCAGATTTACTACGTTTTAAACGTGGAATGATGATCACTATCGATATTCGGATAACTAGTTCTAGTCGGTTAGGTAGCTAACTGGTTTCAAACCAATTATCCAGTTAACAACTATTTCAGTACTACTGGTGACCTGAAAGCTTGTAGCTGGATATGCATATAGCCATTACATTAGGTAAATGATTAATCATTGTTTCTCTTCTTACAGTTGATGCTTGCAAGACAACAGATTGCCACTAGCAGTAAAAGACCAACAGGATATGATGGTGTGAATGCTCGGATTGATACTGTATGCATTCTTTTGTTTTTAACAAATTATAGCTTTTAAAAATTTTTTATGCTCCAGAATATCATAAAAACCTTAGACCTGGTTCAGAAATGAGTATTCATTAGAGCTGGGAGGTTGTGGGATTTACACTGTGGTTGTGGTTTCGGTTTTTTAAATAAAAAACCCCTTGGTTGCGGTTTCGTTGTCCATGAACATACAGAAACTATACGTATATACATATCAGATTGGCAATATTTTCCACTAACAACTAACAAGACATCTTCTGTTGATTGTATCAGTTGAAAAAATAATTATAACATATCTATGCCTGTAATGTTATAAAATGTCAGGCAAAAAAAGAACCCAAAACTGTGTTTAGTATAACCGGAACGACCCTAAAAAATTATGCCTGACCCTCAAAATTTTATCAAGTAAAAGTCTCTCATTTATGTCATTGTCACCCTAAATTTCCATTTGACTTCAACTGTGAATTTGAAACTGATTTTTGTGTCGCCGCTCCACGAAGTGGGGAGCGACATATAGGGATTACTTTTGTCGTCTTGCGTCGTCGTCCGCGTCACACTTTTTCTTATACGCCACTCCTCTTTAACCTATGAATGGATTTTGATGAAACTTTCAGTGATTCTCTATCACATAATGGCATTGTGCACCTGCTATTTTATTTTTTGATCCGCTGTATTTTTTCCAGAGTTATGCCCCATCGTCTTGCGTCCACGTCGTCTGCGTCGTCCGCATCACACTTTCTCTTATCCGCCACTCCTCTTTAACCTATGAATGGATTTAGATGAAACTTTCAGTGATTCTTTATCACATAATGGCATTGTGCACCTCCTATTTTATTTTTTGATCCGCTGTATTTTTTCCAGAGTTATGCCCCTTTTCCACTTAGAATTCTGTCTGAAACGCCAGGCGACACACGTCTTCCATAGAAGACTCACATCTAAGTGATGTTCAAGCTTTCACAATTATGTGTAGGAATAAATATATCAGATAGTATAAATGAAGAGCAAGTGATAAGTTATAGTTCATCAAAGGAAACCACACTTGATAAACTGATGAACATTTTACAATGCTTCAGCCTTAGTGTTGACAGGTCTTGAATATTAATGAATGTCGTGTTGAGTTTCGTGTATCGATACTGAAAGCCTCAAATATTGGCTTATTGTCTTGAAAATGTCTTTAGTGCATATATAGTGTACAACAGTTTTGTTTTTTAATTCCATTCAGTCATATACAGAAATTATTTGTTGGTGACAAGCAGGTTCGTAGATATTGCATTCATTATAAAGTGAATTATGTGGTCTTTCTGGTAATTCGATATTATGCACAGTCTCTTAAAACGCACTGGAATTTTTAAACTGAATTTGCAGTTGTGTTTATTGAAGAGCGGTTGAAATTTTCGGTAGTCTCTCATTACCAATCCCAACCTGTGGTTGCGGTTAACCTCCCAGCTCTAATATTCATTTCTTGGAAAACAGTGTTTGAGTATTAAGGTGCTATATAAGTAATAAAAAGTTAGCTTGAAAATAGTATAGGAAAAGTCACTCGAAAGTGCGAGAGAACTCCGGAACTGGATATCCTGTATGAATTTGATAACTAAATATAATGACAGTTAACAAATCATTATATTTAGTTATTAAATTCATATGAGATATCCAGTTCTGGAGTCCTATCGCATTTTCGAGTGACTTTTCCAATACTTATCAATTAGACTCTACAAGATGGATATGGCTTCAGACGTACCAGCCGGAAACTCTTTCAGTGACCTTAACTTGGGTTCAAGCACCAGCAACACCACCATTCTAATGGCGGAAACGACTGACCGTCCAAACAAGCGCCAGAAACTCAGTGAAGACCTACCAGCACCAACGCTTGTAAATCAAGAAAATCGGCCTGCCTGTAAAGCTATCTGCAATCTTGCATCCAAGCACAACTAGGGCCCTGCGAATCGGGAAATTTATGTTCGAATCGAATCTCGAATCGAATCGGGACTGATGTCGACATCGAATCGAATCTCGAATCGAATCGGGATAAACTCGAGAAATAACTATAACTGGCATTATCTTGTGCAGAGATGTTCGGAAAGCACTGCGAGGAGAGATCGTTGACATAACTTGACATTTGGCATTGTTTTAATTTTCTTTCTCGTTGAATGGCCATCCAGATGTTCACTTGGCCCGACAATAAATTCAAGACATAAATATGGACAAATTAAGGTGTTACTGCCCAGAGACATTTAAGACAAACCACTAAATTGAAACATGAGACTTAAAAGCACAAATGTAATACAAGTGGCACATTAATTCCCATGGGTTGAAGTCGGCTATAGCCGCTAACTTCATGTACATTAGCATGCCTAAATACATTATTGTAATGTTTGGTTGTTTTTGTATTATCAGAATTTGGGTCTTGTAGATTTCGGTCCGTTCTCAACTCAATAACACAGTATACATCAAAAGCAGCGAAGGCGTTAAACTGTGTTAGTTTCTGCATTAGTTAACTCGAATAGTGACGCAGTGCTCATTCACACAAATTGGTTTTACTTCATTCCAACTTCCAAGTACCAACTCCGAACAATGCAAAGAAACTACAGAGGTTTTCCTCCCACAGTTTTCTAACATAATAATGGGAGCGCTCCAGGCGACATGTCCCCATTATTGTGTTAGAAGATTCCGGGACTGGGAGCAGGCCTTAGGCCCATAGCTGGATATTTCGGTTGTATGGATTCCGCGAATAACTCTCACATGAATTCCTGGAAATCTATAAATAGCGAATTTGCGGTGTGTGGTTTTCTGGGAATCTGAAACTGAAAGTGAAACGACAGAATTTTGCAATGAATTTGACTATTTTCCTGATAGAAACCTTAAAACTAGAAGAGTTCGCTCCTTATTTCAACCGATTTCGACATTGTCGAACACTGATTCATTTTCCTCGAAGCTTCGTTTGACTAACGAATCAGCAAACTATTCGAGATCGATATACGAATACCAAAGCGATGTCGACATTGAATCGAATACTCGAAGCTTCGCAGGGCCCTAAGCACAACAGACATGAACTCCAAAAATTCTTTCTAGACAAGTGCATGGAAAACAACCTTATACCAACAGAACTCCGTGCCACTGTACCCAAGGCCCGCAGTCTCAGATTTAGCCGTTATCCAACACATAAGGGACATGCCAATAGCGTTCCACTTTAACCAACACGACCACTCCATTGAGGATCTCGGTTTCTGCATCATACAGGTACTTAACTCTGACCTGGAAGTGCTTAATACTGTGAAACAAAGGCGTAAACGCAAAATAGAATGGATACACTCACTGAAAACGCTCATACCACTCGGCTTGAGCAGAAAGGATATTTTTATACTGTACCAATGACCCAGACATAGCTGGTGCTAACTCTTAAAATATAGGGCCAAACACAAATTTTGCCCCCCAATCCCCAAAATTTGCATCTAAAACCAAAGAAAACATGTCCTGAATGGCCCTCCACACTTCACCTCTACTGCGCATGTGCAGTGTCAAGGACATTCCGAAATTGGCGCCATTAATCATTATAAGTTTGGCCCTTCATCAGTTAGCATCTGACTGATCTTTGTGCTTGTAAATCTCAGTTTAAATGATGCCAGACACATAAATATTAGTGAAATGGTGATTCTAAGGAGGATAGAGAAGGAGGAGAGGAAAAATGTGTGACAGAATATTATCAGGGCTGTAACTTAAAATTTTTTAATGAAATTATGTTAAGTTACCTATTTTCGAGGCAGCAGCCATTTTGTTGTCATTCTTGTTATTTAGTTACACTGATTTTTCAGTGTTTTCCTCTCTCCCTTTCCTTTAAGTCCCCTCTTGCTATTCTCCCATGCTTTTGGCATAGTTTCTGTAATTATTATTACTAAAATTTCTTGGGAGTTTTAGCTGAATAACAGAATGAATTCTGTTCTTTTCCCCAGGTTTACGTCTTCACCTATGGGTGGTTAGGCGTTGTGTTCTGCATCTACCATCTGATGTTCTGCAGTTTCTTCCCTGGAAGTCTCTGTTTTGCATCAGATAGTGTATTTTTGGTAACTGATTTCGGGCCTGGGTGCCTGGAGTCTTATTTTAGTGTTTTTACACTCATTGTTTACATTTACAACAGCCCTCTGTGTGAGGGGGGGATTTCTTGAAAATAATATCTTGATGTTAATTTAATCATAACTAGATACATTATTATTGTTCGTAAGTGTTGCATAAATTGTTTAAAATATTTTTAAATTTTTTGTCCACACTTAGGCTTGGGATCCATTGGGGCTCAACATTACTTTTCAGAAACTTGGGCTGTTCTGAAAAAATATTTTTTCAAAATATTTTGATTTCAATTATTTTTTCTATGTTAATGGATCATATTATTATTATGTATTTTGATTGTCAGGGTTTGTGCGAGTACCAGGACTTTGTTTTCTTTTCACATTGAAAGGATTTTGATCAATTGTAATAAGAGGAAGTCTTCCTCTGACTTTTATAATCATTCTATATGTGGTCAGTGTACTCGCATTAACTCCTGTTCTGTATCTGTTGATTTCGATGACAAGCGTATGTCACGGTATGTTAGTGGGGAATTGGACATTCCGGTCCTTTCCCCGCAGGGTCACTCTACTTTATCAATTTCTGTTTCAGACGATGAAGATTAGGGTGATGTATCTGTGATGTCTTCCAACAGTGTGCCTCCGTCGTCACAATTAATGAAGGGCTAGCGGAAAAGTGCTCATGTAAATACGCCAATTGCCTAAGAGGACCCTAGTAGGTTCGACGGCCTTTGACGTCCACTAGCTCGCCCGGTGTAGCGTCCATTCATCGAATGGTTCGGCAGCCGGGTTCGTCCGTTGCGGTCTAGAAGGAGTTTTGGGGTGATGCGAGCACTATAAATCAACCAAATGCACACCCAGTGACAGCGGATGAGAGGGAGAACGGAGGAAGCCTTTTAGTCCGGTTCATAGCTCGTTCTGGTCCATCCGGACGGCGAGCGAGAGAGGCCCCTCTCTCGTACAACAACATCTGGCCCCAGATGTTGTGGTACAAAATGTTTCGCATTCGGAGCATACGTCCGCCGCTCCGGACGCTCCGACATATAGTCAGTCCGGAGAGACTGTCAATAAGGCTTCCTCATTCTCATGGTAGCGCACACGACCGCTCTTGGCTACGTGACCTCGGATATCCAGTCAGCTTCGCCAGTCAGAGAATCATCGGCGACCAGGTCACACCATCCGGTAGCCAGGGACACGAGGCCTGCAGACTCCAGACGTTCGCATAGGAAAGTGTGCGGGAGTCAACGTACACGGAGCTTCCGGCGGCAATGCATCGTAAGACCGCTACTGCACAAGCCTCGGGGACGGACGTGCTATCCTAAATAGCACAGCTTATCGCAGCATCCCAGCAACAACTGAATCTGTCGCATAATGTTTTATCCGACGATGCTGGGTCGGGATGCTCCGCGGAAGCGGGTACGGACGTCCGAAAATTTCATCCGGTCCGACGGGATACCGAAAGGGATTCGGAGGATTTCGAGCTTTCCCTTTCGGAACAACATATGCTGTTGTGTATGTCATCTGACTTGATCTTCTACAGGTTCTTTCGTCGGACCAGAATGCTGCGATGCCGGATAAGAAACTGATAGCGTCGGTGGACTTAGAAATTTTTGATTCGGTTCAGGGACTTCGTCCCTCAGTTCCGACATAGTCCAATAATGTCACACAAACTTTCGAATTATTGAACGACGCTATATATTTATTATTATATGCTTGCTATTACCAAGCATTTCTGGTTTCTTGTTCACAAAGTTACGGAGATGTCTTTCAAAAGTGTGCCTCTGTCGTCATAGTTAATGAAGAGCTAGCGGCAATAAGTGCTCATGGAATATGTCTATCGCCTAAGAGGTCCCTTGTAGGATCGACGGAGTGACATTCGCTAGCTCACCCGGTGTAGCGTACATTCATCGAATGGTTCGGCTGCCGGGTTCGTCCGTTGCGGTCTAGGAAGGAGATTTGGGTGATGCGAGCACTATAATTACTTTAGTACTCACCCAGTGACGGCGGCTTGAGGACAGATCGGAGGAAGCCTGTTAGTCCGGTTCCTGGCTTGTCCAGGTCCGTCCGGGCTGTGAGCGAGAGAGGTCCCTCTCTCGTCCAACAACATAGGGGACCGCATGTTGTGGTTCAGATATTTTACATTCGGAGCATATGTCCGTCGCTCGGGACGCTCCGTTATATTGACAGTCCGAGAGACTGTCGATAATGCTTCCTCATCCTCACAGCAGTGCACACGACCGCACATTGGCTACGTGACCTCGAGTATCCGATCAGTTTCATCATTCAGTGATTCCACGGCGAACAGGTCACGCCATCCGGTAGCCAAGGGACACGAGGCCTATGCACTCCGTTCGCTCGCATATTAGTAGTATGCACGGGGTAACGATCACGGAGCTTCCAGCGGCAATGCATCGTAGGACCGCTTCTCCACAGGCCTCAGTGACGGACATGCTATCTGAGTTAGCACAGTTTTTTCGCAGCATCCCAGCAATCATCAGTTTCTTGGTCGAGTCAGGAATTATCTGACGGCGCTGGGTCGGTGCGTTCCGCGGTTGCATCAGGTACGGACGACCGAACGCTTTATAGGGTCCAACAGGATGGCGTAAGGGATTCGAAAGATTTCGAGTTTTCCCTTTAGTAGCATCGGAAGCTGCCATACATATCTTCCGGCATTATCTTCCAGTGATTGTTATTTCGGACAACATTGCTGCTATGTTGGATAAGAGACTTATAGCGTCATTGGACACGGAATTTTGGATCGGTTCAGGGACATTGTCCCTGACTTACCGACACAGTCCAATAATGTCATTAGAACATGTGTATTATTTATCGACGCTATATATATATATATAAGCCTGCTACCAAGCATGATAGTTTAGTTTCTTGTCCGCAATGCTCATTTCTGCCTTTTATCATTTATACGAATAATTTATTTTGGCAGAACAGGGCATACCGAGAGTTCATATGCGTCTAGACGGCGTGGTTAAAGACTGGAAATAATCTTTTTCGCCGTCTATGTCTTTTCCAACCACAATGTTGGAAACGACAATGATGTCTAATAGACTTAACTTAGACGCTTTATCATACGTAATCCACCTTACTGAGGCGTTATCATTACGTCTTCAAGAGAAAGAATTCCGGGATATGATCCTCAATGTGATTTCTTGTGAGGGCAGTAGTTTGTTCACGTATAACTCCGCCCTTCAGTGGCTGCTTGGAGTTGGTTAGACGTGACGCAGCCCTAGCTACATCCACGCGCGTGGATAGTAAGGTGAAGAACTCTCTCAGAGTCGCTTCGTTCTCAGAGAAGCTTCTCTTCGACGGCAACTTTTCAGCAATCCATGAATTGCTTGATTTACACGTTCTCTTGTCTATCTAGTGTAGCAAGAGATTCAGACTGGGGCAAACATTCGGTGGTTGACTCGGAGAGTGCCACTGCAGTTGCCGGATCCGAGTTTTATAATTATGACGGTTGCCACTCAAACAGGTTGGGATATAATATTGATCCCAACGGATTCGAAGTGCCAGGGTCTTTGGGTTCCGCAGTCTCTAAGCAAGCACTTATCTTCCACGGAATAATGTTTTTTTAGGCTTGCTTTATGTCATTGGATGAACATTATTCAGAAATGCATGTCCAAATCCTGTCCGTTATTTTGACAGTAGTGGCATATCTCCGGAACCAGGGAGGCACTCATTCGTTTCCGTTATTCAATTTAATGGAAAGAATCCTTCTGTTTGTTATAGTACACCAAGTTCTGCTTCGGTCCATCATATTCCGGGTCGTCTGATTGTATTACCGGACTCCCGTTCACTTATGGGTCGCTTGTTGCCGTCAGAATGGACTCTCAACAAACAAGTATTCAATCAGATTTGCTATCAATGGGAGCGCCCAATGATAATTTATTTACGACACAACTTGCTTGTCAATTGCAGACGTATGTGTTGGCTTGTCCGGATCTCTGAGCTTATGTTGTTTGCGCTCTATTGATCTTATAGGACGGAATGATAGGATATGCGTATCCTCCTGCGCTGTTGTTTCAGCAAGTATTGCTAAGATAAACAACCACAATACATTTTTGTTGATAGCATCTCTGTCTTCACAGAGACCGTGGGTAAATTTACTCTGATGTCTACTGTGGGACTTAACGCGAAATCTTCCTCCATGAGAGGATCTTTTTTCTTTGGGTAAAATCGTGTCATCTTTATCACAACCCGCAAGGTCTCAACCTTCACGTATTCCGTTGTGTGGTCCTTATTGCATTGTTAGCATTGTACTGGACGAGCTTTGGACGCGATTTCTTACTATAGGAGAACCTCTTCTTCGCTATACTATACGGCTAAAGTGGAGGCTCTTCCGTCGTTGGTGTAGGGATCACTATGTTGATATTGTTGATCCCTCCATTCTAGTCATTGCAACTTTTTAGTATACTTGTTTGACAAGATCTACTGCAGCCTGTTATTATTAAGGTTATAGGTTTATGTTACCTCATACCTATGCACTCTATGATAGTTAACAATTGAGTCTTTTGTCTCTTTATCTAAGTCAGAAACTTTTCGATAAATAGACTTAGAATCATTAGATTAAATTCCTATATGGAATTTAACTTCGGTTCTTATTTAGCTAAGTAATCATTTGAGCCTCTGGAAACAGAAGTTTTCAAATTCTGACCTTTTAGACAGTAATTCTGTTGGCTTCTCTTTTACTGAAGAATCAGTGAGTTTCATGCACTATCGGTGGATGATTTTCACTTTCGTAGTTTCGGAATCACTACTTCCTTTACTATTTAGGTTGGATTTTTGCATAAGAGTCAGGCTCCTAATTAATATCCGGAACCTATTGTTATTAAGGTCCTTCCGTCTTCGTACGGGCATAGGCCTTTACTCTGTCCGGTTACAGTTTATGTATTTATAAACAGATATCTGTTTATTACTACGGGTGTAAGCTTCTTCTGTCTTTGATGCCTAATAGAAGGACGTTACGCTCCATTCTATTGCTAATGGATTCAATTAACTATCGATACTGCTTATGGTATATCATTGACTCAGCAGTTGTGTTTGAGATTTCGGCTCATGAAGTAAGAGTTCTTCTTCATCTTGGGCTTACATTAATAGTGTCGCTATTATAGATTTTTGAAGGCTGCTCATTGCGCTCAGCCATCCACATTCATGAATTTTTATCTCAGAAATATCGAGTCCATTTCTGGAGGCCTCTATTGTTAGGTCTATTATCTACTGCTCAGAATGTCATTCACTTAACAGTTGCTACAACAGCTAGGTAGGCTGTCTGTTTCGGCAGTGACTCCGTTCTGCTGCCCTCTTCGCTCTGGGCTATTTGACCCAGGGCAAGAAAAGGGGGGGGGGGGGGGAGGGTGTTCCCTTGGGTCACCTGTTTTACTATGAAAACAAGGGGATACCTCCTCTGGAGTTAGTAATTCTGAGCTGTTATTGGGATGGTTGTTTAGTGAGAAGTTTATGTTTTTAAAATTCATTCAGGTCTTAGTTTTTAAAGTATAGCTTTTGAATATAGCATGTGTCAACGGACATTATTATACAATCCTCAGACACTTTTAAGGAGTATAAAGAGTCTCTATTCTCTAGACTTACTTTATTTATTGGCTTACTTTAAAAACTATTAGTATAAGGATTATACTAGATATTAATAGAGTACATGGATGTATGATGCTCAATTTTGGAAGGTGTTGTATCTTTCTAATTTATCATAAATAAGAAAGATACATGTAAGGCCTTATACTTCTTTTTCCCTAGAGGGGATGACTCTATTTTATATAATTGAGCGTTTTCCATCTTGCTCTATGTCCTTGGCCCTCCAGCCTTTTTACTATTCAGCTATGTCTGGGTCATGTAGTAATTTATATATTTTTTATACTTACCAATGACTCAGACGGGGATGGCCCTCCCAGGAGTTGGGAACTCTTACCTCCCCGCTGAGTACATAGCACTTACCAGGCACTGGTTATTAGAATGATTAAGGTCACCAATTTCAGAACGTCCTTGACACTGCGCATGCACAGTAGAGGTGAAGTGTGGAGGGCCATTCAGGACATGTTTTCTTTGGTTTTAGATGCAAATTTTGGGGATTGGGGGGCAAAATTTGTGTTTGGCCCTATATTTTAAGAGTTAGCACCAGCTATGTCTGGGTCATTGGTAAGTATAAAAAATATATAAATTACTATAAATTTTTTAACTTTTAGTCACTTTTTAGCTTGAAAATAAATTATGTATTTTTTTTTTTTAGATTGCTGTAAAAAATCTGAACAAAATAATAATTAGTCAGTTTTTTCACTATCCATCTGTAGTTTTGCAGTTTTGAAAACAATAAAATGAAAAATTATTGCATCTTTTAGATATCTGATGCCATAAAAAATATCACATCACTTATTTTCAAGCTAAATTTCCCATTACTTATTTTGATCTTAAATTAACATTCGAATATTTCATCCCCACAAAACTCTTTTGATTGTAACTTCTTGAAGCAAAAGTGATAATATGAATGTGACTTTATGGAAATGTGATCTGACAAATTTTGCAGCAGCATCTGGTTTGCGACAAAATTATCATTCTCTTCTTCGTCTTCTTTTTCAAATTCCAGGGAATTTTAGTGAATAAAGGTTGAATCTGAAAGGCTCAACATATATTGCTGTAAATTAATTTGTTGGTCTGATACATCCTGCCACTTTGGGCCTCCATCCATGTTTATGCTTAAAATATACATATTCATACATAACAATCCTGCCTTAAACATGCATCAACTGGTAGAGTGCTGGAAGCCCATATTTGGGCTTTATTCTGAAGTGTTGGTACCGCAACTTGAAGGCTTCATATTCAGTGGATGTTCTGTTTGAAGTTTAATTATTTAGTCTGTTATGATTTGCTTTAGGGCTGCACGGTATTCGGATTTTAGTACCGGTGACGGTATTGAAAACAATACCGTGGTATACCATGAAACAGTTCAGATTGAAAACAAAATAAAACTGAAATACATGTACCTCCTTACTTTTCTGAAAGTGCTTATGTTATGTACAAGGTCCCAGGTGAAAAACGGTACATTCTAAGTTTTGAGTTTACTTTGTATGTAAAAGAATTTTGAAGTTCATTAATTCGTTGTTTGTCAGCAATCTGACACAAAAATGTTTCAAATCACACATATTCACAATTGCGGAATGTGCAACAATTTTTGTCAAATATGGCAGACGAGTGACGCCATCACTGGGAGAAAACATTGTCGGCTGGTGATTGACACCTGCAGACTATCATGAAACTGAAGGGTGATCACGTTCTGGAGGCGTGCTTAATGTCAACAGACCGAATGGCTTGACATGTGACAGATGACATTTGACATTGTCATCTGAGGAAGTTTACTGCTGGAAGATAGGAGAAGGGGAGGAGCTACTACTGGTTCTTTGTGTAACCAGGCCCTCGGAATTCCATCAACTGGACACCAGTTGTTCTGTTTGCCACTGTTTTTCATGAAGCCACACATACGCAATTAACACAATGTGACTATTGACTGGCTCAGTAATTAAACGCTTATCAGTCGAGAGGTTGACCATGTTTTTACAGGAATTAAATTGACAAAGACTAATTTACTTGTATCCCAGATTCAGATGAAAGCCAGTAAACCCATGATAATTTTATGGCTTATTTTCATATTAAATAATAGATTCACTAACTTTGTAGACATGGATTAATGTCGTCTTCCATTCAAATCACTCATTTTCCCAGAGTAGTAAGTGATACTTCTATCTTTTGCTCCAAAAATATCTTTTTTATTCATGATATCCCTTGCATTTAATATGTGTTTGCCATATTTTCACAAATTATTTATATTTTTATTTCAAGAAAATGCGAATTTCAAATCATAATACCTGACCCCAAAATTGTATATCATTACTCACGGTATACCGATATTCATTTTTGATAGACGTTTTTGAACTGGTGATGATTTCAATACCGGTACCAATCGGTATACTGTAATATCGTGCAGCCCTAATTTGCCTTGTTACAATTTATGGGGGAGTGCCTGTTGGCACTCTCCCATAAATTATAACAAGGCAAAGATATGTGAACAAATTTTGATGACCGAAAATAATTCAGCACTCTACCAGTTAAGGAAATAAATATTTGAATACTATTCAAAATTTTCATTTTTTAATTCATAATCCCTGTGCAAAGTAAGAACTCTCTCTTGAGAATTTCATTTTGTATAAAAATTATGCTCCCCTGCATGAATTAATTTTTAGAATGAATTTTTAGCTCAACTTGACAAAGTCAGGCTGAGCTATTGCTGCCACTTATCGTTATAATAAAATATGGGCTGGTGAAATTATAAATGATAAAGAGGGAAATGAGACAGATGAGGTGTAATATTTGAAGATAAAAGTTTTCTCTAAAATAAAACAGTTGATCTAATCTGGAAAGCTATATATTTGTTCTTTGTCTTACCTATACATATTTTTTTGTACAGGAAATTCAGAGTGATGTAAAATTAACTGTATTTCTTTCTTTCAAAGGGAATACCAAAGAAGCAGCAAACATATCAAGACACAAGAGTTGCAAGAAGTTTGCGAGTAACAGGACCAGCGCCTCTTGACAGCCCCAAAAGGTATACGGCTTTCAGGCCACCAGCATATTTTGCTGATATATTATAATACTATAATCTTATTTTAGTATTGTAAATTGCATGTGACACTTGGCCAGTTGTATAGCATGTTTTTTTCAATGTCGAATACCTCACTTAGTAGAAGAGTTAAATCTGATGATTTAAAGTGTATGCCTTTAAACATTTCTGAAAAATATGCAAGGCCTAAATAAATTAAATATCTGTTTCTCAGGCCTCCCACATGGTCCTTTTGGCTGCTGCATGCTCTCTTTATAACCAATGTAAACTGTAAAAAAAAAAAAAAATTAAATGGTTTATGTCTGATATTTTACCAAAGTTAAAAAAATGGATAAATTTGTCCCTTGAGTGCAAGAAGGCTTTGCAATGCTTTAGCATTGCAAAGCCTTCTTGCTCTCAAGGGACGAAATACATCACCACCTATGCTATTCCATAGATTATGAGGCCTAAAACATAAACCAAGAACATGAACTTTTTTTTGATGGCAAAGAAATAATTACAGAAATAAAAAATAAAATAAAAAAATGCTCGCCTGCATGCAATTTTACAAATACTGGCCTGAGAGACAGAAGATCTACTTTGTGTGCCCTAATGAGGCCAAGTAGATCTGTAATGTTTTGAGAAGGGGGCTTGGGGCTCACTGGTTAGAGCGGTGGACTTCAGATCAAAAAGTTGAAAATTTTGACCCCGACGCGCATCCAGGCTTTAAAATTTGACCTGATTCTTGAGAATCAATGTTGATTCACAGAAACTCCTGCTTTAACAATCACTTTTCAGTTCTGAAATAATTTAATAGTATATATATCCTTGTGAGTGCAATCAGTACATATTTCATGCATAGTAAAAAAATAAACCTCATATCTATATATTTACTAAAGTTTAGTGGGGATGCAGTGGCTCAGTAGGTAGAGGTACAGGCTGCAAGCTGAGAGGCGCTCGGTTTGAATCCCACCTGCGGTAACTGCATTGTGCACTTGGGCAAGATACTTCACCCCATTGCCCACGTGGGTGGGGGGGCACTGTGTCATTGTGTACAAAGGCGTACTGCACGTGATGGTGCACTTGTCTTCAGCCAGTGCTAACCCTGCATGTGTGAAGTTAGTATGTTGGGGAGCTAGCAGTTGGTTCTCTCCGCCTGCTTCCTCCACCCGTAAAACTGTCGTGGTCATGATTAGCCATTGTGCAGAAATATGTGACCTTAAACACCAATAAATAAATAAATAAATACTAAAGTTTATCCCATATGACCTAATTCCACATTTGGTGAGTTTCCTGTCTTACATGAAGAACAAATGTTCTAACACACTGGATTTTGGTGACCTTTCTAATGGAAGTTGCAGTACCTTGGTTGCGGTGTCTAATGAAGTCTTGGCTGCCTGTACAGGCAGTCCGACATACTGGCTTTTGGCGGCCTTTTTAATGGAAGTTGCAGTACCTTGGTTGCTGAGTGTAGTGAAATTTACACAAGACACCACTGCTAAATCTTGTTTTGTTATCTTATTATGAAGGAGCAAAAAATAAGAATTATCTCTGCCTTTAAGGACACTTTTAATACAGTATAGTCATTGTGAACTGGTCATACTCTACGTGTGGGCAGTGATGTCCATGCATGAGTTTACCAAGTAATAAAAATTATCAGCTAAATTTTAATTAATGAAGCACTGAGTTGTACCCAGTGCTTGATTAATTAAATTTTTTATGATTAATGTTTGGAATCTAATATCAGTGCTTCCATGGAAATATTGCCCACCCGCGGAAAGTGACCAGTGCACGGTGACCTACTGTATCAGTGACAAGAACCAAATAAACATTTTCTAAAATCAAAGTTGATTCTCATTGTTTTCCTTCTGAGAATTGTTTTGGGTCTTTTGGTAAGACACTTCATCTCACTTGTCAAAGTGGGAGCACTGTGAGACAGTGTGATAAGGGCACACTACATGTTAATGGTGGAAGTCCACAGATGCCAGCCCTGCGTGTGCTTGTGCAGGGTGAGTAGGTTGGAGAGTCTGACAGTTGATCGCACTTCAGAATGGCTCTTCCTGGCACTCTTTCGATTTTGAAAATGGGAACCATGCTATATACTACTCACTACTGGGGTTTAATCTCCCATTCCCAGGTTCCGATACCCCAGAAATCTACAGCATGCAACCAAGAATGAAGCGTGGCACTGTTTGTGTATTGAACTGAAGTTTTCTGAATTGAAATTTTGTGGGATTTCGTCAGCCCTACCAACATTGAAATTTTTTAATTTTTACAGTCCTGATATTCCAGAAGAACCATTTTCAACAAATCACTGTAACTCTCAACCAGTTCTGGGGGACCCCCTCTCCCCTCCCCCCCCCTTTCAACAGCAAGATCTTCCTCACCCGCTTCAAAGTTCAAACTCATCTTCATTTTCAGAATCACTATTCACTACCTCCTTCAACATCAACACCCTCTTCACAGCCGTCACCAGTCTCCTCTGCTTAAAGCAGAGGAGACTGGTGACGACAGTGAAGAGGGTGTTGATGTTGGAGAAGGTGGAGGTGATAAAAAATAATAAAGACGAGATTGAAGCGGGTTTGGGTTTTTATACTTATCTTAGGAAAAGAACATTTCCGTTTGGAGATGGGAGATTGCCAATGAAATATGCTCATTATCATTAAAATAAATGCGTCATGTTACCCTAGTAAATTTGCTTTATTATCCATATTACCTGGGAAGTTTCCCGGTTCCTGGTTCTGAGAGTAATTCCATTCCCGTTCCCGGTTCCTAGAAGACCAGGGTATATGTTAAACCCTACTCACAACCATTTGAAGTGAAATGCTCTATCGTTGAGTTCCGACATCAGGAAAATGTTTTCAAGAAAAACATCAACGAACATCTGCACATCATTCACTCCACAGGTGCACAGTAAGTAGGGATTCAAAATGTATTACCAGATTTTTCGAATAAGCTTTTCATAGGAGCAATGAAATTTGTTTGAGTTCGGTATTATACATGAAATGCAATTTCAATGGAACACTCATAAGTCAGTCAGATGGACTGCATGAGTGAAAAGATTGTGAGAAGCATTACTGGCCTTTGAAGTTTGTCGAATTATGTTGTTTACGTACTGATTCTCGGAAAATGCAGTTTGATTAGTTTTAAGTCTTGGAATGCTACAGCTTATAATTCATGGTGTATTGTTCACATTTTTCATTCACTTACTGTATTATTTTTGCTCTTTCTCACAAACAGATTATAACCCTTTACAAAAAACACACGATCTCATAATTTTTTTTTCTCCAATTCTTGAAGAAATTTCAACAAAACCATTATCATGTGACCTCCAGGGATGGGAGCAGTTAACGTTTCAAACATTATCGTGTTAAATTATTTTAACAACGTTAAAAAAATTTAACCAAGTTAATAAAGTTTAACTTTAAAGATTATAATTGTATAATCTGTAGCATTGCGTCGTTATCTTGTGTTTACCCAAGCCGGATCGCACGTGCCGATGATGTCGAATTTTGCGCCATTTGACAAAATTGAAGAACACAAATAATTTAGATGTCCGTTGCCCTTGTACCAACGTTGGCGAAGTTGGCCCCCTGGTATCTGACCATACAGCAGTATCAGCTTCATCCGAACGCCTATTTGCCATGTAAGGACTGGTATTTGAGCAATGGCGGATGTCTCTTTCTAAGGATATGGCCACAACGATTGTATTCTTAAATCACTGAATGTTAGAATTTACGATAACCTGAGAGAACTATCTTAACTACTCGTCCCCTGAATTCCAATGTGTTCTATGTGCCAGTAGGCACATAGAACACATTGGAACTCAAGAGACGAACGATGCATAAGTTCAATTATATTCAAATTCAAATCAATAAATATGGCCGAAGTTATTGAAATTTTGTTCATTTTAACATTTAACATCATTTAACTTGTTAACGCAAAATTATTTAACACGTTAACGTGTTAAGGAAAATTTTTAACTCCTCCCTGCCCTGGTGACCTCTCATCGGAACGTGCTCGTTGAGCTCATTCCAATCAGTTGGTCACATGATATGGTCTTGTGAAATTGTTTTAAATTTTTTCTACTACACAAATTGTATAAGACATGATGGATGCTGCCTATTCCTAAGGTAAGGACTAATCGCTTGCTAGGTGGAACCGAGGCATGCTGTTGTCCAGATGCAAAAAGTAAAAATTGCAGGTGCGATGGCACACTTGAGTGACAGCGCATCTCAAAATTGAAAGACTGCTCCCTGAGGACACTGACTTCCTCCACTCATAAAATTGTCTGACACGATATGACCCTGACTGTTCAAAGTATTGTTAAACCTCAATAAATAAATTAATAAATGTTTGGAGGTATGTTTACGTGGGCCATTCTGGATTACTAGAAATTACTAGTGATATTCCAGGCTTACACAGACAACACAGATTATTAATCTAGTTGTTTTTGTTGCTTTTATGTATTCCGAATTATTCTGAGTAATCCACCTCTCAAGAAGGTTTCCTTATTATTCTTAACATGCACAGTGTCGTGTTTCTACATTTAGGGTAATATTGCAGCAAATTTAAGAAATGACACATCTAAGATGAATAACAATTGCTTGCACATGAAATCCAACAATTTGTAATGAATAAATGAAATAAATTTAAGAAACCAAAACATTTTGTGTATCCATGAGGAAAATAGACAAAAGAAGGCAAAGTGAGAAAGTTGAGTTTCTATTTGGCCAAACATCAGGCCTGGCATTCTAGAAAATCAAGGAGTGCAAAACAATTGCATCTGGAAATTTTAATGCGTATACTTATGTGATACTTATGTGCTATTTTGGTTATATTCACTTGAAGGTATTACTGTTGTTACTGAAAAATTGTTCTACATTCAGCTACATAGAGGAAAAATTGGCACACACACCTCATTATTAAAAATGTTGCATCCCCGTGGGAACCCCGGGAAGTAAGCAGCACTTGTTTACTGTGGTAAACCAGTTCCGCTTTACTAGTAAAATAGCACCCAGTCACCAATGCTTGGGGTGAAAGTCCTCTACAATGGGCAACATGTTGATCAACGATTGACTAAACTTGACTTCATCTCCATGTTGTGTCACGATTAGCCATAGTGCATAAATATGTGACGTTAACCACCAACAAACAAACAAACAATAAAAATGTTGCATTCAATTCTTATATGACTGTCTTCTACACTCAAAGTGTATCGAAATGTGACATAGAATGGGTCATGAATTATTGTGAATCGATGCAACACTGACAAATGATAATAGATCTTAACTGGTCAAGGGCTAGATTATTTTTCGGGATCTGAATTTGTTATTTAGAATTTGGTTTATTACAAATTATTGGAGAGTGCCCACAGGCACCACGCCCACAGGCACTCTCCAATAATTTGTCATAAAACAAATATTATTTGCATTTGACTGAATATGAAACGTGAGCGAGGAAAATGTTTGCTTTAGCTCTGGTACACTTATTGTTTTGAAAGCCCTGATAGTGGCTTCTAGCATTCAATCAGTTAAAGGCAGTCCCAAACAGGTTTGGCATTCCAGAAAATCAAGGGGTGCAAAAAATTACCCTCCACAGTGTTTTCTAGGCATGCAGCACTCCCGCACTCCTAAAGAATGCCAGGCCTGCAAACATTAATGTAACGTGTAATTTGTTCTCGAGAGCAGATTAATTCTCTGGAAATATAATATTTGTGGGCAGAAGGCAAGTTTTTAGCCATTCTGATTATTTTAATGCTGTTTTGGTGCCAAAATGCTAATGCAGGGTTTGATCCAAGTAGACCGGGAAAGGCGCCCTTTTCTTGGTCTTGGGAAATTTATTCAATCGGTCATCTGAACATAAATCCACCTGGAATCTCTTTTCCTGTGCAAATACAGGTTAAAATGGGTAATACTTTATTAGAATTAACTATCAGAAGATCGCAATGTAACCTGATTATGCTGTATAAGCTTGGGGATAATAGTGTTTTGTGTCAGAAACTGGGAATTTTATAGCATTTACCCCTTGGGAAAGGGCCTTACCCCCCCCCCCCCCCCCCCCCCCCCCCCCCCCCCAATGGGCCTAGATTAAACCCTGGCTAATGGGGGTCACCATCTGATACCAATAAATTGGTTGAGTTTTGAAAATGGCAAAAATCTAAAAATGGTGGTCACCTAAATTATATAAGAACAGATTAATTGTCTAATTAATGTTAACCCCCTGCACTCTGATGTCAAAATGGCGAAGTTTTCAGCAGCAAACATTTCCCATAATGCAGTTTGATATTTAACCAAATATACCTTGTTTGACAGAGCTCTGTGACGTTACATTGGACGTAATATTATATTTGTGTTTGTTTTTTTCATTATCGATCACATTCTTTGCTTCTGAAATGAAAGGAACTTTTTGGGTGCAAAATTTTTAGCCAGCAAAGATTTTTTAGCGCTAAATGAAAAGTTTTAGTGCATTTGGCTAAATTTGCATCCGCCAGTGTGAATAGTGTTCTAGACTTTTATTATTAACTTACAACGGCCACAGTTGCACAGTTGTTGGAATGATCATTCATCCATATCATGTGAAAAGTAAAATGGACCATATGAGTTTTTACTTATTTACCCTCAGAAAAATAATGTTAAAAATTTTAATTTATCCTTTTTCCTTGAAACAATATGATTTTTTATCATCAAATTTTTTTCAGAAAAACAGTGTAAGTAAAAATTATTTTCTTGTTGACTTTGCTTTGATGGGAATATTAACATGTTTGATTGTGATGATATTTTTGGGGTGTTTTTGCATGTTTTTGCATCTTTCAATTAAAAAAATTAATATTTATTACCCACACAAACACTGCTGTACACTGAAATTTCAACTTTGAATGAATTTAGGTTATTGCATGCTTAAAAGTTGAAAAACTTTCACAAGTGATCACTTACAGTTAAAACTATAAGTCCTGTCACGAACTGTGCGCTTATCTAGGCTTAGTTGCGCGTAGGAATTGCACGCAATTGCCATATGGAATGGCATCCAAATCACGGCAGGTTCTCCTGGTTACTCATAGCAAACACAAGCAATGTTTCTGCCAATGGACCTCCGGGTAACCGAGGTCCATTGGCTGAAACATTGCTTGTGCACAGGCCATATGTACAGAATTTGATAGCCTTTCTGTGGTCATACCGCATAGATTAACGCGCAAATCGACGTGCTATTTGTGAGCATTTCATGACAGGACTTTTAGTTTTAACTGAAGGCCTAAAAAAGTTAAAAATCTGTTTCTCAGGCCCGTCCTTTTAGCTGACGCATGCTCCATGCTCTCTTTTTATAACCAATGCATATTTTAAAAAATAAAAATAAAATGAGTTATGTGTAATATTTTACCCAAGTTAATAAAATTAATAAATTTGTCCCTTGGGTACAACAAAACTTTACAATGCTTTAACATTGTAAACCCTTCTTGCACTCAGGGGATGAAATAAACCCCCACCCATGCTATTTACAAAAAATAGCCTGAGAAACAGAAGATCATCTCTGTGTGGCCTTACTAACCTCTTTTGGCTTACATTTGTTATTATGCCCCTGAAAATTTTTTGAGGGGGTGTACAGTCGAGGTCTCCATCCGTCTGTCCATCCATACGTCTGTCCATCCATCCGTACGAACATTTTGTATTATAACTCGAGCATCAGTTGTCAGATTTTAATGTTCTTTGGTATGGTGATAGGGCAGCTTGTGGGAAAGGATGCCCTCATACGTAGCGTTTCGTCCATTCATGTTTGGTAGAGTTATGGGCCCTGTTTGTGTTTGGCCTCCGTTTCTGACTAAGGTAAATTGTACCATAGCATATAGGGCAATGTGCTGCCTTCGGGGGCATTAGCACACGCGTTACTGTTGCTCTTGTTAAATTGTGGAATTGCTGCCAGATCTGATTTTGTTACAGTTTTATTATGATTTAACCCTTCACCCAACATACATGATATCAAAAATTATTATTTCAAATATTGTTATTTCAAATTTTAGAAAAAGTTTCCGCAAAACCATTTCATGTGATCCCTCACTGCAATGAGCCCGATGAACTCGTTCCAATGAGGGGTTACATGATATGGTTTTGAGGAAATGTTTTTAAAAATAATTGTTCTCCCATCTGCTCCTTGTGTAAACTACGCAGGTGGGTGTGTCAGGTTCCTTAGGTAAAGGGTTAAAAGTTTAAATATTTGTTCAAGGTAATGAAAATGAAATTAATGGACAACATCAAGTACAGTACGTGGAGAGTGGATTATAACTAAATCACCTGCAGAGTGGAGTTGTCACCCAAGCTATAACTTTCAAATTGTGTACATATCAACAAAAAAACACAAGCAGTGTTTCAGCCAATGGACCTCCGGGTTTAACCCGGAGGTCCATTGGCTGAAACTTTGCTTGTACTGGTTATGCTTTGCAACAAATTTGCAATTATTGCTTGGGTGGAATCTCCACTCTGAGGGTGATTCAGTGATAATACACTCTCCACGTACTGTATGAGCTGTTGGGATGGGTTTCGATGCATCTGGTACGTCTGTCCAGCCACAATTCCTTTTGCACACTTTGCAGGCTGCATCTCTCAACCCGATCAGTTCCAAATTTCATATGTAGCTTTGGGGCAATGTCTAGATGGGAGCTATAAATTTTTTTTGAATCTTAGATTTGACATATAAATTATCAACAATTCCATTTTAAACCCTACAGGCCACATTTCTCACCGGATCTTTTTAAAATTTCACATGTAGCTTTGGTGTGATGTCTAGATGTGAGCTATTGAATTTTGTTGAAAAACATGGCTGCCAGCAGCCATCTTGGATTTGGATATAAATTGTCAACAATCCCATTAGCACACCCTACAGGCCACACTGGATATAAACTTTCCAACAATTCCAACAATTCCTTTATATTAGATATTTATGGGTCAATTCCTTGTTCAAATTTCATTATGTAGTTTTGGTGTGATGTTTAGATGGGAGCTATCAAATTTTTCTGAATTTCGTTGAAAAACATGGCCGCCAGTGGCCATCTTGGATTTGACATATAAATTGTCAACAGGCTGCACCTCTCACCCAATCTCTTTCAAATTTTTATATGTAACTTTGATATGATGTCTAGATGAGAGTTATCCAATTTTTCTGCTTTCTGTGGAAAAAGATGGCCACCACCGGCCATCTTGAATTTGACATAAATTGTCAACAATTCCATTAGTACACCCAACAGGCCCCATCCCTCACCTGATTGTTTTCAGATTTCATATGTAGGCCTTTGGTGAGAATCTGATGTCTTTTTTGTAGAAACTTGAGTGAATAACTGGCAGAACCTGGATCTTTCTATTTAGTCAATCCCTTCTTGGACATGTTGAGCTGCAGTGTCATTGATACAGTAGAATCCTCTTAATTGAATATCCATTTTGCCAGTGAAAATTGTTCAATTAACAGGAGTATACAATTAACAGGGATTTGGTCAGTTTTCTGTGTTCTGGGGTAAACTGAGCATTTATTCTATTATATCTTGTTTGACAGAGCTCATTGAGCTCTGTCAAACAAGATATAATAGAATAAATGCCTGTATGTGGATGTAGTGAGGCCAAAAAGGTTGATAAATAAGGGTAATTTGGTGCGTGTCACAGAAATTTTTTCGACATATTACTAAAATTTATATACAATTAACAGGAGTTTACTCTACAACCCATATGCAATTAACAGATCCAATTTGTACTGAAGGTATGGTAAAGGGTTTTGTGTTTGAAAATTATATTCAGTTAACAGGGATATTACAATTAAGAGATATCCAATTAAGTGGGCTCCCACTGTACTTTCATTTGAAGATGTTTCACAGGCACCAACAGCAGGGACATGGTATTATCTGTGATCACACATGGACATTTCCTACCAGAGACAGTCGCTGTCCCTGTGTTATTGCAGATAATACTGAACACCATGAATACAGGTACAACTGTGGAATATCATTCTCACTCCCCTAAATCACCCAGTTCAAATTATTGGATTGAGGTTATCTTGGCTCAAAAAGGGTTGCAAATGTTTATGTTATTACATTTGTATGGTTGTCTCAAATTTCCAATTTGTCCATCCCCTTTGATATACTATGACCTAGTGACCAATGCTTTGTGTGGGAGTTCTCAAAATTGGGTAACTGAATGTAAACAGCTGGGGCGCAGTGGCTCAGTAGGTAGAGGTGCAGGCTGCAAGCCGAGAGGTCCATCGGTTCGAATCCCACCTGCGGCAACCGCGTTGTGTCCTTGGGCAAGACACTTCACCCCCATTGCCACCATGTGGGGGCACGATGACGCCGTGTACTAAGGCGTACTGCACGTCGATGGTATGCATGTCTTCAACCTAATCTAACCCCTGCCTGTGCTGCAGTGCGGAGTTACGATGTTGGGGAGCTGGCAGCTGCTCGTCGTTGCTCGGCTGGTTCTCTCCGGGTACTCCGGCTTCCTCCACCCGTAAAACTGTCACGGTCATGATTAGCCATTGTGCATAAATATGTGACCTTAAACATCAATAAATAAATAAATGTAAACAGTTGGTTAATCTTCACAAATTTTTATACTTTATTGGAGCTGGACGGTATTGAAATTTTCAAGTTTAGTTTTGATTTTTTCGAATGATTTACTATGGTATTGTTAAGGTATTCTGGGTCAATAATATACATGCACCTTAATACTAATATCGAAATGGTATACTGTAGGGCTGAAACGGTTGACTCATTTTCACAACTGACTAACCGAAAGCTTATAACCGGTTAATATCTGGTTATCCAAAGCCATTATTTCACTGAATCTGGGATCAAAACTACAGAAACTGGAAAGCAGTATTCTCAGAAACTATTCATAGTGTGTATACAAACGAATATTGTCGACTACCTCGACAACGTTCGTTTGTATACATACTATGGAATAGTTTCTGCGGTTACTCAGCACTCACAGAAATTGAACGATCATTATTGAAGTCTTGAAGCCAACGTCGATTATTTCTCAATATATACAACATGGCTTCGAGGTGTAATCTATTCCAAAGGCGAAGCGGCAGATTTACTACGTTTTAACCATGGAATGACGATCACTATTGATATTTTGGATAACCGTTGACGTTTTTTTCAAATCGGTTAGGTAGGTAACCGGTTTAAAACCGGTTATCTGGTTAACCATTTCAGTACTAGTATACTGCCCAGCTGTAGATAAGTGTTTACAGCAGATAAACCCTCAGAATGGTCAAAATGTTGGAAATAACGGGTACTTGACACCAATCATTTGATGTAACAAAAAGCTCAGAGAAAGTACAACCTTGGCCATTTTTCTCTTGGTTTTTTGTAATATCAAATAACAGGCGGTGTGTGCAATTAGAAATACATAGTCCATTGGCTCTTATCAAGAAATTTTGTGTAATGTTCTATTGTTTGCCCTTTTATTTTGTAGCTATTGTCAGGAAATATTTTTCAAAAAACCAAAATTTGGGTATATTGAGATTTCCTCGGTAATGTAAATTAGTTTTGGCTTGATACCGATACCAAATGTTATTTATGGTACATCGCCCATCTCAGTACCTTATTAACTGGTAGAGTTCTGGAAGCCCATATTTGGGCTTTAATCTGAAGTGTAGGTACCACGACTTGAAGGCTGATATTCACTGGATGTGCTTTGTATTATCTTTGAAGTGATATTATTTAGTCTGTAAGGGTTTGCCTTGTTACAATTTATGGGAGAGTGCCCATTGGCACTCTCCCATAAATTGTTACAAGGCAAAGACACATGTACACAATTTGATGTATGAAAATAATTTAGCACTCAACCAGTTAACCTGCCTCCAGTTAAAAGTGAAAATTATGAAATGAGTTCGGTAAATTGGGTCTGAACAGAGCCTTTGGCAAAGTCTAGACGTAATTTACTGGACAAGTTTTGTAAATTTCACTTTGAACTTTGAACTGGTGAGGCATTGCAGATTCTATTTATCACTTAATCTAGATTAAGACCCAATAAATGATGCCAAATTGGGTCAAGAAACAAACTGCACTTATTACAAGGCATTTTTCCAAAACCAGTCTTCCATCAATGAACTTAGAGACAGGTTCGGAGGTAACCACTCCAAACTCTTTGTATTACTTCATAAATTGTATGTCAAATAGATGGTTGGAGGATTATTTCTGTATTTTAAACCACTTTTTATATGCCCGTTTGTAAAAATGGTTGTATTATATAAATGGTCTGTCTGTCCGTCTGTCCTTACACAATTGGTTTCCGACCAATAACTCCAGTTTGGATTATTTGATTTCAACCAAAGTTGGTATGTGTCTTCCCCAGCCAGTAATACAGGTCAAGTTCGAATATGGGTTCCGTCCAATTATTTTTACCTGAGTTATGACCCTTTCACGACTTTGAATTTGACCTATTAATATTTTTGGTTTCCGACTGGTAACTCCAGTTTGGGTTATTTGATCTCAACCAAAGATGTTATGTGTATTCCCCAGCTAGTAATACAGGCCAAGTTCGAATATGGGTTTCTGTCCATTTATTTTTGCATGAGTTATGCCCCTTTTTTCGACTTACAATTTGATCTTCTATTAACATTTTTGGTTTCCGACCGATAACTCCAGTTTGGATTATTTGATCTCAACCAAAGTCGGTGCACATATTACCCAGATAGTAATACAGGCCAAATTCAAATATGGGTTCCGTCTAATTATTTTTACTTGAATTACGGACCTTTTTGACTTAGAAATTTCTCATTACCATCAACATTTTGATTTCTGTATAACTTGAGCTTGGATTCATAGATCAGGACCAAACTTGCTTTCTGCCTCAGTTATATCAAAATGAATGTTAACTTTGAATCGGGGCATGGTCTGATGATTTTTACAAGAGTTATGGGCTTTTTCATTTTGGATATTGCATATTTCGATCAACATTTTGTCTGAACTTTGTTTATGGTATAACTTGAACAATAGTTAACAGATTTCAATTCTTTTTGGTATATGTCTCTATAGCAAAAATATCTACGTCAAGTTCGATGACCAGCTACATCCGATGAAAATTATGGGAGTTATTGCCCTTTGTTAATAAATATCGTCTAATGCTTGTTTATGGAACAACTTAAACATTAGTAATCAAATATCAATTTTTATTTTGTATATATCTCTTTGGAAACAAGTTTGATGACCACATTATCCGATGAAAATTGTCAGAGGTATTGGTCTGCCCTCACTCCCACCTCATGTCATTTAGGCAATTTATCCCAAAATGCATTTTGAAGGATTGGGCGTTATTATGTGCAGAACAGTTTTTTTTATGTTAATTAGGCCCCATGATTAAATCTGTTTCTCAGGCCATTTTTTTTGTAAAATTGCATGCAGACGGGCATTTTTTTTTATTTAATTTTTTATTTTTGTAATTATTTCTTTGCCATCAAAAGTTCATATTCTTTGATTTATGTTTTAGGCTTCCTTAATTTACAGAATAGTCTTCCCTTGAGTGCAACAATGCTTTGCAGTGCTAAAGCATTGCAAAGCCCTGTGACAACTCAAGTGACAAATTTATCAATTTTATTAACTTGGGTAAAATATCAGACATAAGGCCACACAAAGTAGACCTTCTGTTTCTCAGGCCATTATTTGTAAAATTACATGCGGGCGAGCGGTTTTTTATTTTATTTTTTATTTCAGTAATTACTTCTTTGCTATCAAAAGTTCATGTTCTTGGTTCAAGTTTTAGGCCTCATAATCTACAGAATAGCATGGGTGGTGGTGTATTTCATCCCTTGAGTGCAAGAAGGCTTTGCAATGCTAAAGCATTGCAAAGCCTTCTTGCACTCAAGAGACAAATTCATCAATTTTTTTAACTTGGGTAAAATATCAGACATAAACCATTTAATTTTATTTTTTTTTAAAGTTTAAGTTGGTTATAAAAAGAGAGCATGCGGCAGCCAAAAGGACCATGCGGGAGGGCCTGAGAAACAGATTTTTTATTTTTTTAGGCCTAAACTGTTTAATTTTCATTTTTTTATGTTTGCATTGGTTATAAAAAGAGAGCATGCGACAGCCAAAAGGATCATATGGGAGGGCCTGAGAAACAGATTTTAAACTTTTTTAGGCCTTATTGTTTTTTTTTTTCAATTTTTTAATAAAAATTCAACAAAACCATATCATGTGACCCTCTCATTGGAACGCCCTCAATGAGCTCGTTCCATTGAGTGATCACATGATTTGGTTTGGGGGAACTTTTTTTGAAAAATTTTTTTCTCAACTATTTGCTTTGTAAATTACATTGGCAGATGTGGTCGATTCATAAGGTAAAAGGTTAATGGTTTGTTAACCCTTTACCCAATGCAGACGATATCAAAATTTATTATTTTAAATACCATTTTATTTTAATTTTAAAAAAAAATTCAACAAAACCATATCATGTGACCCCTCGTTGGAACGAGCTCGATGAGCTCGTTCCAACGAGGGGTCACATGATATTGTTTTGTTTAAATTTTTTGAAATATAATATTTTTTCAACTACTGAATTTGCATATTACGTGGGCGGATGCGGGCGAGTCGTTGGGTAAAGGGTTAACTGAAAAGTGGTGAATGAATGGATAAGTGTGCTGGTCTCTCATGCCAGAGGTTCTAAGATCGATCCCCAGTTGGGGAAAGTTCTTGAGGTAATCAAACACTCTCTATCAACATCAACTGTGGGGGTTGATGCTGTCACAGCGTATCATCCTAAAGGGTACGGGTGTAAAATGGTAGCCCTCTGGGTGGAAAGAGACACACTCCATGCAGGCTAAAATTCCCTTGGTGGTATTGGAGAAGAGTGAGGCCACAAAGTTGCCATTCTGGGATGATCCCACTTGCCTGCACCATTGGTCCAAGGAGAGGCTTTAGAAAAGGTTGTATACCTTGCTCGCCAATCATTGTGAAATCAATAAGCCTAAAACAACACAAAAACTGAAAAGAATGTAGGCCAAGCACTGTAAACTTAACCTTGTAATTTACTCAACTTCTTCCTGTTGTAAAATTTATTTTTCAAAATGGCATTTGGGAGATAAACTTTGCTGCTGCAAATAATGCTTTAATATTTGCAACGTAAAAATAAATATGTTTTATGTTGTTGAATGCATGTATTTATTAACTTTTCATTTTTGTGTTCAGAAATATACAAAGTCCAACTATGCCTAGATATGGACACAGTCTTCTTGAAGATACCAGACATGAGAACAAACAGCTGTAAGTAACATAGAATTAAAACTTTTAAATCCTTTTTTGGTATATGTAATACAGATTTACCTTAATATGTAGAGGATATCTGCACTATTTTAGTGAATATCAAGAATTATCTCATGAGTGTGGGCCTGGAAGTTTTATTTTTCATGAGTGCTTGTGCAAGTGATAAATAATACTTTCAGGTCCACAGGAATTTTTTAAACAGAAGCGAAATTTCACTGGAATTTTCAACAAATCGTGCAATGCAATTACTATTTGAATTCGCTAGCGATAGCTGAAAATCGTCCCCTGAGTTCCAGTGTGTTCTATGTGCCAGTAGGCACATAGAACACATTGGAACTCCAGGGATGAAGAAGTAACACGGGTTCCCCTCGCAAATTTGTTTGGCGATAAAATGTGGTCTTTTTGTTGATAGTTGTCAAATGAATCGCTCAGTGTCCTTCTAATAATTGTTTTATAGATGTGAAGGCATGTAATAAACACAGAATGACACACGTGTGTGAAAGTGTTAATTGATATGGCACTCATGTCATTGCAGAGGGATAAAACTCGAGGCCTGCAGCCTCTTGTTCTATCCTTCTGTGCTGGCACTCGTGCCATTTTGATTAACCCATTTACACACGCGTGTTGTTCTGTGTATGTACAGACTTTGGGCTTTTTGTAACCTTTCTTGTTAGCATGATAACTTGAAGAAATATCAATTGTTTACTCAGTATTTGGTATGTGAGACTTTCTAAACAGTGTCTTGAATAAATTGGAAAACTGGTACGTTTCGGCCATACTAAGTGGAGTTATGGCCTTAAATCAGTTTATTTTTGCCTTTTTTCAGCTCATTAACACAGTAACTTGAACAATCAATGGATTTGATTTTCATATAATGAAAAGCCTTACATGTGTGAAAATACTCAACCCCTGTAGCGGCGATGTGTAATCCTTGAGTTTTGTAAAAAAAAATATTACTATTTTGGGAATGGCAGAGGTGAAAGAAATGGATATAAATAGATCATTATGACACTGAGGAAACAAACTGGTTTGTTGTAATACATTTCGTTAATTAGGTTATCTTATGTGATTAACATTGGATTCAGATTTTATCGAACAATCTGATCTTCTAAACTCGCTGGAAGACGATAAACCAGACCACTTTACTATAATAATAATAAATATATATATTTGACATCATAAAGAGGCATTGAACACTAAAGTGCTTACATCATAACATGTTAGCAGGTAATACTAAATACCGTGGTGGTAACCTGTAGAAAAAATGTGTTGTGATACTTTTCTGCCATCTCTGTTACTATGCCTGCCATACTAATTACTAATTAGAGACTCTAAATAAATAAAGTTATGTTATGCCAATCTAATCATATGTGGATGCAAAGCACAATCAATGAGTTGACAGTGTCAGTCCCGAGACATAATCAGATCTTATGGGAAAACATGCTGCACTTATAATTTAATTTATGTGGCATTATTTTGTTGTGGTACTATTTTGTTGTAACCTAGAGATCTTTTGCATATTTCACAATTAAAGTAACTACCACAGAACCTAAATGATCATCTGCATAATGTTTAGGAGTTTGTTATGATAATTATGCATATTTTGTATTTTATAGAGAACTGCAAGTAGCTCAACTGCACGAACAACTGGAGACATATGAAATCGAAGTTGAAAATTGTAGAGAGCAGGTGGGTAGAAATGTACTGTATTTTGTTGAAGAAACATATGGAGAATTTTAACAGTTCAAACAGTGAAGTTTGACTGGTTCTTGCATTCAGCTGCAAAACCCCCCACAAATAAATAAATAAATAAATAAATAAATAAATAAATAAATAAATAAAATAAATAAAGTAAAAGGCTATTATTAACGTTTACAACAAAATTCCATGATTATTAATTACTCGCTGTTTATTCACTCCAAATGAACTATAGAAGCAAATAATTAGAGATCAATCGCTCGACTGGACTGGTTACATGAAATAATTCATGAGAGGTGAGGGACGTTGTACAAACAAAAGTGTTTTACAGTAAAGTCCCTTGCCTCGAATGAATTATTTCACGTAACCAGTCCAGTCAAGCGATTATTCTGTTTATTACTTTTCATTATTAACGATAATTATATTATTTAATCCTTTACCTAACATAATGGCCAGCACTATTCTAAAAATCGCCAATTAATTTTCATTATTTGTCTCTAAAACATAGGTTATGACCCCACATTGGAATGAGCTCGTTCCAATGAGGGGTCATAACCTATGTTTTTGAGACAAAAAAATGAAAATAATAGCTATTCAAGAATTTTTTTTGCAAGTGCCATCTGCTTTTCATATTAGGTAAAGGGTTAAAAAAACAAAAAACAATGAAGTCCTCATAACACCCATGACAGGGAGCGCAGTGGCTCAGTAGGTAGAGGTGCAGGCTGCAAGCTGAGAGGTCCTCGGTTCGAATCCCACCTGCGACAACCGCGTTGTGTCCTTGGGCAAGACACTTCATCTCCATTGCCTGTGTGGGGGCATGATGACGCCGTGTACTAAGGCGTACTGCACGTCGATGGTACGCATGTCTTCAACCAATCTAACCCTGCCTGTGCTGCAGTGCGGAGTTACGATGTTGGGGAGCTGGCAGCTGCTCGTCGTTGCTCGGTGGTTCTCTCCGGGTACTCCGGCTTCCTCCACCCGTAAAACTGTCATGGTCATGATTAACTATTGTGCATAAGTATGTGACCTTAAACACCAATGAATAAATAAAATAAATAAATTTAATCATTTTCGCTGACAAAGTGCCTATTCAATTAACAGGGTTCTACTGTATTGGCACCCGACAGCATGAACCTGGGGCTAGTAGAACATATTTTACTGCAGCATTTTGAATGTAGGAATTTATTCTGTGAGCCATGTATTTGGATTCCTGGAATTTTCGCTCATTTAAAATAGTAGTGCCTCTTTGGCACCGGGTGGCAAATAACAAGGCCCTATCAAACTGTGTTTTCTAGAGTTGTATTTTCCAGTTATGACTTATGGATTGAAATGAACCAATTGCATTTTCAAAGATGTGCCAATTCGCCAGTTGGCAAATTGCCATATCTTTTAAAATGCTAATGATCCATTTTTTTCAGTAATAAGTAGAAAATACAATTCTAGAAAATACAATTGTAAAAGTGTTATAGTATTGCTCCCAGGTTTGCTTTTTGCCACAGGGTGCGAGAAACTTTTCAATATTTCAGCAAGATCTTGAAATAAAATTGAAGGATTACAAAGAAATTGTGGCTTGCAGGATGCAATTAGGTTGGAGCATGTGTCAAGTGGCTAACGAGGTGGTTTCTGGCATATTTTCCTTTTATAAGGAGATTTGTTTTTTTTCATTTGTTAAACTGTGGGGAAATTCAACTCTTGGATCCATTAGGCCTAAAAAAATAAAAAATCTGTTTCTCAGGCCCTCCCGCATGGTCCTTTTGGCTGCCGCATGCTCTCTTTTTATAACCAATTTAAACTTAAAAAAAATTAAAATTAAATGGTTTATGTTTGATATTTTACCCAAGTTAAAAAATTTGATGAATTTGTCCCTAGAGTGCAAAAAGGCTTTGCACTGCTTTAGCTTTTGGCTGCCGCATGCTCTCTTTTTATAACCAATTTAAACTTTAAAAAAATTAAAATTAAATGGTTTATGTCTGATATTTTACCCAAGTTAAAAAATTTGATGAATTTGTCCCTAGAGTGCAAAAAGGCTTTGCACTGCTTTAGCATTGCAAAGCCTTCTTGCACTCAAGGGATGAAATACACCAGCACCCGTGCCATTCTGTAGATTATGAGGCCTAAAACTTGAACCCAAGAACATGAACTTTTGATGGCAAAGAAGTAATTACTGAAATAAAAAATAAAATAAAAAAATCGCTCGCATGCATGCAATTTCACAAATAATGGTCTGAGAAACAAGATCTACTTTGTGTGGCCTAAGGAGAATTGTTTTTCATTTCTTAAACTGTGAGAAAGTTCAACTCTTGGATCCATTATACTGTATTTTTACTGTGGCAATAGTAATTTTTATAGAATTATCTCCCATCCATATGGATAGTTTAACCTTCTACCTAACAAATTGTCTGCATCATTCCACATAATTTTTTTCAAATTAAGCATTTGAAAAAAATACGTGTTTCAAAACATTTTGACAAACCAATTCATGTATCCCATCATCACATGTCATGGTTTTCATGACATTTTTAAAAAAAAAATTCCATGCAAGAGGTCCCGAGTTCAATCCCTGTCAGGGATGACCAGAGTTGTGTCCTTGGGCTCATGTATCCCATCATCACATGTCATGGTTTTCATGACATTTTTTTTAAAAAATTCCATGCAAGAGGTCCCGAGTTCGATCCCTGTCAGGGATGACCAGAGTTGTGTCCTTGGGCATGGCACTTTATCCTGGTTGCCTACATGGGGGCACGATGTCGCCATGTACTAAGACGTACTGCACACAGATGATGCACATGTCTTCAATCACTGTAACCCTGTTTGAGCGGAGCTTCAACAGAGCTAGAATGTTGAAGAGCTGACAGTTGCTCGTCGTTCCTCGGCGGTTCTCTCCGGGTACTCCAGCTTCCTCTGCCTATCAAACTGTCACGGTCACGATTAGCCATTGTGCATAAGTATGTGACCTTAAACACAATAAATAAATAAAAAAAATAATTTTGAAAAATTTTAAGAAACAATAATTAAAATAATAAATTTTGATATCCTGTGGATTGGGTAAAGGGTTAAATATCTTCTCCTGTTTTTATTTCCAGTTGAGACTGAAAGAAGCTGAGTTTGAAGAAGACATATTCAAGATCAAACAACAGATGACTGCTGAACACAGGTACTCTTGAAATGCCATCATTTATTCCAAAAATATGTTCAAATGGTTTGGGGTTAGGCCACACAAAGTAGATCTTCTGTTTCTCAGGCCATTATTTGTGAAATTGCATGCGGGCGAGCGCTTTTTTATTTTATTTTTTATTTCAGTAATTACTTCTTTGCCATCAAAAGTTCATGTTCTTGGTTCAAGTTTTAGACCTCATAATCTACAGAATAGCATGGGTGGTGGTGTATTTCATCCCTTGAGTGCAAGAAGGCTTTGCAATGCTAAAGCATTGCAAAGCCTTCTTGCACTCAAGGGACAAATTCATCAATTTTTTTTAACTTGGGTAAAATATCAGACATAAACCATTTAATTTTTATTTTTTTTCAAGTTTAAATTGGTTACAAAAAGAGAGCATGTGGCAGCCAAAAAGACCATGCAGGAGGGCCTGAGAAACAGATTTTTTATTTTTTTAGGCCTAATGGATCCAAGAGTTGAATTTCCCCTCAGTTTAACAAATGAAAAAAACAATTCTCCTTATAAAAGGAAAATCTGCCAGAAACCACCTCGTTAGCCACTTGACACATGCTCCAACCTAATTGCATCCTGCAAGCCACAATTTTTTTTGTTTATTAGACCTGGAAGGTTTTGTTTCAGGAAAAAAACTTAGTTTTGGTTCAGTTTAGTCTGTTTATTAAGAACATATAGTAAATAACACTTCAGGCTTCTTAACATTGAAAAATCTTCAATAGTTTGGACAGTACAACTTACTTCACAAAGCCCTGTCTGTAAATATCACCATTGGGTTTAGTTTAATTGATCGTTCTTAGGTGTTCTACGGGATCAGTTACTAAACCTATTGAGTCAGAAAATAACATAAATTAGGCTAACATGAATAAAGTTCATCTAATCTGTGCTACATTCTCATTGTCACATTTTCTCCCTTATTGACTTGTCCAGTAGACAATAATACAGACTTGTCCAATAGACAAGTCAATAAGGGAGAAAATACGACAATGTGATCACAACATATTCGCCCCTTTGCCAGATGCAGGAAGTGATGAGCGTTCTTATAGGCCACTAGATTCCAGTTTGTTCAAAACATCTCCATAGGTAGGGAAAATTGTAATTAACATACACCAAGTGAATTATTCAGATATCACTTGAATATCCCCCTGAAATTTAAATTTCGGTGGGGGGTGGGGTTGTGAGGGAGGGGGGGGGGGTATAGCTGTGGCTCTGTCTGTCTGTAGATGGAGTTGGTTTCCATTCTCTAACTAAACTTCCACTTGGCCAACTGAAACCGAACTTGGAATATGGGTTAGGCATGATGAGAGGAAGAACACTATTCATTTTGGGATCATTGTGCCAATGGTCACGGTCACAGTGACCTTGAACTTCAATTTTTTTTAGTGGTGGTTTCCGCTATGTAATTAAAATTCTGTGTGGCCAACTGAACCCAAACTTGGAATGTGGGTTAGACATGATGAGAGGAAGAACCCTATTCATTTTGTGATCATTGTGCCAAAGGCCACGTTCACAGTGACCTTGAACTTCAGTTTTTATCAGTGTTGGTTTCTGCTCTGTAATTAAAGTTCTGCGTGGCCAACTGAAATCCAGCTTGGCATGTGGGTTAGGCATGAGGAGAGGAAGAAGTCTGTTTATTTTGAGGTCACCGTGCCAAAGGTCAAGGTCACAGTGACCTTGATCTTAAACATTTATCAGAGTTTGATTCTCTGATTGATATTTTGCTTGCCTGATCGATAGTAAACTTCGCCTATGGGTTGAACATGATGAAAGGAAGAATCCTATTTATTGTTTAGGTTATAATGCCAAAGGTCAAGGTCACAGTGACCTTAAAATTGAAATTGTATTGATTGGAGATAGTTTCGGCTCTCTTAATTATTAATTAATTATAAATTACGCATTCCTGATCAAAACTCAACTTGACATGTGGGTTGAGCATGATGGGAGGAAGAACTCTACATATTTTTAGGTTCTTGTGCCAAAGGTCAAGGTCACAGTGACCTTGAACTTGAAATTTTATCAGTACTGATTGAAACCGAACTTGACATGTCATCAAATACAGGTAATCTTATCTGTATTATTTGAATAAAGAATACCAACAGTGGCTGTGTTAATTTAAGGTAATATATTACAAAGGTGACTGTTTCAGGGTGATTTTTTGAGGGGATTTGCCACCCTTGGTAGCTACCTCTAGTTTTTAGCTCACCTGAGCAAAGCTCAGTGGGAGCTTTACTGATCACATTCCGTCCGTGGTCCGTCATCATCTGGCGTTAACTTTACATTATCAATTTCTCCTCCAAAACCACTAGCCCAATTTTATTCAAATGTTGGCTATATATTTATTACCTTATGCCAATTCAGATTTGTTCAAATGAAGTTGCCCCTCCTCTTCGGTGATGCCACACCCCCAAGGGGCACCAAAATCTTTGAAAATTTTCTTCTCATGAACCAGCAGTAGCAGAGACTTGATATTAGGTGTGCACCTTCCTTTTGGGGTGTAGACTCAGATTTGTTCTAGAGAAGTTCTAGGGGCTATATTTGCCATCGTTATGGGAGGGGCAAGAATTTTTGCCACGCCCAAATTTTCTATTTTCCAAACCGAGAGGCTGATTTGAACCAAATTTGATGTGAGATTTTATTGGGACATAAGTAGTTGATTTATGCCAAAAAAAATTTTCCTGTCGCCCCCCATGGGAACCGCAGGAGCTAAAAATAGAAAAAATTTAAAACGCTCATATCTCCAAAACTGCACAGCACTGAGAATTTTTATTCAGTGTGAAGCTTCCTTAGGACCAACAGAATGGAATGGTAAAAAAAAATTGCTATCGGTTTTATCATGGGGTACTTTTGGGGGACTTTGAAAAAGTGCTGAGTCAGCATTTTTTAACACTGTGGGTAATGGGAAAAACATTTAAGACCACTTTTCTCCCAAACCACTGCTCCAAAAGCTTTCAAATTTCACATATAACACAAATTTTTTTTTTTTTTTACACTGGAAATTTGGGGGCCAGGTGGGACTTAGAAACGTTTGGACCAAAATCCGGATTTTTTTTTTTTTTTATGCATTTCGGTCAATTTTAAGACAATTTTTTTTTTTTACACTGAAAATTTGGGGGGCGCGTGGGACTTCGAAAATTTCCAAACAAAAATAAAAAAAAATCTGTTTTTTTATGCGTTAATCTTAGTTTTGAGATGTAAAAATGCAGGAACTGAAAATAGAAGGAATATCCTGTGTATTGTGTGGGCACAATCGCTTCATCTAGTTGGTATATGCTTTTCTTAGGAGGGGCGTATGCAGCTTATTCAAGTCAAATCCCTGGTTTGATATTTAGACTACCATGTCAGGTGAGCGACCTCAGGCCCCATGGGGCCTCTTGTTTGTTGTTGTCTGCACAAGTATTTATCAAAGCTTGTAACTCAATATTTCACTGTTTGTTCTTGCATAGCATAACAAACTTTTGAGGTAGTTGATATTAACATGGAATAAGGCCTAAAAAGGCCTAAAAAGTTAAAAATCTTAAAGTTAAAATGCTTTCTTGCACTCAACGGACAAAATACACCACCACCCATGCTATTCTGTAGATTATGAGGCCTAAAACCTAAAACAACTAAAGAACTTGTCTTACACAAGTTGAGCTACAGTGTCATTGACACTTTCATTTTGCAGTACAGCATGGGGTTCAGGAGTATATGTTAGTAAACAATGTTGAAAGTACACCAGGATATTCTGTACTTATTATATAAATCCATTCACATTTTCTTTTCAAGTCCATATGTTCTTTTCCAACATTCCTAATCTTTTCATACTTAATATTTTGTATTTCTTGGGTTGGAAGTAGAATTTGGTAGTGGAAAATTCAGTGTAAATTTTTGTTTTTTCAGAGTCTCATTGCAAGAAAATATTGATATGATTAAAGTCCAGAGAGAAGTAAAAGAGAAGGCAACCAAATTACTAGCTTTACAAGAGAAGTACACCACATTAGAAGATGTTAGTATATTTATTACACACCTGTTCTATGAAATCCCCATCTACAGCAACACTAAACCATCCGAAAAATGAAAATCCATTCCACACATATGTGCGGAACAGAATTCTTTGACGAATTATGTTCATAAAGAAGCGAAATTTCACTGGAATTTTATACAAATCGTGCTCTGCAGTTACAAGTTGAACTGCTGGTGATAGCTAAAAATCGTTCCCTAAGTTCCAGTTTGTTCTGTGTGCCAGTAGACACATAGAACACATTGGAACTCAGGGGACGAAATAGTAACACATGTTCTACTTGCAAATTTGGTTGGCGATAAAATGTATTCTTTTTGTTGATAGTTGTCAGATGAATTACTGAGTGTTCTTCTGAAAATTGTTTTTCTCGACATGAAGGCATGTAATAAACACAGAATGACAAGTGTGTGTGAATGGGTTAATCAGTATGGCACTTGTGCCATTGCAGAAGGATAAAACTCGAAGCCTGTGGCCTCTCGTTCTATCCTTCCGAGCTTCCACTCGAGCCATATCGATTAACCCAATCACACGCTTGTGTCGTTCTGTGCATGTGTAATTTGACTTGATGATCTATTTCAGTAAGCGTTAACCTTGTCCATATGTACGTCCATCCCAAATATGGTTCTAGATGATAACTTTAGTTTGACTGAACAAAATGAAACAAAATTTTCTTCGTAGGTTTATAACCACATAATACAGGGTGGGATTGATAGTGGGCTTGGTCCCATATTTTGGGGCAGAGTTAGGGTCCTTTTCTGACTTAGAAGATCATAAAGCGGGAAATGAGTGTCTCATGGACACATTTGGTGGTCTGCTGTATTGGTGCAGTGGTTTTAGGATGTTTATTAATTCAGTATTAACAAAGATAAATTACTAAAAACTCATGCTTGGTAGTGGGGTGTGGGGGGGGGGGGGGGAGGTGGTAGGGGTGGTATTGCACTTAATAGACATTTGCTACTCTTTGACAGTTTACATCCTGTCTTTACAGTTGTTTCTAGGCAAGTCTTGGCTGCTGCCTATTTTGGTCTATTTTGGCAGCCAAGACTTGCCCAGAAACAACTGTGAAGGTACTTAGAATGTAACTTGCCAGTTTACACAGAGATGACATGCTGGTGAATATATTACGGAAGTGTTTAAGTTTTTAGATTTTTGTGTAGAGCTTATGACAAATGAAGTGATGATAATGTTTTACTTTGTTCATTAGAACTTACGACAAGTTAAGAGAAGTCATGACAATGTTTTGGTTGAAATGGAGAACTTGAACATGAAACTTAAAGAAGAGCAGAATAAAACCTTAACCTTGACCAACCAAATTAAGGCTGGAAATGCTGAGCAGAGAAAAATGATTGAGGTATGTATAATCAATGTAGTTGTTATAAACGATTTTGGGAAAGTAAACTTAACTATTAAGTAACCAAGAGTTTCTTGGTAGTAAGATTATTATACCCCCACTCACAAAAGAATGGGGGGGGGTGTATACTGGATTACATGTGTCCATCCATCCATCTGTCCATGTGTGCTTATGTGCATCCATCCATCCCCCATGCATCCATCTGTCTACAACAATATCTTACCAGTGAGTTGATGGATTTCAGTGAAATTTGGTATGAGGGTTCCTCATGACAAGCTGCTCCTGCACATGTTATAAAAAAGTTTCCCTCATTTTTTCAGTAGATTTATGGTCTTTACCTTGTTTTTAATTCATTTATGCTTCATCGGTCCAGCACTGCATTAGGGGTATGAATTGCCCTCACCAATAGCTTTTGTTTGATGTTGTCAGGAGAAATAAACTCCACCTAGCTGTTGAATCTGCAAAAGGTACAAATAATACCAAGAGATACAGCAACACAGGTCAAATTTGGAAAAAATCATCCCATGTGTGGAAAGCATTCTAAGAGTGCCTTGTTCCACTCATGGGACGATATTAGGTCACTTATATTATCAGAAAATAAGGTCAACAAAGATTTAAATGTGTTATGCACAGAACCGAATTTGTGAATTTTACCAATTCTAGTGAAATGACTCCTACACACTATATTTATTTATTTATTGGGGTTTAATGACACTTTCAACAGCTAGAGTCACCCCATGTCAGACAGTTTTACGAGTGGAGGAAGCCAGAGTACCCAGAGAGAACCACTGAGCAATGGCGAGCAACTGTCAGACTCCCCATTGTAAAATCCCCACACAAATGCATCATCGATGTGCAGTACGCCTTAGTACACAATGCCACCGTGCCGCCACGTGGGTAATTGGGATTAAGTGCCTTGCCCAAAGACACAATGCAATTGCCGCAGGTGGGATTCGAACCGAGGACCTCTCGGCTTGCAGCCTGCACCTCTACCTAATGAGCCACCATGCTTCACTCATACACACTATGAAATTATGACAAGTCATTAGATTTTAACTGGTCTGAATACTTAAAAACAAAAGTTGAATTCTTTTTCAGCTTCAAGAGCAAATTGCTGATCTGGAAAATGATAATGTAATTTTGAAAGAGGCCAATGAGAAACTTGTTGGCAGGTAAGTTAATACTGTTTAAAATTGCAAGTCATCCTCTATATTAACCTAATGGGTCAAATTCCAGGTTTTGAATAACTGAGGGTACTTGGAACAGAACCGGATATTTTTATACTGTACCAATGACCCAGACTTAGCTGGTGCTAACTCTAACAAAACCAGGGCCAAACACAAATTTTGCCCCCCAATCCCCAAAATTTGCATCCAAAACAAAAAGAAATCATGTCCTAAAGGACCTCCATACTACGCCTCTACTGCGCATTCGCAGTGACGCAGTCGTCCCGAAATTGGTGCCAATTATCATTCTCTGTTTGGCCCTTCATCAGTCAACATCTCACTGATCTTTGTGCTTGTAAATCTCAGTTTAAAGGATGCCAGACACGTAATTTTTGGAGAAAATGTGATTCTAAGGAGGATAGAAGGAGGAGAGGAAAAAGAAGTGACAAAAAATAATCAGGGCTGTACTTAAAATTTTTTGATGAAATTATGTTAAGTTGCCTATTTTCGAGGCATGGGCCTCTTGTTGTCATTCTTGCTAATTGTTGCACTGCTTATTCAGTGTTTCCTCTCCCCTAGCCTTCTAAAGTCCCCCCTTGCAATTCTCCCATGCTTTTGGCATATTTTTGAGAAATTTCATTTCTAAAATTTCCTGGGAGAGTTGCTTGGTTACAGAATGTTTTCTGTTATTTTCCCCATAGTTACGTTTTCACCCATGGGTGTATAACGTTTGTGTTCTGCATCTTCCATCTGATGTTCTACAGATTCTCCCCTGGGAGTCTCTGTTTTGCATCAGATAGAGTGTAATTGATGACTGATTCCGGGCCAGTTTTTACAGTGCCTGGAGTCATGTTTTCTGGTGTTTTTACACTGTTTGTTTTCATTGGCAACAGCCTTTTTTGAGGGGGGCTGTTTGCCTTTGCTGTAGTTTATCTCATTATAAGATACATTTATATTATCCGAAAGTGTCTCATTAATTATTTTATATAAATTTAAAATTTTTGACCACACTTTGCCATCGGATCCATTGGTGCTCAACGTTACTTTTCAGCAACTTGGGCTTCGCTGAAAAAATATTTTTTCAAAATTATTTTGTTTTGCAATTGTTTTTTCATTTATTAATGGATCATGTTATTATGTATCTTTGTGTCAGGGGTTTTTGCGAGTAACTAGGACTTATTGTTGTTCTTTCACAATGAAGGGACGTTGTTCAAATTGTAATAGGAAGAAATCTTCCTCTGACTTTCATGATCATTGTATTAATTGTAGTCAGTGTTCTCGCATTAATCCCTGTCCTATATGTGAACATTGGGATGAGAAACATTGGAAACGTGTGTCACGATATGTTGTTTCTGGAGAAAGAGCGATGCCGGCTCTTTCTCCACAAGGTCACTCTACTCTCTCAGTTTCTATTTCAGAGGAACCAGAACAGGGTGATGTTTCCATGTTATCTTCTTCAAGTGTGCGTCCGTCGTCACAAATGAATTCAGAGCTAGCGGCAAAAGTGGTCATGGAGATTAGACAAATGTCGTCCGCTAGCTCGCCCAGTGTAGCATCCATTCACCGAATGGTTCGGCAGCCGGGTTCGTCCGATGCGGTCCAAGAGGAAATTTTGGGTGATGCGAGCACTATAAACATAATAGATGCACACCCAGTGACGGCGGATAGTAAGCGAGAACGGAGGAAGCCTTTTAGTCTGGTTCCTAGCTCGTCCAGGTCCAGCCGGGCCGCGAGCGAGAGAGGTCCCTCTCTCGTACAACAACATCTGGGACCAGATGTTGTGGTACAAAATGTGTCTTTAGCGGAGCATACGTCCGTCGCTCGGGACGCTCCGTTGTATAAGCAGTCCGCAGAGACTGTTAAGGCTTCCTCTTCTCGTCAGCGCACACGACCGCACCTTGGCTGCGTGACCGCCGATATATTACCAGCTTCGCCGATGGAGGATTCTTCGGCGACCAGGTCACACCATCCGGCAGCCAGGGATTCGAGACCGATGGACTCTGGACGTTCGCATAGGAAAAGTATGCGGGAGCCATCTGATGCGGAGCTGCCCTCGGCGAAGCAGCGAAAGACTGCGCCTCCGCAGGTCTTGACGCCGGACATTCTTGTGCAGATAGCACAGCTTATCGCAGCATCCCAGCAGCCCACAGAAACGGTGTCGGATCGAGAATTATCCGACGGCGCTGGGTCGGTACGCTCCGCCGAAGCATCGGGGGCGGACGACCGGGAACATCATGAGGTCCGACCGGATGGTGAAAGGGATACGGATGACTTGGAGTTATCCCTTTCGGAACAACATAAAGCTGCCGTGGACTTCATCCGGCACTTTCTCCCTCAAGTTGTTCCGTTGGGCCAGACTGCTGCGCTTCCGGACAAAAGAATTATAGCGTCATTGGACTCTGAATTTTTTGAGCGGTTCAGGGACATCGCTCCCGAGTTTCCGTCGCAGTCCAATAATGTTGCTAGAACATTTGAATTATTGAACGACGCTATATTTAAACTTGCTTCCAGGACGGGGAAAGCAGGTTTCTTGTCCGCTAATACTCTCAACCTGCCTTTCATTAATGCAAGGAATAAATTTGAAACGGCAGGACAGGGTATACCGAGAGTTCCTCTGCGTATGGACGACGAGGCAGAAGACTTAGAGCTATCATTACCGTCGTCAGCTTCTATTCCAACCGCGGTGTTGGAAACAGCTATTGCGTCTAACAGAGCCAATTTAGATGCCTTATCTTACGCAGATCACCTTACTAAGGCGTTATCACTGCGCCTTCAAGGGGAAGAGTTTCAGGATATACAATCCTCTTTAAGACTTCTTTCAAGGGCAGTAGCTTATTCCACGTGTAACTCCGCCCTTTCAGTGGCAAATCTGGAGTTGGTTAGACGTGACGCAGCCCTAGCTACATCCACACTAGTGGATTCTAAGGTGAAGAACTCTCTTAGAGTCGCTTCGGTCTCAGGAGAACTTCTCTTTGACGGCAAGCTTTCCGCTATTTATGATAAAATTAAAAAGAAAGCTAATGATTCTCTGTTGTTCAGATCGGCTCCTAAGAAGTCGGATACAGCAGACACGAATAAGACAGGCACTTCTGGGTCTAATGCGCCCAAGAGAGGTTCCTATAGAGGTTAGGTGCGTCCTCTTGGTCTTATTCGAGAGACCGTCAGGATAGCGACTCTCGTTCGGGACGTCCTTCAGGCCGGGACAATCGGTCGGACGCCCCGAGGTGGACGAGGCGAGGTGCGAGTCGTGGAAGACGTGGTTTCTCCTACCGCAGGCCTCGCAGATCCAGGAGGTGATGGCTTAAACCTCTATCGCGTTCCGGTTGGCTGAAGGTTGTCGAGTTTTTCACAAGAGTGGGCGTCGATTACGGACGACCCTTGGGTGAGAGGAGTGACTTCGGAAGGTCTGAAGATATCCTTCAAACGAAAGCCTCCATTAACTCGAAGTCCAAAGTGGACTCATCTTCCGTCAAATCCACAGAAAAGAGACGCTCTGTTATCAGAGGTGCAGTCTCTTTTAATGAAGAACGCGGTAGAGGTCGTAGAAAACCAGGAGACTCCGGGATTCTACAGCCATCTGTTTCTGGTTCCGAAACCAGACGGCTCGTTCCGTCCAGTCATAGATTTGAGCTGGATAAACAAGCTGATCGTCGCTCCGAAGTTTTATATGGAGACGATTCGATCGGTCAGAGCGAGTATTCGGGTGAACGATTATGCAACGAGCATAGATCTCAAAGATGCGTACTTTCACGTCATGGTACATCCGACATTCCGAAAGTATCTACGCTTCGCAGTCCTTGGAGTGGTGTATCAATTCCGGGCGATGTGCTTCGGATTGAATCTAGCACCCTGGGCTTTCACTCGGGTAATGAACTCGGTAATGATCTACTTCCGAGCTCATTCGTCTGCGGTAACGTCGGCCTACCTGGACGACATTCTTCAGAGGTACGGCAACGAGTTAACGCTTCAGAACGATGTTCAGAATCTTCTTCTATTGCTCCGACGTCTCGGTTTTATAGTAAACGAGGAGAAGTCGGATCTGGTGCCGTCCAAGTCATTCACTCATCTGGGAATGAGCTTCGAGACGCACAACAATCTCGTTCGTCTGCCGTTAACCAGAGCGAAATTAGTCAGTTGTTACGCTCGCTATTGTCTGCACGCAGACAAAGTCACGGCGAGAGAATTTATGAGACTGATAGGTCTGTGTGGAGCTGCCGCGGATCTCATTCCGATGGGGCGGTTACGCACACGTCCTCTTCAAATTTTCCTGAATCAGAATTGGAGTGTGAAAATTCATTCGCTCGATGTAGACGTTCTCTTGTCAGATCAAGTGAAACAAGAGATTCAGACTTGGGCAAACATTCAGTGGTTAACTCAAGGAGTTCCGCTGCAGTTGCCGGATCCGAGTTTTACCGTTATGACGGATGCCAGTCAAACAGGTTGGGGTGCATCATTAATCCCAACGGATTCGAGATGCCAGGGTCTTTGGGATCCGCAATTCCTATGCAAGCACATAAACATCAAGGAAATGATGTCAATTTGGCTTGCGTTACGTCACTGGATGGACATTATTCACAATGCTCATGTCCAAATCCTATCCGACAATACGACAGTAGTGGCGTATATACGGAATCAGGGAGGCACTCATTCAGTTCCGTTGTTCAATCTAACGGAAAGAATCCTTCTGTTTGCGTTAGAACATCACGTTCTTCTTTCGGTCCGTCACATACCGGGTCGTCTGAATGTGCTAGCAGACTCCCTTTCACGAAAGGGTCGTTTGTTGCTGTCGGAGTGGACTCTCAACAAACAAGTATTCAATCAGATTTGCTACCAATGGGAACGGCCAATGATAGACTTATTTGCGACACATCTCAACAATCAGTTGCAGACGTATGTGTCTCCATGTCCCCGTGTCCGGATCCAAGAGCATTTGCAGTAGACGCTCTGTCGATCCCTTGGGACGGAATGATAGGATATGCGTATCCTCCAGCGCCGTTAATTCAACAAGTATTGCTAAAGATAAAACAATCTCAATGCAAGATTCTGTTGGTAGCATCTCTGTCGCCACAGAGACCGTGGATAAATCTACTCAGGTGTCTGTTGTGGGACCTACCGCGGAAGCTTCCTCCACGAGAGGATCTTCTTTCACAGGGGAAATCGCGCCAACTCCATCACAACCCGCAAGGTCTCAACCTTCACGTTTTTCCGTTGTGCGGTCCTTCTTGCATGGCAAGCACTTTACAGGACGAGCAGTGGACGCGATTTCTAACTGTAGGAGGACCTCCTCTTCGCTAAACTATGCGGCTAAGTGGAAGGTTTTTCGTCGTTGGTGTAGGGATCATTCTGTAGATATATTTGATCCCTCTATACCAGACATTGCAAACTTTCTAGTACACTTGTTTGACGAAATCAAACTGCAGCCTGTTACTATAAAGGGTTATAGATCTATGTTATCTGATACCTCTGCACATCATGATAGTTTACAAATTGGATCTAATGTCTCTTTATCGAAGTTGGTTAGAAACTTTTCGATAAATAGACCCAGAACTCTTAGATTAATTCCTAAGTGGAATTTAGCTTGGGTTCTCCTTAAATTGAAGGAAAAGCCATTTGAACCTCTTGGGACAGTAGATTTCAAATTCTTATCTTATAAGACAGCTTTTCTCTTAACTTTCTCTTCTGCCAGAAGAGTCAGTGAGCTTCATGCACTATCGGTGGATGATTCTGATTATCGTAGTGTTGGGAACACTATCACCTTCACTACTAATGTGGGTTTTTTAGCTAAGAATCAGGCTCCTAATAAATATCCGGAACCTATTGTTATTAAGGCTCTTCCGTCTTCAGACGGGCGTAGGCCTTTACTCTGTCCTGTTAGAGCACTATGTATCTATAAACAGAGATCTCAGTTTATCAGAAAGGGACGGAAACGTTTCTTTCTGTCTTTGATGCCTAATAGAAAGGACATTTCAGTCCATTCTATTGCTAGATGGATTCAGTTAACTATCCGTACTGCTTATGAAGATTTATCTTCTTCTCAGCAGTCTGTGCTTAAGATTTCTGGTCATGAAGTAAGAGCTCTTTCTACTTCCTGGGCTTATGCTAATAGTGTTGCTATTACAGATTTAATGAAGGCTGCTTATTGGTCTCAGCTATCCACATTTACGAATTTTTATCTCAGAAATATTGAGTCCATTTCTGGAGACCTGCATTGTTTAGGTCCGTTATCTGTGGCTCAGAATGTCGTCCACTAAACAGTTGCAACTATAGTTATGCAGGCTTTCTGTTCCGGCAGTGACTCCGTCCGGCTGCCCTCTTTGCTCTGGGCTATTTGACCCAGGGCAAGGGGAAGGGGGGCGGGGGGGGGGGGGGGAGGGGGGGGGGGGGGGGGGCGGGTGTTCCCTTAGGTCACCTGCTTTATAGTGAAAAGCAAGGGAATGCCTCCTCCAAGACAGTATTTCTGAGTCGCTTCCGGGATAGTTTTAAAGTGTAATATTAATGTTTAAATTCATTCATGTCTTATTTTTAAAGTGTAGCTCGGTGTGAAGCATTTGTATATGTCAAGTGTCAAACGGGCTTTAATATACAATACTCGGACACTTTTAAATGACTATAAAGAGTCTCAATTCTCTGGACTCCTTTATTTATTGGCTTGCTTTAAAAATAATTAGTATAAGGGTTATACTGGATGTTAATAGAGAACATGAATGTTATTGTGCTCAATTATTAAGGGTAGTGTATCTTTCTAATTTAATATTAAATAAGAAAGATACATGTAAAGCCTAATACTCCTTTTCTCCTTAAGGGGTTACCTCTTTACTATATAGTTGAGCTTATTGGATTTTCCTCTATGTCCTAGGCCCTCCAGCCTGTTTACTATTCAGCTAAGTCTGGGTCATTGGTACAGTATAAAAATGTTAAAAAATTTATAGTAATTTATATATTTTTTATACTTACCAATGACCCAGACGGGGATGGCCCTCCCTGGAGTTGGGAACTCTTGCCTCCCCGCTGAGTACATAGCGCTGACCAGGCACTGCCAGTAAGAATGATAATTGGCGCCAATTTCGGGACGACTGCGTCACTGCGTATGCGCAGTAGAGGCGTAGTATGGAGGTCCTTTAGGACATGATTTCTTTTTGTTTTGGATGCAAATTTTGGGGATTGGGGGGCAAAATTTGTGTTTGGCCCTGGTTTTGTTAGAGTTAGCACCAGCTAAGTCTGGGTCATTGGTAAGTATAAAAAATATATAAATTACTATAAATTTTTTAACTTTCCGAAAAATTTTGTATGCCCCTGCTAATTTGGTGAAGGGGCATTAAGTGTTACCATTGTCCATCCATCCGTACATCCATCTGTCCACATGTACTATCATCTATACATACGTCCATCTTGAATATGGTTTCCAGATGATAACTTTAGTTTGACTGTACAAAATGAAACAAAATTTTATACTTAGGTTTATAACCACATAATACAGGTTAGGATTGATGGTGGGCTTGGTGTGATTATTTTTGCAGAGTTATGGCCCTTACATTTTATACATAGGTTGATAATCACACAATACAGTTTGGGATTGATAGTGGGCATGGTGCGATATTTCTTAATAGAGTTATGGCCCCTTTTCCGACTTAGAAGCAATGTTGATATTGGTTTCCGGCTGGGGCATTACTTTCCAGTGGAAACATTTGGTGGCCTGCTGTATTGATTCTATGGTTTGATGGAGATAAGATAAGACTTTTATTACTTCAATATCAACAAAGATAAATGACTACAAACTCATGCTTGGCAATGGGGGAAGGGATGGGGCTGGGGCATAGTCTCCCTTGGCATCACACTTGGTTTTTTCTTCGTTTTTTTACATGTAAGGTAAAGGGTTAAATATCAACAAAGATAAATGACTACAAACTCATGCTTGGCAATGGGGGAAGGGATGGGGCTGGGGCATAGTCTCCCTTGGCATCACACTTGGTTTTTTCTTCGTTTTTTTACATGTAAGGTAAAGGGTTAAATATCAACAAAGATAAATGACTACAAACTCATGCTTGGCAATGGGGGAAGGGATGGGGGTAGGGGCATAGTCTCCCTTGGCATCACACTTGGTTTTTTCTTCGTTTTTTACATGTAAGGTAAAGGGTTAAATATCAACAAAGATAAATGACTACAAACTCATGCTTGGCAATGGGGGAGGGGATGGGGGCATAGCCTCCCTTGGCATTACACTTGGTTTTTTCTTCATTTTTTTACATGTAAGGCAAAGGGTTAAATTAATAACCCTTTACTCAATGCACAGAGCATCAACATTTATTAATTAAATGATTGTATTTTTTCAAAACCATATCTGACCCCCTTATTGGAACGAGCTTGGAAAGCTCGTTCCAATGAGGGGGTCACATGATATGGCTTTGTTAAAATTTTCTGAAAAATAATATTTTTTCAACTGCTTGTTTTGTAAATTGGTCAGGCAGTTGTGGCTGATTTGTTAGTTAAAGGGTTAATGAAAAATATGCCATGCATAAACCATATTATTCAAATCTGCATGTAGTGGTTTCTTCCTTTGTTGAGTTTCTGATACATATCATGTTTCACAGAACTTCGAGAAATCTTAAAAACAAGATATTATGGATCTGATTCTTGCATTTCAAATACTGAAGTGTAAGTGAAAACATTGTGTGGTTATCTGTATTAGTTTCAGGCAGATCACAATATTTTGTATTCAGTTAACAGAATTTACGGTATATCCCGTAAGCTTTGTTTACAACAGTACTAAACTGTTTACCTAATGTAATAGCCATGTCAAACTACTAGCACTATTTACAGAAATTATGATTGAAATTTCAGTACTTGAAAAACAATTCACCTCCAAAACATAGCTTGTAACCCCTCGTCGGAACAAGCCTTTGAAGCTTGTCCCAATAAGGGATCATAAACCATGTTTGGTAGGCAAAAAAATTAAAATATTTGGCTATTTAAGAAAATATTTGTGTGAGTGTCATCTTGAAGTCATTTAAGGGTTAAGAAGAGAAATTCCAAACTGCAGATCTTGTCTCCTCCTTGTAACAAGCAAGACACACTGTTTCCAGCTGTCTACCCGAACTGTGGCTCTTGACTTTACGCTGTAATGGGCATTGCAACCTTCTTCCAGTGTGGGCTCCAAGTTATAACTAATTACTCCTCATTGTAACAAGCTAGCTATATTCTTCCTGTGATCAGGCTTTGGCGGTACTTCAAGAAAAAAAAATGTAGAAGTCACCTTTTTATGTGTGTGGAGCTGTGGGTATTGTACAGATTTGTTGCACAAAAGGTTAGCCCTTTAACCAAATATAGAGCAGATGGCACTGGAAAAAATAAATCTTGAACACCTAAAACACCTAAAACGTTTTATTTTTTCCTCAAAAACAGTTTATGAACCTCTTGTTTGAGTCGGCTTTGTGAGCTCATTCCAGGCGATTCGTTGGATAAAGGGTTAATAACTCAAGCTATATTCAGGATTGTGGATTAACAAAAAAAAGAAAATAAGCCTCCCTCCCTCATTTTAAAACAGATAGAAAATTGTTTGAAAAACAGGAAGTGTTTTTAATAGGCTTTTCTGGTGCTTCTTGTACACATAGTGTATAATCTGCTCTCAGAAGTGGATTATCAAACTCATTGTCATGAGGATGATATGCTATACTTTAGATTACAGAGAGAAATAGAGAGTAATCGCTTGACTGGATTGGTTACATAATTCATGAGAGGTGAGGGACAAACATGAGAGCGCGAATGCGCTCAAGTGTTTTACTATATAGTCCCTTGCCTCGAATGAATTATTTCACGTAACCAGTCCAGTCAAGCGATTACTCTGTTTATTACTTTTCATTATTAACGATAATTATATTATTTAACCCTTTTCCTAACGTACCGGCGAAAACTGGCCAATGCTATTCTAAAAAATCACCAATTAATTTTCATTATTTTTTTATTTTTTGTCTCTAAAACATAGCTTATGAATAGCTATTCAAGAATTTTTTTTGCAAGTGTCTGCTTGTCATATTAGGTAAATGGTTAAAAAAAAACAAAAAACAATGAAATCCCCATTACACCCACGGCAAAGCATCTTCATTTGCGCCTACGGATACATGACACAATAGTTGATTGCTTAATTCACCTGTGAAGTTATCGTTTATAATCAAACCCAGAAATCCCAGTAAATCACACTTTGAGAAGTAATAAATATATTTAACTGTCTCTAGAGTAGATATTTGGTTTGTCTTTTTTGAAATTTGTCTTCGTTGATGCTTTAAATTGACTTTACAGGATATGTGCCATAAGTTGATTTGAAAATTCTCTTTTCGTTATGAAAGGAGTTAAGCACCAACATCATTTTTCAGCTTTCATATACCTGTTTTCTTTCTTTTTAGTGCATTTGACTTGGAGAAGGAGAGAGAATGGAGACAGAGAGAGAATCATCTTAAAGTACAGATTGCACAGTTAGAAGCTACACTAAAGGCCGATCTAGGAGAAAAGGGATCTGTTCTAGACAGATTAGCAATGGAAAGAGGTTAGTTAAATATAACTACCAATCTGGACTCAGAAAAGGTGTTATTTTTAGGAGATATCCAGGTTTTGGATATAGTTTGATCACAAGTTTCATGTTTGTATTGAGCATATACGTTTCCAAACAACCTTTCTCTGTAAACTTCATAAAAGTTGTCCAGAGAGTTTTAAGAATATTTTCCTTCAAAACATTACTTTTGACCACTCAAAGCATAAGGATTGTTGGGCTCATCCTGTGAGAGGTAATGTGACCGGATTTTAAATTTAACAAGGCAAGACCAATACCGTGTCTGGACCTGCGTCGCTGCACGCAATTGATTACAGAGATGAACAGACTTCAAAGTATCGGCAAACAGGAAGTGGCTGCACGGCAGATCTGAAAATTAGATACACGATGGAACTCATCATTATGGATTAGCAGACCAAATATAAAATCATTCCCTTTCATAGAAGCCAAGAAAACTTTGATGGAAGAAGTGTTTCGGACGGACTGACGGACAAATGACTACTTATGTGGATATTTTATGGACATATTAAGTGGCTAATCTAAAACACGTGTCCAACATAATAAAACAAGTTTTTTGGGGGAAAATTTTTGGGGGATTAGCTAACCCTAACGCTACCCTAACCTGACTCTAACCCTACCCACCCCTAACCCTAACCCTGAGCTAACCCTAACCCTAACACTAACCCTAGCCACATAACTCTAACACCCCTTCACTGACCCCCACCCCACCCCACCCCACCCTGGAATGCCCTAACCCTACTCTACATTTATCCAAACCCCCACCCCCTCCCCCAACCTCCTCCCCCCCCCCCCCCCCCCCAACAATAAGAGATTCTGTTACGCGGCTAGCCACGTAACAGACTTTAACCACATAAGTATCCTGTTTTACTAACTCGTAGCCACATAAGTACTCATTTGTGTGTGCGGACGGACGGACTGATGGATGGACAGACTGATGGACTGACGGACGGAGTCGAGCTGTTACTAGACCTGCTCTGCAACTGGCGACGCAGGTAAAAAGTGAATTGGGTTTGAATGGTGGGGTTCTACAGTTTTATGAGACGTCAGTATTTGTTGTGTTACAATATAGGACATTCTCCAATAAACAGATCCCTCTTAACTCTTTCAACACAAAAGGCGGCTTTTTTGGTCCAGGAACATGATACGTCATAATTTCATTAAGTAGGATGGCTACTAAGTGAACGTGTGTGGTAGAACAATTAATATTTTCAACGTGCAGCCTTCAGGCTGCACGTTGAAAATATTAATTGCTCTACCTCCAAATAATTGATATGGACTCTTCCAATTTCTGCCATTTAACTGGAATGGAAGATACCACCAGTGTTTAATGGGTTAGTTGGATAATTTTTAACAGAATCACCCTGTTAATTGAATTTATCTTCTAAACCATTTACCATATTCCAAGTACAAAGTCGACAGGTTGACTGCTTATATGTTATAGAATACATTTTCGCATCTAGAATGAACTTTTAATCTTAATTTTTTCTTGTTGGATAGTGCTTCTGGAGAGTACTGCCAAACAAGACATAATAGAATAAATATTCAGTTTATCATTAGAATAGAGAAAATTAGCATTTCCCTTATTGGGTCATTTGGGAGTGGGTGGAGGGTATACGTCACTTTTGTTTCCAAAACAAAACACACATGGAATATTTAAGAGGCACAATTCTAGTCAGAAAATGTTGGACCTCAGTTCGACTCAATGTCAAATAGATATTGTACGTACTTGATCATATGCATTAAAATTAACTTTTATGGTAAGTATCAGTTGTAATATTAATAATATGGTATATCCGAGTTGGAAACAAAACTATAGGCTAAGAACACATTGAAATACGACTGAATACAGCCTGAATTGCATTGTGCAACTTCATTGCTTTGCGAAGTGAGACTGCGCTACCATTTCGAATGTTCAGCATTCAAAATGCATTGATATAAATAAAGTATTCTCAATACCAGTACCATAGGAGTTCCCATCATTGATTTATACATAACGAAATAAATGACAAATGAACCGATTGATGGTAAGAGCCATTGCTGACACCTTAATTTGCTTCCCACGTTTGTTGTTTTCGAAACAGATATGACTTGTGCCCAACCTCATGTGATCCTGTTGATTGATTATTTGGCAAAATGATTATTCAGTTAACAGCATTCCATTGTATGTAATTTGACATCATATAATTAACCCTTTATCTTATCTAATAAAAAAAAAAACAGCTGTGAAAACAAAAATCTTCATATTTTTATACTGTACCAATGACCCAGACATAGCTGGTGCTAACTCTTAAAATATAGGGCCAAACACAAATTTTGCCCCCCAATCCCCAAAATTTGCATCTAAAACTAAAGAAAACATGTCCAGAGAGGCCCTCCACACCTCGCCCCCACTGCGCATGCGCAGTGTCAAGGACGTTCCGAAATTGGCGCCATTTATCATTCTAAGTTTGGCCCTTCATCAGTTAACATCTGACTGATCTTTGTGCTTTTAAATCTCAGTTTAAATGATGCCAGACAAATAAATATTAGTGAAATGGTGATTCTAAGGAGGATAGAAAAGGAGGAGAGGAAAAGAATGTGTGACAGAATATTATCAGGGCTGTAACTTAAAATTTTTTAATGAAATTATGTTAAGTTACCTATTTTCAAGGCAGCAGCCATTTTGTTGTCATTCTGATTATTTAGTTACACTGTTTTTACAAGTGTTTTTCCTCTCTCCCTGTCCTTTAAGTTCCCCCTTGCTATTCTCCCATGCTTTTGGCATAATTTCTGTAATTATTATTACTAAAATTTCTTGGGAGTTTAGCTGAATAACAGAATGAATTCTGTTCTTTCCCCATGTTTACGTCTTCACCTACGGGTGGTTAGGCGTTGTGTTCTGCATCTACCATCTGATGTTCTGCAGTTTCTTCCCAGGAAGTCTCTGTTTTGCATCGGATGGTGTATTTTTGGTAACTGATTTCGGGCCTGGGTGCCTGGAGTCTTATTTTAGTGTTTTTACACTCATTGTTTACATTTACAACAGCCCTCTGTGTGAGGGGGGGATTTCTAAATAATAATATCTTTATGTTATTTCAATCATAACTAGATACATTATTATTGTTCGTAAGTGTTGAATAAATTGTTTAAAATATTTTTAAAATTTTTGTCCACACTTAGGCTTGGGATCCATTGGGGCTCAACGTTACTTTTCAGAAACTTGGGCTGTTCTGAAAAAATATTTTTTCAAAATATTTTGATTTCAATTATTTTTTCTATATTAATGGATCATATTATTATTATGTATTTTGATTGCCAGGGGTTAGTGCGAGTACCAGGACTTGTTTTCTTTTCACATTGAAAGGATATTGATCTATTGTTTTAAGAGGAAGTCTTCCTCTGACCTTATTATCATTCTATATGTGGTCAGTGTACTCGCATTAACTCCGGTTCTGTATCGTATGATTTCGATGACAATATGGGAAGCGTATGTCACGGTATGTTGTTGGGGATTTGGACACTCCGGTCCTTTCCCCGCAGGGTCACTCTACTTTATCAATTTCTATTTCAGACGATCAAGATTAGGGTGATGTATCTGTGATGTCTTCCAACAGTGTGCCTCCGTCGTCACAATTAATGAAGGGCTAGCGGAAAAGTGCTCATGTAATACGCCAATTGCCTAAGAGGACCCTAGTAGGTTCGACGGCCTTTGACGTCCGCTAGCTCGCCCGGTGTAGCGTCCACTCGCCGAATGGTTCGGCAGCCGGGTTCGTCCGTTGCGGTCTAGAAGGAATTTTGGGGTGATGCGAGCACTATAAAATTAACTTAATGCACACCCAGTGACGGCGGATCGGAGGGAGAACGGAGGAAGCCTTTTAGTCCGGTTCATAGCTCGTTCCGGTCCATCCGGACGGCAAGCGAGAGAGGCCCCTCTCTCGTTCAACAACATCTGGCCCCAGATGTTGTGGTACAAATGTGTCGTTAGCGGAGCATACGTCCGTCGCTCGGGACGCTCCGTTGTATAGGCAGTCCGCTGAGACTGCTAAGGCTTCCTCTTCTCGTCAGCGCACACGACCGCACCTTGGCTGCGTGACCGCCGATATATTACCAGCTTCGCCGATCAAGGATTCTTCGGCGACCAGGTCACACCATCCGGCAGCCAGGGATTCGAGACCGATGGACTCCGGACGTTCGCATAGGAAAAGTATGCGGGAGCCATCTGATGCGGAGCTGCCCTCGGCGAAGCAGCGATAGACTGCGCCTCCGCAGGTCTCGACGCCGGACATTCTTGTGCACATAGCACAGCTTATCCCAGCATCCCAGCAGCCGACAGAAACGGTGTCGGATCGAGAATTATCCGACAGCGCTGGGTCGGTAGCCGGGGACTCGAGGTCTGCAGACTCCGGACGTTCGCATAGGAAGTATGCGGGAGTCAACGTACACGGAGCTTCCAGCGGCAATGCATCGTAAGTCCGCTACTGCACAGGCCTCGGGAACGAACGTGCTTTCCTTAATAGCACAGTTTATCGCAGCATCCCAGCATCAACTGAATCTGTCGCATATATTTTATCCGACGATGCTGGGTCGGGACGCTCCGCGGAAGCGGGTACGGACGTCCGAAAGTTTCATCCGGTCCGACGGGATAACGAAAGGGATTCGGTGGATTTCAAGCTTTCCCTTTCGGAACAACATATGCTGCGATGCCGGATAAGAAACTGATAGCGTCGGTGGACTTAGAAATTTTTGGTTCGGTTCAGGGACATCGTCCCTCAGTTCCGACATAGTCCAATAATGTCACACAAACTTTCGAATTATTGAACGACGCTATATATATTATTATTTTATGCTTGCTATCCAAGCATTTCTGGTTTCTTGTTCGAAGAGTTATGGAGATGTCTTTCAAAAGTGTGCCTCTGTCGTCATAGTTAATGAAGAGTTAGCGGCAATAAGTGCTCATGGAATATGTCTATCGCTTACGGAGTGACATTCGCTAGCTCACCCGGTGTAGCGTACATTCATCGAATGGTTCGGCTGCCGGGTTCGTCCGTTGCGGTCTAGGAAGGAGATTTGGGTGATGCGAGCACTTTAATTACTTTAGTACTCACCCAGTGACGGCAGATTGAGGACAGATCGGAGGAAGCCAACAACATAGGGGACCGCATGTTGTGGTTCAGATATTTTACATTCGGAGCATATGTCCGTTGCTCGGGACGCTCCGTTATATTGACAGTCCGAGAGACTGTCTTTAATGCTTCCTCATCCTCACAGCAGGGCACACGACCGCACATTGGCTACGTGACCTCGAATATCCGATCAGTTTCGGCATTCAGTGATTCCACAGCGAATAGGTCGCGCCATCCGGTAGCCAAGGGACACGAGGCCTATACACTCCGTTCGCTCGCATATTGGAAGTATGCACGGGGTAACGATCTCGGAGCTTCCTGCGGCAATGCATCGTAAGACCGCTGCTCCTCAGGCCTCAGTGACGGACGTGCTATCCGAGTTAGCACAGTTGTTTCGCAGCATCCCAGCAATTGACGGTTTCTCGGTCGAATCAGGAATTATCCGACGGCGCTGGGTCGGTGCGGTCCGCGGTTGCATCAAGCTACGGACGACCGAACGCTTTTTAGGGTCCGACAGGATGGCGAAAGGGATTCGAAAGATTTCGATTTTTCCCTTTAGTAGTATCGGAAGATGCCTTTCATATCTTCTGGCATTTCTTCCAGTGATTATTTTTCGGACTTCATTGCTGCGATCTTGGATAAGAGACTTATAGCGTCATTGGACTCGGATTTTTCGATCGGTACAGGGACTTTGTCCCTGACTTACCGACGCAGTCCAATATTGTCATTACAACATGTGTTTTATTTTTCGACGCTATATATTTATATATATACAAGACGGCTACTAAGCATGATAGTTTAGTTTCTTGTCCGCGTTGCTCATTTCTGCCATTTTATCTTTTTTACATATAGTTTATTTTGGCAGAGCAGGGCATACCGAGAGTTCATATGCGTCTAGACGGTGTGATTAAAGACTGCATATATTCTTTTTCACCGTTTATGTCTTTTCCAATTTCAATGTTGGGAACGACATTATGTATATTAGACTTAACTTAGACGCTTTATTATACGTAATCCGCCTTACTGAGGCGTTATCATTACGTCTTCAAGAAAAGATTTACGGGATATTATTCTCAATGTAATTTCTTTTGAGGGCAGTAGTTTGTTCACGTATAACTCCGCCCTTCAGTGGCTGATTGGAGTTGGTTAGACGTGAGGCAGCCCTAGCTACATCCACGCGTGGATAGTAGGTTAAGAACTCTCTCAGAGTCGCTTCGTTCTCGGAGGAGCTTCTCTTCGACGGCAACTTTCCGGCAATCCATGAATTGCTTGATTTATACATTCTCTTGTCTATCTAGTGTTACAAGAGATTCAGACTGGGGCAAACATTCGGTGGTTGACTCAGAGAGTGCCGCCGCAGTTGCCGGACCCGAGTGTGGCTGTTATGACGGTTGCCAGTCAAACAGATTGGGATATATACTGATCCCTACGGATTCGAAGTGCCAGGGTCTTTGGGTTCCGCAGTCTTTTAGCTATCAGTTAACTTCCGCGGAATAATGTTTTTTTAGGCTTGCTTTATGTCATTGCATGAACATTATTCAGAAACGCATGCCCAAAATTCCTGTCCTTTAATTCGACAGTAGTGGCGTATCTCCGGAACCAGGGAGGCACTCTTTCGTTTCCGTTATTCAATTTAATGGAAAGAATCCGTCTGTTGGTTATAGTACACCAAGTTCAGTTTTGGTCCGTCATATTCTGGGTCGTCTGATTGTTTTTTCGCACTCCCGTTCTCTTACGGGTCGCTTGTTGCTGTCAGAATGGACTCTCAACAAACAAGTATTCAATCAGATTTGCTATCTATGGGAGCGCCCAATGATGTTTTATTTATGACACAGTTGGCTAATCAATTGCAGACGTATGTGTTGGCTTGTCCAGATCTCTGAGCTAATACTGTTAACGCTCTATTGATCTATAGGACAGAATGATAGGATACGCGTATCCTCCGGCGCTGTTGTTTTTAGCAGGTATTGCTAAGATAAACAACCACAATATATTTTTGTTGATAGCATCTCTATCTTCACAGAGATCATGAGTAATTTACTCTCTTGTCTACTGTGGATCTTAACGTGAAATCTTCCTCTATGTGAGGATCTTTTTTCACTGGGTAAATCGTGTCATTTTTATCACAACCAGCAAGGTCGCAACCTTCATGTTTTCCGTTGTGTGGTCCATATTGCATTGTAAGCACTGTACTGGACGAGCTTTGGACGCGATTTCTTACTATAGGAGATCCTCTTCTTCGCTATTCTATGCGACTAAAGTGGAGGCTCTTCCGTCGTGGTGTAGGGATCATTATGTTCATATGGTTGATCCCTCCATACTACTCATTACTATTTTTTAGTATACTTGTTTCACAAGATCTACTGCAGCCTGTTGTTATTTAGGTTATAGGTTTATGTTACCTCATACCTATGCACTCTACGATAGTTTACAATTGAGTCTTTTGTCTCTTTATCTAAGTCAGTTAGTAACTTTTTGATAAATAGACTTAGAATCTTTAGATTAAATTCCTATACGGATTTTAACTTCAGGTTCTTATTTAGCTAAGTAATCATTTGAGCCTCTGGAAACAGTAGTTTTCAAATTCTGACCTTTTAGACAGTAATTCTGTTGGTTTCTCTTTTACTGTAGAGTCAGTGAGTTTCATGCACTATCGATGGATGATTTTCACTTTCATAGTTTCGGAATCAATACTTCCGTTACTATTTAGGTTGGATTGTTGCATAAGAGTTAGGCTCCTATTATCCGGAACCTATTATTTTAAGGTCCTTCCGTCTTCGTATGGGCATAGGCCTTTACTCTTTCCGGGTACAGTTTATGTATTTATAAACAGATATCTGTTTATTACAAGGGCGTAAGCTTCTTCTGTCTTTGATGTCTAGTAGAAGGACGTTACGCTCCATTTTATTGTTAATGGATTCTATTAACTAGCGTACTGCTTATGGTATATCATTGGCTTAGCAGTTGTGCTTAAGATTTCGGCTCATGAAGTAAGAGTTCTTCTACTTCTTGGGCTTACATTAATAGTGTTCTATTATAGATTTTTGAAGGCTGCTCATTGCGCTCAGCCATCCATTCATGAATTTTATCTCAGAAATATCGAGTCCATTTCTGGAGGCCTCTATTGTTAGGTCTATTATCTACTGCTCAGAATGTCATTCACTTAACAGTTGCTACTATAGCTAGGTAGGCTGTCTGTTTCGGCAGTGTCTCCGTTCGGCTGCCCTCTTCGCTCTGGGCTATTTGACCCAGGGCAAGAAAAAGGGGGGGGGAGGGTGTTCCCTTGGGTCACCTGTTTTTACTATGAAAACAAGGGGATACCTCCTCCGGAGTTAGTAATTCTGAGCTGTTTTTAGGATGGTTGTTTAGTGAGATGTTTAAGTTTATAAAATTCATTCAAGTCTTAGTTTTTAAAGTATAGCTTTTGAATATTGCATATGTCAACGGACATGATTATGCAATTCTCACACACTTTTAGGAGTATAAGAGTCTCTATTCTCTAGACTTACTTTATTATTGGCTTACTTTAAAAATTATTAGTATAAGGATTATTGGATATTAATAGAGTACATGGATGTATGAAGCTCAATTTTTGGAAGGTGTTGTATCTTTCTAATCTATCATAAATAAGAAAGATACATGTAAGGCCTATTACTTCTTTTCCCTACAGGGGATGACTCTATTTTATTTTATTGAGCGTATTCCATTTTGCTCTATGTCCTTGGCCCTCCAGCCTTTTTACTATTCAGCTATGTCTGGGTCATTGGTACAGTATAAAAATGTTAAAAAATTTATAGTAATTTATATATTTTTTATACTTACCAATGACCCAGACGGGGATGGCCCTCCCAGGAGTTGGGAACTCTTGCCTCCCCGCTGAGTACATAGCGCTTACCAGGCACTGGTTATTAGAATGATAAATGGCGCCAATTTCGGAACGTCCTTGACACTGCGCATGCGCAGTGGGGGCGAGGTGTGGAGGGCCTCTCTGGACATGTTTTCTTTAGTTTTAGATGCAAATTTTGGGGATTGGGGGGCAAAATTTGTGTTTGGCCCTATATTTTAAGAGTTAGCACCAGCTATGTCTGGGTCATTGGTAAGTATAAAAAATATATAAATTACTATAAATTTTTTAACTTTTTTTTTTATTTTTTGTCTCAAAAACATATCTTAGGACTGCAAATTGTGAGAATCTTGATGAGCTTATTCCAATGAAATGTCATAAGCTATGTTTTCGAGGTAAAATTAAAAAATTTTAATAATTCAATTTGCATATCAATTTTTTCAACTGCTCAATTTGCATATCTGCCCCCGTAATATGCAAATTGAGCAGTTGAAAAAATTAAATTTTTCAAAATATTTTGACCAAACCATATCATGTGACCCCTCATTGGAACAAGCTCATTGAGCCTGTTCCAATGAGGGGTCACATGATATGGTTTTGCCGAAATATTTTGAAAAATTTTAAAAAATGATATTTAAAATAATAAATTTTGATATCGCCTGTGCTGGGTAAAGGGTTAAGTGTTAAGACAGCTGATTATTAGAGTAGGGAGGCTTTGATTTTTCAGACTGAGTTTCAGGAGAAACCCTTGTTTTATTTTTATTTTTATTTTTATTTGTGTTAAGAACTTAAAATCAATAAAATTTCAGTCTCCTTCACGTGGAAAAAATCTGCAATAACTTGTATGTCACCACTCAACACAAAATTCCCTGTCTGCATGTATCACCATTGGATTCAGCCTCACTAGGAGATAAGTTACTAAGCATATTCAGTTCGAAAAAATATAAATTAGGGTAATAAATGGATCAAGTTCATCTAATCCATAATGTGTTCTCTTTGTCACATTTTCTCCCCTATTTCTCCAGAATTCTCCCTTATTTCCAGATGAGTCATTAAGGGAGAGAATGTGATAATGAAAACGTCACGTATTTGTCCCTTTGCAAGATAGACTTAGTGATGAGAGTAGACTTAGTGATGAGAGTTCATAGGGTTCCCCGCGGGAACCCAGGAAGTGAAGCAGTGCCTCTTCACTGCTGTCAACAGGCTCTGTTTTACTGGTAAAATAGGACTCAGTCACCAGTGCTTGGGAGGTTCAAACCCTCTCTAAAATGGGCAACATGGCTTATTAATGCTCACCCCTGGTCTTGAGTTGATACTCATGTTGTGGTCATGATTAGCCATTGTGCAAAAATATGTGACCTTAAACACCAATAAATAAATAAATAATCCATAGGGTCAAATAGTTCAGCCTGAAAATAAGCAAGCTGTCATTTGCAGAATGAGATCCCCAGAGTGTGAATTTGCTGATGCTATCCCATGCATTGGGCCAATTAATCCTCTGGGTTCCTATTTTTGTTTAGGTTTAAGACCCTGATTCAGATTGATGTTCTGAAATTTAGTAAATTTAGTGATTTTGCTGAAGAATTAAAAATTTTGTATTCAGTACCCTCTAGAGGTACTAAGATTAATCCACATAGGTTGTATCAAGGGGCTTCATAGGGGAGCTCTACATTTTATTTATGATCAACTGAAGAAAAGGCATGATGCCTAGATTATTTTTGTCACTCCTGAGGGACTCAAGGATTGACAGTGTAGCCTATGGAGATGGCTTGCTTAATGTAGACTCATTCTTGGACTCTGTTTAAATTGTGTTCTGTACAAGATGAGCGCTTCAGGCCCCGTGGGGCCTCTTGTTTGATGAGTCTTATGTTTTGATTTTCCAGTTTGCTGTAAAAACTGGAACCGAACAAGAAAACAAAAAAATTGCCCAGCTCTGCTGTTTTTGTCTAGTATTCAAATAATACATTTTATCTTTCTAGATGACCATGAAAAGCTACTTTCAGAATACAAACAAATTCATATAGAACATCTACAACTTAAAGAACAGTATGATGACTTGAAGGAGAAGCTCACATTCTTCACAAAGGTAGCTATATTAAATTTCTTTTATCAAAATATTTTTGTACCATATGTCAGAACACTGAGAATTGACCCTACCCTTTACTGACCCTAACCCTACCCCCAATTCTAAACCCCACTCTAGACTAATGAAAATTCAATATGTTCCTAGTCTATTTTAACTAAAATGCATGTCCTTTGTATTAAAACAACTTTTTGGGTGAAAAATGTTTGGGGTGGTAGCAAACCCTAACCCTACCCTTTACTGACCCTAACCCCACCCCCACCCCCAACTCTAAACCCCACCCTAGAATAATGACATTTAACTATGTGACTAGTCACATAAATTGCGGTAGTCACCTAACCCCCATTTCTACCAACAAATTGCCACCTAAACCCCATATGTCTGCCCGGACAGTCTGTCCGTCTGTCCATCAACAATTCAATACGGCTCAGGCTAGAGGCCGTATTTATGAACTGACCTTTACGAAACTTCTTGAGTACCTTTGTTATCACTGTGGAATGAGAACGAGTGGTTTTGGGTGCGGTCCAAAATTCAAGATGGCTGCCAGCAGCTACAGTGTCATTGACACTTTCATTTTTCTATCTGATGTACAATTATCTTTTTCAGTCTGTATAAATTTTTATGTAAAGAACAATTAGCAGGGTTCTTATGGGTCCTGGAATTCTAGAAAAGTCATGGAATTTTAAAAATAATTTTCTAAGTCTGAAAAAGTCATGGAAAATGAAATAGATAAAAGTTTGGGAAAAATCATGGAATTTTATAAATGTATGATCTTATACATACATGATGCTGTCACACAAATTTCTATAAAAATTAGGGGTGTAGTTTAAATTTTTTCGATACAGACACTTAAAATTGATAGATTGATTTCTGTATAAAAACAATACAGTGATATTTCATACAGAATGAGTGCCCTTTGATTGATTCATGCACCATGTGTCTTGCTTGTCACATGTTGAACATTCTGTTTCCCCCTCATTGTTTACATTATTGTGAAATCATTGTTGTTTTGTTGATAAATGCATTGGTAGTTGGTTCTTTTTAGCTCACCTGACTGAAAGTTATTGTGAGCTATTGCCATCACTTGGTGTCCGTTGTCCGTCTTTCATCGCCCATCGTATGTTAGCTTTTACAAAACAATCTGATTCATTTCATACTAGCATGGTTTCCGCTAGGAATAAATTAGTGGGTCCGGTAGGAGGGAAATCACAGATTGCCTGGTGCGACTATGGTTCATGCCAGGCGAAGAAAAGTTTAGAATTGAACTCTGCATCTGAAATGGTGATTCATGTTTTAGTGTGAATGATTTTGTGAGAATAATTATATCGAATCATCGGGGAAACACCCAAAGCTATTGCTGTTTCTTTGCTACAGGCGGCATGTGACATCTTACCTGATCGGCAAACGGTGGAAAATACAGGGTTCGTACGTGGGTCTGGAAAACTGGAAAAAGTATGGAAATTTGGGGCGGTTTGGAAAAGGTCTGGAAAAGGTTTGAAAATATGTGTGTCGAGCCTTGGGGTCTTGAAAAAGTATGGAAATTACTGTTTTTAACAAAGGTTTAAGGTGTAATCATTCTGAGTAAAAAGAACCAGCATACAAGAATTATTATTTGTCAACGCCCCGCATTCGATAACAGAAAAATTCGGATCGGAAAACTTCGCACATTTTCAATGGAATACAACCGAGATATCACAGGTGTTTCAAAGCCGAATGCAGCTCGGAATTACGGAGAATTCCGAAGGTCAAGTCACATGTGCACTGTGTTTTATTGTCTTTGAAATTTCCAACGTGAAGGTCATTTGTTATTTTTGTATTTGTTTATCATGGGGAAGTGTGTTTTTTCACTGAAATGGGAAACAGACCCTAGATTCAAACAATGGATATTTTTATACTGTACCAATGACCCAGACATAGCTGGTGCTAACTCTTAAAATATAGGGCCAAACACAAATTTTGCCCCCCAATCCCCAAAATTTGCATCTAAAACTAAAGAAAACATGTCCAGAAAGGCCCTCCACACCTCGCCCCCACTGCGCATGCGCAGTGTCCAGGACGTTCCGAAATTGGCGCCATTTATCATTCTAAGTTTGGCCCTTCATCAGTTAACATCTGACTGATCTTTGTGCTTTTAAATCTCAGTTTAAATGATGCCAGACACATAAATATTAGTGAAATGGTGATTCTAAGGAGGATAGAAAAGGAGGAGAGGAAAAGAATGTGTGACAGAATATTATCAGGGCTGTAACTTAAAATTTTTTAATGAAATTATGTTAAGTTACCTATTTTCGAGGCAGCAGCCATTTTGTTGTCATTCTGATTATTTAGTTACACTGTTTTTTCAAGTGTTTTTCCTCTCTCCCTGTCCTTTAAGTTCCCCCTTGCTATTCTCCCATGCTTTTGGCATAGTTTCTGTAATTATTATTACTAAAATTTCTTGGGAGTTTTAGCTTAATAACAGAATGAATTCTGTTCTTTCCCCATGTTTACGTCTTCACCTACGGGTGGTTAGGCGTTGTGTTCTGCATCTACCATCTGATGTTCTGCAGTTTCTTCCCTGGAAGTCTCTGTTTTGCATCAGATGGTGTATTTTTGGTAACTGATTTCGGGCCTGGGTGCCTGGAGTCTTATTTTAGTGTTTTTACACTCATTGTTTACATTTACAACAGCCCTCTGTGTGAGGGGGGGATTTCTAAATAATAATATCTTTATGTTATTTTAATCATAACTAGATACATTATTATTGTTCGTAAGTGTTGAATAAATTGTTTAAAATATTTTTAAAATTTTTGTCCACACTTAGGCTTGGGATCCATTGGGGCTCAACGTTACTTTTCAGAAACTTGGGCTGTTCTGAAAAAATATTTTTTCAAAATATTTTGATTTCAATTATTTTTTCTATATTAATGGATCATATTATTATTATGTATTTGATTGCCAGGGGTTAGTGCGAGTACCAGGACTTGTTTTCTTTTCTCATTGAAAGGATATTGATCAATTGTTTTAGGAGGAAGTCTTCCTCTGACCTTATTATCATTCTATATGTGGTCAGTGTACTCGCATTAACTCCTGTTTTGTATCGTATGATTTCGATGACAATATGGGAAGCGTATGTCACGGTATGTTGTTGGGGATTTGGACACTCCGGTCCTTTCCCCGCAGGGTCACTCTACTTTATCAATTTCTATTTCAGACGATCAAGATTAGGGTGATGTATCTGTGATGTCTTCCAACAGTGTGCCTCCGTCGTCACAATTAATGAAGGGCTAGCGGAAAAGTGCTCATGTAATACGCCAATTGCCTAAGAGGACCCTAGTAGGTTCGACGGCCTTTGACGTCCGCTAGCTCGCCTGGTGTAGCGTCCATTCACCGAATGGTTCGGCAGCCGGGTTCGTCCGTTGCGGTCTAGAAGGAATTTTGGGGTGATGCGAGCACTATAAAATTAACTTAATGCACACCCAGTGACGGCGGATCGGAGGGAGAACGGAGGAAGCCTTTTAGTCCGGTTCATAGCTCGTTCCGGTCCATCCGGACGGCAAGCGAGAGAGGCCCCTCTCTCGTTCAACAACATCTGGCCCCAGATGTTGTGGTACAAATGTGTTGTTAGCGGAGCATACGTCCGTCGCTCGGGACGCTCCGTTGTATAGGCAGTCCGCTGAGACTGCTAAGGCTTCCTCTTCTCATCAGCGCACACGACCGCACCTTGGCTGCGTGACCGCCGATATATTACCAGCTTCGCCGATCAAGGATTCTTCGGCGACCAGGTCACACCATCCGGCAGCCAGGGATTCGAGACCGATGGACTCCGGACGTTCGCATAGGAAGTATGCGGGAGCCATCTGATGCGGAGCTGCCCTCGGTGAAGCACCGATAGACTGCGCCTCCGCAGGTCTCGACGCCGGACATTCTTGTGCACATAGCACAGCTTATCGCAGCATCCCAGCAGCCGACAGAAACGGTGTCGGATCGAGAATTATCCGACAGCGCTGGGTCGGTAGCCGGGGACTCGAGGCCTGCAGACTCCGGACGTTCACATAGGAAGTGTGCGGGAGTCAACGTACACGGAGCTTCCAGCGGCAATGCATCGTAAGTCCGCTACGGCACAGGCCTCGGGAACGGACGTGCTTTCCTTAATAGCACAGTTTATCGCAGCATCCCAGCATCAACTGAATCTGTCGCATATATTTTATCCGACGATGCTGGGTCGGGACGCTCCGCGGAAGCGGGTACGGACGTCCGAAAGTTTCATCCGGTCCGACGGGATACCGAAAGGGATTCGGTGGATTTCAAGCTTTCCCTTTCGGAACAACATATGCTGCGATGCCGGATAAGAAACTGATAGCGTCGGTGGACTTAGAAATTTTTGGTTCGGTTCAGGGACATCGTCCCTCAGTTCCGACATAATCCAATAATGTCACACAAACTTTCGAATTATTGAACGACGCTATATATATTATTATTTTATGCTTGCTATCCAAGCATTTCTGGTTTCTTGTTCGAAGAGTTATGGAGATGTCTTTCAAAAGTGTGCCTCTGTCGTCATAGTTAATGAAGAGTTAGCGGCAATAAGTGCTCATGGAATATGTCTATCGCTTACGGAATGACATTCGCTAGCTCACCCGGTGTAGCATACATTCATCGAATGGTTCGGCTGCCGGGTTCGTCCGTTGCGGTCTAGGAAGGAGATTTGGGTGATGCGAGCACTTTAATTACTTTAGTACTCACCCAGTGACGGCAGATTGAGGACAGATCGGAGGAAGCCAACAACATAGGGGACCGCATGTTGTGGTTCAGATATTTTACATTCGGAGCATATGTCCGTTGCTCGGGACGCTCCGTTATATTGACAGTCCGAGAGACTGTCTTTAATGCTTCCTCATCCTCACAGCAGGGCACACGACCGCACATTGGCTACGTGACCTCGAGTATCCGATCAGTTTCGGCATTCAGTGATTCCACAGCGAATAGGTCGCGCCATCCGGTAGCCAAGGGACACGAGGCCTATACACTCCGTTCGCTCGCATATTGGAAGTATGCACGGGGTAACGATCTCGGAGCTTCCTGCGGCAATGCATCGTAAGACCGCTGCTCCTCAGGCCTCGGTGACAGACGTGCTATCCGAGTTAGCACAGTTGTTTCGCAGCATCCCAGCAATTGACGGTTTCTCGGTCGAATCAGGAATTATCCGACGGCGCTGGGTCGGTGCGGTCCGCGGTTGCATCAAGCTACGGACGACCGAACGCTTTATAGGGTCCGACAGGATGGCGAAAGGGATTCGAAAGATTTCGAGTTTTCCCTTTAGTAGTATCGGAAGATGCCTTTCATATCTTCTGGCATTTCTTCCAGTGATTATTTTTCGGACTTCATTGCTGCGATCTTGGATAAGAGACTTATAGCGTCATTGGACTCGGATTTTTCGATCGGTACAGGGACTTTGTCCCTGACTTACCGACGCAGTCCAATATTGTCATTACAACATGTGTTTTATTTTTCGACGCTATATATTATATATATATATACAAGCCTGCTACTAAGCATGATAGTTTAGTTTCTTGTCCGCGTGGCTCATTTCTGCCATTTTATCTTTTTTACATATAGTTTATTTTGGCAGAGCAGGGCAAACCGAGAGTTCATATGCGTCTAGACGGTGTGATTAAAGACTGCATATATTCTTTTTCGCCGTTTATGTCTTTTCCAATTTCAATATTGGGAACGACATTATGTATAGTAGACTTAACTTAGACGCTTTATTATACGTAATCCGCCTTACTGAGGCGTTATCATTACGTCTTCAAGAAAAGATTTACGGGATATTATTCTCAATGTAATTTCTTTTGAGGGCAGTATTTTGTTCACGTATAACTCCGCCCTTCAGTGGCTGATTGGAGTGTTTAGACGTGATGCAGCCCTAGCTACATCCACGCGTGGATAGTAGGTTAAGAACTCTCTCAGAGTCGCTTCGTTCTCGGAGGAGCTTCTCTTCGACGGCAACTTTCCGGCAATCCATGAATTGCTTGGTTTATACATTCTCTTGTCTATCTACTGTTACAAGAGATTCAGACTGGGGCAAACATTCGGTGGTTGACTCAGAGAGTGCCGCCGCAGTTGCCGGACCCTAGTGTGGCTGTTATGACGGTTGCCAGTCAAACAGATTGGGATATATACTGATCCCTACGGATTCGAAGTGCCAGGGTCTTTGGGTTCCGCAGTCTTTTAGCTATCAGTTTAACTTCCGCGGAATAATGTTTTTTAGGCTTGCTTTATGTCATTGCATGAACATTATTCAGAAATGCATGCCCAAATTCCTGTCCTTTAATTCGACAGTAGTGGCGTATCTCCGGAACCAGGGAGGCACTCTTTCGTTTCCGTTATTCAATTTAATGGAAAGAATCCGTCTGTTGGTTATAGTACACCAAGTTCAGTTTTGGTCCGTCATATTCGGGGTCGTCTGATTGTTTTATCGCACTCCCGTTCTCTTACGGGTCGCTTGTTGCTGTCAGAATGGACTCTCAACAAACAAGTATTTAATCAGATTTGCTATCTATGGGAGCGCCCAATGATGTTTTATTATGACACAGCTTGCTAATCAATTGCAGACGTATGTGTTGGCTTGTCCAGATCTCTGAGCTAATACTGTTAACGCTCTATTGATCTATAGGACGCAATGATAGGATACGCGTATCCTCCGGCGCTGTTGTTTTAGCAGGTATTGCTAAGATAAACAACCACAATACATTTCTGTTGATAGCATCTCTATCTTCACAGAGATCATGAGTAATTTACTCTCTTGTCTACTGTGGATCTTAACGTGAAATCTTCCTCTATGTGAGGATCTTTTTTCACTGGGTAAATCGTGTCATCTTTATCACAACCAGCAAGGTCGCAACCTTCATGTATTCCGTTGTGTGGTCCGTATTGCATTGTAAGCACTGTACTGGACGAGCTTTGGACGCGATTTCTTACTATAGGAGATCCTCTTCTTCGCTATTCTATGCGACTAAAGTGGAGGCTCTTCCGTCGTGGTGTAGGGATCATTATGTTCATATGGTTGATCCCTCCATACTACGCATTGCTAGTTTTTAGTATACTTGTTTCACAAGATCTACTGCAGCCTGTTGTTATTTAGGTTATAGGTTTATGTTACCTCATACCTATGCACTCTACGATAGTTTACAATTGAGTCTTTTGTCTCTTTATCTAAGTCAGTTAGTAACTTTTTGATAAATAGACTTAGAATCTTTAGATTAAATTCCTATACGGATTTTAACTTCGGTTCTTATTTAGCTAAGTAATCATTTGAGCCTCTGGAAACAGTAGTTTTCAAATTCTGACCTTTTAGACAGTAATTCTGTTGGTTTCTCTTTTACTGTAGAGTCAGTGAGTTTCATGCACTATCGATGGATGATTTTCACTTTCATAGTTTCGGAATCAATACTTCCGTTACTATTTAGGTTGGATTGTTGCATAAGAGTTAGGCTCCTATTATCCGGAACCTATTATTTTAAGGTCCTTCCGTCTTCGTATGGGCATAGGCCTTTACTCTTTCCGGGTACAGTTTATGTATTTATAAACAGATATCTGTTTATTACAAGGGCGTAAGCTTCTTCTGTCTTTGATGTCTAGTAGAAGGACGTTACGCTCCATTTTATTGTTAATGGATTCTATTAACTAGCGTACTGCTTATGGTATATCATTGGCTTAGCAGTTGTGCTTAAGATTTCGGCTCTTGAAGTAAGAGTTCTTCTACTTCTTGGGCTTACATTAATAGTGTTGCTATTATAGATTTTTGAAGGCTGCTCATTGCGCTCAGCCATCCATTCATGAATTTTATCTCAGAAATATCGAGTCCATTTCTGGAGGCCTCTATTGTTAGGTCTATTATCTACTGCTCAGAATGTCATTCACTTAACAGTTGCTACTATAGCTAGGTAGGCTGTCTGTTTCGGCAGTGTCTCCGTTCGGCTGCCCTCTTCGCTCTGGGCTATTTGACCCAGGGCAAGAAAAAGGGGGGGGGGAGGGTGTTCCCTTGGGTCACCTGTTTTTACTATGAAAACAAGGGGATACCTCCTCCGGAGTTAGTAATTCTGAGCTGTTATTGGGATGGTTGTTTAGTGAGAAGTTTAAGTTTATAAAATTCATTCAAGTCTTAGTTTTTAAAGTATAGCTTTTGAATATTGCATATGTCAACGGACATGATTATGCAATTCTCACACACTTTTAGGAGTATAAGAGTCTCTATTCTCTAGACTTACTTTATTATTGGCTTACTTTAAAAATTATTAGTATAAGGATTATTGGATATTAATAGAGTACATGGATGTATGAAGCTCAATTTTTGGAAGGTGTTGTATCTTTCTAATTTATCATAAATAAGAAAGATACATGTAAGGCCTATTACTTCTTTTCCCTACAGGGGATGACTCTATTTTATTTTATTGAGCGTATTCCATTTTGCTCTATGTCCTTGGCCCTCCAGCCTTTTTACTATTCAGCTATGTCTGGGTCATTGGTACAGTATAAAAATGTTAAAAAATTTATAGTAATTTATATATTTTTTATACTTACCAATGACCCAGACGGGGATGGCCCTCCCAGGAGTTGGGAACTCTTGCCTCCCCGCTGAGTACATAGCGCTTACCAGGCACTGGTTATTAGAATGATAAATGGCGCCAATTTCGGAACGTCCTGGACACTGCGCATGCGCAGTGGGGGCGAGGTGTGGAGGGCCTTTCTGGACATGTTTTCTTTAGTTTTAGATGCAAATTTTGGGGATTGGGGGGCAAAATTTGTGTTTGGCCCTATATTTTAAGAGTTAGCACCAGCTATGTCTGGGTCATTGGTAAGTATAAAAAATATATAAATTACTATAAATTTTTTAACTTCTCAGGACAAAACTTTGAATAAAAAGGCAATGTGCACAATATGCAGAAAATCATTTGACGTATCGAATATGGGCGAAGCGGCCCTTCTAAGTCACATGGCAGGTAAAAAACACGCTGCCTTAGTGAAAATGAAACAACAACAAAATCATATGGAAGGATTTTTTTCCGAAGCTACGAGAATAGGTAAGACTCATCTGACACCTGGCAATGATCTTCACTGTCACGGTGTTTCTTCAAAACAAAAACTTGACGCATTGGAAGTGTCTCACGAACATAGTCATGGAGCCACTGGCACTGGGGGCGTTTCAACCCTTGGAGACTTTGTTACCGACAAGAGTGTTTTAACAGCAGAAATTTACTGGACTTTGAATATGATGGAAAAACACCATTCTTACAAGAGTTGTCAGGGTGTTTCTGACGTATTTCGCCTCATGTTTCCTGATAGTCAGATTGCTTCAAAATTTTCTTGTTCAGAGACAAAATCACGCTATCTTACAACATTTGGAATTGCTCCCTATTTTTCAGAGTTGATGCTTTCAAAGATTAAATCTGAAAACCAGTATGTTCTATTATTTGACGAAAGTCTGAACGATTATTTGCAGTCAAAACAGTTTGACGTTCATGTTCGTTTTTGGGAAGGAAATTGCATCAGAACTCAGTATTACACATCATATTTTTTGGGCCATGCTTGTGCTGATCATGTTCATGACAAGTTGAAAGAGTGTTGTGAGTCAATTGGACAGAGAGGTATTTTACAACTTTCAATGGATGGTCCGAATGTCAATTGGAAGGCTTTTAATCAGTTATCAAAAAGTATTGATGAAGAAAATGGTCCAAATCTTTTAAATATTGGAAGCTGTGGGTTACATATAATGCACAATGCATTCAGAGCCGGAAGCTTGGAGACTGGTTGGAATATTGAGGAAACATTCAAGTCATTGTACTGGCTTTTTCATGACTCCCCGGCACGCCGTGAAGATTTTACCAGTATTACTGGCTCAAGTGTTTTTCCAAAACAGTTCTGTAAACACAGATGGATTGAAAATGTAGGTGTGTGCGAACGAGTGTTGGAAATTTGGCCTAATATTAAGAAGTATGTCAAAGAATTAAGCTCATCTTCAAAAAAATTCACGAAGCCTAAAAATAAATCATTTGACTCTGTTTCTTCTTCGTGTGACGACCCATTGTTTGAAGTGCGGACAAACATATTTTTATCAATTGCAAGAGATGTAACTCCTTTCTTGTTAAAATATCAAACCGACAAGCCTATGTTACCCCTTATGTGTGAAGACTTGTTAAAAACAATGACCTGTTTGCTTGACCGTATTATTAAACATGATACTATGAAATCTATTACCTCCATAACAAAACTGATAAATTTTGATATCACTGATACTTCATATCATAAAAAGACAGCAAATATCAACATTGGATTTATTGGAGAAAAACTGCTTGAAAATTTAAAAACTGAAAAGAAGCTTTCAGAGAAAGCTCTCTTTGGTGTCAGATCAGATACTCGTTCTTTTGTAATAAAACTTGTTACCAAATTTTTAGAGAAAGCTCCAGTTAGGTATGGCTTAGTCAGGAATCTTGGCTGGTTAGTGCCAAAACACATTGTTGAACAATCCGAGTTCTGTGTTAAACAACTCAAGTCGACTCTGAAAATAGTAGAAGAGTCAGGACACATTCTTGAATCCCAGTGTGACACAGTTTTAAAGGAATACAATGACTTTCTGATGCAAAAAGCTAATTTTGATGACTTTAAATCATTTAATGAAGCAGAAAAAAGACTTGACAACCTATTTTATGCTCATATTGCTAACAATACAGATTTTACACAACTCTGGCAGCTTACAAAAAAAATTCTTGTACTGTCCCATGGACAGGCCTCTGTGGAGAGAGGCTTCTCTGTCAATAAGGAAATTATTGTTGAAAATATGTCAGAAAAAACTGTTATTGCTCAGAGAATAATAACTGATCACTTGAAACATGCTGGTGGTGTCAAAGGGGTAACAGTTAACAAGAAACTATTGCAATCTGCTGCTGCAGCAAGGCAAAGATATCATGCTTTTCTTCATGATGAAAAACAGCATAAAGTTGAGAAGGAAAAAGGGAATAAAAGGAAATCTCTCTTGAATGAAATCGATGAGTTGAAAGCAAAAAAGAAACGTGTTGAAGGAAACATGAACTCTCTTTTGAAAAGTGCAGATGATTTTTCAGATAAAGCGGAGCATACAGGAAAGCTGTCTTTCATATCTAAATCGAATGCCCTTCGACGATCGGCAAGAGATAAAGAGGTTGAACTAAAAAATCTCGATGAAGAAATTGACAACAAGCTAAAAGAATATAAAAACTGATTTTTGTTCATGGTGATCTCCATTTGATGCATGTTAAAGAGTTGGATAATTGGTGTTACTACAGTTGCAGTTTGTTTTCTCATTTGATAATTCATTTCTTCAGTTTCATTTGGATCATTGTTACATAATGTTTATGCTATAAACTGCTTAAGAAGCTTTTCAAACTACATGCACATAGCTTGTGTATGTTGAAGGATTATTACTGTTAGTGTGGATAATTTCTGAAACTATTTCAAGTAGAATATATTCTGGCACACAGACTGTCTTGTGGTAAGTTAGACATTTTTACTCTTATGATAAAACAATGTCAAGAAATTTTTATTTAATCTTGAAGTCCATATGTTGTCCAGAACTACCCATTCGTATAACAACAAACCAAGTGCTCTCTAAGAGAGAACTTGCTTTATTGTTATATGGGTGGGACACATTCCTTATAGATGTATGCTGAACACCGTATGAAAACAGATTTTCAGCTGTAGGGATTGTACATTTTCATTGGCTGAATACATACATGTTTGCAGCTAATTAACATGTAGAATCACTGCCAGTTTAGCTACCAGTACCACTTTGTTAGCATATATGTACATGTAGTAATGAACTTTCAAGGGTTGCGGGCCCTAGATTCCACTTGAGACGGTGCCTGTGCCTTCGGTTTTGATGGTAAATGATGTGATTTGAGTCTGGAAAAATGGTACGTCAGGTCTGGAAAAGGTATGGAAAAAGTATGGAAATTTTTGGTCAAAAAAGTGTAAGAACCCTGAAAATAGTGATAGTTTCCGAATGACACTCAACAATCTTAAGCTGCAGAATGCCAATTCCGGAAACAGTGCTCCCAAAGTGTGTCAACTTTGTTGGGAGAATGACCGCATCTTGACTAGAATTTTATGGTGTCATGTTGTTTGTTTTTTTCGACCAGATTTTATGCTTATCAGTAAATGATCGGCGGGGGGAATGGGTCCAGTTGATGGACCTTCGGCCGTGGTAGCGGAAACCCTGATGCAAGGTTCAGATTGTCCACACTAGAAGGCCTGATTCATCCAAAGTATTTGTATCTTTCAAAATACTGTTCAATAATGTGTCTTTCCTTGTTTAATCCTGACAAGACCAACTTGCCCATTGTGTTCTGTTGTTTTAAATTTGGATCGTTCTCTTGCTACCTCCCAATCTTACCTTCACAGACCTTGCAATGATTGTTTTTCAAACTGTTCAAGTGGTTTGTTTTAACATTCACTATTATTAACAAAAGTTATTAAATATTGGCTACATCAGATTTGAAAGAATTTGAGATGGGAAGATAGGTGTATTATTGTAAGCATGCACAGTTTATAACATTGAACATTTTGACTATCATTTAATCCTGGGAATGGGAATTTTGTGGTTCTTGTTTTTGAAAGTCAGTCACGATATCGGGGATTTTGCAGTTCTCATTTCTGAATATTAGTCCCAATACCTCGGAAATTCATAGGACAGAAGCAGAAAGCAAAGGTTGCATTCTGAATGCGTTTATTAATTTCCCAGGCTTTAGCACTGATTTTCAGAACCGGTAAACAGAAAATTCCTATTCAAAAGATTAAACAGTACCTCCATTTGCATTGCTGGTCTCAGAAAAAAGTGATATTCACCGTAAACTCAAACTATAATATGCAATCATTGACGTCATGGTCTATGAATTTCCCAGATATCATGATTGACTTTCAGAACCTGGTGCCGCAGAGCTGTGAAATTCCCATTCCTGGTCTTAAACCTTAATTTTGACCAATGGCTTTGTTGGGGGGATTTATGACTTGGAAGTTTCGCTTTAAAAAACCCAAGGGATTCCCTGTATTTTATCAGTTATTTCAAAGGGATTGGCTGTTTGTATCAGCACGCTGATGTCATAATACAGTAAAACCTGTCTTGAGAGACCACTGTCTTGAGACCACCTGTCTTGAGAGACCACATCTTACAGGCACTGATTGGTTTTACTCTATAATGGACCTGCTATGGGAGACCACCTGTCTTGAGAGACCACCTGTCTTGAGAGACCACTGTGACCTGGTACCAACTTGAATTTTTATGCCATAATAGACCTGTCTTGAAAGACTGCCCCTTTGAAGACTGAAACCATGACAAAAACTTTTTACCTGTCGAGGAATTGGAAAATCCATTGTGGTTATGCTAACATAATTAAAAGTATTAAAAGTTCTTAACTGAGTTTCAATTGCTAATTCATTAAAGATTGAGATGTTTTTATAAGACCCCTGTGAAAAGATTAGGATTATTGCTGAATAAACAATTTCATTCATACCTGAAATGTGACAGATAGGACTAAAAATAATTGAAGATTTTCAACGCTAATTTATTTTTATAATTTTTAGCTCACCTGACTTTCAGTCAGGAGAGCTAGTGATCACTCACCGTCCGTCGTCCGTGAACATGGTGTTTCCGTCTTCTCCTCCCAAACCGCTGAACCAATTTAATTGATATTTGAGATAATAGTTTGTTATGACATCGCAATTTGATTTTGTTCAAATCAAGTTGCCTCGCCTGTGGGTAGGGCCACACCCAAAAAGTGTGCTGAAATCTTAAAAAATCTTCTTCTCATGAACCAGCAGTAGCAGAGACTTGATATTTGGTGTGCAGCTTCCTTTTGAGGTGTAGACTCAGATTTGTTCAAGAGAAGTTTGTGGGGCTATACTTGGCGTCGTTATGGGAGGGGCAAAATTTTTGGCCCCGCCCAAAATTTCTATTTTCCAAACCGAGAGGCTGATTTGAACCAAATTTTATGTGAGGGCTTATTGGGTCATAAGTACCTAATTTATGCTGATTTTTTTTTTCCCGTAGCCCCATGGGAACCGCAGGAGCTAAAAATAGAAAAAAATTAAAACGCCCATATCTCCAAAACTGCACGGCACCGAGAATTTTTATTTGGTGTGAAGCTTCCTTAGGACCAACAGAAAGAATTGGTAAAAAAAAATTGCCATCGGTTTTATCATAGGGTACAGTTTCGGGACTTTGAAAAAGTGCTGAGTCAGCACTTTTTAACACTGTAGGCAATGGAAAAAACATTAAAAAATCTTCTTCTCCAGATCCAGCAGGCAGAATCTTTTGATATTTGGTATGCAACATTGGAGGGTGGATCTGATTCAAGTTTGTTCAAATCGGCCCCCTGGGTTCATATTTGGGCTCAGTATAGGAGCCCGATTTCGAACTTAGTGCATTTCAGGCAAATTTCTTAAAAAATCTTCTTCTCCAGATCCAGCAGGCAGAATGTTTTGATATTTGGTATGCAACATTGTGGGGTGGATCTGATTCAAGTTTGTTCAAATCGGCCCCCTGGGTTTATATTTGGGCTCAGTATAGGAGCCCAAATTTAAACTTACTGCATTTCAGGCAAATTTCTTTGAAAATCTTCTTCTCCAGATCCAGCAGGCAGAATCTTTTGATATTTGGTATGCAACATTGTCGGGTGGATCTGATTCAAGTTTGTTCAAATCGGCCCCTTGGGTTTATATTTGGGCTCAGTATAGGAGCCCAAATTTGAACTTAGTGCATTTCAGGCAAATTTCTTTGAAAATCTTCTTCTCAAGATCCAGCAGGCAGAATCTTTTGATATTGGGTATGCAACATTGTGGGGTAGATCTGATTCAAGTTTGTTCAAATCGGCTCCCTGGGTTTATATTTGGGCTCAGTATAGGAGCCCAAATTTGAACTTAGTGCTTTTCAGGCAAATTTCTTAAAAAATCTTCTTCTCCAGATCCAGCAGGCAGAATCTTTTGATATTTGGTATGCAACATTGTGTGGTGGATCTGATTCCAGTTTGTTCAAATTGGCCACCTGGATTCATATTTGGGCTCACTATAGAAGCCCAAATTCGAACTTAGTGCATTTCAGGCAAATTTCTTTGAAAATCTTCTTCTCAAGATCCAGCAGGCAGAATCTTGTGATATTTGGTATGCAGCATCCTTAGGGGATGAGATTCAAGTTTGTTCAAGCCATGTCCCTAGGTCCATATTTGGGCTCACTGTGGGAGCTTGAATTGTAACTTTGTTCGAAATGAGGAATTTTCTTAAAAAATCTTCTTCTTCAGATCCAGCAGTCGGAATGGTTTGATATGTGGTGAGTAGCATCCTTGGGGGGGGGTGGGGATTCAAGTGTGTTAAAGCCAAGTCCATGGGTCCATATTTGGGCTCCCTGTGGGAGCCCAAATTATAACTTAGTCAATATGAGGTATTTTTCTTTAAAAATCTTCTTCTTCAGATTCAGCAGTTGGAATGTTTTGATATTTGGCATGGAGCAACCTTAGGGGGCTGAGATTCAAGTTTGTTCAAGCCAAGTCCCTTGGTTCATATTTGGGCTCACTATGGGAGCCTGAATGACAACTTAGTTCAAAATGAGGAATTTTCTTTAAAATCTTCAGATCCAGCAGATGAATGCTTTTGATATTTTTTATGCAGCATCCTTAGGGTGGTAAGATTCAAGTTTGTTCAAGCTATGTCCCTAGGTCCATATTTGGGCTGATTGTGGGAGCTCGAATTGTAACTTGGTTCAAAATGGGGAATTTTCTTTAAAAATCTTCTTCTTCAGATCCAGCAGTCGGAATGTTTTGATATTTGGTGTGCAGAATCCTTAGGGATGTGAGATTCAGGTTTGTTAAAGCCAAGTCCCTGGGTTCATATATGGGCTCCCTGTGGGAGCCTGAATTATGACTTAGTTCAGTATGAGGAATATTCTTTAAAAATCTTTTTTTAGATCCACTGGTCAGAATATTTGGATATTTGGTTTCAGCTTTTCTTAGGAGGAGCAGATGCAACTTGTGGAAATCAATTCTCTGGGTTGATATTTAGGCTACCATGTCAGGTGAGCACCCTCAGGCCCCCTGGGGCCTCTTGTTATAAAAGTCCATTTCAATTTGTTACAAAAACTTCTTAAAAAACAACTACAAAGTAATTACAAAAATCCTTTCTTCTCCATTTCTGAATTTTGTAGTTGGTTATTCACTGACTAGAGAAAACCTGAAACCTGTTATGAGAGACCACCTGTCTTGAGAGACCACTTTTGTGTGGCCCAAAGGGAGGTCTCTCAAAACAGGTTCTACTGTAGCACCTAACTCCCAAAATTGTGCAAACAAAACAATAAATCTAAAGATCTTTTAAATATCAACATGAATCTACTTGGATTCAACAAAACACAGAACAATAAATTGGTAGTGAGGTTAAGTATTAATTTAATTTCAATCAAAGGCAAATTTCTTCTTGAATCCCCACTAGATCACCACCTGCGCATTGCCAGTAGCTAAGAAGTGACTTCTAGTCAAGTCTTGGCAGCCCATTTAGTCAGCCAAGACTTGACTAGAAACCACTGCCAAAGTAAAATGATTATTTTCTGCAGGTCCTTCTCATGACTGGATGTTAAAGGTACCTGTTCTGAGGTCGTAAAAGTTGGAAATGGTTTTTAAGGGTCATGAATTAAGTTCTTTAAGTCTTTATTTACAGAACCCCCAGAATACTTAAATACTGTATTCACATTGAATTGCCAGTGAAAAGAAATCTGTTGAATTTGGCTCTGTTGATACAGATTACATTCTGTATGATGTTTAACATGTTCGCTACTCAATAGTAAGGTAATTACCTCCCTCTGGACTGGACTGGATTGTTACTGCAGACCAGCTATCTAACACAAAAATCCATGCCATAAAATTCATGCGCGAATCCAAATCGATTCACGCATATGATTCTCGCATGGGAAACAATGAGAATCAACTTAGATTAGTGCAAAATGTTCATTTGATTCTTGTTGTGGATTCTTCACTTAGCAATGATGTCTAGTGATGTATTGGCTGCCTGTATAGGTAGCCAAGACTTCACTAGACACCACTGCCACGATACTGTATTTTCCATCAGCCAGATCACCAAACGCCTGTGTGTTGAAACATGTGTTCTACATGCACATGTGTGAGAAACTCGACAAAATGGAAACTGGGTCCATAAAGGGTAAACTCTCTTAAAAAACTATGATGTTTGCCTTTTTCTATGGCATATGTACATGTTGCAGTAAAATAAACTGAGAGCTTATCGAGAGTTTAAAAACAAATATCACCTGGAACCTTATTTGATCTGTACAACATCCCCCGAGGTGAGAAACATATTTACTCGTTTGCGTGTAAGTAACCACAAACTTATGATAGAAAAAGGGAGGCATATGCAACCACCCATCCCCGTAAGTGAACGCTTATGCGCGGTATGCGGCTCAGGTGCAGTGGAAACAAAATGGCACTTCGTTGTGGACTGTAGTGAATATGCATCTCTTAGAGAATGTGCATTTTACAAATTTGAACGTGAATAACAAGAGTTTGTTGAGATGGACACATCCGAAAGATTCATATTCCTGATGAGAAACAATGTGCCACAGCTATGTGGTATCATCTGTGGTATGATCCAGCAATTCTTAAAACAATAACAAGTTTTGTCAATCTGACACCAAAAGGTGACATTAACAATATTATATTACAACCACTATAAGCCTTAATATTTACGTGTGTCATTTTGAATTAGTATTGTTTTATGTTTCTATTTATGTTGATTTTGTATATATAAAGCAATCTGCCTTTGTTCTGGTGTATTTGCTTAATAAATCTTATCTTATGTTGCATGCACTCACAGGGATAAAACACTACTCTCAAATTCAAAATATTTAAGAACTGAAAATTGATTCTCGCAACAGGAGCTCGCGAGAATCGAAACTGATTCTTGTGAATCAAGACAAATTTTAAGGTCTGTAAATCTCATCATCCATGAACTGTGACATGTTCCACACTAAACAAAGATACATGAAAAATTGGATATCATAGGATATTTAAAGATACATAAAATCTGTTTCCCATCTGTACATGTAGAGGCACAGGAAAACAAAATATTCCTTTTCCGGTTATGAACAAGTTAAAAATATCAGTTGCTTACTTTTTATTCCACGTCACCCTATTGCATGTATTAGGAAATGCAACCAAACTATCAGTAGAACATATCAAAATTTGATAAAAATATTCTTAAATGCCACCTAATTTGGGCACACTTACAGTAATTAAGGAATAACATTACTTTTTGGAATTTTAGAGAATTTATTGGTCTTGTAATGAATTTTAGACATTCTGTTATGTTGTTTTAATTAACAGGAAAGTGCTATTGATTTATCTGAACTTGAAGAGGCACTGGTGCTTGTCAAACAGAAGAAACAGAGAGAACAACCGGAATTAGATTTCCTGATGAAAGTGGATGAGGAGAAAGGAAAAGGTAAATATGTTATGTGGTCTTTATGTTCAAGATGTTTAGTTTGTCATAACGAAGGTGAATGTTGAATTTCTTTTTATCACATAATCACCATCAAATAGCTAATTATGGCATATACTTTTCGCTACATGTCTAATACAGGAATGATGTCAGCATAGACGTAACATCGTGACATTGCTTTTCGATGGTAGAATTGAATTAATCTTCTCTTATTTTTCATAAACTGTCTACCGGATACAAATAGCAGCTGGCATTTTTCAAAAAATGTTTCCTGAATAACTCAATACATTCATTTTCTTAACAATATAGCTTATCACCCCTGATCAGAATGCGCTTAACTCATTCCAGTGAGGGTCATAAGCTATGTTTTTGCGAAAAAAAATTTAATTTTACAAAATAAAATTTGGATGACGATTTTTGTGAACAGCACTGACCAGCTTTTGTCATTAGCTAAAAGGTTAAATTACACATGTGATAAAAAGAGTCAAATTTGTCATGATTTGAAAATGAGTGAGTTATTTTCAAAACCTTACCTCTTGTCTCTCAAAATATGATTATGGAAAAATCACTTGAAATGGCAAAAAAAAATCTACCATTGAAATTTTAAACCTCCAGTAAGTCGTCCGAGCCGAGTAGTTTATTTTAGTGAATTTCATTTGTTGAACATTTAGTGTGGGATTTTCCATTTTTAAATCAATTGTTTGCAAATTATATTGGTAGGGTTAAACTTGACAATCTTCCTTTAAATTTTACAGATGCCTCCAAGAAATTGTTAGAATTGCAAGCTGAATATGCAGAAACAGTTCACGAACTTGAAAAGACTAGAAACATGTTAGTTGTGCAACACAAGATAAACAGAGATTATCAGCAAGAAGTAAGTAAACCTGTGGCACATAACCAGTCTGATCTAAAATGATATTTTGGAATTTGGGTGTGAGGAAAAACACAGATCTGCAAGGCCTAAAAAAATAAAAAATCTGTTTCTCAGGCCCTTCCGGATGGTCCTTTTGGCTGCCGCATGCTCTCTTTTTATAACCAATTTAGCTTAAAAAAAATTAAAATTAAATGGTTTATGTCTGATATTTTACCCAAGTTAAAAAAATTGATGAATTTGTCCCTTGAGTGCAAGAAGGCTTTGCAATGCTTTAGCATTGCAAAGCCTTCTTGCTCTCAAGGGATGAAATACACCACCACCCATGCTATTCTGTAGATTATGAGGCTTAAAACTTGAACCAAGAACACGCATTTTTGATGCCAAAGAAGTAATTACTGAAATAAAAAATAAAATAAAAAACCGCTCGCCCGCATGCAATTTCACAAATAATGGCCTGAGAAACAGAAGATCTACTTTGTGTGGCCCAATGGGTGTTTGGTGTGTGATGGGGAACTCATCGATGGCTTAAGAGATTTGCATGAGATACTCGGCAATTATTGTGTCTGGTTTTTATCTTGCTTAGGGACTGACAGGAAAGGAGTGTGATCACTCTCACTCACCATCACTCTCCTAAACATTTCACTAGGGGAGCAGTTATCACTCGCCTTCATGATATGTGTAGAAATTATGTCTAGAAGGTGAATTTGCTGATGCAATCCCATAAAGTGGGCCAGTTTATCCTCGGGGTACTTCTTTCTGTTTAAGCTTGAGACCTAGATTCAGATTGAGATTCACAGAGGGTAAATTTAGTGATGCTACTCTGCTGTGCAGGGTAGCATCACCAAATTCACCCTCTGAGAACCTTATTTTGCTGATGACAGTCTGCTTATTTTTAGGCTTGTTTACAAAGTGAGCAGTTAGGGAAAAAAATAAAAATTTCAACAAAACCAAATCATGTGACTCCTAATTGGAACGAGTTCTTTCAAACAAGATATGATTGGTTCAATTTTTAGTCCTACAAGTGTAAAAATGGTATAAATGAAGAACTTCTAGATAAAAAAAATGAATTGGGCAGATTTTTAATCTTGAGAAACAAGATTTTTTTGTTAAATGCCCAAATACTCCAGAAAACCTTGTATTATTATGTTACATACTCACACCTGTATCAGTTCCTATGATCTTGGAAGAGGTATGAAAAAGTTAAATATTAACAAGAGATGATTGGATTTTCAGGGTTACTACGGTTTCTTGAATTCCTTGAAGCTTACTGAAATTTGGAAATTTCTTGTCAGTGACCTGCAGTCATTAAATACTGGAACGTTCCTCCATGAAAACCAATAAAAAATATGATATCATGAAATCAGAGGAGATTCATCTTGCCAATATTCAGCTGGCCTCAAAATAAGCTGAATATTGCTGAAATGTGTCCTCTCTGCCTAATAGAATGGGAATCAAGAATTAGGATGTGGAAATGATGGTGATATAACTTTGAAGTAGGAAGTATTGGGTACACGTTGCCTGAGCTGACATCTTCATGTAAATATGTATAGATCTGGGAGGATTGATTTTTCAGATTGTATTTTGGTTTTGTTCGAGCCATGTCCCTAGGTCCATATTTGGGCTCACTGTGGGAGCTCGAATTGCAACTTTGTTCAAAATGAGGAATTTTCTTGGAAAATCTTCTTCAGATCCAGCAGTCAGAATGTTTTGATATTTGGTGTGCAGCATCCTTAGAGGGGTGAGATTCAAGTTTGTTAAAGCCAAGCCCCTGGGTTCATATTTGGGCTCCCTGTGGGTGCTTGAATTATAACGTAGTTCAATATGAGGAATATTCTTTGAAAATCTTTTTTTTTTAGATCCACTGGTCAGAATCTTTGGATATTTGGTATAAGCTTTTCTTAGGAGGGGCAGATGCAACTTGTTGAACTCAACTCCCTGGTTTGATATTTAGTCTACCTTGTCAGGTGAGTGCCCGCAGGCCCCCTGGGGCCTCTTGTTCATTTTGTGTCTGAAAAACATAGGTTATGACCCCTCATTGGAACGAGCTCGATGAGCTCGTTCAAATAAGAGGTCATAACCTATGTTTTTGAGTCAAAAATGAAAAAATAATGAAAATTAAATAGCGATTTTTGTGAATAGCGCTGGCCGGGTTTTGGACGTTATGTTGGGTAAAGGGTTAAAGAAGATCGCAAATTGCAAAATCAAAACATGTTATATCATTTATCCTGCAGAGTTACAATAACCAACTTATAGAAATAATGATGCTGGAAGTCTTGAGACTCTGCTTTTCTGCAGTCTTTTGAATCATTGAGTCATAGCGAACATGCCATCTTGATTTTTAAAAAAAAATGTGATTCCATGGTGACCGTTTCTATATATAAACCAGTTATTCCATGACACAATTGGAAGTTTTAAATGAACCCAGACTTACTAAGATGCACACAGAATTTGGTTATTTGTGTAGTAAATATGGTAACAACAGAAGAACGTTTGCATGAATCCTGCCCATCTCTGAACTTGTCAAATACTTGTCTGTCTGTGTGGAAAAGACAACTTTATGAAATGTCATTTGTGACAGATTAACTTAATTGTTTGCACTGGATTTAAATGTGATTTTTTTTTTTCGTTGAAGTTCTACCGATAATAATATATTCAAATTACAAAATTAAAACAAACAAAAATATAGTACAGGTACTGTGTATTACTACTAAATCATGGTGGGATAGTTTTCCACCTGATGATTATGTTTAATATCAGAAAAGAACACAAGAAGCACTGGCAAATTATCAGCTCAAGGACCACGTGATTAATACTAAATGTTGTTTATCTATTCAGGTGAGCTTGGCAACTTCTAAACTTGAAGAAACAAAGAAGGAGTATGAACTACAGCTGGACCAGTATGCCCGAATGTTAGACATGAGAGCTTCCAGAATCAAGGTATTTGTTCACATTTTCTTTGCTTTGACAGGGATGTTGTCAGACAGGTAATAGGGATACAGATACCCCAGCCCTGGAAATGAAGATCTTACATCCTAACCTATTAGCAGGTTATGCTGTATAACAGGGTGGTAACCTGTAAGAAAAAAAGTGTTGAGATGCTTTTTACATCTTAACATAATTTCATCGATATAATTTGCAACACTTCATTTGATCTCACTTTGGTGAGATTGTGGGCTAGTTTTTGCCATTTATTTTGACAGAAATCCTATTGAGATGTAATCAGCATGCCACCAGGGGTCAGCCTGGCAGCTGATTTTAGGGAGAAGTGACTTCTCCCTCCAGAGACTTTAGGGAGAAGTCAGGGGCCAGGAGGGAGAAGTCAGTGAACATGAAGGAGAAATCAGAAAAAAAAAAAAACGTATATCACATCGTGACAAAATAAATGAACATAGAGGACACAATTGTGGAGAAAAAAATAAATAAAAGTTATACAAACATACATACAGGCACAGAACTAAGTCAGATAGTATATAATAACAAGAATGCAGGTTAAAATTCCCCCCCCCCCCCCACACTCCACAAAAAACTGTGTCATTCATGGTTTCTGAATACCCCTAACTCTTTCCCTAACAGTGATGACTAAGGTTACCATGCAGTTGATTTTGTATTTGCCTCAATGCAGTGGATTTGAAATTTAGCATTACCCATGGTGAGAGTGTTCTTCTCTAATAGAAGGTAAATTCTTTTTAAAAAAATATTTAAAGTGTTTAAAATAAATTTCAAGTTCATATAAGAAGCTAGGTCATTCATGGTTTCTGAATGCCCTAATTGAATTGAAAAGTGTAGTTAAAAAGTTTTTGATATCCTTCGTAAATTAAGCGTTATTAACAATTTGAGTTAATTTTTTTCTTAGGTAAATGACAAAATATTTCAGTTGTCTCCCTTCCGGCTGCGCTGGGTAATAATACACTGTTCAGAAAACTGACAATGTCTGCCAACCATCTTACATTGACACGTGCGATTGGTGCTATGAAGGTCTGCCATTCTTATCCAACCTAATATCTGTGATTTCTTTTGTAGCCTTATTACATTTAACCCCCTTAAAACACAACTTCACAAGTTTTCAAAGAAAAACATTCAATGCAAATTGTGGGGCGAATTTCAATGCAACCAATTTTTCAGTGGAACAGAGCGTAACCGCAAGCAATTTCGATATGGATGAACTGTCTCCAACACAATTTTTTTTGTTTTGAAATGGTGGTTAACTTTAATAAATTCTAATTTACTTGATGCGTGTCTTGTGTGATTCGTTGTTTTTGCTGGCACTTTGTTTTTAAATAGCCATTTTGTTCTGGTTGCTATCAGTTGGGGCGTATTGTTTGAACGACTATACCATTACAATTCTTTTCAGAAATATAAAATTGGGCTAGTTTAGGCTATTTTCATAGCCGTGTGACGGACTTTAACAGCAGCTGTGTTTACTTTTTTGTGAATGCGAAAGCGGGTTTTTTAAAAAAATAAAACATAAGAAAATATAGTAAACTGCCATGTCTCCCAAGGAAGTTTTGGAGGGCGACTTGAATTTTGCCCCCAATGTAAGCCAAGGTGACTAGAGGAATGATAAGCCGACTTCTTCGCCCTAGTCGCCCACTTGGCTGACCCCTGCATGCCACTTTATACATGTGTGGATGCAATGTGTAGCCTTTGAGTCGAGTGTACTCCCAAAAGATTGTTTGGTCTGAGTGGCAGAACTTGCAGGAATAGGAATTTAATCTATGTAGTATTATTTTGTTGTTACCTATGGTTCATTCTCGTATTCTGCAATTGATGAAAAACACACCAAACCTAAACGATCATTCAGAAGTTATTTTGAAGCTTGCCTTCCCGTCAGGGACATTCAGCCTCCACTGCTGGGGAAAAACTTGAAATTGAATGACGAATGACCTGTTATAACAGTATATATACCACATAAATTGACCAATGAGCAGTGATGCAGTAAAGTCACTTTATTACATGCCTGCTATATGAAATCCCCATCTCCAGTAACACTAAACCATGCGGAAAATGAAGATCCGTTCCGCACAATAGTGCCAAACGGAAATCGTTGACAGACTATATTTTTATACTGTACCAATGACCCAGACTTAGCTGGTGCTAACTCTAACAAAACCAGGGCCAAACACAAATTTTGCCCCCCAATCCCCAAAATTTGCATCCAAAACAAAAAGAAATCATGTCCTAAAGGACCTCCATACTACGCCTCTACTGCGCATGCGCAGTGACGCAGACGTCCCGAAATTGGCGCCAATTATCAGCTTTTTTGTTTGGCCCTTCATCAGTCAACATCTCACTGATCTTTGTGCTTGTAAGTCTCAGTTTAAAGGATGCCAGACACGTAATTTTTGGAGAAAATGTGATTCTAAGGAGGATAGAAGGAGGAGAGGAAAAAGAAGTGACAAAAAATAATCAGGGCTGTACTTAAAATTTTTTGATGAAATTATGTTAAGTTGCCTATTTTCGAGGCATGGGCCTCTTGTTGTCATTCTTGCTAATTGTTGCACTGCTTATTCAGTGTTTCCTCTCCCCTAGCCTTCTAAAGTCCCCCCTTGCAATTCTCCCATGCTTTTGGCATATTTTTGAGAAATTTCATTTCTAAAATTTCCTGGGAGAGTTGCTTGGTTACAGAATGTTTTCTGTTATTTTCCCCATAGTTACGTTTTCACCCATGGGTGTATAACGTTTGTGTTCTGCATCTTCCATCTGATGTTCTACAGATTCTCCCCTGGGAGTCTCTGTTTTGCATCAGATAGAGTGTAATTGATGACTGATTCCGGGCCAGTTTTTTCAGTGCCTGGAGTCATGTTTTCTGGTGTTTTTACACTGTTTGTTTTCATTGGCAACAGCCTTTTTTGAGGGGGGCTGTTTGCCTTTGCTGTAGTTTATCTCACTATAAGATACATTTATATTATCCGAAAGTGTTTCATTAATTATTTAATATAAATTTAAAATTTTTGACCACACTTTGCCATCGGATCCATCGGGGCTCAACGTTACTTTTCAGCAACTTGGGCTTCGCTGAAAAAATATTTTTTCAAAATTATTTTGTTTTGCAATTGTTTTTTCATTTATTAATGGATCATGTTATTATGTATCTTTGTGTCAGGGGTTTTTGCGAGTAACTAGGACTTATTGTTGTTCTTTCACAATGAAGGGACGTTGTTCAAATTGTAATAGGAAGAAATCTTCCTCTGACTTTCATGATCATTGTATTAATTGTAGTCAGTGTTCTCGCATTAATCCCTGTCCTATATGTGAACATTGGGATGAGAAACATTGGAAACGTGTGTCACGATATGTTGTTTCTGGAGAAAGAGCGATGCCGGCTCTTTCTCTGCAAGGTCACTCTACTCTCTCAGTTTCTATTTCAGAGGAACCAGAACAGGGTGATGTTTCCATGTTATCTTCTTCAAGTGTGCGTCCGTCGTCACAAATGAATTCAGAGCTAGCGGCAAAAGTGCTCATGGAGATTAGACAAATGTCGTCCGCTAGCTCGCCCGGTGTAGCGTCCATTCACCGAATGGTTCGGCAGTCGGGTTCGTCCGATGGGGTCCAAGAGGAAATTTTTGGGTGATGCGAGCACTATAAACATAATAGATGCACACCCAGTGACGGCGGATAGTAAGCGAGAACGGAGGAAGCCTTTGAGTCCGGTTCCTAGCTCGTCCAGGTCCAGCCGGGCCGCGAGCGAGAGAGGCCCCTCTCTCGTACAACAACATCTGGGACCAGATGTTGTGGTACAAAATGTGTCTTTAGCGGAGCATACGTCCGTCGCTCGGTACGCTCCGTTGTATAAGCAGTCCGCAGAGACTGTTAAGGCTTCCTCTTCTCGTCAGCGCACACGACCGCACCTTGGCTGCGTGACCGCCGATATATTACCAGCTTTGCCGATCAAGGATTCTTCGGCGACCAGGTCACACCATCCGGCAGCCAGGGATTCGAGACCGATGGACTCCGGACGTTCGCATAGGAAAAGTATGCGGGAGCCATCTGATGCGGAGCTGCCCTCGGCGAAGCAGCGAAAGACTGCGCCTCCGCAGGTCTCGACGCCGGACATTCTTGTGCAGATAGCACAGCTTATCGCAGCATCCCAGCAGCCGACAGAAACGGTGTCGGATCGAGAATTATCCGACGGCGCTGGGTCGGTATGCTCCGCCGAAGCATTGGGGGCGGACGACCGGGAACATCATGAGGTCCGACCGGATGGTGAAAGGGATACGGATGACTTAGAGCTATCCCTTTCGGAACAACATAAAGCTGCCGTGGACTTCATCCGGCACTTTCTCCCTCAAGTTGTTCCGTCGGGCCAGACTGCTGCGCTTCCGGACAAGAGAATTATAGCGTCATTGGACTCTGAATTTTTTGAGCGGTTCAGGGACATCGCTCCCGAGTTTCCGTCGCAGTCCAATAATGTTGCAAGAACATTTGAATTATTGAACGACGCTATATTTAAACTTGCTTCCAGGACGGGGAAAGCAGGTTTCTTGTCCGCTAATACTCTCAACCTGCCTTTCATTAATGCAAGGAATAAATTCGATACGGCAGGACAGGGTATACCGAGAGTTCCTCTGCGTATGGACGACGAGGCGGAAGACTTAGAGCTATCATTACCGTCGTCAGCTTCTATTCCAACCGCGGTGTTGGAAACAGCTATTGCGTCTAACAGAGCCAATTTAGATGACTTATCTTACGCAGATCACCTTACTAAGGCGTTATCACTGCGCCTTCAGGGGAAAGAGTTTCAGGATATACAATCCTCTTTAAGATTTCTTTCAAGGGCTGTAGCTTATTCCACGTGTAACTCCGCCCTTTCAGTGGCAAATCTGGAGTTGGTTAGACGTGACGCAGCCCTAGCTACATCCACACTAGTGGATTCTAAGGTGAAGAACTCTCTTAGAGTCGCTTCGGTCTCAGGAGAACTTCTCTTTGACGGCAAGCTTTCCGCTATTTATGATAAAATTACAAAGAAAGCTAAGGATTCTCTGTTGTTCAAATCTGCTCCTAAGAAGTCGGATACAGCAGACATGAATAAGACAGGCACTTCTGGGTCTAATGCGCCCAAGAGAGGTTCCTATAGAGGTTCCGGTGCGTCCTCTTGGTCTTATTCGAGAGACCGTCAGGATAGCGACTCTCGTTCGGGACGTCCTTCAGGCCGGGACAATCGGTCGGACGCCCCGAGGTCGACGGGGCGAGGTGCGGGTCGTGGAAGACGTGGTTTCTCCTACCGCAGGCCTCGCAGGTCCAGGAGGTGATGGCTTAAACCTCTATCGCGTTCCGGTTGGCGGAAGGTTGTCGAGCTTTTCACAAGAATGGGCGTCGATTACGGACGATCCTTGGGTGAGAGGAGTGACTTCGGAAGGTCTAAAGATATCCTTCAAACGAAAGCCTCCATTAACTCGAAGTCCAAAGTGGACTCATCTTCCATCAAATCCGCAGAAAAGAGACGCTCTGTTATCAGAGGTGCAGTCTCTTTTAATGAAGAACGCGGTAGAGGTCGTAGAAAACCAGGAATCTCCGGGATTCTACAGCCATCTGTTTCTGGTTCCGAAACCAGACTGCTCGTTCCGTCCAGTCATAGATTTGAGCTGGATAAACAAGCTGATCGTAGCTCCGAAGTTTTATATTGAGATGATTCGATCGGTCAGAGCGAGTATTCGGGTGAACGATTATGCAACGAGCATAGATCTCAAAGATGCGTACTTTCACGTCATGGTACATCCGACATTCCGAAAGTATCTACGCTTCGCAGTCCTAGGAGTGGTGTATCAATTCCGGGCGATGTGCTTCGGATTGAATCTAGCACCCTGGGCTTTCACTAGGGTAATGAACTCGGTAATGATCTACTTCTGAGCTCATTCGTCTGCAGTAACGTCGGCCTACCTGGACGACATTCTTCAGAGGTACGGTAACGAGTTAACGCTTCAGAACGATGTTCAGAATCTTCTTCTATTGCTCCGACGTCTCGGTTTTATAGTAAACGAGGAGAAGTCGGATCTGGTGCCGTCCAAGTCATTCACTCATCTGGGAATGAGCTTCGAGACGCACAACAATCTCGTTCGTCTGCCGTTAACCAGAGCGAAATTAGTCAGTTGTTACGCTCGCTATTGTCTGCACGCAGACAAAGTCACGGCGAGAGAATTTATGAGACTGATAGGTCTGTGCGGAGCCGCCGCGGATCTCATTCCGATGGGGCGGTTACGCACACGTCCTCTTCAAATTTTCCTGACTCAGAATTGGAGTGTGAAAATTCATTCGCTCGATGTAGACGTTCTCTTGTCAGATCAAGTGAAACAAGAGATTCAGACTTGGGCAAACATTCAGTGGTTAACTCAAGGAGTTCCGCTGCAGTTGCCGGATCCGAGTTTTACCGTTATGACGGATGCCAGTCAAACAGGTTGGGGTGCATCATTAATCCCAACGGATTCGTGATGCCAGGGTCTTTGGGATCCGCAATTCCTGTGCAAGCACATAAACATCAAAGAAATGATGTCAATTTGGCTTGCGTTACGTCACTGGATGGACATTATTCACGATGCTCATGTCCAAATCCTATCCGACAATACGACAGTAGTGGCGTATATACGGAATCAGGGAGGCACTCATTCAGTTCCGTTGTTCAATCTAACGGAAAGAATCCTTCTGTTTGCGTTAGAACATCACGTTCTTCTTTCGGTCCGTCACATACTGGGTCGTCTGAATGTGCTAGCAGACTCCCTTTCACGAAAGGGTCGCTTGTTGCCGTCGGAGTGGACTCTCAACAAACAAGTATTCAATCAGATTTGCTACCAATGGGAACGGCCAATGATAGACTTATTTGCGACACATCTCAACAATCAGTTGCAGACGTATGTGTCTCCTTGTCCGGATCCAAGAGCATTTGCAGTAGACGCTCTGTCGATCCCTTGGGACGGAATGATAGGATATGCGTATCCTCCAGCGCCGTTAATTCAACAAGTATTGCTAAAGATAAAACAATCTCAATGCAAGATTCTGTTGGTAGCATCTCTGTCGCCACAGAGACCGTGGATAAATCTACTCAGGTGTCTGTTGTGGGACCTACCGCGGAAGCTTCCTCCACGGGAGGATCTTCTTTCGCAGGGGAAATCGCGCCCACTCCATCACAACCCGCAAGGTCTCAACCTTCACGTTTTTCCGTTGTGCGGTCCTTCTTGCATGGCAAGCACTTTACAGGACGAGCAGTGGACGCGATTTCTAACTGTAGGAGGACCTCCTCTTCGCTAAACTATGCGGCTAAGTGGAAGGTTTTTCGTCGTTGGTGTAGGGATCATTCTGTAGATATATTCGATCCCTCTATACCAGACATTGCAAACTTTCTAGTATACTTGTTTGACGAAATCAAACTGCAGCCTGTTACTATAAAGGGTTATAGATCTATGTTATCTGATACCTATGCACATCATGATAGTTTACAAATTGGATCTAATGTCTCTTTATCGAAGTTGGTTAGAAACTTTTCGATAAATAGACCCAGAACTCTTAGATTAATTCCTAAGTGGAATTTAGCTTGGGTTCTTCTTAAATTGAAGGAAAAGCCATTTGAACCTCTTGGGACAGTAGATTTCAAATTCTTATCTTATAAGACAGCTTTTCTCTTAGCTTTCTCTTCTGCTAGAAGAGTCAGTGAGCTTCATGCACTATCGGTGGATGATTCTCATTATCGTAGTGTTGGGAACACTATCACCTTCACTACTAATGTGGGTTTTTTAGCTAAGAATCAGGCTCCTAATAAATATCCGGAACCTATTGTTATTAAGGCTCTTCCGTCTTCAGACGGGCATGGGCCTTTACTCTGTCCTGTTAGAGCATTACGTATCTATAAACAGAGATCTCAGTTTATCAGAAAGGGACGGAAACGTTTCTTTCTGTCTTTGATGCCTAATAGAAAGGATATTTCAGTCCATTCTATTGCTAGATGGATTCAGTTAACTATCCGTACTGCTTATGAAGATTTATCTTCTTCTCAGCAGTCTGTGCTTAAGATTTCTGCTCATGAAGTAAGAGCTCTTTCTACTTCCTGGGCTTATGCTAATAGTGTATTGACCTGCATTGTTTAGGTCCGTTATCTGTTGCTCAGAATGTCGTCCACTAAACAGTTGCAACTATAGTTATGCAGGCTTTCTGTTCTGGCAGTGACTCCGTCCGGCTGCCCTCTTCGCTCTGGGCTATTTGACCCAGGGCAAGGTGAAGGGGGGGGGTGGGTGTTCCCTTAGGTCACCTGCTTTATAGTGAAAAGCAAGGGAATGCCTCCTCCAAGTCAGTATTTCTGAGTCGCTTCCGGGATGGTTTTAAAGTGTAACATTAATGTTTAAATTCATTCATGTCTTATTTTTAAAGTGTAGCTCGGTGTGAAGCATTTGTATATGTCAAGTGTCAAACGGGCTTTAATATACAATACTCGGACACTTTTAAATGACTTTCAAGAGTCTCAATTCTCTGGACTACTTTATTTATTGGCTTGCTTTAAAAATAATTAGTATAAGGGTTATACTGGATGTTAATAGAGAACATGAATGTTATTGTGCTCAATTATTAAGGGTAGTGTATCTTTCTAATTTAATATTAAATAAGAAAGATACATGTAAAGCCTAATACTCCTTTTCTCCTTAAGGGGTTACCTCTTTACTATATAGTTGAGCTTATTGGATTTTCCTCTATGTCCTAGGCCCTCCAGCCTGTTTACTATTCAGCTAAGTCTGGGTCATTGGTACAGTATAAAAATGTTAAAAAATTTATAGTAATTTATATATTTTTTATACTTACCAATGACCCAGACGGGGATGGCCCTCCCTGGAGTTGGGAACTCTTGCCTCCCCGCTGAGTACATAGCGCTGACCAGGCACTGCCAGTAAGAATGATAATTGGCGCCAATTTCGGGACGTCTGCGTCACTGCGCATGCGCAGTAGAGGCGTAGTATGGAGGTCCTTTAGGACATGATTTCTTTTTGTTTTGGATGCAAATTTTGGGGATTGGGGGGCAAAATTTGTGTTTGGCCCTGGTTTTGTTAGAGTTAGCACCAGCTAAGTCTGGGTCATTGGTAAGTATAAAAAATATATAAATTACTATAAATTTTTTAACTTTTTAAATAGAAGCGAAATTTCACTGGAATTTTCTACAAATCATGCTCCGCAATTACAATTTGATTCACTAGTGATAGCTAAAAATAATAACACAGGTTCGCTTCACAAATTTCATTGGGGATAAAATGTGTTCTTTTTGTTGATAGTTCGTCCCCTGAGATCCAATGTGTTCTATGTGCCTACTGGCACATAGAACACACTGGAACAGACATGTTAACCTTCCAAAAATTTTTTCAGGGAGATTGAAGAAAATTTTTAGGGAGATGACATGATTTTCAGGGAGATTTTTTTTTGCGCGTAGAAGCCACGTTTGGATCAATTTTAAATACAAATTAATACCAAATACCCCCCCCCCCCCCCACCTCCACAGACATAACAGGAAACAGTCCAACAACAATACATCAAAGGAACATACGCCAACGTTCTACTAACCGGTGGTGAGTGACCCAGACCTGTTAACCTCTCGAGGTGACTGTCAGTGAGATTTTGATGAGCTCCCAATGAGACTCGGATGCTTGTCAGTGAGATTTTTGCACATGGGCAGCACATCAATAATTTCCATGTTACCACCCCCCCCCCCCCCCCCACACACACACACACATACATTAAACATTCCACCCTAATGTGTTTTATTTGAACAATTTGTCCTTTCAAAAGCCAAAACATAGAAATATAGAGAAAAACAGAAATAAAAAATATGGATGTGGTCATGTGCCAATATCTGAGTTGTTCCAATGACATCCATATTTCAATGGTTTTATGTACAAAATGTTTGGAAATATTTTCGACCTTTTCAGCACTATATCAGTTTTGACGCTGTGTTGAAAGTTTTGGATCTATTTGGGAAATTATGGGTACTTGCGGCGACCTGCGGTAACCTGCGGCGATCTGTGGTGTTTAGGCACACCCCGAGCCCGGTTGTTGTGGTAATTCGATCTGCCAAAGCCCAGCGCCCCACCTAACCACACCGGGTACTCACTGGAAGTTGTTGGTCATTTACGAAGGGGATTTGGAATGGGGTGATCATTTTTCAGTGAAACGTGAACATTATGCCACAGCCAGCCCCGGACGAAACATCTCCGGGATATTTAATTTATTTTGTTGTCCATTTATCACAACGAATGAAAAAACATCCAAGTGCTGTAAATTAGCAACTTTTTAGAGATTGTTTTCACCAAAAACATAATTTTTTTCACAGCCTGCTTTTGAAAATTGCAAATCGGAAATTTTTCCCAATATATTGAAAATTACGGCAACTCATATATTTGAGCCGTTTGTCTGCAAAATTGGCTATAATTATCTGAAGTTAAAGTGAAATCCAAAATGCACAATAATAAATTTGTGCGTATTTTTGCACATGTTCGATTGGACAAAATTTATGGAACTTATTTTTCGATTTGACTGCTACCTGTATACAAGCAAAGGTGTGCCTTTAATATATAATCAATTTCAGCAATTATCCTGCATCTCAAATTCATTTAATCCGCCTGTCAAACGTGTTGCAAAATATCACAACACGGCCATTGACAGAAATGAGATTGGTCACCAGTTCTTACGTAAGTGGTGACGTTTCACACAAACTTAATGACCTTGCCATAGAGAGTAGAGCACATGCTTTTGTATTTGTAAACAAAAGCTGGTGGATTCAGTTTTTGTCTGGTATGTCGACTTTCCGGGAGATATTGGCCCAAATTGACTCCCGGGCGGGAGGGGATAGCTAATTCCAGGAGAATCCCGGACATTCCGGGAGAGTTAACATGTCTGCACTGGAACTCATGGGACAAGTTACCAAATGAATTGCTGAGTGTCCTTCTAATTATAGCTTTAAAAGACATGAATGCATGTAATAAACACAGAATGCCAAGATGTGTGAATGGGTTAATCGATATGGCACTTGTGCCATCGTGGAAGGATAAAACTAGAACAGCCTCTTGTTTTATCATTCTGTGCTGGCACTCATGCCATATCGATTAACCCACTCACATACGTGTGCCATTCTGTGTATTTATTGGTTATTTGTTAATTGAATATCCCTTTAACTGGATAGAACTTCCACACATGAATATTCAGTACATATTCAACAATTTAACCACATACAAGTTGTAATGTAAACTCTTGTTAACCCATAAGTCCTTAGATTAGTTTTACGTTAATAACTACATTATGTACATGTGTACAGCTGCAGATGACATAACAGTGTCCAAACATTATTGTTGGCTGCCAACAATGATGTAAAAACACTGTCGAGATAAATTCATCCTACAAGTAGAGTTCTCATGGCAGAATAGATGTGGGGCAACTTTTACAGAGCAATGTAAAATGGGCAGTTTGTGGCTTTATGAGGACCAAAGTGTTAATTGAATATAAAATCCTGTGATTGTTCAACAAATTACTTCTGACAGCTACTCAAATTTTATATCTCTTTAGCCTCAGTACATTCAGTGTAAAAATTTAATTCTTGTATCTTGTTTACCAGAGGTCTTATGAACCTTTGTTCTGAAGAAGGTAACAGAATAAAGGATCAGTTTCCCATTAGAATATAGGAAAATGATCAAATTCATTTTATTGGAATAATTCTGTCGATTGAAAAAGTATTACTGTCCAAGTGGTTATTCAATTAACCCTTCACCTAACATGAAAGGCAGATGCCAATTCTTGAATAACCAATTCTTTTCATTTTTTTGTTTAAAAAACATAGGTTATGACCCCTCATTGGAACGAGCTTAATGAGCTCGTTCCAGTGAGGGGTCATAACCAATGTTTTTGAGACAAAAAAAAAATAAATGAAAAATAATAATGAAAATTAATTGGCGGTTTTTGAGAATAGCGCTGGCCAGTTTTGGCTATTGGATTGGGTAAAGGGCTAACAGGATGCTGCTCTATGAATTAGCAACATAGCTTTGTCACATATTAAGAAGAAGGTTGTTTTCATGGTTTAAAATAGGACTGTCACGATTAATCGATTAGTCGATTGTTGATCGGTCACAGCAAAATCGATTAGTATTTTTCGTTGTCGAATAATCGGTAAATTTTATCCCGCTTTAGACGTTTAATAATTAAATGAAAATTTTATGAAAAAACTATTGTTTCAAAAGGTAAAGAGTTAGGAACATCGATGTTAAACCCCAAGAAGCCGTTGGAAGCATTTGTCTGTCAGGTGCATTCATCAAAGCTTTGATGTTCTGAACTTTTGAACCGTCAGTGTAATAATCAAGACCGGTCGGCAGTTGCGAAGTTCGCAACTGCCGACCGGTCTTGATTATTACACTGGCGGTTCAAAAGTTCAGAACATCAAAGCTTTGAATGTACCTAAAAGAGGATCATCTTCGTTGTTTACCGGAGGTAGGTCAACTGATTTGAACTTCATTTTTTATCGACGTCAGAGAGAGGGAGAGGGGGTCATCTAGGTATGATTAATCGATTATGATCAATTATTTGCGATGATTAATCGATTCCTAAATTAAAAAATCGTGACAGCCCTAGTTTAAAATTCAAGCAAGAATCAGAATTGATTCTTGCATGGGAAACAATGAGAATGATCTTGGTTTTTCACAAAGTTCATTTGATCCTTGTTATTGATTCTGAAATTATCCTCACCCCTTAAAGGCCTGGAGATTTTAATACATTTTGTCAACACTTTGACAGTCTACATGCTGTGGCTTTTGCAGTTGTTTCTAGGCAAGTCTTGGCTGCTTATATAGGCAGCCAAAACTTGCCTAAAAACAACTGCCGAGGTACTTAGACTGTATCTTGCAAGTTTATTCAGAGACAGCATGTTGGGGCACCTGTTCTATTACAGTAAATGTGATCAAAGTTGGAACTGGACCTTTAAGGGTTAAAGGCCTGGAGAATTCTACATATCTTTTGTTCCCACATAATAAGGTAACTCTTAGCGGTGGTATCTAGTGAAGTCTTGGGTGCCTACAGGGCAGCCAAGACTTCACTATAAACCACTGCCCAGGCGCTGTAAGCTCTGTCACCATCAAAAGCCTATATGTTGGAATATTGGTTCTGCATGTACATGTATGACAAAGAACTCACCCAAATTGAAATGTGACCCTTCAGGGCTAGACTGTAGTAAATAGAGGATATCTAGTGTTTTTGTGTGGATACCGAAAATTATCTCATGAGTGTGCGAGCGAAAATAACCATTTGTCTCCGTCACAAGTGAGATAATTTTTGGTATTCATTCAAAAACACTAGATTTTCTTTTTATTATACGCATTATATAAGAATCTGATAATTCCTATCAATAATTCCACTTGCTTCAACCTTGAATTGATGCATGAAAGTAAACAGCTAATGTGCATTGATATGCAGAAGTGATTTGATCAATACTCAGAACAGGTAGAATCTTGCAATCTGATTCAGCTGGCATGTTTCATGCTTCAAGGTGAATATGTATTCAATTTTTGCTGGAAATGATGGTTATCCACTCAGAAACACTAGATTTTCTTTTCATTATATGTTTTTAGAACAAATTGATCATTTCCAGTGATAATTTGACTCATTCATCTTGAAGTGATGCTTTGAAAAGTGCCATTTTGATTGATACCATGAAAGTGAAAATGTCTATATCTTTACAGTGGTGGATACTATTTCTATCTTTCTGCAATTTTTTCGATAATTTGTCGTTTAGCATATAATAAATATATAAATGTGGGGTGCATTGTTTATTAACTATGGGATATGTACTTTTGCAATCACAAGGGTATAACAATACTCTTAAATTCTAAATTATTCAAGGGCTGAAAATTGATTCTCGCTTTAGTTCACAAGAATTAAAACTGATTCTCATGAAACAGGACAAATTTTTAAGGCCTGGCCTCATAGACAATATCTGACAGTTGACAAAAAATGGTAATGACAACATCAGAAAATTGTAAATTTTTATACTGTACCAATGACCCAGACATAGCTGGTGCTAACTCTTAAAATATAGGGCCAAACACAAATTTTGCCCCCCAATCCCCAAAATTTGCATCTAAAACTAAAGAAAACATGTCCTGAAAGGCCCTCCACACCTCGCCCCCACTGCGCATGCGCAGTGTCAAGGACGTTCCGAAATTGGCGCCATTTATCATTCTAAGTTTGGCCCTTCATCAGTTAACATCTGACTGATCTTTGTGCTTTTAAATCTCAGTTTAAATGATGCCAGACACATAAATATTAGTGAAATGGTGATTCTAAGGAGGATAGAAAAGGAGGAGAGGAAAAGAATGTGTGACAGAATATTATCAGGGCTGTAACTTAAAATTTTTTAATGAAATTATGTTAAGTTACCTATTTTCAAGGCAGCAGCCATTTTGTTGTCATTCTGATTATTTAGTTACACTGTTTTTTCAAGTGTTTTTCCTCTCTCCCTGTCCTTTAATTCCCCCTTGCTATTCTCCCATGCTTTTGGCATAGTTTCTGTAATTATTATTACTAAAATTTCTTGGGAGTTTTAGCTTAATAACAGAATGAATTCTGTTCTTTCCCCATGTTTACGTCTTCACCTACGGGTGGTTAGGCGTTGTGTTCTGCATCTACCATCTGATGTTCTGCAGTTTCTTCCCTGGAAGTCTCTGTTTTGCATCAGATGGGGTATTTTTGGTAACTGATTTCGGGCCTGGGTGCCTGGAGTCTTATTTTAGTGTTTTTACACTCATTGTTTACATTTACAACAGCCCTCTGTGTGAGGGGGGGATTTCTAAATAATAATATCTTTATGTTATTTTAATCATAACTAGATACATTATTATTGTTCGTAAGTGTTGAATAAATTGTTTAAAATATTTTTAAAATTTTTGTCCACACTTAGGCTTGGGATCCATTGGGGCTCAACGTTACTTTTCAGAAACTTGGGCTGTTCTGAAAAAATATTTTTTCAAAATATTTTGATTTCAATTATTTTTTCTATATTAATGGATCATATTATTATTATGTATTTTGATTGCCAGGGGTTAGTGCGAGTACCAGGACTTGTTTTCTTTTCACATTGAAAGGATATTGATCAATTGTTTTAAGAGGAAGTCTTCCTCTGACCTTATTATCATTCTATATGTGGTCAGTGTACTCGCATTAACTCCTGTTCTGTATCGTATGATTTCGATGACAATATGGGAAGCGTATGTCACGGTATGTTGTTGGGGATTTGGACACTCCGGTCCTTTCCCCGCAGGGTCACTCTACTTTATCAATTTCTATTTCAGACGATCAAGATTAGGGTGATGTATCTGTGATGTCTTCCAACAGTGTGCCTCCGTCGTCACAATTAATGAAGGGCTAGCGGAAAAGTGCTCATGTAATACGCCAATTGCCTAAGAGGACCCTAGTAGGTTCGACGGCCTTTGACGTCCGCTAGCTCGCCCGGTGTAGCGTCCATTCACCGAATGGTTCGGCAGCCGGGTTCGTCCGTTGCGGTCTAGAAGGAATTTTGGGGTGATGCGAGCACTATAAAATTAACTTAATGCACACCCAGTGACGGCGGATCGGAGGGAGAACGGAGGAAGCCTTTTAGTCCGGTTCATAGCTCGTTCCGGTCCATCCGGACGGCAAGCGAGAGAGGCCCCTCTCTCGTTCAACAACATCTGGCCCCAGATGTTGTGGTACAAATGTGTCGTTAGCGGAGCATACGTCCGTCGCTCGGGACGCTCCGTTGTATAGGCAGTCCGCTGAGACTGCTAAGGCTTCCTCTTCTCGTCAGCGCACACGACCGCACCTTGGCTGCGTGACCGCCGATATATTACCAGCTTCGCCGATCAAGGATTCTTCGGCGACCAGGTCACACCATCCGGCAGCCAGGGATTCGAGACCGATGGACTCCGGACGTTCGCATAGGAAGTATGCGGGAGCCATCTGATGCGGAGCTGCCCTCGGCGAAGCACCGATAGACTGCGCCTCCGCAGGTCTCGACGCCGGACATTCTTGTGCACATAGCACAGCTTATCGCAGCATCCCAGCAGCCGACAGAAACGGTGTCGGATCGAGAATTATCCGACAGCGCTGGGTCGGTAGCCGGGGACTCGAGGCCTGCAGACTCCGGACGTTCGCATAGGAAGTGTGCGGGAGTCAACGTACACGGAGCTTCCAGCGGCAATGCATCGTAAGTCCGCTACTGCACAGGCCTCGGGAACGGACGTGCTTTCCTTAATAGCACAGTTTATCGCAGCATCCCAGCATCAACTGAATCTGTCGCATATATTTTATCCGACGATGCTGGGTCGGGACGCTCCGCGGAAGCGGGTACGGACGTCCGAAAGTTTCATCCGGTCCGACGGGATACCGAAAGGGATTCGGTGGATTTCAAGCTTTCCCTTTCGGAACAACATATGCTGCGATGCCGGATAAGAAACTGATAGTGTCGGTGGACTTAGAAATTTTTGGTTCGGTTCAGGGACATCGTCCCTCAGTTCCGACATAGTCCAATAATGTCACACAAACTTTCGAATTATTGAACGACGCTATATATATTATTATTTTATGCTTGCTATCCAAGCATTTCTGGTTTCTTGTTCGAAGAGTTATGGAGATGTCTTCAAAAGTGTGCCTCTGTCGTCATAGTTAATGAAGAGTTAGCGGCAATAAGTGCTCATGGAATATGTCTATCGCTTACGGAGTGACATTCGCTAGCTCACCCGGTGTAGCGTACATTCATCGAATGGTTTGGCTGCCGGGTTCGTCCGTTGCGGTCTAGGAAGGAGATTTGGGTGATGCGAGCACTTTAATTACTTTAGTACTCACCCAGTGACGGCAGATTGAGGACGGATCGGAGGAAGCCAACAACATAGGGGACCGCATGTTGTGGTTCAGATATTTTACATTCGGAGCATATGTCCGTTGCTCGGGACGCTCCGTTATATTGACAGTCCGAGAGACTGTCTTTAATGCTTCCTCATCCTCACAGCAGGGCACACGACCGCACATTGGCTACGTGACCTCGAGTATCCGATCAGTTTCGGCATTCAGTGATTCCACAGCGAATAGGTCGCGCCATCCGGTAGCCAAAGGACACGAGGCCTATACACTCCGTTCGCTCGCATATTGGAAGTATGCACGGGGTAACGATCTCGGAGCTTCCTGCGGCAATGCATCGTAAGACCGCTGCTCCTCAGGCCTCAGTGACGGACGTGCTATCCGAGTTAGCACAGTTGTTTCGCAGCATCCCAGCAATTGACGGTTTCTCGGTCGAATCAGGAATTATCCGACGGCGCTGGGTCGGTGCGGTCCGCGGTTGCATCAAGCTACGGACGACCGAACGCTTTATAGGGTCCGACAGGATGGCGAAAGGGATTCGAAAGATTTCGAGTTTTCCCTTTAGTAGTATCGGAAGATGCCTTTCATATCTTCTGGCATTTCTTCCAGTGATTATTGTTCGGACTTCATTGCTGCGATCTTGGATAAGAGACTTATAGCGTCATTGGACTCGGATTTTTCAATCGGTACAGGGACTTTGTTCCTGACTTACCGACGCAGTCCAATATTGTCATTACAACATGTGTTTTATTTTTCGACGCTATATATATATATATACAAGCCTGCTACTAAGCATGATAGTTTAGTTTCTTGTCCGCGTGGCTCATTTCTGTCATTTTATCTTTTTTACATATAGTTTATTTTGGCAGAGCAGGGCATACCGAGAGTTCATATGCGTCTAGACGGTGTGATTAAAGACTGCATATATTCTTTTTCGCCGTTTATGTCTTTTCCAATTTCAATGTTGGGAACGACATTATGTATAGTAGACTTAACTTAGACGCTTTATTATACGTAATCCGCCTTACTGAGGCGTTATCATTACGTCTTCAAGAAAAGATTTACGGGATATTATTCTCAATGTAATTTCTTTTGAGGGCAGTAGTTTGTTCACGTATAACTCCGCCCTTCAGTGGCTGATTGGAGTTGGTTAGACGTGATGCAGCCCTAGCTACATCCACGCGTGGATAGTAGGTTAAGAACTCTCTCAGAGTCGCTTCGTTCTCGGAGGAGCTTCTCTTCGACGGCAACTTTCCGGCAATCCATGAATTGCTTGATTTATACATTCTCTTGTCTATCTAGTGTTACAAGAGATTCAGACTGGGGCAAACATTCGGTGGTTGACTCAGAGAGTGCCGCCACAGTTGCCGGACCCTAGTGTGGCTGTTATGACGGTTGCCAGTCAAACAGATTGGGATATTCTGATCCCTACGGATTCGAAGTGCCAGGGTCTTTGGGTTCCGCAGTCTTTTAGCTATCAGTTTAACTTCTGCGGAATAATGTTTTTTAGGCTTGCTTTATGTCTTTGCATGAACATTATTCAGAAACGCATGCCCAAATTCCTGTCCTTTAATTCGACAGTAGTGGCGTATCTCCGGAACCAGGGAGGCACTCTTTCGTTTCCGTTATTCAATTTAATGGAAAGAATCCGTCTGTTGGTTATAGTACACCAAGTTCAGTTTTGGTCCGTCATATTCTGGGTCGTCTGATTGTTTTATCGCACTCCCGTTCTCTTACGGGTCGCTTGTTGCTGTCAGAATGGACTCTCAACAAACAAGTATTTAATCAGATTTGCTATCTATGGGAGCGCCCAATGATGTTTTATTTATGACACAGCTTGCTAATCAATTGCAGACGTATGTGTTGGCTTGTCCAGATCTCTGAGCTAATACTGTTAACGCTCTATTGATCTATAGGACGGAATGATAGGATACGCGTATCCTCCGGCGCTGTTGTTTTAGCAGGTATTGCTAAGATAAACAACCACAATACATTTCTGTTGATAGCATCTCTATCTTCACAGAGATCATGAGTAATTTACTCTCTTGTCTACTGTGGATCTTAACGTGAAATCTTCCTCTATGTGAGGATCTTTTTTCACTGGGTAAATCGTGTCATCTTTATCACAACCAGCAAGGTCGCAACCTTCATGTATTCCGTTGTGTGGTCCGTATTGCATTGTAAGCACTGTACTGGACAAGCTTTGGACGCGATTTCTTACTATAGGAGATCCTCTTCTTCGCTATTCTATGCGACTAAAGTGGAGGCTCTTCCGTCGTGGTGTAGGGATCATTATGTTCATATGGTTGATCCCTCCATACTACGCATTGCTAGTTTTTAGTATACTTGTTTCACAAGATCTACTGCAGCCTGTTGTTATTTAGGTTATAGGTTTATGTTACCTCATACCTATGCACTCTACGATAGTTTACAATTGAGTCTTTTGTCTCTTTATCTAAGTCAGTTAGTAACTTTTTGATAAATAGACTTAGAATCTTTAGATTAAATTCCTATACGGATTTTAACTTCGGTTCTTATTTAGCTATGTAATCATTTGAGCCTCTGGAAACAGTAGTTTTCAAATTCTGACCTTTTAGACAGTAATTCTGTTGGTTTCTCTTTTACTGTAGAGTCAGTGAGTTTCATGCACTATCGATGGATGATTTTCACTTTCATAGTTTCGGAATCAATTCTTCCGTTACTATTTAGGTTGGATTGTTGCATAAGAGTTAGGCTCCTATTTCCGGAACCTATTATTTTAAGGTCCTTCCGTCTTCGTATGGGCATAGGCCTTTACTCTTTCCGGGTACAGTTTATGTATTTATAAACAGATATCTGTTTATTACAAGGGCGTAAGCTTCTTCTGTCTTTGATGTCTAGTAGAAGGACGTTACGCTCCATTTTATTTTTAATGGATTCTATTAACTAGCGTACTGCTTATGGTATATCATTGGCTTAGCAGTTGTGCTTAAGATTTCGGCTCATGAAGTAAGAGTTCTTCTACTTCTTGGGCTTACATTAATAGTGTTGCTATTATAGATTTTTGAAGGCTGCTCATTGCGCTCAGCCATCCATTCATGAATTTTATCTCAGAAATATCGAGTCCATTTCTGGAGGCCTCTATTGTTAGGTCTATTATCTACTGCTCAGAATATCATTCTCTTAACAGTTGCTACTATAGCTAGGTAGGCTGTCTGTTTCGGTAGTGTCTCCGTTCGGCTGCCCTCTTCGCTCTGGGCTATTTGACCCAGGGCAAGAAAAAGGGGGGGGGGGGGAGGGTGTTCCCTTGGGTCACCTGTTTTTACTATGAAAACAAGGGGATACCTCCTCCGGAGTTAGTAATTCTGAGCTGTTATTGGGATGGTTGTTTAGTGAGAAGTTTAAGTTTATAAAATTCATTCAAGTCTTAGTTTTTAAAGTATAGCTTTTGAATATTGCATATGTCAACGGACATGATTATGCAATTCTCACACACTTTTAGGAGTATAAGAGTCTCTATTCTCTAGACTTACTTTATTATTGGCTTACTTTAAAAATTATTAGTATAAGGATTATTGGATATTAATAGAGTACATGGATGTATGAAGCTCAATTTTTGGAAGGTGTTGTATCTTTCTAATTTATCATAAATAAGAAAGATACATGTAAGGCCTATTACTTCTTTTCCCTACAGGGGATGACTCTATTTTATTTTATTGAGCGTATTCCATTTTGCTCTATGTCCTTGGCCCTCCAGCCTTTTTACTATTCAGCTATGTCTGGGTCATTGGTACAGTATAAAAATGTTAAAAAATTTATAGTAATTTATATATTTTTTATACTTACCAATGACCCAGACGGGGATGGCCCTCCCAGGAGTTGGGAACTCTTGCCTCCCCGCTGAGTACATAGCGCTTACCAGGCACTGGTTATTAGAATGATAAATGGCGCCAATTTCGGAACGTCCTTGACACTGCGCATGCGCAGTGGGGGCGAGGTGTGGAGGGCCTTTCAGAACATGTTTTCTTTAGTTTTAGATGCAAATTTTGGGGATTGGGGGGCAAAATTTGTGTTTGGCCCTATATTTTAAGAGTTAGCACCAGCTATGTCTGGGTCATTGGTAAGTATAAAAAATATATAAATTACTATAAATTTTTTAACATTTGCTGTTATTCCTTGAATGAGGCAATACTTTGAGCTCATTTGGATATAACATTAGGGCAAAAAATGCCACCAGGAGACACCATCCTCAATTTTGTTCATCTCTGTCAAACAAGATATAACAGTTATTGAACAAATGGTATATTTATCGGCAAAATATAGGAAAACACAATTTCTGGATAAATGAATGTCACTGTTAATTGAATATTCTTCACTGTCAATGTGGCTGTTCAGTTAACCCTTTACCCAACATAACTGACAAAATCAGCAAGCACTTTTCACAAAAATCGCCAATCAGTTTTCATTATTTTAAAATGTTTTGTCTCCAAAACATAGCTTATGACCACTCTTTGGAATGAGCTCATTCCAGTGAGGGATCATGAGCTATGTTTTTGGTGCAAACATTGGTTATTCAAGAATTTTATTTGCAAGTGTCTGTCTTTCGTGTTTGGTAAAGGGTTAACAGAGCTTCACTGATCTCCTATTCTTTCCAGAGCATTTGGAGTATGTGGCAAAACTGTTTTGTTGATGCTCTATCTTTTTCTGTGAACTTTTTCCTTCATTAATAATTTGTGTATAAATTATTTCAGAAACTTGAAGCACAGTTGAGAGATGTTGCTTATGGCACCAAACAATACAAAGTTCCTCCACCATTGGATGAGGTATGTATTTGTATTTTGACTATACTTCTTGCTTAATTTTTTTTATTTCTAAAGTAAGTGTTTAGCCTGAATTCTACCAAATAGTGTGTCAGCATGTCAGTGCCATCGGTAGGTATGATAAGTACAGAAGTTTTTATAAATTTTTTTTTGCAGTATTGAAGATAACATACTCATTACAAGGGGATGACAGGTAGACAGCCAATCTGGCTATGTCATCTCCCTGCAGTATGTTCATTTGCGCTATGTATTGTAACAACAATTTTATAATCTACTTTGTTATAGAGGCACGTTTAGACCACAAAATAAAAGAATCTGAATCTATATTTCGATTTTTCTCAACTATGATACATTTGAGTTGTGATGTTTCAAGTGCTCAAAACCATTTTAAAATGTAAGCGATTTATATATGTTATGAAGACAATGATTCTTGTTGTGCATTATCACCTATAGTGAGTTTTGTCCAACAAAAGTAGGTAGCTTTACATTAATAATACATGTTTAGCCCAGAATGACTTGTTAGTATGTTGAGAAATATAATTATCATAAGTGTGATTTGAGATATTGCAATTTTTAAGTTGGGCTTAAAAAAGTTAAAAATCTGTTTCTCAGGCCCTCCTGCATGGTCCTTTTGGCTGCTGCATGCTCTCTTTTTATAACCAATGCAAACTTAAAAAAAGGAAAAAATGAAACAGTTTATTTCTGATATTTTACCCAAGTTAATAAAAGTGATAAATTTGTCCTTTGAGTGCAACAAGGCTTTGCAATGCTTTAGCATTGCAAATCCTTCTTGCCCTCAAGGGATGAAATACACCACCACCCATGCTGTACTGTAGATTATGAGGCCTAAAACATAAAACAAACCAAGAACATGAACTTTTGATGGCAAAGAAATAATTACAAACATGAAAAATAAAATAAAAAACCTCCCACCCACATGCAATTTTACAAAAAAATGTCCTGAAAAACAAGATCTACATTGTGGGGTCTTGTCAGTTTTTATTCTAGACTCCTCCACAGTGCACAGTGTTTACTTTGGCCCCAAAATCTTTGGTGACAAGTGATATTTTTGTTCAGTGCCAAATAAATTTTTATGGTGCCGTGTGAAAGATTTTACTGCCAAGTGGAATCTGATTGTAAATGAGAAAAATTTATCTCTGTATCGTCTTTTGAGTGCAACAAGATGCCATCTGCAATGCGAAGGGATTCCAGATGATGCCTTGTTGCATTCAACATTCGATATCTCAATTTATCATATGACTCGTCCGTTTTGTTCACTTTAAAACATTTGATATTTTGTTTTCATATTAATCAGTGATAAATAAAGCCTTCCGTCAATTTCATTGGTCAATTTCAAAACTGGACAATTTGATTGGCTAAACAAAATACAACTGTGTCATATTTCGTTAATTTCAGTAGGGAGAATTTACGTTATCTGTCCTATTTAGGTGGGTTATATTGTATTAATTTTTTACCTACAAGAAAAACGCCATTCATTTTTTTTTATTTTTTCACTTTTTGCTTCCAAAACATAGGTTTTGACCCCTCATTGGAACGAGCTCGACGACATAACCTATGTTTTGGAAGCAAAAAATGATAATTTTTAGTTATACGAGGGTGTTTTTTCCAAGTGCCGTCTGCAACTCAAGTTAGGTGATGGGTTAAAAGGGTCATACTAAGTGGCTAATTTGTGCGTGTGTGTGTCATATGATAAATAGAATATGAAATGAGTGTTTTTCTCATATAATATTTATGAAACTCGTCTGAATTTTCCGTTTGGGCTTGCCAGAGGCTCGCCAAAGCAGAAAATTCTTAGACTCGTTTCATAAATATTATATGAGAAAAACATTCATACCATATCCTCTATTTAGTATTACCTGGCTCTTTTTGAGTATTATTATTGCAAAAAACTCCACATATGACAAAAGTATAGATAAAAACAAAATTAACATAAATAAACAAACAAATAAATACGCCTATTTATTAATGTTTCTAAAATACTTTCAGGATTATTATTTACTCACTGTTTATTCACTCCAAATGAATTAGTAGCAATTAAGAAAGCTTAGAAAAAGATTAAGCAAGATAAGAAAAAGATTTAATAACAAAGAAATGTTTTGATAAGAATCAGATTAAATGGATAAGCTGATCATTCATTCAGCTGACCAAAACAAAGAGCCATGATTATAGTTGTTACATATAGATCACTTTACAGGCATGGACTATGTCACGCCTGTGTTGCGCATGTGTCGTTTTATCAAAAAAGCTATACTGAAATAAACACTAAAGCCTTTGGGACCTACCAAAAGTATATATTTTAGTGCCCATTGCTGTATTTTTGGTGCCAAATGAACTGCTCCTCTACAGTAGATGGACACAAATCTATTTTTATTATTTTATGTTATTTTAATTATATTTTTTCAGGAGGACACTGTAGAATTTGATGAAACTATTCATCTGGAAAGAGGACAGAATCTCTTTGAGATACATATAAGGAAGGTAATTTCAATATATTTGCACGTAATTTTTTGAAGGGGTATATAGTCGAGGTCTCCGTACGTCCATAAAACATTTTGTATTATAACTCGAGCATCAGTTGTCAGATTTTAATGTTCTTTGGTATGGTGATAGGGCAGCTTGAGGGAATGGATGCCCTCATACCTAGCGTTTCGTCCATTCATGTTTGGTAGAGTTATGGCCCCTGTTTGTTTTTGGCCTCTGTTTCTGGCAGAGGTAAATTGTACCATAGCCTATAGGGCAAAGTGCTGCCCAATTTTTTTTTTAGTTCATTATTTTTCTGCGGCCCAGTGCTTGCAGGGGCGGTTGCATGACATTTTAACTTCTACATATCAATATATCCATATAAATATGGATGACACAAGAATTATAGTGATTTTGATTCTAGACGATTTAAAATTGTATCGCTGCACCAATCGATTTCAAATTTTATTTGCTCATTACTAATGTCAAAATACAGGTCAAGTTCGATTTGGAGGTTCACTCCAACTATTCTTGCAAGCGTTATGCCTCTTTTTGAATTAAAAAATCACAAATTTCCCAATTTCAGTTTTATTCTCTTACTGTCCTGTGCCTATAGGGGAAGTGCTGCCCGATTTTTTTTTAGTCCACCATTTCTGTACTGCCCAGTGCTTGCAGGGTAGGTTGCATGTCATTTTAAACTACATATCAATATAACCATACAGATATGGATGCCAATTTCAGTTATTCTTACTGGCCAGTGCCTATGGGGGAAGTGTTGCCCATTTTTTTTTAGTCCACTATTTCTGTGCTGCCCAGTGCTCAGGGGGGGGGGGGGGGGGGGGGAGGTTGCGTGTCATTTTAACCTACTACAAATCGATATAACCATATAAATATGGATGCCAATTTCAGCTTTATTCTTCGCCAGTGTCTTATAAGGGAAGTGCTGCCCATTTTTTTTTAGTCCACTATCCCAACTTTTTCTAATCCGCTATATATTTTTATACTGTACCAATGACCCAGACTTAGCTGGTGCTAACTCTAACAAAACCAGGGCCAAACACAAATTTTGCCCCCCAATCCCCAAAATTTGCATCCAAAACAAAAAGAAATCATGTCCTAAAGGACCTCCATACTACGCCTCTACTGCGCATGCGCAGTGACGCAGTCGTCCCGAAATTGGCACCAATTATCATTCTCTGTTTGGCCCTTCATCAGTCAACATCTCACTGATCTTTGTGCTTGTAAATCTCAGTTTAAAGGATGCCAGACACGTAATTTTTGGAGAAAATGTGATTCTAAGGAGGATAGAAGGAGGAGAGGAAAAAGAAGTGACAAAAAATAATCAGGGCTGTACTTAAAATTTTTTGATGAAATTATGTTAAGTTGCCTATTTTCGAGGCATGGGCCTCTTGTTGTCATTCTTGCTAATTGTTGCACTGCTTATTCAGTGTTTCCTCTCCCCTAGCCTTCTAAAGTCCCCCCTTGCAATTCTCCCATGCTTTTGGCATATTTTTGAGAAATTTCATTTCTAAAATTTCCTGGGAGAGTTGCTTGGTTACAGAATGTTTTCTGTTATTTTCCCCATAGTTACGTTTTCACCCATGGGTGTATAACGTTTGTGTTCTGCATCTTCCATCTGATGTTCTACAGATTCTCCCCTGGGAGTCTCTGTTTTGCATCAGATAGAGTGTAATTGATGACTGATTCCGGGCCAGTTTTTTCAGTGCCTGGAGTCATGTTTTCTGGTGTTTTTACACTGTTTGTTTTCATTGGCAACAGCCTTTTTTGAGGGGGGCTGTTTGCCTTTGCTGTAGTTTATCTCACTATAAGATACATTTATATTATCCGAAAGTGTCTCATTAATTATTTTATATAAATTTAAAATTTTTGACCACACTTTGCCATCGGATCCATTGGGGCTCAACGTTACTTTTCAGCAACTTGGGCTTCGCTGAAAAAATATTTTTTCAAAATTATTTTGTTTTGCAATTGTTTTTTCATTTATTAATGGATCATGTTATTATGTATCTTTGTGTGTCAGGGGTTTTTAGTAACTAGGACTTATTGTTGTTCTTTCACAATGAAGGGACGTTGTTCAAATTGTAATAGGAAGAAATCTTCCTCTGACTTTCATGATCATTGTATTAATTGTAGTCAGTGTTCTCGCATTAATCCCTGTCCTATATGTGAACATTGGGATGAGAAACATTGGAAACGTGTGTCACGATATGTTGTTTCTGGAGAAAGAGCGATTCCGGCTCTTTCTCCGCAAGGTCACTCTACTCTCTCAGTTTCTATTTCAGAGGAACCAGAACAGGGTGATGTTTCCATGTTATCTTCTTCCAAGTGTGCGTCTGTCGTCACAAATGAATTCAGAGCTAGCGGCAAAAGTGCTCATGGAGATTAGACAAATGTCGTCTGCTAGCTCGCCCGGTGTAGCGTCCATTCACCGAATGGTTCGGCAGCCGGGTTCGTCCGATGCGGTCCAAGAGGAAATTTTGGGTGATGCGAGCACTATAAACATAATAGATGCACACCCAGTGACGGCGGATAGTAAGCGAGAACGGAGGAAGCCTTTTAGTCCGGTTCCTAGCTCGTCCAGGTCCAGCCGGGCCACGAGCGAGAGAGGTCCCTCTCTCGTACAACAACATCTGGGACCAGATGTTGTGGTACAAAATGTGTCTTTAGCGGAGCATACATCCGTCGCTCGGGACGCTCCGTTGTATAAGCAGTCCGCAGAGACTGTTAAGGCTTCCTCTTCTCGTCAGCGCACACGACCGCACCTTGGCTGCGTGACCGCCGATATATTACCAGCTTCGCTGATGAAGGATTCTTCGGCGACCAGGTCACACCATCCGGCAGCCAGGGATTCGAGACCGATGGACTCTGGACGTTCGCATAGGGAAAGTATGCGGGAGCCATCTGATGCGGAGCTGCCCTCGGCGAAGCAGCGAAAGACTGCGCCTCCGCAGGTCTCGACGCCGGACATTCTTGTGCAGATAGCACAGCTTATCGCAGCATCCCAGCAGCCGACAGAAACGGTGTCGGATAGAGAATTATCCGACGGCGCTGGGTCGGTACGCTCCGCCGAAGCATCGGGGGCGGACGACTGGGAACATCTTGAGGTCCGACCGGATGGTGAAAGGGATACGGATGACTTGGAGCTATCCCTTTCGGAACAACATAAAGCTGCCGTGGACTTCATCCGGCACTTTCTCCCTCAAGTTGTTCCGTCGGGCCAGACTGCTGCGCTTCCGGTCAAGAGAATTATAGCGTCATTGGACTCTGAATTTTTTGAGCGGTTCAGGGACATCGCTCCCGAGTTTCCGTCGCAGTCCAATAATGTTGCTAGAACATTTGAATTATTGAACGACGCTATATTTAAACTTGCTTCCAGGACGGGGAAAGCAGGTTTCTTGTCCGCTAATACTCTCAACCTGCCTTTCATTAATGCAAGGAATAAATTCGATACGGCAGGACAGGCTATACCGAGAGTTCCTCTGCATATGGACGACGAGGCGGAAGACTTAGAGCTATCATTACCGTCGTCAGCTTCTATTCCAACCGCGGTGTTGGAAACAGCTATTGCGTCTAACAGAGCCAATTTAGATGCCTTATCTTACGCAGATCACCTTACTAAGGCGTTATCACTGCGCCTTCAAGGGGAAGAGTTTCAGGATATACAATCCTCTTTAAGACTTCTTTCAAGGGCAGTAGCTTATTCCACGTGTAACTCCGCCCTTTCAGTGGCAAATCTGGAGTTGGTTAGACGTGACGCAGCCCTAGCTACATCCACACTAGTGGATTCTAAGGTGAAGAACTCTCTTAGACTCGCTTCGGTCTCAGGAGAACTTCTCTTTGACGGCAAGCTTTCCGCTATTTATGATAAAATTAAAAAGAAAGCTAATGATTCTCTGTTGTTCAGATCTGCTCCTAAGAAGTCGGATACAGCAGACACGAATAAGACAGGCACTTCTGGGTCTAATGCGCCCAAGAGAGGTTCCTATAGAGGTTCCGGTGCGTCCTCTTGGTCTTATTCGAGAGACCGTCAGGATAGCGACTCTCGTTCGGGACGTCCTTCAGGCCGGGACAATTGGTCGGACGCCCCGTGGTCGACGAGGCGAGGTGCGGGTCGTGGAAGACGTGGTTTCTCCTACCGCAGGCCTCGCAGGTCCAGGAGGTGATGGCTTAAACCTCTATCGCGTTCCGGTTGGCGGAAGGTTGTCAAGCTTTTCACAAGAATGGGCGTCGATTACGGACGACCCTTGGGTGAGAGGAGTGACTTTGGAAGGTCTAAAGATATCCTTCAAACGAAAGCCTCCATTAACTCGAAGTCCAAAGTGGACTCATCTTCCGTCAAATCCGCAGAAAAGAGACGCTCTGTTATCAGAGGTGCAGTCTCTTTTAATGAAGAACGCGGTAGAGGTCGTAGAAAACCAGGAATCTCCGGGATTCTACAGCCATCTGTTTCTGGTTCCGAAACCAGATGGCTCGTTCCGTCCAGTCATAGATTTGTGCTGGATAAACAAGCTGATCGTCGCTCCGAAGTTTTATATGGAGACGATTCGATCGGTCAGAGCGAGTATTCGGGTGAACGATTATGCAACGAGCATAGATCTCAAAGATGCGTACTTTCACGTCATGGTACATCCGACATTCCGAAAGTATCTACGCTTCGCAGTCCTAGGAGTGGTGTATCAATTCCGGGCGATGTGCTTCGGATTGAATCTAGCACCCTGGGCTTTCACTCGGGTAATGAACTCGGTAATGATCTACTTCCGAGCTCATTCGTCTGCGGTAACGTCGGCCTACCTGGACGACATTCTTCAGAGGTACGGCAACGAGTTAACGCTTCAGAACGATGTTCAGAATCTTCTTCTATTGCTCCGACGTCTCGGTTTTATAGTAAACGAGGAGAAGTCGGATCTGGTGCCGTCCAAGTCATTCACTCATCTGGGAATGAGCTTCGAGACGCACAACAATCTCGTTCGTCTGCCGTTAACCAGAGCGAAATTAGTCAGTTGTTACGCTCGCTATTGTCTGCACGCAGACAAAGTCACGGCGAGAGAATTTATTAGACTGATAGGTCTGTGCGGAGCCGCCGCGGATCTCATTCCGATGGGGCGGTTACGCATACGTCCTCTTCAAATTTTCCTGACTCAGAATTGGAGTGTGAAAATTCATTCGCTCGATGTAGACGTTCTCTTGTCAGATCAAGTGAAACAAGAGATTCAGACTTGGGCAAACATTCAGTGGTTAACTCAAGGAGTTCCGCTGCAGTTGCCGGATCCGAGTTTTACCGTTATGACGGATGCCAGTCAAACAGGTTGGGGTGCATCATTAATCCCAACGGATTCGAGATGCCAGGGTCTTTGGGTTCCGCAATTCCTGTGCAAGCACATAAACATCAAGGAAATGATGTCAATTTGGCTTGCGTTACGTCACTGGATGGACATTATTCACGATGCTCATGTCCAAATCCTATCCGACAATACGACAGTAGTGGCGTATATACGGAATCAGGGAGGCACTCATTCAGTTCCGTTGTTCAATCTAACGGAAAGAATCCTTCTGTTTGCGTTAGAACATCACGTTCTTCTTTCGGTCCGTCACATACCGGGTCGTCTGAATGTGCTAGCAGACTCCCTTTCACGAAAGGGTCGCTTGTTGCCGTCGGAGTGGACTCTCAACAAACAAGTATTCAATCAGATTTGCTACCAATGGGAACGGCCAATGATAGACTTATTTGCGACACATCTCAACAATCAGTTGCAGACGTATGTGTCTCCGTGTCCGGATCCAAGAGCATTTGCAGTAGATGCTCTGTCGATCCCTTGGGACGGAATGATAGGATATGTGTATCCTCCAGCGCCGTTAATTCAACAAGTATTGCTAAAGATAAAACAATCTCAATGCAAGATTCTGTTGGTAGCATCTCTGTCGCCACAGAGACTGTGGATAAATCTACTCAGGTGTCTGTTGTGGGACCTACCGCGGAAGCTTCCTCCACGGGAGGATCTTCTTTCGCAGGGGAAATTGCGCCAACTCCATCACAACCCGCAAGGTCTCAACCTTCACGTTTTTCCATTGTGCGGTCCTTCTTGCATGGCAAGCACTTTACAGGACGAGGAGTGGACGCGATTTCTAACTGTAGGAGGACCTCCTCTTCGCTAAACTATGCGGCTAAGTGGAAGGTTTTTCGTCGTTGGTGTAGGGATCATTCTGTAGATATATTCGATCCCTCTATACCAGACATTGCAAACTTTCTAGTATACTTGTTTGACGAAATCAAACTGCAGCCTGTTACTATAAAGGGTTATAGATCTATGTTATCTGATACCTATGCACATCATGATAGTTTACAAATTGGATCTAATGTCTCTTTATCGAAGTTGGTTAGAAACTTTTCGATAAATAGACCCAGAACTCTTAGATTAATTCCTAAGTGGAATTTAGCTTGGGTTCTTCTTAAATTGAAGGAAAAGCCATTTGAACCTCTTGGGACAGTAGATTTCAAATTCTTATCTTATAAGACAGCTTTTCTCTTAGCTTTCTCTTCTGCTAGAAGAGTCAGTGAGCTTCATGCACTATCGGTGGATGATTCTCATTATCGTAGTGTTGGGAACACTATCACCTTCACTACTAATGTGGGTTTTTTAGCTAAGAATCAGGCTCCTAATAAATATCCGGAACCTATTGTTATTAAGGCTCTTCCGTCTTCAGATGGGCGTAGGCCTTTACTCTGTCCTGTTAGAGCATTACGTATCTATAAACAGTGATCTCAGTTTATCAGAAAGGGACGGAAACGTTTCTTTCTGTCTTTGATGCCTAATAGAAAGGACATTTCAGTCCATTCTATTGCTAGATGGATTCAGTTAACTATCCGTACTGCTTATGAAGATTTATCTTCTTCTCAGCAGTCTGTGCTTAAGATTTCTGCTCATGAAGTAAGAGCTTTTTCTACTTCCTGGGCTTATGCTAATAGTGTTGCTATTACAGATTAATGAAGGCTGCTTATTGGTCTCAGCCATCCACATTTACGAATTTTTATCTCAGAAATATTGAGTCCATTTCTGGAGACCTGCATTGTTTAGGTCCGTTATCTGTTGCTCAGAATGTCGTCCACTAAACAATTGCAACTATAGTTATGCAGGCTTTCTGTTCCAGCAGTGACTCCCTTAGGCGGGTGTTCGCTTAGGTCACCTGCTTTATAGTGAAAAGCAAGGGAATGCCTCCTCCAAGTCAGTATTTCTGAGTCGCTTCCGGGATGGTTTTAAAGTGTAATATTAATGTTTAAATTCATTCATGTCTTATTTTTAAAGTGTAGCTCGGTGTGAAGCATTTGTATATGTCAAGTGTCAAACGGGCTTTAATATACAATACTCGGACACTTTTAAATGACTATAAAGAGTCTCAATTCTCTGGACTACTTTATTTATTGGCTTGCTTTAAAAATAATTAGTATAAGGGTTATACTGGATGTTAATAGAGAACATGAATGTTATTGTGCTCAATTATTAAGGGTAGTGTATCTTTCTAATTTAATATTAAATAAGAAAGATACATGTAAAGCCTAATACTCCTTTTCTCCTTGAGGGGTTACCTCTTTACTATATAGTTGAGCTTATTGGATTTTCCTCTATGTCCTAGGCCCTCCAGCCTGTTTACTATTCAGCTAAGTCTGGGTCATTGGTACAGTATAAAAATGTTAAAAAATTTATAGTAATTTATATATTTTTTATACTTACCAATGACCCAGACGGGGATGGCCCTCCCTGGAGTTGGGAACTCTTGCCTCCCCGCTGAGTACATAGCGCTGACCAGGCACTGCCAGTAAGAATGATAATTGGCGCCAATTTCGGGACGTCTGCGTCACTGTGCATGCGCAGTAGAGGCGTAGTATGGAGGTCCTTTAGGACATGATTTCTTTTTGTTTTGGATGCAAATTTTGGGGATTGGGGGGCAAAATTTGTGTTTGGCCCTGGTTTTGTTAGAGTTAGCACCAGCTAAGCTAAGTCTGGGTCATTGGTAAGTATAAAAAATATATAAATTACTATAAATTTTTTAACTTTCTGTGATGTCTTCAAAAAGTGTGCTTCCGTCGTCACAGTCAAATGAAGAGCTAGCGGATAAGTGCTCATGATATTACGTCAATTGCCTAAGAGGTCCCAAGTAGGATCGACGGCTTTGGCGTCCGCTAGCTCGCCTGGTGTAGCGTCCATTCATCGAATGGTTCGGTAACCGGGTTCGTCCGTTGCGGTCAAGGAAGGAGATTTGGGTGATGCGAGCGCTATAAAATATACTACGTGCACACCCAGTGACGATGGATACGAGGAGGGTACGGAGGAAGCCTATAAGTCCGGTTCCTAGCTCGTCCAGGTCCACCTGGGCTGCGAGTGAGAGAGGTCCCTCTCTCGTACAACAACGTCTGAGAACAGATGTTGTGGTACAAATGTTTCTCATTCGGAGCATACGTCCACCGCTCGGGACGCTCCGTTACATAGACAGTCCAGAGAGACTGCTCTTATGGCTTCCTCATCCTCACGGCAGCACACACGACCACACCTTGACTACATGACCACTGTTATCTAGCCAGTCTCGCCGACCAAGGATTTCATGGCGACCAGGTCACGCCAGGAATACGAGGCCTATAGACTCCGGATGTTCGCATAAGAAATATGCAGGAGTTAACGTCCAGGGTGCTTTCAGCGGCTAAGTAACGTAAGACCGCTGCTCCACAGGTCTCCGTAACGGACGTGCTTTTACAAATAGCACAAATTATTGCAGCATCCCAGCAGATGACAGAATCTCTGTCGGATCAGGATTTATCCGATGACGCAGGGTCGGTACGCTCCGCTGAAGCATCAGGTACGGACGACCGAGAATTTCAAGTGGTCTGACAGGATGGCAAAGGGATACCGAGGAGTTGGATTTTTCCCTTTCGGAACAACATAAAGTTGCCCTAGATATCATCCGGCATTATCTTTCAGAAGTTGTTCTGTCGGACCAAAAGGCTGCGATGCCGGATAAGAAACTGTTAGCGTCACTGGACACGGAATAATTTTATCGGTTTAGGGACATCGTCCCTGAGTTTCCGACACAGTCCAATAATGTCACAAGAACATTTGAACTATTGTAGGACGCTATATATAAGCTTGCTACCAAAATGAGCAAGTCAGGTTTCTTATCGGCGAATGCTCTACATCTGCCTTTCATCAATTCAAGGAATAATTTCGAAACGGCAGGACAGGGCATACCGAGAGTTCCTCTGCATCTAGACGATCAGGCCGAAGACCTAGAATGATCTATACCGTCGTCTATGTCAATTTCAACCGCGATGTTGGAAACGACAATAATGTCTAATAGAGTTATCTTAGACGCATTATCGTACGCAGATCACCTTACTAAAGCATTTTCATTACGCCTTGAAGGGAAAGAATTCCAGGATGTACTATCTTCCTTAAGAGTTCTTTCGAGGGCCATAGCTTATTCCACGTGTAACTCCACCCTTTCAGTGGTAATCTGGAGTTGATTGACGTGACGCGGCCCTAGCTACATTCACACGTGTGGATAGTAAGGTGAAAAACTCTCTCAGAGTCGCTCCGGTCTCCGGAGAGCTTCTCTTCGACGGCAAGCTTTCCTCAATCTATGATCAGATTACTAAGAAAACTTCTGTTTCTCTGCTGTTCAAATCCACTTCTGAAGGTCGGATTCAGCAGAGAAGAGTAAGACAGGCACTTCTTGGAAGAGTATGTCCAACGGAAGTTCCTATAGAGGTTATATGTGTCCTCTAGGTCTTATTCTAGAGACTGTCAAGGCAGCGACTCACGCAGGGGACGTTTTACTGGCCGCGATATCCGGTCAGATGTCCTTAGGTCGACGGGGCTAGGTGCGGGTCGTGGAGGACGTGATTTCTCCTTCTGCAGCCTCGCAGGTTCAGGAAGTGATGGTATGCACCTCTATCGTGTTCCGGTAGGCGGAAGACTGTCGAGTTTTGATATCAATTGGGCGTCAATTATGGACGTCCCCTGGGTTCGAGGGGTATTTTCGGAAGGACTAAGAATATCCTTCAAACGAAAATCTCCGTTAACTCGAAGTCCAATGGACTCAGATTCCGTCAAATCCGCAGAAAGGAGACGCTCTTCTATTAGAAGTACAGTCTCTTCTGCAGAAGAGCGTGGTAGAGGTCGTAGAAGACCAGGAATCTCCAGGTTTCTACAGCCATCTGTTTCTGGTTCCGAAACCAGATGGCTCGTTCCGTCCAGTCATAGATCTGAGCTGGATAAACAAGCTGATCGTGACTCCGAAATTCTATATGGAGACGATTCGATCGGTCAGAGCGAGTATTCGGGTGAACGACTATGCAACGAGCATAGATTTCAAGGAGGCGTACTTTCACGTCATGGTACATCAGACATTCAGAAAGTTTCTGCGCTTCGCAGTTATAGGAGTTGTATATCAGTTCCGAGCGATGTGCTTCGGTTTGAATCTAACTCCCTGTGCTTTCACTCGAATAATGAACTTGGTAATGACTAAAAGAGAACATTTCTGAGCTCATTCGTCTGCGGTAACGTCGGCCTACCTGGACAACATTCTTCAGAGGTACGGCAACGAGTTAACTCTTCAGAACGATGTGCAGAATCTGCCTTATTGCTCCGACGTCTCGGTTTTATAATAAACGAGGAGAAGTCGGATCTGGTGCCGTCCAAGTCATTCACCTACCTGGGAATGAGCTTTGAGACGCACAATAATCTCGTTCGTCTGCCGTTAACCAGAGCGGAATTAATCAGTTGTTAAGCTCTCTATTGTCTTCACTCAGACAAAGTTAGAGCGAGAGAATTCATCAGACTGATAGGGTTGTGTGGAGCTGCCGCGGATTTTATTCCAATGGGGCGGCTACGCACTTGTCCTCTCCGAATCTTTTTGACTTAAAAAGAACAGAGTTGGAGGGTGAAGATTCTTTCGCTCATTATGGGCATCCTCTTGTAAGTCAAGTGAAACAGATTCAGACTTGGGCAGATATTCAGTGGTTTATTCAGGGAAATAAGTTCCACTGGAATTGCCGGATCCGAGTTTTACAGTTTTGATGGATGCCAGTTAAATAGGTTGGGACCCAACATTGAGCCCAACGGTTTTTAAGTGCCAGGGTCCTTGGGATCCATAGTTCCTAATCAAGCACATAAACATCAGGAATTGATGTTATTTTGGCTTGCGTTACGTCATTGCATGAATGTTATCCAAAATGCCCACAGGCAATTCTGTCCGACAATTCGTCAGTATTAGCGTATTTTCGGAACTAGGGAGGTACTCATTCCATTCTGTTATTCACTGTAACGGAATGAATCCTTCTGTTGGTACTAGAACATCAAGTTCTCCTATCGGTCCGTCGTATTCCGGGTCGTCTGAACGTATTAGTGGACTCCCTTTCACGAAAGGGCCACTTGTTGCAGTCAAATGGACTTTTAACAATGAGTATTTGATCAGATTTGCTACCTATGAGAGCGGCCAATGATGGACTTATTTGCGACGCATCTCAACAATCATTTGCAAGTGTATGTGTCTACATGTTCGGATCCTCGAGCGTTTGCAGTTGACGCTCTATCCATCTCGTGAGACGGGATAATAGGATATGGGTATCCTCCAGCACCGTTGATTCAGCAGATATTGCTTAAGTTAAATAATCTCAATGCAATTCTGTTGGTAGCACCTCGGTCTCCACAAAGACCATGCATTAATCTATTCAGGTGTCTGTTGTGGCTTATGCCGTGGAAGTTTCCTCCACATTTCGGTCCATTCTATAGCTAGATGGATTCAGTTAGCTTTCAGTACTGCTTATGATAATATCTTCAACACAGCAGTCTGCGATTAAGATTTTAGCTCTTGAAGTAAGAGTTCTTTCGACTTCAGAGGCTTATGCTAATAGCATTGCTATTACAGTTCTAATGATGGCTGCATATTGGTTTTAGCCTTTCACTTGCAAGAATTTATACCTCAGAAATATTGAGTCCATTTCTAGAGACCGGCATTGTTTAGGTTCGTTATCTGTTGCTCAGAATGTCATCCACTAAACAGTTGCAACTATAGTTGTGTAGGCTTTTGGTTCCGGCAATGACTCTGTGCTGCCGCCCTCTTCGCTCTGGGGTATTTCACCCAGGGCAAGGGGAAGGGGGGGGGGGGGGGGGGGGTGTTCCACCTGCTTTATAGTGAAAAACAAGGGAATATCTCCCCTCGAGTCAGTAATTCTAGTAGGTACCGGGATGATTTTTAAAGTGTAAAGATAATTTTTTTACTCATCCATGTAATATTTTTAAGTGTACCTCGGTGTGTAGTATTTGTATATGTCACATATCATGCAGACATTAATATACAATTCTCGGTCACTTTTAATGAATTTAAGAGTCTCATTTATCTGGACTACTTTTTTTATCGGCTTTCCTTTAAAAATAATTACCATAATGGATTATACTGGAGGTTAATAGACATCAGTGATGTTATTAGGCTCAAGTACAGAATGGTGTTGTGTCTTTCTCGTTTTGATGCAAAATAGAAAAGATACATGTAAAGCCTATTTCTCCTTTCTCCTCGAGGGGATAATTCTGTATATATATAGTTGAGTTATTGGATTGCTTTATGTCCTAGGCCCTCCAACCTTTTTACTATTCAGCTAAGTCTGGGTCATTGGTACAGTATAAAAATGTTAAAAAATTTATAGTAATTTATATATTTTTTATACTTACCAATGACCCAGACGGGGATGGCCCTCCCATGAGTTGGGAACTCATACCTCCCTGCTGAGTACATAACGCTTTTCCAGGCACTGCTTGTAAGAATGACTTTTAGCGCCAATTTCGAGACCTCCTTGACACTGCGCATGCGCAGTGGAGGAAAGGTATGGAGGACCATATAGGACATATAATTTTCGGTTTTAGATGCAAATTTTGGGGATTGGGGGGTAAAATTTGTGTTTGGCCCTAGAATTTAAGAGTTAGCACCAGCTAAGTCTGGGTCATTGGTAAGTATAAAAACTATATAAATTACTATAAATTTTTTAACTTCTACTACATATTGATGTATTCATATAAATATGGATGACACAAGAATCATAGTATTTTTTTAATTCCGTTCATTCAAAGTTGTTTGTTGTCAACATCTTGCACATTTTGGGAGAGGGCAGCATTTGTAGTTGCCCATGTTAAGAATTGTGTACTCTGCTGTTTGAAATTTGTTCATTTACCCAGAAGAAAAAAATTGTGTTTAGCTTCAAATATATACACCTGGAACTTAATTAAGCACCCTTTGTTTTTTTTCGCAGTGGGGTTAATAGAAACTGGCATTACTTTCATGCTATCTTTCACATGGCCAAAAGTGATTGTTTGCAGAAAGAATGATCTATTGACAAATGAAAGACAACACAATGATGAAAATATGCAGTATTTTAATATCGCTAATTACTCATATCTGTCACTAGTGTTTTTTATTGAAAAATGTTCTCTTGTCAAGTAAGGTGCTGGATCGGTCCATGATGAAACAATGGCGGTAATTACTGACACAAAATGTAACTTGTGATCACCTGAACACAATAGCAGTGTCTGACGTCAGTAGTGAGGGTATCCACCATGTGCCAAGATGACTGCCTGAACCCTCCTCCTAATGCAATCAGTGAGCCTTCTTAAACAGCCCAGAGGCAACTACTGCCACTCCTCATGCAATGCAGCTTCCAAATCGGCCAAATTATGTACAGGCAAATCCCTTGCCTGCACAACATCCAAGAAAGTCCCAAATGTGTTCTAAGAGATTCAAATTGGGGCTCATTGCAGGCCAAGGTAGTGTTGTAATGGCAACGTTCCAAAGGAATGCTCTCACAGCATGAGAACGATGTGGCCTTGCATTGTCGTCCGTGAATACAGGGCGAGTAGCCAATGAGTGGTTGTCAAAATGAGGTACGACATCAGGATTGAGAATGTCCTGGATGTGCTGATGACCATTGAAATTCCCATGTAGTCACCATAGCAAGTTTACCATCATGAGAGAGGCATCCCCAGATCATTACTGATCATCCACCATTAGGAAGAGTAGGTCTGATGTTCCTGTGCACGTAAGCAGTATTTCTATGCCTCCACACTCTCATGCGACCATCTGTGACGTGAAGCAGGAACCTACTCTCGTCTGACTAATGGACTCTCCTTCCTGTCTTGAGATTCCAATGTTGTCGTGCCTCACACCACTCCAAACATCGTCTTTGATGCTGATCAGACAGAGCTAGATGCTTGGTGACCCTTCTGGAACTCATACCCAGTGCTTTGAGATTGTTTCGGACAGTCCTTTTGCACAAACACCTGTTGGGGTGCCAAAGGCATTTCAAAATCCCTCTTGAAGCAAAGGGTTCATGAATAACGAGGCATGCCAGACAGGGGAGGTCTTTCAGGGTTGTCCGGGCCATGGTCGGTCCTTAATATCATTGTTTTGTTGATTTTTTTGGACAAGTCTCCTGATGACAGAATGACTATAGCCAAGTTGACTTCCAATAGCTTTCAATGACTTGCATGTTGCATGCTTGCCAACGATTTGCCATCTTAGTTCCTCTGACAGTCTCTTCCTTGCCATGTCAACATATACTGATAAAAGAAGTGACAAATTTTCTTGTTTTATACCCAGATATTGCATATTGATGATAGTGTTTTTTGTGACGTTCGTGGTCGTGGTTAGCATGCTTCACTGGGATGAGGAGGTATGTTTTGGGTACGCTATCAACCAGAAATATCATGTTTCGCAAGATGAAATGTGCTGCAAGACATAGCAATCATTAAAACATAATAATCAGTAACCACAACTTCACCTTCATGAAACATTTGAGGAGGTGCTTAAATTAAGTTCCAGGTGTATATGTGCAATTTTATACTCATTGTCTCACAGATACGTCAACCTTTAAAGTTATGATTCCAGTTTTTACTGCAAAAATTTCAGGTTAACCTATCTCAAGATGGAGTGAATCTGATTGGAGATGATGAACCATCTTTGTTCTGTACTTGGGAATTCTTCGAATTCGAGATCCAGTCTACTCCTGTAGTGAGAGGAGCAAGGTAAACATTTTTTTATCTTTTTATAATGAAAGTCTAATTAATGATAGAATTTACTAAATGTATATACACTGGAACACACGTAAATGGATATCTCCTGGTTTTAAAATTTGTCCCTATTTGCGAGAATCAGTATTGATTCTCACAAACTACCCCTGCAGGAATTAATTTTCAATCTTTAAATAATATAGAATTTGAGAGTGCTTTTAAATGTTTTTTGAGTGCAGCCAGTACATTTTCCGTAGTAAAAATGCAAATCTCATATTCACTAGAATTCAACCCTTAAGGGTATAGTTTCTTATTATGGTGATGTTTTTGTCTTAAACTAGTGTACATGTATAACACATGTTCCAGCATACGACTTCTGTACGTCTTTCTGATGGATGTTGCAGTACTTTGGCAATGGTTTCTTGTGAAGTCTTGGCTGCCGGTGTAACTGGGTATCTCCCCCCCCCCCCCCCCCCCCCCGGGTATCTCCCCCCAACCCTTGGGGGAAAGATGCACTAGATTATCTTCCCCCCACCCCCTTCCCCACCTACCCTCCATCCACATTCAACACAGACCAACATTTTTTTTAAGCTGAAAAGCATTATTCATAAGAGAAAAAGTCAAATAGTAACTACTTGGTATAAGCAGGGAGCTCTGAATGGAAGAAAGAAAATAAAAATGAATATTAAGTTATCCTCTCCTCTCTACCCAAGATTATTATTTTTTCAAACCTAAAGACATTAGTATTAGAATGCAGGGCAACACTATAACTCTTTAATGAGTGTAAATAAGATGAGAGTATTGTTATCTCCGCCCCCCCCCCCCCCCCCACACTGTATCTTCCTCTGAATGTCATAAAAAATAAATGTGGTTAGAGTTCTCAAATGTAGGAATTCCCCCCAACGCCCTATATCAGCACATGCCTGATGTTATACATGTTGAAAAAAGATTAGAGGGTTTAAGATAGCCAGGGTGGGAGGGAGGGGAAAGATACACGGGGGAAGATACCATTGAAACAGGGTATCTTCCCTCTGGGTATCTTCTCTCCTGGGGGGGGGGGGGATGCACTAGGGTATCTGCCCCCACTCTGTATCTTCACTGAATGTCATAAAAATGTGTTTAGGGTACTCAAATCTAGGGATTTCCCCAGCGCCTTATATCAACACTAGGGTATCTTCCCCCACTCTGTGTATCTTCCACTGAATGTCATAAAAATAATAAATGTGGTCAGGGTACTCAAATCCATGTTTAAAAAAAATGAGAGGGGAGGGTGGGGGAGATACATTAGTGTATCTTCCCCTGTGGGGGGGGATGCACTAGTGTATCTTCCCCCGGGGGGGGGGGGGGGGGATTCCGTGGGACACCAGTATAAGCAGCAAAGTCATCACTAGATTCCTCTGCTTAGTCTTAGAGTTTCTTTATCATGTGGAAGCAAAAAAGTGTAATTCCCCAGGCCCTTAAGTATTATTATCGGAATCTATGACAAGAATCAAATTAACATTTTGTGAGAATCTGGGTTTATTCTCGTTGTTTTCTCTGCAAGAATTATTTGTGAGAATTTCTTTCTGATTCTCACGTATATTTAAAACCCTGATCTCTTATCTGAAGCATATAACTTCCAAACATGAAACTCTTTACCATACCTTCAGTACAGATTTAATGTGTTAACTCCTTGCTTGCTGCTGCTTTTTCACAGCATTCCACTGTCGATCAACATGATGCCCCCAGTCATGATCTTATTTTTATAAAAGTTACTGACTTGTATCTTTCTTGGGTGGAAACAAGTGAAGATAGCTTAACCCTTCCCATTAAAGTTTATTATCCATTTTAGTATGTTTTATTTTATTAAAAACTACCCCTAGTAACAGTGGCAAATTCATGTGTTTTGCTTATTTACAAGGGTCTGAATCATTTTTTTATTATATAGCTTTTAATTTATTATGTCTTGTTCATCTGAAACTTTTCTTTGTCATTTTTAAATCAATATTTTTTATACTTGGCACATAAGTTAATCACAATGGGAACCTGAACATCTCCGATTTTTAGAGTAATCAAACGTGTTGTTCCTGGGTTCTTGCCCTTGTTGACTTAGAATTAGTTACCTGTGGACACACCTTTGCCCAAGCTAAAATTCCAGTAACCATAAACAAGATCTTTATGTGAAGTGAAGCAATGTTTGATTACTGTTATGAACATAGTGTGTTTTATTGATATTGTGAGTCCTGGCAGAGGATGAATCTATTGTAACAGCATTTGTATAAATGACAAATTGGGGTTTCATACCCTTGCATAGATTGTGTTTTCTTCAGAATCGATCCCTTAGAAAAACTGGACAAAACCACACACAACAGTTTTCCATTAGCTGCTGATGGGAAGGTGGTGTGCATTGTTTAGTGTGGTTTTACTAGGTAGTTTGTATTAACCCTTCACCTAACATGAAAAGCAGACGGCTCTTGCAAAAATTTTTTTTTTTTTGTCTCAAAAACATAGGTTATGACCCCTCATTGGAATGAGCTCGATGAGCTCGTTCCAACAAGGGGTCATCCTATGTTTTTGAGACCAAAAAATGAAAATTAATTGGCAATTTTTTAGCATAGCACTGAATGGTTTTGTCCCTTATGTTGCGTAAAGGGTTAAAGGAAACTCAAAAGGCTTTAGAGGCTGGAGTTGGAAACCCTGCTATACCCTTTATACCCTGCTATACCCTTTGTGATATAATGAATGTGTGTGTGTGTGGGGGAGGGGGGTGTTCTTGATTTTGTAGCACTCCAACCTGGTACACCAATAAAAATTCTCTGACCTTAATGGCAGTAGGTTGGTACCCTGAGGCCATAGCCATCTCCTGGGCGGTAATTTGATCATTGTACTCCTTGCATGCTACTGTCATAATCTTCTGCCCTGTAGAGAAAGCTGCTTCACATATTCAAATATAATTTGGGCTTTCTTGTACCAGCATATATATCTGAATTGGATCAAATATTGCAATAAACAATTGTCAGTTTCATGTTTTAGGGGTATTTTGTATAAATTCAGATCACAGCCTCTGTAAAGCAGACAGGATTCACTGTTTTAAAAACTTGACACAACTGAAAGGTTTTGCTTCTTGCATGCTTCTCTGTAATATTTTTTTCCAGTAGGTAAAACTGCGTTAAATATTCTGATAAAATTTTGGCTTTTTTTTTGGTATTGCATATATATGTGAAATGGATCAGTGATTGCAATAAACACTGGTCCACTTTAAGTTTTGTGGGAGAGAATTCAGCTTCTGTAAAACAGATGAGATTCAGATATAAAAAAATTGACAAAACTTTAAAGAATAAATTTTATCACATAATCTCTATTAAATATCACATTATGGAATAAATTGGTCACAACACATCTAACACGGGAATGACATCAGAAGTCAATGTCATTGTGTTAACGTTGAGGATGAGTTGGTTTTGGAAGTAGAATTTAATTAATCTTCTCTTATTTTGTATTAACTGTCTATTACAAATAGCAGATGATGGTTCATCGCCTGAGTGCTATAATGTCGTATGTCCCATAGGGGACATAGGACATTCTAGCACAGAAGCGACGAGTTGCAGAAAACATTTCCTGAATAACTAAAATATTTTCATTTTTTGTCTTGAAAAAAAGCTTATGACCCCTCTTTAGAACGAGCTCGATGAGCTCGTTCCAGTGAGGGGTCATAAACTATGTTCTTGAGGCAAAAATTGAAAAAAAAAATAATAAAACATGAAATATGGATGGTGATTTTTGTGAACAGTGCTGCCCAAGTCATGAACTTGGTACATAAATTTGATATCAAATCGGGACGCCCCATAGATCCTTGATTAATTTTTAGACGAGTTATGACAAAGTTTGGTGAATGGCGGGCGGGCGGTCTTGGGAAGTTGGGCAGGCGTAAACAATTGGTTTCCGGACGATAACTTGATAATGGTTCAACCCACGTTCATGAAACTTCATAGGTAGGTTGGCCTCGGTGAGAGGAAGAACCCTATTTTGGACTCACTACGTCAACGATGAAGGTCACAGTAGACCTTGAACATACTAAGTCATAACCAATTGATTTCTGGATGATAATTTGACTATGGTTGAACCCACATTCATGAAACTTCATATGTAGGTTGGCCTTCATGAGAGGAAGAACCCTATTTATTTTGGATTTGCTAGCTTAAAGGTCTAGGTCACAGTGACCCTGAACATAGTAAATCAAAACAATTGCTTTCCGGATGATAACTTGATAATGATTTGATCCACATTCATGAAACTTCATAGGTAGGTTGGCATCAGTGAGTGGAAAAGCGCTATTTATTTTGGCCTCGTTAGGTGAAAGGTCAAAGTCACAGTGGCCTTCAACATAGTAAAGGCGTAAACAATTGGTTTCTGGAGGACAACTTGATAATGGTTTGACCCACATTAATGAAACTTTATAGGCAGGTTAGCATCGGTGAAAGGAAGAACCCTATTTATTTTTGACTCACTAGGTCAAAGGTCAAGGTCACAGTGACCTTGAACATAGCAAATCATAAACAATTGGTTCCGGATGATAACTTGACTTTCAACCCACATTCATCAAACTTCATATGTAGGTTGGCCTTCTTGAGAGGAAGAACCCTATGTATTTTGGACTCACTAGGTCAAAGGTCAAGGTCACACTGACCTTCAACATAGTAAATCATAAACAATTAGTTTCCAGATGATAACTTGATAATGGTTTGACCCACATTCATGAAACTTCATAGGTAGGTCGGCCTTGGTGAGTTGAAGACCCCTATTTATTTTGGAATCGCTAGGTCAAAGGACAAGGTCACAGTGACTTTGAAAATAATAAATCGTAAACAGTTGGTTTCCAGATGATAATTTGACAATGGTTCCACCCACGTTCATGAATCTTCATAGGTAGGTTGACATTGGTGCAAGAAAGACCCCAATTTATTTTGGAATCACTAGGTCAAAGGTCAAGGTCACAGTGACCCTTCACATAGTAAATTGTAAACAACTGGTTTCCGGACGATAAGTTGATGATGATTATACCCACTTTGGGCTGTCACAACTCGACATTGGATCGATGATCCTATCGGCATTTTATTTACTTATCTTTCATCATTTCAGACCTGTATATGACTTCACATCACAGTATGTTGTAAAAGTTGATGACTTCTTTTTACATTATTTGCAAAAGGTAAGATGGAGTGATTAGAAAGTTTGCTTTTTTTTTTAATGTACTGTTCCCTTGACCAACATTCGACTTAGACACAAAAACAAAATTTGTTGTTTCTCAGGTAGTTTCGTTCAGTTTTATGGTGAGGAAGGGGGGCTTTTTCCCCTTTTTATTCACAAAACAGTCCTGATAATAGTTGGAATGAGAAATTTAACTCTACTAATGTGTAAAAATAAAATTTTATCGGCAGTGAAAATTTCCCACAATGCATTTACAAATTTACCCAACTACATCAGTGAGTTGTGTCAAACAAGATATAATTGGTTAAATTTTTAATCCCTCAGGTGTAAAACAGTGTCATCCAAGAGATTTTTTTTTTAAAAAAAAATTGATGTTGCAGATTTTCAATGACAAGGTGGTTGCCTGAGAAACAAGAAATAATTTGATAGCCTTATTATGTAAGTACATTTGGAGAGTTCCTCAACACTTCTCAGTGGTTCTCTCTGTGTAATTTGTTTTCCTCCACCTGTACATCTCTCTGATATGATATGACCATGGCTATTGAAAGTGTCATTTAACTCTAATAAACAAACAATAGCCTTATTATTAAGAGAAATTCATTCAACCTCTTACTGAATATCATTTGTACAGATCGTTAAAACTACCAGAATTTTAAAACTTACATTCCAGGCCCTTGAGAGGGTTTTTACAGGGCTTTGAAAATCTAGAATGTCCTTTGATTCAAAGTTAAAATATTTCAGTCCTTTGCCAGTTCTTGAATCACAGAAGTTGTCTTGAAAAATCTTTAAATCCATTTTTTAAGTCATTGAATAAAAAAAAGCATGAATATTTCACTGTATTTTCATGGCAGTGTCTTTTATTTACCATACAAGAAAAAAGAGTGAAATTCTTACCAAAATTGGTTGTTAATCATACTAAACTTTTATTTTTTGTAAAAAATGTTACTGAAGTCTTTTCATGTCATGATTTAGTTGTTTCCCCCACCCTTTTAAAAAAAAATTGCAGAAAAGTCCTTTAAAGTCCTTCAATTTCTCGATTCATCAAAGTTTGAAAGCCCTGCTTTATGGTCTTTGAAAAGAAGTCAGTGTTGGAAAAATGTCAGGGAAGGCTCTGGAAAAAAATTTGAGGTAACTGCTTGGCCCACTTTGGTCAAAATTTGTATTTATAAGCTGGGTTATTTGCATTCCCACAGAACAGAAATGTGTACATTTTACCTGAATAATGTCTGGCTTGCAGAATCAACATGAGCATCTTGTTGTTCTGTGACAAAGCTGAATTTAAAAACTAAATTTTAACTCTCATTGGCTTTGTCATATTGGACATATTATCATAGGGTTTGTCAGAAAATAGTGGAAAAGTGGATTTTAGCAAGCAGCTTGGAAAACATCTTCTGGCATGAGTTTCCCCAGGGATGGAAAAACATACATTCCAGCTCATTTTTTCTCTGACCTTCAAATTTCAAAACATGTTCCACCTAAATTGGTCACAGTCAGATACTGTACTACTTTAGCTCCCTTGATATGATTTTTAGAAATAAAAAACTATTAGGCCACACAAAGTAGATCTTCTGTTTCTCAGGCCATTATTTGTGAAATTGCATGCCTGCGAGCAGTTTTTTATTTTATTTTTTATTTCAGTAATTACTTCTTTGCCATCAAAAGTTCATGTTCTTGGTTCAAGTTTTAGGCCTCATAATCTACAGAATAGCATGGTGGTGATGTATTTCATCCCTTGAGTGCAAGAAGGCTTTGCAATGCTACAGCATTGCAAAGCCTTCTTGCACTCAAGGGACAAATTCATAATTTTTTTTAACTTCGGTAAAATATCAGACATAAACCATTTAATTTTTATTTTAAGTTTTAATTGGTTATAAAAAGAGAGCATGCGGCAGCCAAAAGGACCATGCGGGAGGGCCTGAGAAACAGATATTTTTATACTGTACCAATGACCCAGACATAGCTGGTGCTAACTCTTAAAATATAGGGCCAAACACAAATTTTGCCCACCAATCCCCAAAATTTGCATTTAAATCAAAGAAAACATGTCCTGAAAGGCCCTCCACACTGCGCCCCCACTGCGCATGCGCAGTGTCAAGGACGTTCCGAAATTGGCGCCATTAATCATTCTAAGTTTGGCCCTTCATCAGTTAACATCTGACTGATCTTTGTGCTTATAAATCTCAGTTTAAATGATGCCAGACACATAAATATTAGTGAAATGGTGATTCTAAGGAGGATAGAGATGGAGGAGAGGAAAAAAATGTGTGACAGAATATTATCAGGGCTGTAACTTAAAATTTTTCAATGAAATTATGTTAAGTTACCTATTTTCGAGGCAGCAGCCATTTTGTTGTCATTCTGATTATTTAGTTACACTGTTTTTTAAGTGTTTTCCTCTCTCCCTGTCCTTTAAGTCCCCCCTTGCTATTCTCCCATGCTTTTGGCATAGTTTTTGTAATTATTATTACTAAATTTTCTTGGGAGTTTTAGCTGAATAACAGAATGAATTCTGTTCTTTCCCCATGTTTACGTCTTCACCTACGGGTGGTTAGGCGTTGTGTTCTGCATCTACCATCTGATGTTCTGCAGTTTCTTCCCTGGAAGTCTCTGTTTTGCATCAGATAGTGTATTTTTGGTAACTGATTTCGGGCCTGGGTGCCTGGAGTCTTATTTTAGTGTTTTTACACTCATTGTTTACATTTTCAACAGCCCTCTGTGTGAGGGGGGGGATTTCTAAAAAATAATATCTTGATGTTATTTTAATCATAACTAGATACATTATTATTGTTCGTAAGTGTTGAATAAATTGTTTAAAATATTTTTAAAATTTTTGTCCACACTTAGGCTTTGGATCCATTGGGGCTCAACGTTACTTTTCAGAAACTTGGGCTGTTCTGAAAAAATATTTTTTCAAAATATTTTGATTTCAATTATTTTTTCTATATTAATGGATCATATTATTATTATGTATTTTGATTGCCAGGGGTTAGTGCGAGTACCAGGACTTGTTTTCTTTTCACATTGAAAGGATATTGATCATTTGTTTCAAGAGGAAGTCTTCCTCTGACTTTATTATCATTCTATATGTGGTCAGTGTACTCGCATTAACTCCTGTTCTGTATCGTATGATTTCGATGACAATATGGGAAGCGTATGTCACGGTATGTTATTGGGGATTTGGACACTCCGGTCCTTTCCCCGCAGGGTCACTCTACTTTATCAATTTCTATTTCAGACGATTAAGATTAGGGTGATGTATCCGTGATGTCTTCCAACAGTGTGCCTCCGTCGTCACAATTAATGAAGGGCTAGCGGAAAGTGCTCATGTAAATACGCCAATTGCCTAAGAGGACCCTAGTAGGTTCGACGGCCTTTGACGTCTGCTAGCTCGCCTGGTGTAGCGTCCATTCACCGAATGGTTCGGCAGCCGGGTTCGTCCGTTGCGGTCTAGAAGGAATTTTGGGGTGATGCGAGCACTATAAATTAACTTAATGCACACCCAGTGACGGCGGATCGGAGGGAGAACGGAGGAAGCCTTTTAGTCTGGTTCATAGCTCGTTCCGGTCCATCCGGACGGCAAGCGAGAGAGGCCCCTCTCTCGTTCAACAACATCTGGCCCCAGATGTTGTGGTACAAAATGTGTCGCAAGCGGAGCATACGTCCGTCGCTCGGGACGCTCCGTTGTATAGGCAGTCCGCGGAGACTGCTAAGGCTTCCTCTTCTCGTCAGCGCACACGACCGCACCTTGGCTGCGTGACCGCCGATATATTACCAGCTTCGCCGATCAAGGATTCTTCGGCGACCAGGTCACACCATCCGGTAGCCAGGGACACGAGGCCTGCAGACTCCGGACGTTCGCATAGGAAGTGTGCGGGAGTCAACGTACACGGAGCTTCCGGCGGCAATGCATCGTAAGACCGCTACTGCACAGGCCTCGGGAACGGACGTGCTTTCCTTAATAGCACAGTTTATCGCAGCATCCCAGCATCAACTGAATCTGTCGCATATATTTTATCCGACGATGCTGGGTCGGGACGCTCTGCGGAAGCGGGTACGGACGTCCGAAAGTTTCATCCGGTCCGACGGGATACCGAAAGGGATTCGGAGGATTTCGAGCTTTCCCTTTCGGAACAACATATGCTGTTGTGTATGTCATCTGACTTGGTCTTCTACAGCTTCTTTCGTCGGACCAGAATGCTGCGATGCCGGATAAGAAACTGATAGCATCGGTGGACTTAGAAATTTTTTGGTTCGATTCAGGGACATCGTCCCTCAGTTCCAACATAGTCCAATAATGTCACACAAACTTTCGAATTATTGAACGACGCTATATATATTATTATTTTATGCTTGCTAACCAAGCATTTCTGGTTTCTTGTTCGAAGAGTTATGGAGATGTCTTTCAAAAGTGTGCCTCTGTCGTCATAGTTAATGAAGAGCTAGCGGCAATAAGTGCTCATGGAATATGTCTATTGCCTACGGAGTGACATTCGCTAGCTCACCCGGTGTAGCGTTCATTCATCGAATGGTTCGGCTGCCGGGTTCGTCAGTTGCGGTCTAGGAAGGAGATTTGGGTGATGCGAGCACTTTAATTACTTTAGTACTCACCCAGTGACGGCAGATTGAGGACATATCGGAGGAAGCCTGTTAGTCCGGTTCCTGGCTTGTCCAGGTCCGTCCGGGCTGTGAGCGAGAGAGGTCCCTCTCTCGTCCAACAACATAGGGGACCGCATGTTGTGGTTCAGATATTTTACATTCGGAGCATATGTCCGTCGGTCGGGACGCTCCGTTATATTGACAGTCCGAGAGACTGTCCTTGATGCTTCCTCATCCTCACAGCAGGGCACACGACCGCACATTGGCTACGTGACCTCGAGTATCCGATCAGTTTCGGCATTCAGTGATTCCACGGCGAATGGGTCGCGCCATCCGGTAGCCAAGGGACACGAGGCCTATACACTCCGTTCGCTCGCATATTGGTAGTATGCACGGGGTAACGATCACGGAGCTTCCAGCGGCAATGCATCGTAAGACCGCTTCTCCTCAGGCCTCAGTGACGGACATGCTATCCGAGTTAGCACAGTTGTTTCGCAGCATCCCAGCAATTGACTGTTTCTCGGTCGAATCAGGAATTATCCGACGGCGCTGGGTCGGTGCGGTCCGCGGTTGCATCAGGTACGGACGACCGAACGCTTTATAGGGTCCGACAGGATGGCGAAAGGGATTCGAAAGATTTCGAGTTTTCCCTTTAGTAGTATCGGAAGATGCCTTTCATATCTTCTGGCATTATCTTCCAGTGATTGTTATTTCGGACTTCATTGCTGCGATCTTGGATAAGAGACTTATAGCGTCATTGGACTCGGATTTTTCGATCGGTTCAGGGACATTGTCCCTGACTTACCGACGCAGTCCAATACTGTCATTACAACATGTGTTTTATTTTTCGACGCTATATATATATATATACAAGCCTGCTACCAAGCATGATAGTTTAGTTTCTTGTCCGCGTTGCTCATTTCTGCCATTTTATCATTTATACGAATAGTTTATTTTGGCAGAGCAGGGCATACCGAGAGTTCATATGCGTCTAGATGGTGTGATTAAAGACTGCATATATTCTTTTTCGCCGTTTATGTCTTTTCCAATTTCAATGTTGGGAACGACATGATGTATAGTAGACTTAACTTAGACGCTTTATCATACGTAATCCGCCTTACTGAGGCGTTATCATTACGTCTTCAAGAAAAGATTTACGGGATATTATTCTCAATGTAATTTCTTTTGAGGGCAGTGGTTTGTTCACGTATAACTCCGCCCTTCAGTGGCTGATTGGAGTTGGTTAGACGTGACGCAGCCCTAGCTACATCCACACGCGTGGATAGTAAGGTTAAGAACTCTCTCAGAGTCGCTTCGTTCTCGGAGGAGCTTCTCTTCAACGGCAACTTTTCGGCAATCCATGAATTGCTCGATTTACACGTTCTCTTGTCTATCTAGTGTTACAAGAGATTCAGACTGGGGCAAACATTCGGTGGTTGACTCAGAGAGTGCCACCGCAGTTGCCGGACCCGAGTGTGGCTGTTATGACGGTTGCCAGTCAAAGAGATTGGGATATAATACTGATCCCTACGGATTCGAAGTGCCAGGGTCTTTGGGTTCCGCAGTCTCTTAGCAATCAGTTTTCTTCCGCGGAATAATGTTTTTTAGGCTTGCTTTATGTCATTGCATGAACATTATTCAGAAACGCATGCCCAAATTCCTGTCCTTTAATTCGACAGTAGTGGCGTATCTCCGGAACCAGAGAGGCACTCTTTCGTTTCCGTTATTCAATTTAATGGAAAGAATCCGTCTGTTGGTTATAGTATACCAAGTTCAGTTTTGGTCCGTCATATTCCGGGTCGTCTGATTGTTTTATCGGACTCCCGTTCTCTTACGGGTCGCTTGTTGCTGTCAGAATGGACTCTCAACAAACAAGTATTCAATCAGATTTGCTATCTATGGGAGCGCCCAATGATGATTTATTTATGACACAGCTTGCTAATCAATTGCAGACATATGTGTTGGCTTGTCCAGATCTCTGAGCTAATGTTGTTAACGCTCTATTGATCTATAGGACGGAATGATAGGATACGCGTATCCTCCGGCGCTGTTGTTTCAGCAGGTATTGCCAAGATAAACAACCACAATACATTTCTGTTGATAGCATTTCTATCTTCACAGAGATCATGGGTAATTTACTCTCTTGTCTACTGTGGGTCTTAACGTGAAATCTTCCTCTATGTGAGGATCTTTTTTCACTGGGTAAATCGTGTCATCTTTATCACAACCCGCAAGGTCGCAACCTTCATGTATTCCGTTGTGTGGTCCGTATTGCATTGTAAGCACTGTACTGGACGAGCTTTGGACGCGATTTCTTACTATAGGAGATCCTCTTCTTCGCTATTCTATGCGGCTAAAGTAGAGGCTCTTCCGTCGTGGTGTAGGGATCATTATGTTCATATTGTGGATCCCTCCATACTACTCATTGCTATTTTTTAGTATACTTGTTTCACAAGATCTACTGCAGCCTGTTATTATTTAGGTTATAGGTTTATGTTACCTCATACCTATGCACTCTACGATAGTTTACAATTGAGTCTTTTGTCTCTTTATCTAAGTCAGTTAGTAACTTTTTGATAAATAGACTTAGAATCTTAGATTAAATTCCTATATGGATTTTAACTTCGGTTCTTATTTAGCTAAGTAATCATTTGAGCCTCTGGAAACAGTAGTTTTCAAATTCTGACCTTTTAGACAGTAATTCTGTTGGTTTCTCTTTTACTGTAGAGTCAGTGAGTTTCATGCACTATCGTTGGATGATTTTCACTTTCGTAGTTTCGGAATCACTACTTCCGTTACTATTTAGGTTGGATTGTTGCATAAGAGTTAGGCTCCTATTATCCGGAACCTATTATTTTAAGGTCCTTCCGTCTTCGTATGGGCATAGGCCTTTACTCTTTCCGGGTACAGTTTATGTATTTATAAACAGATATCTGTTTATTACTATGGGCGTAAACTTCTTCTGTCTTTGATGTCTAGTAGAAGGACGTTACGCTCCATTTTATTGTTAATAGATTCTATTAACTATCGGTACTGCTTATGGTATATCATTGACTTAGCAGTTGTGCTTAAGATTTCGGCTCATGAAGTAAGAGTTCTTCTACTTCTTGGGCTTACATTAATAGTGTCGCTATTATAGATTTTTGAAGGCTGCTCATTGCGCTCAGCCATCCACTTTCATGAATTTTATCTCAGAAATATCGAGTCCATTTCTGGAGGCCTCTGTTGTTAGGTCTATTATCTACTGCTCAGAATGTCATTCACTTAACAGTTGCTACTATAGCTAGGTAGGCTGTCTGTTTCGGCAGTGTCTCCGTTCGGCTGCCCTCTTCGCTCTGGGCTATTTGACCCAGGGCAAGGAAAAGGGGGGGGGGGGGAGGGTGTTCCCTTGGGTCACCTGTTTTACTATGAAAACAAGGGGATACCTCCTCCGGAGTTAGTAATTCTGAGCTGTTATTGGGATGGTTGTTTAGTGAGAAGTTTAGGTTTTTAAAATTCATTCAAGTCTTAGTTTTTAAAGTATAGCTTTTGAATATTGCATATGTCAACGGACATGATTATGCAATCCTCAGACACTTTTAGGAGTATAAGAGTCTCTATTCTCTAGACTTACTTCATTTATTGGCTTACTTTAAAAATTATTAGTATAAGGATTATATTGGATATTAATAGAGTACATGGATGTATGAAGCTCAATTTTGGAAGGTGTTGTATCTTTCTAATTTATCATAAATAAGAAAGATACATGTAAGGCTTATTACTTCTTTTTCCCTACAGGGGATGACTCTATTTTATTTTATTGAGCGTATTCCATTTTGCTCTATGTCCTTGGCCCTCCAGCCTTTTTACTATTCAGCTATGTCTGGGTCATTGGTACAGTATAAAAATGTTAAAAAATTTATAGTAATTTATATATTTTTTATACTTACCAATGACCCAGACGGGGATGGCCCTCCCAGGAGTTGGGAACTCTTGCCTCCCCGCTGAGTACATAGCGCTTACCAGGCACTGGTTATTAGAATGATTAATGGCGCCAATTCCTTGACACTGCGCATGCGCAGTGGGGGTGAAGTGTGGAGAGCCTTTCAGGACATGTTTTCTTTGATTTTAGATGCAAATTTTGGGGATTGGGGGGCAAAATTTGTGTTTGGCCCTATATTTTAAGAGTTAGCACCAGCTATGTCTGGGTCATTGGTAAGTATAAAAAATATATAAATTACTATAAATTTTTTAACTTTTTATTTTTTTTAGGCCTTACCAGCTTTTAAATGAGCTTTGCTGCATTTTTTTTCCAAGATACAGTATGATCCATAAAAGGAGACAAGTCTTCAAGCTATTCTTTTCAAGCCGTGTTTTATAAATTGATAAGGAAAATCATTGGTTCATTTTTTTAGCATCATCGGATGCTGTCTGTTTTGTTATGTAAAGAGGAAATAGAATGTTAAATATTCATTCCTCTCAAAAATTTGAGAGGTAAATCGGAAATTTCTTTTTCTAAAAATTAAAAATTAAGGAATTCTTTATATGCTGTATCTGTTCTCTAGAAAATCAGACAATAAATGATGCATGTGAATAATTTGCTGTACTTTTATAGTTTAACCCCCGCACACTGATGTCAAAATATCTAAATATCAGGCAGAAAAAAATTCCCATAATACAACTAGAAATTTAACCAATTCAATCTCGTTTGACAGAGCTCTTTAAGCTCTGTCAAACGAGATTGAATTGGTTAAATTTCTAGATGCATTATGGGAAAAAACAACTTCCTGGAATTTTGGTATTTTAACATCAGAGTGAAGGGGGTTAATTAAGGTTATCTAAGATAGATGAATATTTTTGTTGAACAAGTGCATTTTCAGCTCCATATTTTGATAAAAGCCCACATGTTTTCTTCATGTGGATTTGTCTTATTGCAATTTTTATTGAGAGCTCCTGCATGCACTCTTTAGTAAATTGTAACAAAATAAATTCTGCCTACCCAAATTGATTTTGCTCTCTACCCATGAAAAAATGTTGACAAGTTTGTTTCGTGTGGGTATCTTGGTGAAATGACTCCTGCTTGTTACTATGTTCCTCATAGTAATCCCTGGGAAGTAAAGGGGTGCTTGTTTCGTGTGGTAAACAATTTGTTTTCTTGGGAAAATAGGATCCTGTAACCAACACCTGGGTTGGAAGTCCTCTTAAGTGGGAAGCATATGTTCAGTTGATTGGAATAAAATTGAATTCACACTTGTGCCAAGGTCATGATACAGTCAAAGATGCTAAAAGTTACCATAAGCACCAGTAAATAAATAAATGTTACTTTGATCTTTCCAGAGTACCTGTACTTTAGAGCTACACCAGTCTTTCGGACAAGATTATAAAACAATTGCAGCTTGTCAGCTTAGTTTCCGAGATATATTTGAAAAGACCCATGGAAGAATTCATGGAACTGCATCATTAACAGGTAAAAGTAAACTAATTGAACTGAGGAAGAATTTTTTTCCATCAAGGAACCTTAACATGCCTCTGCTGAATGATTTCTTATAATTGTTTGTAAAACATACAGCTTTATTCTAATGGGTATTCTGACGTGCAGGTGATCCAACTTTAAAGGCATCATATTCTGTGGATGTTCTTCATTTTACCTTTAAAGTTAAACAATTTTGTTAAGATTTGCCTTGTTACAATTTATGGGAGAGTGCCTATAGGCACTCTCCCATAAATTGTAATAAGTCAAAGAGAAAGTGAACACATTTAGATGACCAAAAATGATGTAGCACTCTACATCAGGGTCAGATTCAAGTTTGTTTAAATCAAGTCCTATGATTAATATTAGGGATCCCAGTAGGAGCCCAAATTTTCTTTTGGTGCAGTTTGAGGAATATTCTTTAAAAATCTTCTCATGAACCTCTAGTCTGAAGCTTTTGATATATTCTGTGGGGGAATCAGACTCAAGGTTGTTCAAATCAAGTCCTTGGTTTTATCTTTGGGATCCCAATTGGAGTCTGAATTTTAACTTTGTCCAATATGACGAATAATCTTAAAAAATCTACTTAAGAGATACACTAGTCAGAATCGTTTGTTTGGTATACGGCATCCTTAGTCCTTAGAGGGGCCAGATTAAATTTTGCTCTTAAAATTAAAGTTCCTGGGTTGATATTTGTGTATTTTGGGGGCTAAATTTCTGCTTTGTGCTATATTGGGAATATTTTCAAAATCTTCTCCAGAACCACAAGTCCGAATCTTTTAGTTTTTAGTATACAATAGCCTCAGGTGGGGTAGGCAATATCAAGTTTATTTAAATAAAGTCCCTGGATTAATATTTGTGTTCCCTGTGGGGGCCCTAATTTTAACTTGTTGTTTAACTTGTTGCAAAAGAGGAATGTTCTTTAAAATCTTCTTGAAAACCACCATTCACAATGTTTAGATATTTGGTATACAACACTCTAGCCATGCTCAGATTCAAGTTTGTTCAAATCAAGTCCCTGGAATCATAGTTGATTTGATGAATAATCTTTAAAAATATCCTTCTTCAGATCTGCCATTCAGATTCTATTGATATTTCGTACAGAACATTGTGGGGTGGATGGGTAGGTGTCAGATTCACGTTTGTTCAAGTTAAGTCCCTAGTTTGATTTTTGTGCTTCCTAGTTTTGCATTACAGGAAATCTGGACATTATTTCTGTGGTAGTATCCCAATAGTAGAAAAAATCATCTGATATGACCAACAGATGTATAAATAATTAAATGACTTCATCCCTCTGTAGTGTTAACTAGCCATAGATGCTAATTAAATTCCTTAAACCACTTTGGTCAGGTGAGTGCCTCAGTCCCCATAGGGACCTCTTGTTTATTTGGCCTAATGATCAGAAAAGGGGTCGTATCGTGTAATAAAGTGACTTCCGGCACTCTTTAGTAGAACACTTTATACTTCATAAAATTTCAAGTCAATAGGTGACAATCTTTCAGTTCTTGGAATAGGTTCCCCACTATCCTCTCATGAGGAAGTCTTCCAGATAATTGTAGAGGCAGCCAAGACATGACTAGAAATCACTGCCATGCCTCAAGTTCACAGTTTGTGAATTCTGAAAAATTTTGGTTTAATACTCCAGTCCATGAGGGGTTAAATGTCTGACACAGTACAGTCAATTCTCTTAATTGGTAGAGTGCGAAAAGCCCATATTTGGGCTTTATTCTAACACATGAGCTCCACAGATTAAAGTCTCCATATTCTGTGGAGATGCTTCATATTTTGTTTGAAGTGCAGTTATTTTATCTACAAGGATCTGCCTTGTTACAATTTATGGAAGAGTGCCTATAGGCACTCTCCCATAAATTGTAATGAAGCAAAGACTCTGGGACAAATTCTGACCATCAAAATAATTTAGCACTCTACCAGATTATAAAGTAACGTTTGGAGGGAAACTTAGATTTCCATTTATTGTGTTCTTTTTTGGCTCATTTATTTTACTAAAATTATATTGAAAAATTGATGGAACAGCTTAATTCTTTGATTTTATAGGTATTGGAGAAACAGGTGTGGGTAGAGGTTTTGGTACATGTGAATATTGGGTCAGATTGCGAGTACCAATGGATCAAGCTCTTAGACTATATAAGGTAAAGACCTCATCATTATCTTTTCTCTCAACTATTACATACTGAGATTTGTATATCCTTGTGGATATTCCTGGGTGAGATAGACTTTCTTACCCACAATGGTAACACAATGTTGTGGCTTGTGAATGTAATGTCATGAGTTCGATCAAACTGTTTCTCAGCATTTTTCTTAATCCTTTACTACAGTGGAACCCTGTTAATTGAATAGCCCCTTTGCCAATGAAAATTATTCAATTAACAGGAGTATTCATTTAACAGGGATTGTGTTACTTTCCTCTATTTTTGACATATAAGCTTAGCATTTATTCTATTATATCTTGTTTGACAGAGCTCTATGAGCTCTGTCAAACAAGATATAATAGATTAAATGCCTGTATTGGATGTACTGAGGCCAAATAGGTTTATAAACAAAGGAAAACTGGGTAGAGTCAGGGTAATTTCTCGACAGGTTACAAGATTTTTTATTCAGTTAGGAGGCGTTTACTCTATAACCTATATTCAATTAACAGGTCAAATTTGTACTGGAGGTATGGTAAATGGTTTTGTGTTGGAAAATTATATTCAATGAACAGGGATATACAATTAAGAGATATCCAATTAAGTGGGCTCCACTGTATTTTCGACTTTGGTCAATTTTTACAGTATAAAACAGGTGGTCAATTTTTACAGTATAAAACAGGTGGTCAATTTTGACAGTATAAAACAGGTGGTAAATTTTTACAGTATAAAACAGGTGGTCAATTTTTACAGTATAAAACAGGTGGTCAATTTTTACAGTATAAAAACATGTGCTCCAAATTGCTGTGTCTGGGTAAACTTGCAAGATATACTCTAAGTACATTGACAGTTGTTTCTTTGCAAGTCATGGCTGCCTATATAGGCAGCCAAGACTTGCATGGACACAACTGCAAAGCATTAAAAGTCAAAGTGTCGCAAAAGATGTATGAAAACTGTCCAGGCCTTTAAGGGTTAAGAGCTTTGATGCCTAAATACCACCTTTAGTGTAGAATGCTGTTTATTTTCTCATTTTAATCCTTTGGTGTGTACTAAACACTTTCTCACCCTTTTAGAATATGTGGTCAGATTTGATCAATGACCACCTTGCTTTCTAGTAGATCGGGTCGCAAGTGAACAGTCTTTAAACCCGAATGATGACATTTTTGTTGGAGACAAATTAATTATCATGGGTTTTGAGATGGGTATGGTGTAATCTAATCTTTGGGGCTAGCCTCATCCAACACAAATATTTTGCCCCCTTCCCTCACCCCCTTCAGAATGGTGAATTCTTAACCTTGGGGCAAGCCTCATATCTGGCAGAAATATGTTGCCCCAGACCCCTCCTCTCTGAGTTATTTCTCCATCTTACATCTACACCCACACTTGTCAAGGATAATAATAGCCGATCGTTTCTGTATTCAGGCCTGAAAGTAAGGCATCTGACATTTGCAGAATGAGGTCCCCAGAGGGTGAACTTGATCATGGTATCCCATACAGTGGGCCAATTTATCCTCTGGATACCTCATTCTATTTAGTTTTGAGACCCTGATTCAGATTGAGGTTCACAGAGGCTAAATTTAGTGATGCTACCCTGCTGTGCAGGGTAGCATCACTGAATTCACCCTCTGGGAACCTCATTTTGCAGATGTCAGTCTGCTTACTTTCTGGCTTGTCTAAATTCAATGTGGTTCAGAAGCTGTATGATTTAATGCTTACCTAACATTGGATTGCAGATGCCACTTGAAAATAATTTATTGAATAATTAAAATTTTGTGCCTGACCCATGTTGTACCCTTGGGCAAGACACTTTATCCTGGTTGCCTACATGGGGCATGATGATGTTGTGTACTAAGGGATACTGCACATCAGTGGTGTGCATGTCTTCAACCGCTGTAACCCTGCTTGAGCAGAGCTTGAACAGAGAATGTTGAGGAGCTGACAGTTGCTCGTTGATTCTTGGAGGTTCTCTCCAGGGACTCCGGCTTCTTCCAAATGTAAAACTGTCACGGTCACGATTAGCCATTGTGCATAAGTATGTGACCTTAAACACCAATAAATAAATAAATTTTGTGTCTCATAAAAACATTCTTAATAACCTCATTCCAATCAGGAGGTCATGAGTAATTTTTTTAGGCAAAACTCGAAATATTAAAATTTAAATGCAGTTTTTATTAACCATCTGCACATTTTTGTTCAATATTAAATGCAGTTTTTTATATTTTTAAATCACAAATTATAGGAGAGAACGAAAGCTCTAGGATATATTACTGCCAATGACAGAACACAGAAACAAACTTTGAAGGCTTTGGATGAAACAGCAGCTGAGAGACCAGCAGACAATGTTAATGAGTTACATATAAAACTTATACGGTGCTCAAAAATGAAAGCTAGAAGACCAAGTAAGCATTCATTGCTAAGGCCACACAAAGTAGATCTTCTGTTTCTCAGGCCATTATTTGTAAAATTGCATGTGGGCAAGCGTTTTTTTATTTTATTTTTTATTTCAGTAATTACTTGTTTGCCACCAAAAGTTCATGTTCTTGGTTTATGTTTTAGGCCTCATAGTCTACAGAATAGCATGGGTGATGGTGTATTTCATCCCTTGAGTGCAAGAAGGCTTTGCAATGCTGAAGCATTGCAAAGCCTTCTTGCACTCAAGGGACAAATTCATCAATTTTTTCAGCTTGGGTAAAATATCAGACATGAACCATTAAATTTTTATTTTTTTTTTAAGTTTAAATTGGCTTTAAAAAGATAGCATGCAACAGCCAAAAGGACCATGCGGGAGGGCCTGAGAAACAGATTTTTTTATTTTTTTAGGCCTAACCTAACATATTTCATATTGTATAATTTGATAGAGTTTTCTGTTGTCTGTTATGTGTTTAGCATAGAGCACAAAATAGTGATTCTTTTGTTTGTCCTCCCTTGTAAATAGTTCACTGTTGTCCTGCTCTCTCAAAATTCAAAAATTTTAAAAGGACATTCTGTGAAGAAATTTGGAAGGATGGCAGATAGGAATGTTTTATATCAGAACAGTGTTTTCTAAAGTTTGCTTTGAGAAGTTAGAATCTTGTGTTGTGTTACCCTTGGTTTGGATGTTTCCCAGCATATAACCATTTGTTTCGATTTGTGTAGAAACACGTGCAATGCCATGTCTTGAGAAGTTTGAACATGCAAACGATTCACCCTTATTTTCCCAGACAGGTGCACATTCTATTACATGATTACAAGCAATGTGATATATTCATACTTTTAAAGTAGAACTATCTGCTATTGCATTCAGGTTTAATCAGACATGTTAACTCTCCCAGAATGCCCGCGAAAATCCCAGAATTTCAGTGTAGTTCCCGGCTTCCCGGATGGAAATCAGTTTTGGACCAAAAATCCCGGAAAACAACAGTCAAATATTTCGTTCCTGTTGTAACTTATGAAAAACGTTCAGAGTCAAATCACATGCATTTCAAACTCTGGTAAAAACTCACGAAGCAGTAAAATATGGATTTAAGTTAAATTTATTTAAGAAAAGGGTATTATATGATATATATTTCAACTGTGTTCATGTTTCTTTCTGGGTTTTTTCTTCAGAGATTTGTGATCAATGTGCGAGTGTCGAAGTGAAAATAGGTTACTTACTTTCAAAAAATTGAAAACTCCACCTTCATTTAAATGCAGTTTTTGGAAATTAAAATATATGAAAATGAATTATATAATATATATTTATTTATTCCTTCATTCTCATCCCTTTTCCAAAATCAAAATCATTCTTTAATTCTCATCCCTTTTCCAAAATCAAAAGGTAAACAACAACTATTTAACACAGTTTAAAAGTAGGTTAAAGTTGCTTAGAATGCCGAAAAATTATGACTGCATAATTAAACACAATGGACGTATTTTCTGACACAACATTTATTCTGTTGTGCTGACTACAGAACTGTTAACTGTTGGCCATCTGTACCCTGAAAATTTCGAATGGAATAAAAAAAAAATGCTTCAATGATGAAAAGAAAGTTTTGTGTAGGGCACAAACGTCCCACATGCATGAAGTTTGATAAAGATACTTTCTGATTACTAATGTTCTTGAAGTAACTGAACATTAGGACATCTTTTTCTGTTACATTTCCAGACTTGGGAAATTATTAGCTAAGTAGACTTTGATAAGAGCAAATCACAGGTGGAGGCGCTCTGTGGGACAGTGTGGGTGGGTGGTGGTGGTGAGGAAGGGGGGTGTGGGGAGGGGGCTCATGAAAAAGAAGATCCTGGGCAGGGGAGGGGGGGTTAAAATCAACAGTTATTTTATGAGTTTTTAACATACAATAAATGCATCAGCATAGTTGGCGAGTTCTGGATATAACCTGGTGTTGATAGTGGTCCATGAGCTGAAAATTCACAGGTTCTCTGAAAAATTATTATGGAGGTTAACATGTCTGGGTTTAATATTGGTTTCCATCGGAAATGAACAAATTCATATATTAAATGTTTATACAGGTTCTAACTCATCTCAGGGGGGTGGGGTGTATATACATTATTGTGTAGTAGCCACTACACAATAATGTATATACACCCCACCACCTTGAGATGAATTCATTCAAACAAATTGAATGTCTGGAACTTTATGTTAATGTATGTCCACAGATCCCACTTATTTAGGGTAGATTGGAATTAACTAGAGGAATGTTCCTTTTTATAACAAGCATTTCGGGATATCCAACATGGCTGTCATAGCTGTTTGGGATTTTTTGTAATTTTTGCTTCTCTGAGGATCCCTTTTTTCTAGTGCATTGCTGTTAAAGAAGCTTCTTTTCTGTAATCAGGATCCTGGCCTGTTCAATATGGCTAAAATGTTAGCAGTCTTGATATTTTTATACTGTACCAATGACCCAGACATAGCTGGTGCTAACTCTTAAAATATAGGGCCAAACACAAATTTTGCCCCCCAATCCCCAAAATTTGCATCTAAAACTAAAGAAAACATGTCCTGAAAGGCCCTCCACACTTCGCCCCTACTGCGCATGCGCAGTGTCAAGGACGTTCCGAAATTGGCGCCATTTATCATTCTAAGTTTGGCCCTTCATCAGTTAACATCTGACTGATCTTTGTGCTTTTAAATCTCAGTTTAAATGATGCCAGACACATAAATATTAGTGAAATGGTGATTCTAAGGAGGATAGAAAAGGAGGAGAGGAAAAGAATGTGTGACAGAATATTATCAGGGCTGTAACTTAAAATTTTTTAATGAAATTATGTTAAGTTACCTATTTTCAAGGCAGCAGCCATTTTGTTGTCATTCTGATTATTTAGTTACACTGTTTTTTCAAGTGTTTTTCCTCTCTCCCTGTCCTTTAAGTTCCCCCTTGCTATTCTCCCATGCTTTTGGCATAATTTCTGTAATTATTATTACTAAAATTTCTTGGGAGTTTTAGCTGAATAACAGAATGAATTCTGTTCTTTCCCCATGTTTACGTCTTCACCTACGGGTGGTTAGGCGTTGTGTTCTGCATCTACCATCTGATGTTCTGCAGTTTCTTCCCTGGAAGTCTCTGTTTTGCATCAGATGGTGTATTTTTGGTAACTGATTTCGGGCCTGGGTGCCTGGAGTCTTATTTTAGTGTTTTTACACTCATTGTTTACATTTACAACAGCCCTCTGTGTGAGGGGGGGATTTCTAAATAATAATATCTTTATGTTATTTTAATCATAACTAGATACATTATTATTGTTCGTAAGTGTTGAATAAATTGTTTAAAATATTTTTAAAATTTTTGTCCACACTTAGGCTTGGGATCCATTGGGGCTCAACGTTACTTTTCAGAAACTTGGGCTGTTCTGAAAAAATATTTTTTCAAAATATTTTGATTTCAATTATTTTTTCTATATTAATGGATCATATTATTATTATGTATTTTGATTGCCAGGGGTTAGTGCAAGTACCAGGACTTGTTTTCTTTTCACATTGAAAGGATATTGATCAATTGTTTTAAGAGGAAGTCTTCCTCTGACCTTATTATCATTCTATATGTGGTCAGTGTGCTCGCATTAACTCCTGTTCTGTATCGTATGATTTCGATGACAATATGGGAAGCGTATGTCACGGTATGTTGTTGGGGATTTGGACACTCCGGTCCTTTCCCCGCAGGGTCACTCTACTTTATCAATTTCTATTTCAGACGATCAAGATTAGGGTGATGTATCTGTGATGTCTTCCAACAGTGTGCCTCCGTCGTCACAATTAATGAAGGGCTAGCGGAAAAGTGCTCATGTAATACGCCAATTGCCTAAGAGGACCCTAGTAGGTTCGACGGCCTTTGACGTCCGCTAGCTCGCCCGGTGTAGCGTCCATTCACCGAATGGTTCGGCAGCCGGGTTCGTCCGTTGCAGTCTAGAAGGAATTTTGGGGTGATGCGAGCACTATAAAATTAACTTAATGCACACCCAGTGACGGCGGATCGGAGGGAGAACGGAGGAAGCCTTTAGTCCGGTTCATAGCTCGTTCCGGTCCATCCGGACGGCAAGCGAGAGAGGCCCTCTCTCGTTCAACAACATCTGGCCCCAGATGTTGTGGTACAAATGTGTCGTTAGCGGAGCATACGTCCGTCGCTCGGGACGCTCCGTTGTATAGGCAGTCCGCTGAGACTGCTAAGGCTTCCTCTTCTCGTCAGCGCACACGACCGCACCTTGGCTGCGTGACCGCCGATATATTACCAGCTTCGCCGATCAAGGATTCTTCGGCGACCAGGTCACACCATCCGGCAGCCAGGGATTCGAGACCGATGGACTCCGGACGTTCGCATAGGAAAAGTATGCAGGAGCCATCTGATGCGGAGCTGCCCTTGGCGAAGCAGCGATAGACTGCGCCTCCGCAGGTCTCGACGCCGGACATTCTTGTGCACATAGCACAGCTTATCGCAGCATCCCAGCAACCGACAGAAACGGTGTCGGATCGAGAATTATCCGACAGCGCTGGGTCGGTAGCCGGGGACTCGAGGCCTGCAGACTCCGGACGTTCGCATAGGAAGTGTGCGGGAGTCAACGTACACGGAGCTTCCAGCGGCAATGCATCGTAAGACCGCTACTGCACAGGCCTCGGGAACGGACGTGCTTTCCTTAATAGCACAGTTTATCGCAGCATCCCAGCATCAACTGAATCTGTCGCATATATTTTATCCGACGATGCTGGGTCGGGACGCTCCGCGGAAGCGGGTACAGACGTCCAAAAGTTTCATCCGGTCCGACGGGATACCGAAAGGGATTCGGTGGATTTCAAGCTTTCCCTTTCGGAACAACATATGCTGCGATGCCGGATAAGAAACTGATAGCGTCGGTGGAATTAGAAATTTTTTGGTTCGGTTCAGGGACATCGTCCCTCAGTTCCGACATAGTCCAATAATGTCACACAAACTTTCGAATTATTGAACGACGCTATATATATTATTATTTTATGCTTGCTATCCAAGCATTTCTGGTTTCTTGTTCGAAGAGTTATGGAGATGTCTTTCAAAAGTGTGCCTCTGTCGTCATAGTTAATGAGGAGTTAGCAGCAATAAGTGCTCATGGAATATGTCTATCGCTTACGGAGTGACATTCGCTAGCTCACCCGGTGTAGCGTACATTCATCGAATGGTTCGGCTGCCGGGTTCGTCCGTTGCGGTCTAGGAAGGAGATTTGGGTGATGCGAGCACTTTAATTACTTTAGTACTCACCCAGTGACAGCAGATTGAGGACAGATCGGAGGAAGCCAACAACATAGGGGACCGCATGTTGTGGTTCAGATATTTTACATTCGGAGCATATGTCCGTTGCTCGGGACGCTCCGTTATATTGACAGTCCGAGAGACTGTCTTTAATGCTTCCTCATCCTCACAGCAGGGCACACGACCGCACATTGGCTACGTGACCTCGAGTATCCGATCAGTTTCGGCATTCAGTGATTCCACAGCGAATAGGTCGCGCCATCCGGTAGCCAAGGGACACGAGGCTTATACACTCCGTTCGCTCGCATATTGGAAGTATGCACGGGGTAACGATCTCGGAGCTTCCTGCGGCAATGCATCGTAAGACCGCTGCTCCTCAGGCCTCAGTGACGGACGTGCTATCCGAGTTAGCACAGTTGTTTCGCAGCATCCCAGCAATTGACGGTTTCTCGGTCGAATCAGGAATTATCCGACGGCGCTGGGTCGGTGCGGTCCGCGGTTGCATCAAGCTACGGACGACCGAACGCTTTATAGGGTCCGACAGGATGGCGAAAGGGATTCGAAAGATTTCGAGTTTTCCCTTTAGTAGTATCGGAAGATGCCTTTCATATCTTCTGGCATTTCTTCCAGTGATTATTTTTCGGACTTCATTGCTGCGATCTTGGATAAGAGACTTATAGCGTCATTGGACTCGGATTTTTCGTTCGGTACAGGGACTTTGTCCCTGACTTACCGACGCAGTCCAATATTGTCATTACAACATGTGTTTTATTTTTCGACGCTATATATTTATATATATATACAAGCCTGCTACTAAGCATGATAGTTTAGTTTCTTGTCTGCGTGGCTCATTTCTGCCATTTTATCTTTTTTACATATAGTTTATTTTGGCAGAGCAGGGCATACCGAGAGTTCATATGCGTCTAGACGGTGTGATTAAAGACTGCATATATTCTTTTTCGCCGTTTATGTCTTTTCCAATTTCAATGTTGGGAACGACATTATGTATAGTAGACTTAACTTAGACGCTTTATTATACGTAATCCGCCTTACTGAGGCGTTATCATTACGTCTTCAAGAAAAGATTTACGGGATATTATTCTCAATGTAATTTCTTTTGAGGGCAGTAGTTTGTTCACGTATAACTCCGCCCTTCAGTGGCTGATTGGAGTTGGTTAGACGTGATGCAGCCCTAGCTACATCCACGCGTGGATAGTAGGTTAAGAACTCTCTCAGAGTCGCTTCGTTCTCGGAGGAGCTTCTCTTCGACGGCAACTTTCCGGCAATCCATGAATTGCTTGATTTATACATTCTCTTGTCTATCTAGTGTTACAAGAGATTCAGACTGGGGCAAACATTCGGTGGTTGACTCAGAGAGTGCCGCCGCAGTTGCCGGACCCGAGTGTGGCTGTTATGACGGTTGCCAGTCAAACAGATTGGGATATATACTGATCCCTACGGATTCGAAGTGCCAGGGTCTTTGGGTTCCGCAGTCTTTTAGCTATCAGTTTAACTTCCGCGGAATAATGTTTTTTAGGCTTGATTTATGTCATTGCATGAACATTATTCAGAAACGCATGCCCAAAATTCCTGTCCTTTAATTCGACAGTAGTGGCGTATCTTCGGAACCAGGGAGGCACTCTTTCGTTTCCGTTATTCAATTTAATGGAAAGAATCCGTCTGTTGGTTATAGTACACCAAGTTCAGTTTTGATCCGTCATATTCTGGGTCGTCTGATTGTTTTATCGCACTCCCGTTCTCTTACGGGTCGCTTGTTGCTGTCAGAATGGACTCTCAACAAACAAGTATTCAGTCAGATTTGCTATCTATGGGAGCTCCCAATGATGTTTTATTTATGACACAGCTTGCTAATCATTTGCAGACGTATGTGTTGGCTTGTCCAGATCTCTGAGCTAATACTGTTAACGCTCTATTGATCTATAGGACGGAATGATAGGATACGCGTATCCTCCGGCGCTGTTGTTTTAGCAGGTATTGCTAAGATAAACAACCACAATACATTTCTGTTGATAGCATCTCTATCTTCACAGAGATCATGAGTAATTTACTCTCTTGTCTACTGTGGATCTTAACGTGAAATCTTCCTCTATGTGAGGATCTTTTTTCACTGGGTAAATCGTGTCATCTTTATCACAACCAGCAAGGTCGCAACCTTCATGTATTCCGTTGTGTGGTCCGTATTGCATTGTAAGCACTGTACTGGACGAGCTTTGGACGCGATTTCTTACTATAGGAGATCCTCTTCTTCGCTATTCTATGCGACTAAAGTGGAGGCTCTTCCATCGTGGTGTAGGGATCATTATGTTCATATGGTTGATCCCTCCATACTACTCATTGCTATTTTTTAGTATACTTGTTTCACAAGATCTACTGCAGCCTGTTGTTATTTAGGTTATAGGTTTATGTTACCTCATACCTATGCACTCTACGATAGTTTACAATTGAGTCTTTTGTCTCTTTATCTAAGTCAGTTAGTAACTTTTTGATAAATAGACTTAGAATCTTTAGATTAAATTCCTATACGGATTTTAACTTCAGGTTCTTATTTAGCTAAGTAATCATTTGAGCCTCTGGAAACAGTAGTTTTCAAATTCTGACCTTTTAGACAGTAATTCTGTTGATTTCTCTTTTACTGTAGAGTCAGTGAGTTTCATGCACTATCGATGGATGATTTTCACTTTCATAGTTTCGGAATCAATACTTCCGTTACTATTTAGGTTGGATTGTTGCATAAGAGTTAGGCTCCTATTATCCGGAACCTATTATTTTAAGGTCCTTCCGTCTTCGTATGGGCATAGGCCTTTACTCTTTCCGGGTACAGTTTATGTATTTATAAACAGATATCTGTTTATTACAAGGGCGTAAGCTTCTTCTGTCTTTGATGTCTAGTAGAAGGACGTTACGCTCCATTTTATTGTTAATGGATTCTATTAACTAGCGTACTGCTTATGGTATATCATTGGCTTAGCAGTTGTGCTTAAGATTTCGGCTCATGAAGTAAGAGTTCTTCTACTTCTTGGGCTTACATTAATAGTGTTGCTATTATAGATTTTTGAAGGCTGCTCATTGCGCTCAGCCATCCATTCATGAATTTTATCTCAGAAATATCGAGTCCATTTCTGGAGGCCTCTATTGTTAGGTCTGTTATCTACTGCTCAGAATGTCATTCACTTAACAGTTGCTACTATAGCTAGGTAGGCTGTCTGTTTCGGCAGTGTCTCCGTTCGGCTGCCCTCTTCGCTCTGGGCTATTTGACCCAGGGCAAGAAAAAGGGGGGGGGGGGGGGGAGGGTGTTCCCTTGGGTCACCTGTTTTTACTATGAAAACAAGGGGATACCTCCTCCGGAGTTAGTAATTCTGAGCTGTTATTGGGATGGTTGTTTAGTGAGAAGTTTAAGTTTATAAAATTCATTCAAGTCTTAGTTTTTAAAGTATAGCTTTTGAATATTGCATATGTCAACGGACATGATTATGCAATTCTCACACACTTTTAGGAGTATAAGAGTCTCTATTCTCTAGACTTACTTTATTATTGGCTTACTTTAAAAATTATTAGTATAAGGATTATTGGATATTAATAGAGTACATGGATGTATGAAGCTCAATTTTTGGAAGGTGTTGTATCTTTCTAATTTATCATAAATAAGAAAGATACATGTAAGGCCTATTACTTCTTTTCCCTACAGGGGATGACTCTATTTTATTTTATTGAGCGTATTCCATTTTGCTCTATGTCCTTGGCCCTCCAGCCTTTTTACTATTCAGCTATGTCTGGGTCATTGGTACAGTATAAAAATGTTAAAAAATTTATAGTAATTTGTATATTTTTTATACTTACCAATGACCCAGACGGGGATGGCCCTCCCAGGAGTTGGGAACTCTTGCCTCCCCGCTGAGTACATAGCGCTTACCAGGCACTGGTTATTAGAATGATAAATGGCGCCAATTTCGGAACGTCCTTGACACTGCGCATGCGCAGTAGGGGCGAAGTGTGGAGGGCCTTTCAGGACATGTTTTCTTTAGTTTTAGATGCAAATTTTGGGGATTGGGGGGCAAAATTTGTGTTTGGCCCTATATTTTAAGAGTTAGCACCAGCTATGTCTGGGTCATTGGTAAGTATAAAAAATATACAAATTACTATAAATTTTTTAACTTTTTGTGGTTTTTGTGTCTGTACAATAACTTCAAAATCAAACAAATAACTACGTTGCCATTTTTTCAGGTTCAGTACTGTTTTGTGATCTTTGCTTCTCTCTTGCGATAACTTGAAAACAGAACGACCAGTAGATCCCATTTTTAGCTCCCATTTAGCTCCCATTGTAAATTAAGATGCACTTGAAAATGTTCAAGAAATATTTTGCCTTTTGAAATTATTTAATTTCCATTGATTTACCTATTGTGCAGAAATATGTGACCTTAACCCTTAAATACTCAGATTAATTTTATTATAACTAACGTATATACATGTATAAGCTACAGATGATTTAATAGTGTTTCTATGTTATTGTTGACTGCCTGTATAGTAATTGCCAAGGTAAATACGATACCAGTAGCTTTTTTCAAGGAAGAATAGACTTGGCAACTTTTTCATGAGATAATTCCAGATACTGACTGAAATAAAGAGTAGATTTTCTTTTTTTATTATATGCTACAAGACATTTTATTGCACAATATTCAGCACAATATAGTCCCAGATGCTTATGTTTCAAATGACAAAGATCAGCTAAGCGTTCCTTCAAGGCGACGTGATTTGGCATAGTGTGATGTCATTTTGGAAGCTACTGAGGGATATTCGTCGATATGCATCGAGGCAATGGATATCGAGAAATATATTTTAGATAATTCGCGATAATTCACATGTTGACATATAATAAAAGCCATTTTTCATTGATTTCAGATATGCAGCCATCACCATATTGTGTTTACCAGTTCTTTGATTTTAATGATCATGATACTGTAATAATAAAGAACACAAACAACCCAGAATATAATGATCACAAGACTTATCCAGTTCCAATGACAATAGAACTAGATCAATATCTCAAAGCAATGGTAAGTCTCTCGGCTTTAACCCTTTATCCGACACACACTGGATATCTTTTTTTCAATTGCTCATTTTGTAAATTACACAGGCAGATGCAGTTGATTCCTTATGAAAAGGGTTAACCCTCTCCCTAACATGAAAAACAGATGACACTTGGAAACAAAATTATTAAATAACTTTTTTTCTTTTCATTTTTTGTGTAAAAACATAGCTTATTTGAATGAGCTCAACAATGAGGGGTCACATTCCACGTGGGAACCCCGGGAAGTAAACAGCACTTGTTTACTGTGGTAAACCACTTCTGCTTTACTTGTAAAATAGGACCCAGTCACCAATGCTTGGGGTGAAAGTCCTCTAAAATGGGCAACATGTGCATAAACGATTGGCTAAACTTGACTTCATGTCCATGTTGTGTCACGATTAGCCACGGTGCATAAATGTGTGACGGTAAACACCACTAAACAAACTGAAGGGGTCACAAGTTATGTTTTTGAGACAAAAAATGAAAATTGAATGACAATTCTTGTGAATAGTGCTGTCCAGGTTTGGCCGTTGCCTTGGGAAAAAGGTTGAGTGATGCAGAAGTCTGATGCCAGAAAGATAAGATATTACTTATTTTTAGCTGCGACAACCAGCTCTATATATTGCAATGCCAATCGGTCCGTTGTCTATCACCAACAAGTTTTTAAAGTCAATAATTTTTAAAATATTTGGTGGAATAACATCATATATGGTATGCATGTATATCTATTTAAGTGTGGCTCTTCATTCTAGGCAGGGGTTATTATGTCCCTGACCTCCGAAGGAGAGTTTGGTGGTATCCAGTGAAGCCCTCTGGCCATCTGTCTCTTGTCTGTCCGTACAAACATTGGTCAGACTTAGGATCTCCTTTGGTATGCTGATAGACCTGCATGGGTGTATGGATATGCCAAAGGAATGGGTTCCATCCAATAATTTTTTCCAGAGTTATTTTTCACTCTTTCAACTTAGAAATTTTTTCTGGCCCACTGTACCTTAAAGGCTACTTCAAATGTGCATTTGGGTTGGGAGCCATGGCCCATGCTTTGCATAGTCCTTGTTCAGGGTATTTATGTTTTCAGCTTAGTGTTTTTGCAGACTATTTCAGCCCAAACTTCCCACCTGTGAGCTGCAATTGACACATTTTTATTTTGGGAAAAAGTATGATACACAAGTAATGCTGGAAGGTTTTGATTTTTCAGATTCAGTTTGCGTTTGGGTTTGGGTTTGATTTCAGAAAAAAAAAACTCTGCTTTGGTTCGGTTTTTCTGTGTGTCAAGAATAAATAGTAAATAACACTTCAGGCTCTTTAACTGGTAGAATGCAGAATTATTTTTGGTTGTCCAGATTTGTTCACATGTCCTTGACTTGTTACAATTTATGGGAGAGTGCCTACAGGCATTCCCCCATAAATTGTACCAAGGCAAAACCATACAGATTAAATCATTTTACTCCAAAGATGATAAGAAGCAAATTGACAACATGTGATGGCTTTAAGTTGTGGCACATGCACTTCAGAATAAAGCCCCAAAATGGGCTTTCAGCACTGAACCAGTTAACTTAGAAAAAATCTGCAATATTTTGTACGACACCACTCATCACAAAAGTCATGTCACTAAATATCTCTATTGGGTTCAGCCTAGCTTTCCTTTGATCATTCTTACGGGATTATTTGCTAAGCCTATTCAGTCAGAAAAAAGCCATAAATTTGGGTAACAAATTAATAAAGTTCATCTAATCTATGTTGTGTTCTCTTGATCACATTTTCTCCCTTAATGACTTGTCGGATGGGTTTGTCATTAAGGGAGAAAGTGTGACCATGAGAACATGATGTATTTGGTATTTGCCCCTTTGCTGGACAGAATAAGTGATGAGAGTCCATTGGAGCCACTACAGTTAAAACTAGAAGTCCTGTCATGAACTGTGCGCTTATCTAGGCTTAATTACGCGTAGGAATTGCGCGCAATTGCCATATGGAATGGCATCCAAATCACGGCAGGTTCTCCTGGTTACTCATAGCAAACACAAGCAATGTTTCTGCCAATGGACCTCCGGGTAACCCGGAGGTACATTGGCTGAAACATTGCTTGTGCACAGGCCATATGTACAGAATTTGATAGCCTTACTGTGGTCATACCACGTAGATTAACGCGCAAATCGATGTGCCATTTGTGCGCATTTCATGACAGGACTTCTAGTTTTAACTGTAGTTCAGTTCCCTCCCAGTAAGATAGTTTGATCAGTTTATTCACAAAAAAAACAATTACCATAAAACCATTTGGCAAGTTTTTGCTGTGTCATGTGGCAAACCAGAGAACCGTACTGGAAAAGTCCCAAAATGCCCTGAAAAATGCCCAGCCCTATTTATGTCAGATTTATTACCTTTTTCGATTTAAAATTTTAGTTTTTACCACCCGTCGAAACTTAGGTGCAATCTCACAATTTTTGTTTCATTTACCCTGCTTTTTTTTTTTTATTTATCATTGTACTGTTCCATTTTGTTGAATGTTTGAAAGTAACTTTAAAACTTACATTTTTATACTGTACCAATGACCCAGACTTAGCTGGTGCTAACTCTAAAAAATCCAGGGCCAAACACAAATTTTGCCCCCCAATCCCCAAAATTTGCATCCAAAACCAAAAGAAATCATGTCCTATAGGACCTCCATACTTCGCCCCTACTGCGCATGCGCAGAGTCAAGGACGTTCCGAAATTGGCGCCAATTATCATTCTCTGTTTGGCCCTTCATCAGTCAACATCTCACTGATCTTTGTGCTTGTAAATCTCAGTTTAAAGGATGCCAGACACGTAATAATTGGAGAAGTGGTGATTCTAAGGAGGATATAGAAGGAGGAGAGGAAAAAGGAGTGACAAAAAATAATCAGGGCTGTACTTAAAATTTTTTATGAAATTATGTTAAGTTGCCTATATTTTTATACTGTACCAATGACCCAGACTTAGCTGGTGCTAACTCCACAAAAACCAGGGCCAAACACAAATTTTGCCCCCCAATCCCCAAAATTTGCATCCAAAACAAAAAGAAATCATGTCCTAAAGGACCTCCATAGTACGACTCTACTGCGCATGCGCAGTGACGCAGTCGTCCCGAAATTGGCGCCAAATATCATTCTCTGTTTGGCCCTTCATCAGTCAACATCTCACTGATCTTTGTGCTTGTAAATCTCAGTTTAAAGGATGCCAGACACGTAATTCTTGGAGAAAATGTGATTCTAAGGAGGATAGAAGGAGGAGAGGAAAAAAGAAGTGGCAAAAAATAATCAGGGCTGTACTTAAAATTTTTTGTTGAAATTATGTTAAGTTGCCTATTTTCGAGGCAAGGGCCTCTTGTTGTCATTCTTGCTAATTGTTGCACTGCTTATTCAGTGTTTCCTCTCCCCTAACCTTCTAAAGTCCCCCCTTGCAATTCTCCCATGCTTTTGGCATATTTTTGAGAAGTTTCATTTCTAAAATTCCCTGGGAGAGTTGCTTGGTTACAGAATGTTTTCTGTTATTTTCCCCATAGTTACGTTTTCACCCATGGGTGTATAACGTTTGTGTTCTGCATCTTCCATCTGATGTTCTGCAGATTCTCCCCTGGGAGTCTCTGTTTTGCATCAGATAGAGTGTAATTGATGACTGATTCCGGGCCAGTTTTTTCAGTGCCTGGAGTCATGTTTTCTACTGTGTTTACACTGTTTGTTTTCATTGGCAACAGCCTTTTTTGAGGGGGGCTGTTTGCCTTTGTGGTAGTTTATCTCATTATAAGATACATTTATATTATCCGAAAGTGTCTCATTAATTATTTTATATAATTTTAAAATTTTTGACCACACTTTGCCATCGGATCCATCGGGGCTCAACGTTACTTTTCAGCAACTTGGACTTCTCTGAAAAAATATTTTTTCAAAATTATTTTGTTTTGCAATTGTTTTTTCATTTATTAATGGATCATGTTATTATGTATCTTTGTGTCAGGGGTTTTTGCGAGTAACTAGGACTTATTGTTGTTCTTTCACAATGAAGGGACTTTGTTCAAATTGTAATAGGAAGAAATCTTCCTCTGACTTTCATGATTATTGCATTAATTGTAGTCAGTGTTCTCGCATTAATCCCTGTCCTGTATGTGAACATTGGGATGAGAAACATTGGAAACGTGTGTCACGATATGTTGTTTCTGGAGAAAGAGCGATGCCGGCTCTTTCTCCACAAGGTCACTCTACTCTCTCAGTTTCTATTTCAGAGGAACCAGAACAGGGTGATGTTTCCATGTTATCTTCTTCAAGTGTGCGTCCGTCGTCACAAATAAATACAGAGCTAGCGGCAAAAGTGCTCATGGAGATTAGACAAATGTCGTCCGCTAGCTCGCCCGGTGTAGCGTCCATTCACCGAATGGTTCGGCAGCCGGGTTCGTCCGATGCGGTCCAAGAGGAAATTTTGGGTGATGCGAGCACTATAAAAATAATAGATGCACACCCAGTGACGGCGGATAGTGAACGAGAACGGAGGAAGCCTTTTAGTCCGGTTCCTAGCTCGTCCAGGTCCAGCCGGGCCGCGAGCGAGAGAGGCCCCTCTCTCGTACAACAACATCTGGGACCAGATGTTGTGGTACAAAATGTGTCTTTAGCGGAGCATACGTCCGTCGCTCGGGACGCTCCGTTGTATAAGCAGTCCGCAGAGACTGTTAAGGCTTCCTCTTCTCGTCGGCGCACACGACCGCACCTTGGCTGCGTGACCTCCGATATTTTGCCAGCTTCGCCGATGAAGGATTCTTCGGCGATCAGGTCACACCATCCGGCAGCCAGGGATTCGAGACCGATGGACTCCGGACGTTCGCATAGGAAAAGTATGCGGGAGCCATCTGATGCGGAGCTGCCCTCGGCGAAGCAGCGAAAGACCGCTCCTCCGCAGGTCTCGACGTCGGACATTCTAGTGCAGATAGCACAGCTTATCGCAGCATCCCAGCAGCCGACAGAAACGGTGTCGGATCGAGAATTATCCGACGGCGCTGGGTCGGTACGCTCCGCCGAAGCATCGGGGGCGGACGACCGGGAACATCGGGAGGTCCGACCGGATGGTGAAAGGGATACGGATGAATTGGAGCTATCCCTTTCGGAACAACACAAAGCTGCCGTGGACTTCATCCGGCACTTTCTTCCTCAAGTTGTTCCGTCGGGCCAGACTGCTGCGCTTCCGGACAGGAGAATTATAGCGTCATTGGACTCTGATTTTTTCGAGCGGTTCAGGGACATCGCTCCCGAGTTTCCGTCGCAGTCCAATAATGTTGCAAGAACTTTTGAATTATTGAACGCTATTTTTAAACTTGCTTCCAGGACGGGGAAAGCAGGTTTCTTGTCCGCAAATACTCTCAACCTGCCTTTCATTAATGCAAGGAATAAATTCGACACGGCAGGTCAGGGTATACCGAGAGTTCCTCTGCGTATGGACGACGAGGCGGAAGACTTAGAGCTATCATTACCGTCGTCAGCTTCTATTCCAACCGCAGTGTTGGAAACAGCTATTGCGTCTAACAGAGCCAATTTAGATGCCTTATCTTACGCAGATCACCTTACTAAGGCGTTATCACTGCGTCTTCAAGGGGAAGAGTTTCAGGATATACAATCCTCCTTAAGACTTCTTTCAAGGGCAGTAGCTTATTCCACGTGTAACTCCGCCCTTTCAGTGGCAAATCTGGAGTTGGTTAGACGTGACGCAGCCCTGTCTACATCCACACTAGTGGATTCTAAGGTGAAGAACTCTCTTAGAGTCGCTTCGGTCTCAGGAGATCTTCTCTTTGACGGCAAGCTTTCCGCTATTTATGATAATATTAAAAAGAAAGCTAGTGATTCTCTGTTGTTTAGATCCGCTCCTAAAAGGTCGGATACAGCAGACACGAATAAGGCGGGCACTTCTGGGTCTTATCCGCCCAAGAGAGGTTCCTATAGAGGTTCCGGTGCATCCTCTAGCTCTTATTCGAGAGACCGTCAGGATAGTGACTCTCGTTCGGGACGTCCTTCAGGCCGGGACAATCGGTCGGACGCCCCGAGGTCGACGAGGCGAGGTGCGGGTCGTGGAAGACGTGGTTTCTCCTACCGCAGGCCTCGCAGATCCAGGAGGTGATGGCTTAAACCTCTATCGCGTTCCGGTTGGCGGAAGGTTGTCGAGTTTTTCTCAAGAGTGGGCGTCGATTACGGACGACCCGTGGGTGAGAGGAGTGACTTCGGAAGGTCTAAAGATATCCTTCAAACGAAAGCCTCCATTAACTCGAAGTCCAAAGTGGACTCATCTTCCGTCAAATCCTCAGAAAAGAGACGCTCTGCTATCAGAGGTGCAGTCTCTTTTAATGAAGAACGCGGTAGAGGTCGTAGAAAACCAGGAATCGCTGGGATTCTACAGCCATCTGTTTCTGGTTCCGAAACCAGACGGCTCGTTCCGTCCAGTCATAGATTTGAGCTGGATAAACAAGCTGATCGTCGCTCCGAAGTTTTATATGGAGACGATTCGATCGGTCAGAGCGAGTATTCGGGTGAACGATTATGCAACGAGCATAGATCTCAAAGATGCGTACTTTCACGTCATGGTACATCCGACATTCCGAAAGTATCTACGCTTCGCAGTCCTAGGAGTGGTGTATCAGTTCCGGGCCATGTGCTTCGGATTGAATCTAGCACCCTGGGCTTTCACTCGGGTAATGAACTCGGTAATGATCTACTTCCGAGCTCATTCGTCTGCGGTAACGTCGGCCTACCTGGACGACATTCTTCAGAGGTACGGCAACGAGTTAACGCTTCAGAACGATGTTCAGAATCTTCTTCTATTGCTCCGACGTCTCGGTTTTATAGTAAACGAGGAGAAGTCGGATCTGGTGCCGTCCAAGTCATTCACTCATCTGGGAATGAGCTTCGAGACGCACAACAATCTCGTTCGTCTGCCGTTAACCAGAGCGAAATTAGTCAGTTGTTACGCTCGCTATTGTCTGAATACAGACAAAGTCACGGCGAGAGAATTTATGAGACTGATAGGTCTGTGCGGAGCCGCCGCGGATCTCATTCCGATGGGACGGCTACGCACACGGCCTCTTCAAATTTTCCTGACTCAGAATTGGAGTGTGAAAATTCATTCGCTCGATGTAGACGTTCTCTTGTCAGATCAAGTGAAACAAGAGATTCAGACTTGGGCAAACATTCAGTGGTTAACTCAAGGAGTTCCGCTGCAGTTGCCGGATCCGAGTTTTACCATTATGACGGATGCCAGTCAAACAGGTTGGGGTGCATCATTAATCCCAACGGATTCGAGATGCCAGGGTCTTTGGGATCCACAATTCCTGTGCAAGCACATAAACATCAAGGAAATGATGTCAATTTGGCTTGCGTTACGTCACTGGATGGACATTATTCACGATGCTCATGTCCAAATCCTATCCGACAATACGACAGTAGTGGCGTATATACGGAATCAGGGAGGCACTCATTCAGTTCCGTTGTTCAATCTAACGGAAAGAATCCTTCTGTTTGCGTTGGAACATCACGTTCTTCTTTCGGTCCGTCACATACCGGGTCGTCTGAATGTGCTAGCAGACTCCCTTTCACGAAAGGGTCGCTTGTTGCCGTTGGAGTGGACTCTCAACAAACAGGTATTCAATCAGATTTGCTACCAATGGGAACGGCCAATGATAGACTTATTTGCGACACATCTCAACAATCAGTTGCAAACGTATGTGTCCCCGTGTCCGGATCCAAGAGCATTTGCAGTAGACGCTCTGTCGATCCCTTGGGACGGAATGATAGGATATGCGTATCCTCCAGCGCCGTTAATTCAACAAGTATTGCTAAAGATAAAACAATCTCAATGCAAGATTCTGTTGGTAGCATCTCTGTCGCCACAGAGACCGTGGATAAATCTACTCAGGTGTCTGTTGTGGGACCTACCGCGGAAGCTCCCTCCACGAGAGGATCTTCTTTGGCAGGGGAAATCGCGCCAACTACATCACAACCCGCAAGGTCTCAACCTTCACGTTTTTCCGTTGTGCGGTCCTTCTTGCATGGCAAGCACTTTACAGGACGAGCAGTGGACGCGATTTCTAACTGTAGGAGGACCTCCTCTTCGCTAAACTATGCGGCTAAGTGGAAGGTTTTCCGTCGTTGGTGTAGGGATCATTCTGTAGATATATTTGATCCCTCTATACCAGACATTGCTAACTTTCTAGTATACTTGTTTGACGAAATCAAACTGCAACCTGTTACTATAAAGGGTTATAGATCTATGTTATCTGATACCTATGCACATCATGATAGTTTACAAATTGGATCTAATGTCTCTTTATCGAAATTGGTTAGAAACTTTTCGATAAATAGACCCAGAACTCTTAGATTAATTCCTAAGTGGAATTTAGCTTGGGTTCTCCTTAAATTGAAGGAAAAGCCATTTGAACCTCTTGGGACAGTAGATTTCAAATTCTTATCTTATAAGACAGCTTTTCTCTTAGCTTTCTCTTCTGCCAGAAGAGTCAGTGAGCTTCATGCACTATCGGTGGATGATTCTCATTATCGTAGTGTTGGGAACACTATCACCTTCACTACTAATGTCGGTTTTTTAGCTAAGAATCAGGCTCCTAATAAATATCCGGAACCTATTGTTATTAAGGCTCTTCCGTCTTCAGACGGGCGTAGGCCTTTACTCTGTCCTGTTAGAGCACTACGTATCTATAAACAGAGATCTCAGTTCATCAGAAAGGGACGGAAACGTTTCTTTCTGTCTTTGATGCCTAATAGAAAGGACATTTCAGTCCATTCTATTGCTAGATGGATTCAGTTAACTATCCGTACTGCGTATGAAGATTTATCTTCTTCTCAGCAGTCTGTGCTGAAGATTTCTGCTCATGAAGTAAGAGCTCTTTCTACTTCCTGGGCTTATGCTAATAGTGTTGCTATTACAGATTTAATGAAGGCTGCTTATTGGTCTCAGCCATCCACATTTACTAATTTTTATCTCAGAAATATTGAGTCCATTTCTGGAGACCTGCATTGTTTAGGTCCGTTATCTGTTGCTCAGAATGTCGTCCACTAAACAGTTGCAACTATAGTTATGCAGGCTTTCTGTTCCGGCAGTGACTCCGTCCGACTGCCCTCTTCGCTCTGGGCTATTTGACCCAGGGCAAGGGGAAGGGGGTGGGGGGGGCGGGTGTTCCCTTAGGTCACCTGCTTTATAGTGAAAAGCAAGGGAATGCCTCCTCCAAGACAGTATTTCTGAGTCGCTTCCGGGATGGTTTTAAAGTGTAATATTAATGTTTATTTTCATTCATGTCTTATTTTTAAAGTGTAGCTCGGTGTGAAGCATTTGTATATGTCAAGTGTCAAACGGGCTTTAATATACAATACTCGGACACTTTTAAATGATTATAAAGAGTCTCAATTCTCTGGACTACTTTATTTATTGGCTTGCTTTAAAAATAATTAGTATAAGGGTTATACTGGATGTTAATAGAGAACATGAATGTTATTGTGCTCAATTATTAAGGGTAGTGTATCTTTCTAATTTAAATATTAAATAAGAAAGATACATGTAAAGCCTAATACTCCTTTTCTCCTTAGGGGGTTACCTCTTTATTTTATAATTGAGCTTATTGGATTTTCCTCTATGTCCTAGGCCCTCCAGCCTGTTTACTATTCAGCTAAGTCTGGGTCATTGGTACAGTATAAAAATGTTAAAAAATTTATAGTAATTTATATATTTTTTATACTTACCAATGACCCAGACGGGGATGGCCCTCCCTGAGTTGGGAACTCTTGCCTCCCCGCTGAGTACATAGCGCTGACCAGGCACTGCCAGTAAGAATGATATTTGGCGCCAATTTCGGGACGACTGCGTCACTGCGCATGCGCAGTAGAGTCGTACTATGGAGGTCCTTTAGGACATGATTTCTTTTTGTTTTGGATGCAAATTTTGGGGATTGGGGGGCAAAATTTGTGTTTGGCCCTGGTTTTTGTGGAGTTAGCACCAGCTAAGTCTGGGTCATTGGTAAGTATAAAAAATATATAAATTACTATAAATTTTTTAACTTTCGAAGCATGGGCCTCTTGTTGTCATTCTTGCTAAAAAGTTGCACTGCTTATTCAGTGTTTCCTCTCCCCTGGTCTTCTAAGTCCCCCCTTGCAATTCTCCCATGCTTTTGGCATATTTTTGAGAAATATCATTTCTAAATTCTCTTGGGAGAGTTGCTTGGCTACAGAATGTTTTCTGTTATTTTCCCCATAGTTACGTTTTCACCCATGGGTGTATAAACGTTATGTTCTGCATCTTCCATCTGATGTTCTGCAGATTCTCCCCTGGGAGTCTCTGTCTTGCATCAGATAGAGTGTAATTTTGATGACTGATTTCGGGCCAGTTTTGTCAGTGCCTGGAGTCATGTTTTCTGGTGTTTTACACTGTTTGTTTACATTGGCAACAGTCTCTTTTGAGGGGGGCTGTTTGCCTTTGGTTTAGTTTATCTCACTATAAGATACATTTTTATTATCCGTAAGTGTTGCATTAATTATTTAATATAAATTTAAAATTTTTGACCACACTTAGCCATCGGATCCATCGGGGCTCAACGTTACTTTTCAGAAACTTGAAATTTTTCAAAAATTATTTTGTTTTGCAATTGTTTTTTCATTATTAATGGATCATGTTATTATGTATCTTTGTGTCAGGGGTTTGTGCGAGTAACTAGGACTTGTTGACTTTTCACAATGAAAGGATATTGTTCAAATTGTAATAGGAAGAAATCTTCCTCTGACTTTCATGATCATTGCATTAATTGTAGTCAGTGTTCTTGCACTAATCCCTGTTCTATATGTCAATATTGGGATGACAAACATTGGAAACGTGTGTCACGATATGTTGTTAGTGGAGAAAGGGCTATGCCGGCTCTTTCTCCGCAAGGTCACTCTACTCTCTCAGTTTCTATTTCAGAGGAACAAGAACAGGGTGATGTTTCCATGTTATCTTCCGCAAGTGCGCTTCCGTCGTCACAAATGAATACAGAGCTAGCGGCAAAAGTGCTCATGGAGATTAAACAAATGTCGTCCGCTAGCTCACCCGGTGTAGCGTCCATTCACCGAATGGTTTGGCAGCCGCGTTCATCCGATGCGGTCCAGGAGGAAATGTTGGGTGATGCGAGCACTATAAACATTCAACGTGCACACCCAGTGACGGCGGATAGTAGGCGAGATCGGAGGAAGCCTTTGAGTCCAGTTCCTAGCTCGTCCAGGTCCAGCCGGGCCGCGAGCGAGAGAGGCCCCTCTCTCGTACAACAACATCTGGGACGAGATGTTGTGGTACAAAATGTGTCGCAAGCAGAGCATACGTCCGTCGCTCGGGACGCTCCGTTGTATAGGCAGTCCGTGGAGACTGCTCAGGCTTCTTCCTCTCGTCAGCGCACACGACCGCACCTTGGCTACGTGACCGCCGATATTTTACCAGCTTCGCCGATCAGGGATTCTTCGGCGACCAGGTCACACCATCCGGTAGCCAGGGACACGAGGCCGATGGACTCCGGACGTTCGCATAGGAAAAGTATGCGGGAGTCATCAGATGCGGAGCTGCCCTTGGCGAAGCAGCGAAAGACTGCACCTCCGCAGGCCTCGGTGTCGGACGTACTTGTGCAGATAGCACAACTTATCGCAGCAGCCCACAGAAACGGTGTCGGATCGGGAATTATCCGACGGCGCTGGGTCGGTACGCTCCGCCGAAACATCGGGGGCGGACGACCGGGAGCATCATGAGGTCCGACCGGATGGTGAAATGGATACGGATGACTTGGAGCTATCCCTTTCGGAACAACATAAAGCTGCCGTGGACTTCATCCGGCACTTTCTCCCTCAAGTTGTTCCGTCGGGCCAGACTGCTGCGGTTCCGGACAAGAGAATTATAGCGTCATTGGACTCGGATTTCTTTGAGCGGTTCAGGGACATCGCTCCCGAGTTTCCGTCTCAGTCCAATAATGTTGCAAGAACATTTGAATTATTGAATGACGCTATATTCAAACTTGCTTCCAAAACGGGGAAAGCAGGTTTCTTGTCCGCCAATACTCTCAACCTGCCTTTCATTAATGCAAGGAATAAATTCGACACGGCAGGACAGGGTATCCCGAGAGTTCCTCTGCGTATGGACGACGAGGCGGAAGACTTAGCGTTATCATTACCGTCGTCGGCGTCTATTTCAACCGCGGTGTTGGAAACAACTATTTCGTCTAACAGAGCCAGTTGAGATGCCTTATCTTACGCAGATCACCTTACTAAGGCGTTATCACTGCGCCTTCAAGGGAAAGAATTTCAGGATATACAATCCTCTTTAAGACTTCTTTCAAGGGCAGTAGCTTATTCCACGTGTAACTCCGCCCTTTCAGTGGCAAACCTGGAGTTGGTTAGACGTGACGCAGCCCTAGCTACATCCACACTCGTGGATACTAAGGTGAAGAACTCTCTCAGAGTCGCTTCGGTCTCTGGAGAACTCCTCTTTGACGGCAAGCTTTCTGCAATTTACGATAAAATTACAAAGAAAGCTTCGGATTCTCTGCTGTTCAAATCTGCTTCTAAGAAGTCGGACACGGCAGATAAGAGTAAGACAGGCACTTCTGAGTCTAATGCACCCAAGAGAGGTTCCTATAGAGGTTCCGGTGCGTCCTCTTGGTCTTATTCAAGAGACCGTCAAGGTAGCGACTCACGTTCGGGACGTCCTTCGGGCCGGGACTACCGGTCGGACGCCCCGAGGTCGACGGGACGAGGTGCGGGTCGTGGAGGACGTGGTTTCTCCTACTAAACCTCTATCGCGTACCGGTTGGCGAAAGGTTGTCGAGTTTTTCACAAGAGTGGGCGTCGATTGCGGACGACCCTTGGGTGAGAGGGGTGACTTCGGAAGGTCTAAAGATATCCTTGAAACGAAAGCCTCCATTAACTCGAAGTCCAAAATGGACTCAACTTCCGTCAAATCCGCAGAAAAGAGACGCTCTACTATCAGAGGTGCAGTCTCTTTTAATGAAGAACGCGGTAGAGGTCGTAGAAAACCAGGAGACTCCGGAATTCTACAGCCATCTGTTTCTGGTTCCGAAACCAGACGGCTCGTTCCGTCCAGTCATAGATTTGAGCGGGATAAACAAGCTGATCGTCGCTCCGAAGTTTTATATGGAGACGATTCGGTCGGTCAGAGCAAGTATTTGGGTGAACGATTATGCAACGAGCATAGATCTCAAAGATGCTTACTTTCACGTCATGGTACATCCGACATTCAGAAAGTATCTATGCTTTGCAGTCCTAGGAGTGGTGTATCAATTCCGGGCGATGTGCTTCGGATTGAATCTAGCACCCTGGGCTTTCACTCGGGTAATGAACTCGGTAATGATCTATTTCCGAGCTCATTTGTCTGCGGTAACGTCGGCCTACCTGGACGACATTCTTCAGAGGTACGGCAACGAGTTAACGCTTCAGAACGATGTTCAGAATCTACTTCTATTGCTCCGACGTCTCGGTTTTATAGTAAACGAGGAGAAGTCAGATCTGGTGCCGTCCAAGTCATTCACACATCTGGGAATGAGCTTCGAGACGCACAACAATCTTGTTCGTCTGCCGTTAACCAGAGCGAAATTAGTCAGTTGTTACGCTCGCTTTTGTCTGCACGCAGACAAAGTCACGGCGAGAGAATTTATGAGACTGATAGGTCTGTGCGGAGCCGCTGCGGATCTCATTCCGATGGGGCGGTTACGCACGCGTCCTCTCCAAATTTTCTTGACTCAGAATTGGAGTGTGAAAATTCATTCGCTCGACATAGACGCTCTCTTGTCAGATCAAGTGAAACGAGAGATTCATACTTGGGCAAACATTCAGTGGTTAACTCAGGGAGTTCCGCTGCAGTTGCCGGATCCGAGTTTTACCATTATGACGGATGCCAGTCAAACAGGTTGGGGTGCTTCATTGATCCCAACGGATTCGAGATGCCAGGGTCTTTGGGATCCGCAATTCCTGGGCAAGCACATAAACATCAAGGAAATGATGTCAATTTGGCTTGCGTTACGTCATTGGATGGACATTATTCACAATGCTCATGTCCAAATCCTATCCGACAATACGACAGTAGTGGCGTATATAGGGAATCAGGGAGGCACTCAATCAGTTCCGTTGTTCAATCTAACGGAAATAATCCTTCTGTTTGCGCTAGAACATCAGGTTCTTCTTTCGGTCCGTCACATACCGGGTCGTCTGAATGTACTAGCAGACTCCCTTTCACGAAAGTGTCGCTTGTTGCCGTCGGAGTGGACTCTCAACAAACAAGTATTCAATCAGATTTGCTACCAATGGGAACGGCCAATGATAGACTTATTTGCGACACATCTCAACAATCAGTTGCAGACGTATGTGTCTCCGTGTCCGGATCCAAGAGCATTTGCAGTAGACGCTCTGTCGATTCCTTGGGACGGAATGATGCATATCCTCCAGCGCCGTTAATTCAACAAGTATTGCTAAAGATAAAACAATCTCAATGCAAGATTCTGTTGGTAGCATCTCTGTCTCCACAGAGACTGTGGATAAATCTACTCAGGTGTCTGTTGTGGGACCTACCGCGAAAGCTTCCTCCACGGGAGGATCTTCTTTCGCAGGGGAAATCGCGTCAACTCCATCACAACCCGCAAGGTCTCAACCTTCACGTTTTTCCGTTGTGCGGTCCTTATTGCATGGCAAGCACTTTACAGGACGAGCAGTGGACGCGATTTCTAACTGTAGGAGGACCTCCTCTTCGCTAAACTATGCGGCTAAGTGGAAGGTTTTTCGTCGTTGGTGTAGGGATCATTCTGTGGATATTTTTGATCCCTCTATACCAGACATTGCAAACTTTCTAGTATACTTGTTTGACGAAATGAAACTGCAGCCTGTTACTATTAAGGGTTATAGGTCTATGTTATCTGATACCTATGCACATCATGATAGTTTACAAATTGGATCTAATGTCTCTTTATCTAAGTTGGTTAGAAACTTCTCGATAAATAGACCCAGAACTCTTAGGTTAATTCCTAAATGGAATTTAGCTTGGGTTCTTCTTAAACTGAAGGAAAAGCCATTTGAACCTCTTGGGACAGTAGATTTCAAATTCTTATCTTATAAGACAGCTTTTCTCTTAGCTTTCTCTTCTGCTAGAAGAGTCAGTGACAACAACATCTGGGACGAGATGTTGTGGTACAAAATGTGTCGCAAGCAGAGCATACGTCCGTCGCTCGGGACGCTCCGTTGTATAGGCAGTCCGTGGAGACTGCTCAGGCTTCTTCCTCTCGTCAGCGCACACGACCGCACCTTGGCTACGTGACCGCCGATATTTTACCAGCTTCGCCGATCAGGGATTCTTCGGCGACCAGGTCACACCATCCGGTAGCCAGGGACACGAGGCCGATGGACTCCGGACGTTCGCATAGGAAAAGTATGCGGGAGTCATCAGATGCGGAGCTGCCCTTGGCGAAGCAGCGAAAGACTGCACCTCCGCAGGCCTCGGTGTCGGACGTACTTGTGCAGATAGCACAACTTATCGCAGCAGCCCACAGAAACGGTGTCGGATCGGGAATTATCCGACGGCGCTGGGTCGGTACGCTCCGCCGAAACATCGGGGGCGGACGACCGGGAGCATCATGAGGTCCGACCGGATGGTGAAATGGATACGGATGACTTGGAGCTATCCCTTTCGGAACAACATAAAGCTGCCGTGGACTTCATCCGGCACTTTCTCCCTCAAGTTGTTCCGTCGGGCCAGACTGCTGCGGTTCCGGACAAGAGAATTATAGCGTCATTGGACTCGGATTTCTTTGAGCGGTTCAGGGACATCGCTCCCGAGTTTCCGTCTCAGTCCAATAATGTTGCAAGAACATTTGAATTATTGAATGACGCTATATTCAAACTTGCTTCCAAAACGGGGAAAGCAGGTTTCTTGTCCGCCAATACTCTCAACCTGCCTTTCATTAATGCAAGGAATAAATTCGACACGGCAGGACAGGGTATCCCGAGAGTTCCTCTGCGTATGGACGACGAGGCGGAAGACTTAGCGTTATCATTACCGTCGTCGGCGTCTATTTCAACCGCGGTGTTGGAAACAACTATTTCGTCTAACAGAGCCAGTTGAGATGCCTTATCTTACGCAGATCACCTTACTAAGGCGTTATCACTGCGCCTTCAAGGGAAAGAATTTCAGGATATACAATCCTCTTTAAGACTTCTTTCAAGGGCAGTAGCTTATTCCACGTGTAACTCCGCCCTTTCAGTGGCAAACCTGGAGTTGGTTAGACGTGACGCAGCCCTAGCTACATCCACACTCGTGGATACTAAGGTGAAGAACTCTCTCAGAGTCGCTTCGGTCTCTGGAGAACTCCTCTTTGACGGCAAGCTTTCTGCAATTTACGATAAAATTACAAAGAAAGCTTCGGATTCTCTGCTGTTCAAATCTGCTTCTAAGAAGTCGGACACGGCAGATAAGAGTAAGACAGGCACTTCTGAGTCTAATGCACCCAAGAGAGGTTCCTATAGAGGTTCCGGTGCGTCCTCTTGGTCTTATTCAAGAGACCGTCAAGGTAGCGACTCACGTTCGGGACGTCCTTCGGGCCGGGACTACCGGTCGGACGCCCCGAGGTCGACGGGACGAGGTGCGGGTCGTGGAGGACGTGGTTTCTCCTACTAAACCTCTATCGCGTACCGGTTGGCGAAAGGTTGTCGAGTTTTTCACAAGAGTGGGCGTCGATTGCGGACGACCCTTGGGTGAGAGGGGTGACTTCGGAAGGTCTAAAGATATCCTTGAAACGAAAGCCTCCATTAACTCGAAGTCCAAAATGGACTCAACTTCCGTCAAATCCGCAGAAAAGAGACGCTCTACTATCAGAGGTGCAGTCTCTTTTAATGAAGAACGCGGTAGAGGTCGTAGAAAACCAGGAGACTCCGGAATTCTACAGCCATCTGTTTCTGGTTCCGAAACCAGACGGCTCGTTCCGTCCAGTCATAGATTTGAGCGGGATAAACAAGCTGATCGTCGCTCCGAAGTTTTATATGGAGACGATTCGGTCGGTCAGAGCAAGTATTTGGGTGAACGATTATGCAACGAGCATAGATCTCAAAGATGCTTACTTTCACGTCATGGTACATCCGACATTCAGAAAGTATCTATGCTTTGCAGTCCTAGGAGTGGTGTATCAATTCCGGGCGATGTGCTTCGGATTGAATCTAGCACCCTGGGCTTTCACTCGGGTAATGAACTCGGTAATGATCTATTTCCGAGCTCATTTGTCTGCGGTAACGTCGGCCTACCTGGACGACATTCTTCAGAGGTACGGCAACGAGTTAACGCTTCAGAACGATGTTCAGAATCTACTTCTATTGCTCCGACGTCTCGGTTTTATAGTAAACGAGGAGAAGTCAGATCTGGTGCCGTCCAAGTCATTCACACATCTGGGAATGAGCTTCGAGACGCACAACAATCTTGTTCGTCTGCCGTTAACCAGAGCGAAATTAGTCAGTTGTTACGCTCGCTTTTGTCTGCACGCAGACAAAGTCACGGCGAGAGAATTTATGAGACTGATAGGTCTGTGCGGAGCCGCTGCGGATCTCATTCCGATGGGGCGGTTACGCACGCGTCCTCTCCAAATTTTCTTGACTCAGAATTGGAGTGTGAAAATTCATTCGCTCGACATAGACGCTCTCTTGTCAGATCAAGTGAAACGAGAGATTCATACTTGGGCAAACATTCAGTGGTTAACTCAGGGAGTTCCGCTGCAGTTGCCGGATCCGAGTTTTACCATTATGACGGATGCCAGTCAAACAGGTTGGGGTGCTTCATTGATCCCAACGGATTCGAGATGCCAGGGTCTTTGGGATCCGCAATTCCTGGGCAAGCACATAAACATCAAGGAAATGATGTCAATTTGGCTTGCGTTACGTCATTGGATGGACATTATTCACAATGCTCATGTCCAAATCCTATCCGACAATACGACAGTAGTGGCGTATATAGGGAATCAGGGAGGCACTCAATCAGTTCCGTTGTTCAATCTAACGGAAATAATCCTTCTGTTTGCGCTAGAACATCAGGTTCTTCTTTCGGTCCGTCACATACCGGGTCGTCTGAATGTACTAGCAGACTCCCTTTCACGAAAGTGTCGCTTGTTGCCGTCGGAGTGGACTCTCAACAAACAAGTATTCAATCAGATTTGCTACCAATGGGAACGGCCAATGATAGACTTATTTGCGACACATCTCAACAATCAGTTGCAGACGTATGTGTCTCCGTGTCCGGATCCAAGAGCATTTGCAGTAGACGCTCTGTCGATTCCTTGGGACGGAATGATGCATATCCTCCAGCGCCGTTAATTCAACAAGTATTGCTAAAGATAAAACAATCTCAATGCAAGATTCTGTTGGTAGCATCTCTGTCTCCACAGAGACTGTGGATAAATCTACTCAGGTGTCTGTTGTGGGACCTACCGCGAAAGCTTCCTCCACGGGAGGATCTTCTTTCGCAGGGGAAATCGCGTCAACTCCATCACAACCCGCAAGGTCTCAACCTTCACGTTTTTCCGTTGTGCGGTCCTTATTGCATGGCAAGCACTTTACAGGACGAGCAGTGGACGCGATTTCTAACTGTAGGAGGACCTCCTCTTCGCTAAACTATGCGGCTAAGTGGAAGGTTTTTCGTCGTTGGTGTAGGGATCATTCTGTGGATATTTTTGATCCCTCTATACCAGACATTGCAAACTTTCTAGTATACTTGTTTGACGAAATGAAACTGCAGCCTGTTACTATTAAGGGTTATAGGTCTATGTTATCTGATACCTATGCACATCATGATAGTTTACAAATTGGATCTAATGTCTCTTTATCTAAGTTGGTTAGAAACTTCTCGATAAATAGACCCAGAACTCTTAGGTTAATTCCTAAATGGAATTTAGCTTGGGTTCTTCTTAAACTGAAGGAAAAGCCATTTGAACCTCTTGGGACAGTAGATTTCAAATTCTTATCTTATAAGACAGCTTTTCTCTTAGCTTTCTCTTCTGCTAGAAGAGTCAGTGAGCTTCATGCACTGTCGGTGGATGATTCTCACTATCGTAGTGTCGGGAACACTATCACCTTCACTACTAATGTGGGTTTTTTAGCTAAGAATGAGGCTCCTAATAAATATCCGGAACCTATTGTTATTAAGGCTCTTCCGTCTTCAGACGGGCGTAGGCCTTTACTCTGTCCTGTTAGAGCGTTATGTATCTATAAACAGAGATCTCAGTTTATCAGAAAGGGACGAAAACGTTTCTTTCTGTCTCTGATGCCTAATAGAAAGGACATTTTGGTCCATTCTATTGCTAGATGGATTCAATTAACTATCCGTACTGCTTATGAGAGTTTATCTTCTTCTCAGCAGTCTGTGCTTAAGATTTTGGCTCATGAAGTAAGGGCTCTTGCTACTTCTTGGGCTTACGCTAATAGTATTGCTATTACAGATTTAATGAAGGCTGCTTATTGGTCTCAGCCATCCACATTCACGAATTTTTATCTCAGAAATATTGAGTCCATTTCTGGAGACCTGCATTGTTTAGGTCCGTTATCTGTTGCTCAGAATGTCGTCCACTAAACAGTTGCAACTATAGTTATGCAGGCTTTCTGTTCCGGCAGTGACTCCGTCCGGCTGCCCTCTTTGCTCTGGGCTATTTGACCCAGGGCAAGGGGAAGGGGGGGGGGGGAGGGTGTTCCCTTAGGTCACCTGCTTTATAGTGAAAAGCAAGGGAATGCCTCCTCCGAAGTCAGTATTTCTGAGTCGTTTCCGGGATGGTTTTAAAGTGTAATATTAATGTTAAAAATTCATTCATGTCATATTTTTAAAGTGTAGCTCGGTGTGAAGCATTTGTATATGTCAAGTGTCAAACGGGCGTTAATATACAATCCTCGGACACTTTTAAAAGAATATAAAGAGTCTCAATTCTCTGGACTAACTTTATTTATTGGCTTACTTTAAAAATAATTAGTATAAAGGGTTATACTGGATGTTAATAGAGAACATGAATGTTATTGTGCTCAATTATGATGGGTATTGTATCTTTCTAATTTAACATAAAATAAGAAAGATACATGTAAAGCCTAATACTCCTTTTCTCCTTGAGGGGTTGCCTCTATATTATATAGTTGAGCTTATTGGATTTTCCTCTATGTCCTAGGCCCTCCAGCCTTTTTACTATTCAGCTAAGTCTGGGTCATTGGTACAGTATAAAAATGTTAAAAAATTTATAGTAATTTATATATTTTTTATACTTACCAATGACCCAGACGGGGATGGCCCTCCCAGGAGTTGGGAACTCTTACCTCCCCGCTGAGTACATAGCGCTGACCAGGCACTGCCAGTAAGAATGATAATTGGCGCCAATTTCGGAACGTCCTTGACACTGCGCATGCGCAGTAGGGGCGAAGTATGGAGGTCCTATAGGACATGATTTCTTTTGGTTTTGGATGCAAATTTTGGGGATTGGGGGGCAAAATTTGTGTTTGGCCCTGGATTTTTTAGAGTTAGCACCAGCTAAGTCAGGGTCATTGGTAAGTATAAAAAATATATAAATTACTATAAATTTTTTAACTTTCAGTTCATTTCAAATTTGCATGTGACTTCTTGTGACTAGCTTGGGGAACAGGAAGAGGTCATAAACTGTAACTAATCATTTCTGTGGTAACTCTGGGAGGTGTATCAGTGCTTGGATACTACGGCAAATAAGTTTGATTCCACTGGTTTCACCCAGAAAGTAACGTCTGGGGTGTCGTGATTTGAAATCAGCTGCCCAATTTGTTTCCTCTCAAATCTTTTTCATACGAATATAACTTGGTATCAGTCATCTTCATTGTCTCACAAAATGTATACAGTGGAGCCCATTTAATTGGATATCTCTTAATTGTATATCCCTGTTAATTGAATATAATTTTCAAACACAAAACCATTTACCATACCTTCAGTACATATTTGATCTGTTAATTGCATATGGGTTGTTGAGTAAACTACTGTTAATTGTATATAAATGTTTGTAACATGTCGAAAAAATTACTGTGACACGCACCAAATTCTCCTTATTTATCAACCTTTTTGGCCCCACTACATCCAATACAGGCATTTATTCTATTATATTTTGTTTGACAGAGCTCTATGAGCTCTGTCAGACAAGATATAATAGAATAAATGCTAAGTTTACCTCCAGAACTCAGGAAACTGACCAAATCCCTGTTAGTTGTATACTCCTGTTAATTGAATAATTTTCACTGGCAAAAGAGGATTCTACTGTTTTTCTGATTGAAAACTTTCGTAACTGATGTTGAAATAAAAGACGTGAGTGTATCTTCTGCTACATTAACATAAATAACATCACACTCGTTCCATAACCATGGTAGTTCCAGTATCACTAGTCCCTACCACTGTTAAATTCACATTTAAGGTTTCCAAGCAATGTCAACAATGAACTATAAAATTACAAGGTACTCTTCTAACTATATCATCAAGGCATGCCTTCAACAAAGGCCTGCCTTGATTGTGTAGTTGGATTATTTTATCAGTCAGAACTTAAGCCATCACATTTGGTACAAATCAGGTTTATAGCACCTCAACCTCTATTGGTCATCTTCAACACTTCACTGATTCAGTGCAAGGTTCAATTCAATTTTGAATAATAGATGTGATTCAGTTCAAAAATGTGTGATTTCCAGGGCACTACCTTAAACCAATAAACAAATATTAACTAGTCCATCTTTTGAAAAAACACAAGACACAGTCATGATATGGCAACAGATGCAGACAGTGACCTTATCCTTTTACCTAAAAAATTTGGTACACCTGCCCACAACATATATATGTTTTGAGCAGTTGAAAAAAAAGTTTTTTTTCAAAACATTTCATCAAAACCATATTATGTGAACGTGCATTAGAGTGAGCTTGTTGGTGTCATTCCAATGAGGGGAGGTCACATATATTTTGGGAGGGGAAATGTTTTGCAAAACTTGAAAAAATAAAATATAAAAAAAAGGCCTAAAAAATTAATCATTTCTCAGGCCCTTCTGATTGTCCTTTTGGCTGCTGCATACTCTCTTTTTATAACCAATGTAAACTTAAAAAAAATTAAATGAAATGGTTTATGTCTGATATTTTACCCAAGTTAAAAAAATTGATAAATTTGCCCCTTTAGTGCAAGAAGGCTTTGCAATGCTTTGGCATTGCAAATCCTTCTTGCTCTCAAGGGATGAAATACACCACCACCTGTGCTATTCCGTTGATTATGAGGCCTAAAACATAAACCAAGAACATGAACTTTTGGTGGCAAAGAAATAATTAAGAAATAACAAATAAAATAAGAAAATGCTCGCCCGCATGCAATTTTACAAATAATGGCGTGAGAAACAGAATCTCTGCTTTGTGTGGCCTAATAAATTTTGATATCTTGTGCATTGGGTAAAGGGTTGAAAAATCAGTAAACAACTAAATGTTTTTGGAATGCAGTAGGTGTCACTCAGGGACCGATCAGGACTATTTAAAATACGCTCTAGCCTCGGAGCCTATTTTTTCAATTCATGTGCCAGATTTCAATTTACGGAGTCACGCTGCTGTTTGTAACACACACTGCAAGTATGTAATAGCTCTCATCATTTTCATTTAGTACACTATAGCAAACATTAATCTTCACTGTGGTTTCTGATCAAGTCTTGGCTGCCTATTTAGGCAGCCAAGACTTGATCAGAAACCACAGTGAAGATTAATGCTTGGTAATTAAGACTTGAAGTATTAACTTAAGCACTCTACAACAATGATAAATGATAATCATATATATAATACATGTAAGAGTGTCTCTCTCAATTATCCATCGAAAGAATATCAAAATATGATCTGAGAAGTTACGCGCCAACTGAGAAGCCTATTTCTGAGATTTAAGAGCCAGGTCCTGATGTTTCAGAACCAAATACACACTGGCGCATGCCCAGGTCGGTCCCTGGTCACTGCTGGGGAAAGAATGCACATCTGCCAACTTCTATGAGCCTATTTTTGTATAAAAAACATAAGAAGTACTAGCAATCTCTCACTTTGTAGACACCTTGGTTTTATCCAGTGCTCCATTAACAGAAAGTGTTCTTGTCTTCTATCTCTAAGTTCTGTGTGATTAGCATTTAAATATTATCTATTTCAGCCACTGAGAGTGTTTGTTTTTGACGACACAGATCCAGAGGAAACCTCATTCCTGGGTGTGGCAGATATCCCGCTGTTGCCACTGGCTCATGACAAAGCTGTCAAAGGGATATTTGAGTTGAAGAAACAAGATAGTACAGTGAATGGTAGTGTTGAACTTGAGTTACGCTGGCAGTATTCCTACCTACCTCCTAAGGGTGCCACCAGAACTCCTGCACAGGTAAAGTTTACTTCAGTTATTGAGATATTTAACTGGTTGAGTGCTAGAAGCTACTATCAGGGCTTTCAGAAAAATTAGGGTATCAGAGGGGAACGTGGTGATTCAGTGGTAGACTGTTAAACTTCTTTGTTGGAGGTCCCGATTTCAATCCCTGTCCCAGACGACCCGCATTGTGTCCTTGGGCAAGGCACTTGATCCCAGTTGCCTGTATGGGGACACGATGGCACCACGTACTAAGGCGTACTACATGTTGATGATGCACATGTCTTCAACCGCTGTCACCCTGCATGAGCGTAGCTGAAACAGATTTAGAATGTTGAGGAGCTGACAGTTGCTCGTCGATACACAGTGGTTGTCTCGGGGTACTCCGGTTTCATCCACCCGTAAAACTGTCATGGTCACAATTAGCCATTATGCATAAGTATGTGACCTTAAACGCCAATAAATAATAAGAATAATAATAATAGGGTACCAGATCAACAGACGACATTTTCCTAGGTCATGTTTCATATTCAGCCAAATGCAAATAATATTTTGTTTATATCAATTTGTTTTATTACAAATTATTAGAGAGTGCCTGTGGGCACTCTCCAATAATTTGCAGTACAGTAGAATCCTCTTAATTGAATATCCATTTTGCCAGTGAAAATTATTCAATTAACAGGAGTATACAATTAACAGGGATTTGGTCAGTTTGCTGTGTTCTGGGAGGAAACTGAGCATTTATTCTATTATATCTTGTTTGACAGAGCTCATAGAGCTCTGTCAAACAAGATATAATAGAATAAATGCCTGTATTGGATGTAGTGAGGTCAAAAAGGTTGATAAATAGGAGGAATTTGGTGCGTGTCACATTGATTTTTCGACATATTACAAAAATTTATATACAATTAACAGGAGTTTACTCTACAACCCATATTCAATTAACAGATCAAATTTGTACTGAAGGTATGGTAAATGGTTTTGTGTTTGAAAATTATATTCAATTAACAGGGATATACAATTAAGAGATATTCAATTAAGTGGGCTCCACTGTATAACAAATTTTTAATAACAATTTAAGACCACCGAAAATAATCTAGCCCTCAACGATTTAATAACGGATCAGTCATGTTAAAACCATATGTTCTTACGTCCCCATACTATTTATATATATTATACAACGGATATAAAGTTAACTTGTATGTTAATTACAATAGAATCCCCTTAACTGGTAGAGCACTAAATTACTTTTTCAAAGGTGATTTATAATGCTTCCCAGAGGGAACCCTGGGAAATGAAGCAGTGTTTGTTTACTGTTGTAAACAGGCTCTGTTTTACTGGTAAATAGGACCCAGTCAACAATGTTTAAGGTGGAAGCCCTTTAAAATGGGCAAAATGGGTATAAACAATTGGCTGCACTTGACTTTATATCCATGTTGTGGTCATGACTAGGTATTGTGCAAAAATATGTGACCTTAAACACAAATAAATAAATAAAAATTAAATTTATAAATGCTGTGTGATTCTTGTTGCATCTAACTGAGAAGTAATGCCAGTCAAAATAATTTGAAGACTGGCCATAAAAAAATCAGTTCTCAAGTCGTGGTTGTTGATATTTTGGGTCTAAATATAGGAGTTGACAGAAGAATCTTCTCATAGGTTAATGATTATGATTTGAGTTCTTAACAAGATTATTTTACATCTTTCTTTAACTCTTAAAGGCCTGATTCCAACGTTGATCACTTTTCATTTCAACAAAACTGCAGCCCCTATCCTGCAGCGCTTTGGTATATTTACAAGTTACATTCTAAATTCTTTGAAAGTTGTTTCTAGACAAGTTTTGGCTGCCTATAAAGGTTGAATACTCACAGGAAGCAGAGTTTAAAAATGTAGCAAAAATGTATAAAAATCTTAAGGCCTTTCAGGGTTAAACTCCAAAGTATTGAGTACAAATTCCCAGGCCTTCATCTAGTAACTATATTTATCACACACCAATTAATGTAAAACACAGGGTGTCCACTGTTCAGCCGATAATATACAAAGCACGTTTGACTTCATTTCCGACGTCAACAGAGAAGGAACTTGTCTAAATAAATCATGTCAACCATTGGTCAAATGCACTGGAGTCGAGATTGCTTGGAAATTCCAAGTTCCTCAATTAGATTTGTTTGCCCGGGATATTCAGACAATCAGATTTGAGTAAAAAATTTAGAAAAATAAAAATAACATTCAGTCTGCTTGTTCCTTGACTTTCCACAACTGGTCATATAATAATGAAGTGTGCTTAACATATTAGCTATTTAAAAAAGTTTTGTTGCGTTAGGCCTAAAAAAAATAATCTGTTTCTCAGGCCCTCCCGCATGGTCCTTTTGGCTGCCGCATGCTCTCTTTTTATAACCAATGGAAACTTTAAAAAATCAAAATTAAATGATTTATGTCTGATATTTTACAAAAGTTAAAAAAAATTGATAAATGTGTCCCTTGAGTGCAAAATGGCTTTGCAATGCTAAAGCATTGCAAAGCCTTCTTGCTCTCAAGGGACAAAATACACCACCTCCCATGCTATTCTGTAAATTATGAGGCCTAAAACATAAGCCAAGATATGAACTTTCGATGGCAAAGAAATAATTACAGAAATAAAAAATAAAATAAAAAAACGCTCGCCCGCATGCAATTTTACAAATAATGGCCTGAGAAACAGAAGTTCTACTTTTTGTGGCCTTATTCCCCGCTGATTTGTCAATATTTGAAGTTTGATCATCGTGACCATAACACTGATCAGTATCTATTGGTTTCGACCAATTGAATGTCGTAAAAATTAAAAAGCAAATTAGGGTTGGTACCCGGCCAACTAACAATGATGTCTCGTTGACAACGAAGAAAATGCAGCAATTATCCATTTGTAGTTTGCTTTTAGTTCAATTTTCGTGTAGACTGGTTGCTACATTGGAGGTGTGTGATAACTACAGAACCGCACATACCTTTGATTGGGTTAAGAATTATCGCACTCAATTGCTTTGGCCCAGGATATCACGAGAGCCTTTGGCTCTCGTGATATCCTGAACCAAAGCAATCTTGTGTGATAATTCTTAATCCTTTCAAACGTATGTGTGGTTCTGTATATATAGCTCTTGGAGGAGAGTACCTTTTGGTCTGTGAAAGTGTTGGAGTGAAAATCCTTGAATTTCTCATAACTGGCCACTTGAAAACCCCTAAAGAAAATATAACATTCAAGTTCAGGATGTTTTACCACGAAAAATCTGAAGGCTTCAAAGGATTAACATGTTATTTATTTACAAACTTTTTACTTTTTTTTTCTAGCAAAAAGCTGCTCCACAGGAGGAACCAGAGAAACTACCTTTGATGGAGGGAGAGGAACTGAAGGCTCCTTCTCCACCATCTGCTCCTTCTCCCAAGAAACGGATGGCAGCTAAGTTCTCATCCAAAACAGGTCCCTCTGCTACATCTACACCTCTTAATAAAGAAAAGCATGTGCGTATCAGTGAGGAGGAACTTGATCCCCAAGTTTCTTCTGTAGCTGTTGTTTCTCCAAAGGTATGTCCTTAAATATTATCAATTCACTTCACAATGACTAATGTTGATTTGCAATATGACTATGCACCCAGGATACAGCCTTGATGATGTTCATGAAATCTCAACACAAATGTAAGTGTTGTACAAGTATTTTGAGGTAGACATAAAAAAGGAACTCTTCATAGCAACTCAACAGCAGGAAAAGAAAAAAACAGAGATTAGGCCTAAAAAAATTAAAAATCTGTTTCTCAGGCCCTCCCGCATGGTCCTTTTGGCTGCCGCATGCTCTCTTTTTATAACCAATTTAAACTTAAAAAAAATAAAAATTAAATGGTTTATGGCTGATATTTTACCCAAGTTGAAAAAATTGATGAATTTGCCCCTTGAGTGCAAGAAGGCTTTGCAATGCTTTAGCATTGCAAAGCCTTCTTGCACTCAAGGGATGAAATACACCACCACCCATGCTATTCTGTAGATTATGAGGCCTAAAACTTGAACCAAGAACATGAACCTTTGATGGCAAAGAAGTAATTACTGAAATAAAAAATAAAATAAAAAAACGCCTGCCCGCATGCAATTTTACAAATAATGGCCTGAGAAACAGAAGATCAATTTTGTGTGGCCTAAAAAAAATATTTCCAGAAAAAAAACTCTGGAAATTTGAATTAAAGACAGTGCAATCTTGCCGCCTTGGAGTGAGGTGTCTCTTCTTACCCTTTATAAAATCTAAAATTGTTGAGCAACTGTAACCTATAATGAAACATGTAAAATCGATTATCGATTGTACAGTAGAACCTGTCTTGAGAGACCGCCCTTTGGGTCACACAAAAGTGGTCTCTCCAGACAGCTGGTCTCTCATAACAGGTTCAAGGTTTTCTCAAGTCAGTGAATAACCAACCACAAAATTCAGAAATGGAGAAGAATGGATTTTTGTAATTACTTTGTAGTTGTTCTTTTTTATGAAGTTTTTGTAACAAATTGAAATGGACTGTTATAAAAATTATAAAAATAAATTAGTGTTGAAAATCTTTTATGAAGATTTTCAACACTAATTTATTTTTATAATTTTTATAACAGTCCATTTCAATTTGTTACAAAAAGATTTTCAACACAAATTTATTTTTATTCCTATCTGTCACATTTCAGGTATGTTTGAAATTGTTTATTCAGCAATAATCCTAATCCTAATCTTTTAAAATGGGTCTTATAAAAGTATCTCAGTCTGTAATGAATTAGCAATTGAAACCCAAGCTTTTAATACTTTTAATTATGTTAGTATAACCACAATGGATTTTCCAATTCCAGAACAGGTAAAAAGTTTTTGTCATGGTTTCAGCCTTCAAAGGGGCGGGCTCTCAAGACAGGTCCATTATGGCATAAAAATACAAGTTGGTACCAGGTCACAGTGGTCTCTCAAGACAGGTGGTCTCTCAAGACAGGTGGTCTCTCAAGACAGGTGGTCTCCCATAGCAGGTCCATTATAGAGTAAAACCAGTCGGTGCCTGGCAGATGTGGTCTCTCAAGACAGGTGGTCTCTCAAGACAGTGGTCTCTCAAGACAGGTTTTACTGTATCCCAAAATATAACAAAAAGGGCAAAATGGTTGCATGTTTTTCTCTGTCCCACTTGGCCTAGTTAGTGCGTGTCCATCCGGTTGTGTCCAAATTATACCAGTTTCAAGGCGTTTGACTTCAACCTGCTTATTTTTTTTTTTTTTATTTCCATCAAATCTAATCATGGCTGCTATGGATAGAGCAGCCATGACTAGATTAGGTGAAAAAAAGTTCCTTGAATTTACAGAGGAAAATTTGATTTAAAAAAATGCCAAATTATACTTATTGAAATTTCCAGAGATATGTGTCAGATTGTTACAGTTGCAGTCAGGTTTGTGGGTGAATGGCACAATCGTCATCCCACGAAATGCACAAATACTGACAAACTGTGATGATGATTAAACAATGGTCCACCTTGTCACATTTCTGTATAGTTTTCAGAATTCCTACTGTAGTCACGATGCCATTATCTTTGCAGTATATTTAGCATGCATCAACATATATGAATGTACCTGAAGTTTTGAGATGATCCAAACAATAATATAAAAATGTCTGCTGTTCACAAATATTTTGTAGACTCCGAGTCTGCAACAGCCAACAATATAGGCTAAGTAAAAAGACAAGTAGTAAAGCAGTATGGTTCCCCCATGGGAACTCCCGGGAAGTGAAGCAGTGCCTTTATATTGTGGTAAACAAGTTCTGCTTTACTGGTAAAATTGGATTTGAAAGCAACACCTGAGTCGGAAGTCCTCCAGGTATATCAATGATTGGCTAAACTTGACTTTATACCTATGTTGCAGGTATGTTGTCAAAGATGCTGAAAATGGCCTTAATCGCCAGTAAATAAAGTAAGGTGGTAAAAATGGGATCGGGAACATTTTTCAGCAGATTCAGTTTAAAAAAAAAATCAATTTGCAAAACTGCCCATTTGAGAATCAATTTGAGGTCAAATTTTTTATTCACAGGGTTTAAGTAGATTCCAACTCATTTGATCAGCTGAAAACCTTCTTCAAAATGGGGTGAAAAATTGCCATAACAAAACAATCGTTGCAACAGTTCTTATAGACTGAGTAAATTGTTCTCAATTTCCAACACTAATTTCCAAATGGACAAAAAACTTGCAAGTAGTCGTAGGTTTCAAGTAGTCATAGGTTTGTTTTGGGTTTTTTTTAAGTCTGGAAAAAAAGAGTGAATTTATTGAGCATTAGGTTATGAAGTCCAGTGATGTAGCAGTTATTTCTAATCAAGAGTCGTCTTCCCACTCAGACTAAAAACAACTACTTAGGTTATACAGTGGAACCTTATTAATTGAATAGCCACTTTGCCAATGAAAATTATTCAGTTAACAGGAGTATTCAATTAACAGGGATTATGTCACTTTCCTATATTCTATATATCTTGTTTGACAGAGCTCCATGAGCTCTGTCAAACAAGATATAATAGATTAAATGGCTGTATTGGATGTATTGAGGCCAAATAGGTCTTATAAACAAAGGAAAACTGGAGAGAGTCAGGGTAATCTCTCGACAGGTTGCAAGATTTTTTTATTCAATTGGGAAATTATATTCAATTAACAGGGTTATTCAGTTAAGAGATATTCAATTTAGTGGGCTCCACTGTATAACATTTCCTGCTCTCAATATCCAAAAGCATCATTGTCAGAGCACTTGCTGTATAACATCAGACGCCAGTGGATTGAACTTCAGGCTTTTAGATATTAACATTCCCTACAGCTTTTCTATAATTTGTTTTAGAAACCTAGAGCAGCAAGACGATTGGAACCCCATGTAGAAGATGATGCTGAGAATGAAACTGATATTCAGGATGCTGTTTCAGCAACAGTTAAACAGTTTATGCCGACGGTATCAATTTCAGAAACAGGTACATGTTTATGTATGTCAAATAATATTGGTTGATTTTTCATTGGTCAGCTTAGCCCTTCGAAAATTAGCATGGTATGTACAACTTACAGGTTTATGAGACAGTTTCAGTGAAGCATCACATCACCTCCAATTAGACATGCATATACTTCATAATTTCAAATTCCGACAATCTTTTAGCCAAATTCTCTCCTATTGAATTTGAATGAAAATATAAATATTGACATTTTCATGAAATGAATATAAATACTTAAAGGTTATTGCCACCATATGGGTTTCTAAGATGGTGTATTGAAGTCTTGACTTTGTCTGTGGGTCATATATTGACTTGTCCTAATGGAATTGTCGATATTTGCCAAGACACAAGGTCTTGACTTCAATGTACCATTTGGGAAACTTACATGTTAGTACAGTGGAGCCCATGTAGTTGGATATCTCTTAATTGTATATTCCTGTTAATTGAATATAATATTTTTATACTGTACCAATGACCCAGACTTAGCTGGTGCTAACTCCACAAAAACCAGGGCCAAACACAAATTTTGCCCCCCAATCCCCAAAATTTGCATCCAAAACAAAAAGAAATCATGTCCTAAAGGACCTCCATAGTACGACTCTACTGCGCATGCGCAGTGACGCAGTCGTCCCGAAATTGGCGCCAAATATCATTCTCTGTTTGGCCCTTCATCAGTCAACATCTCACTGATCTTTGTGCTTGTAAATCTCAGTTTAAAGGATGCCAGACACGTAATTCTTGGAGAAAATGTGATTCTAAGGAGGATAGAAGGAGGAGAGGAAAAAAGAAGTGGCAAAAAATAATCAGGGCTGTACTTAAAATTTTTTGTTGAAATTATGTTAAGTTGCCTATTTTCGAGGCAAACGCCTCTTGTTGTCATTCTTGCTAATTGTTGCACTGCTTATTCAGTGTTTCCTCTCCCCTAACCTTCTAAAGTCCCCCCTTGCAATTCTCCCATGCTTTTGGCATATTTTTGAGAAGTTTCATTTCTAAAAATTCCCTGGGAGAGTTGCTTGGTTACAGAATGTTTTCTGTTATTTTCCCCATAGTTACGTTTTCACCCATGGGTGTATAACGTTTGTGTTCTGCATCTTCCATCTGATGTTCTGCAGATTCTCCCCTGGGAGTCTCTGTTTTGCATCAGATAGAGTGTAATTGATGACTGATTCCGGGCCAGTTTTTTCAGTGCCTGGAGTCATGTTTTCTTCTGTGTTTACACTGTTTGTTTTCATTGGCAACAGCCTTTTTTGAGGGGGGCTGTTTGCCTTTGAGGTAGTTTATCTCATTATAAGATACATTTATATTATCCGAAAGTGTCTCATTAATTATTTTATATAATTTTAAAATTTTTGACCACACTTTGCCATCGGATCCATCGGGGCTCAACGTTACTTTTCAGCAACTTGGGCTTCTCTGAAAAAATATTTTTTCAAAATTATTTTGTTTTGCAATTGTTTTTTCATTTATTAATGGATCATGTTATTATGTATCTTTGTGTCAGGGGTTTTTGCGAGTAACTAGGACTTATTGTGGTTCTTTCACAATGAAGGGAACTTGTTCAAATTGTAATAGGAAGAAATCTTCCTCTGACTTTCATGATTATTGCATTAATTGTAGTCAGTGTTCTCGCATTAATCCCTGTCCTGTATGTGAACATTGGGATGAGAAACATTGGAAACGTGTGTCACGATATGTTGTTTCTGGAGAAAGAGCGATGCCGGCTCTTTCTCCACAAGGTCACTCTACTCTCTCAGTTTCTATTTCAGAGGAACCAGAACAGGGTGATGTTTCCATGTTATCTTCTTCAAGTGTGCGTCCGTCGTCACAATTAAATACAGAGCTAGCGGCAAAAGTACTCATGGAGATTAGACAAATGTCGTCCGCTAGCTCGCCCGGTGTAGCGTCCATTCACCGAATGGTTCGGCAGCCGGGTTCGTCCGATGCGGTCCAAGAGGAAATTTTGGGTGATGCGAGCACTATAAAAATAATAGATGCACACCCAGTGACGGCGGATAGTGAACGAGAACGGAGGAAGCCTTTTAGTCCGGTTCCTAGCTCGTCCAGGTCCAGCCGGGCCGCGAGCGAGAGAGGCCCCTCTCTCGTACAACAACATCTGGGATCAGATGTTGTGGTACAAAATGTGTCTTTAGCGGAGCATACGTCCGTCGCTCGGGACGCTCCGTTGTATAAGCAGTCCGCAGAGACTGTTAAGGCTTCCTCTTCTCGTCGGCGCACACGACCGCACCTTGGCTGCGTGACCTCCGATATTTTGCCAGCTTCGCCGATGAAGGATTCTTCGGCGACCAGGTCACACCATCCGGCAGCCAGGGATTCGAGACCGATGGACTCCGGACGTTCGCATAGGAAGAGTATGCAGGAGCCATCTGATGCGGAGCTGCCCTCGGCGAAGCAGCGAAAGACCGCTCCTCCGCAGGTCTCGACGTCGGACATTCTAGTGCAGATAGCACAGCTTATCGCAGCATCCCAGCAGCCGACAGAAACGGTGTCGGATCGAGAATTATCCGACGGCGCTGGGTCGGTACGCTCCGCCGATGCATCGGGGGCGGACGACCGGGAACATCGGGAGGTCCGACCGGATGGTGAAAGGGATACGGATGAATTGGAGCTATCCCTTTCGGAACAACACAAAGCTGCCGTGGACTTCATCCGGCACTTTCTTCCTCAAGTTGTTCCGTCGGGCCAGACTGCTGCGCTTCCGGACAGGAGAATTATAGCGTCATTGGACTCTGATTTTTTCGAGCGGTTCAGGGACATCGCTCCCGAGTTTCCGTCGCAGTCCAATAATGTTGCAAGAACATTTGAATTATTGAACGACGCTATTTTTAAACTTGCTTCCAGGACGGGGAAAGCAGGCTTCTTGTCCGCAAATACTCTCAACCTGCCTTTCATTAATGCAAGGAATAAATTCGACACGGCAGGTCAGGGTATACCGAGAGTTCCTCTGCGTATGGACGACGAGGCGGAAGACTTAGAGCTATCATTACCGTCGTCAGCTTCTATTCCAACCGCAGTGTTGGAAACAGCTATTGCGTCTAACAGAGCCAATTTAGATGCCTTATCTTACGCAGATCACCTTACGAAGGCGGGAAAGAGTTTCAGGATATACAATCCTCCTTAAGACTTCTTTCAAGGGCAGTAGCTTATTCCACGTGTAACTCCGCCCTTTCAGTGGCAAATCTGGAGTTGGTTAGACGTGACGCAGCCCTGTCTACATCCACACTAGTGGATTCTAAGGTGAAGAACTCTCTTAGAGTCGCTTCGGTCTCAGGAGATCTTCTCTTTGACGGCAAGCTTTCCGCTATTTATGATAATATTAAAAAGAAAGCTAGTGATTCTCTGTTGTTTAGATCCGCTCCTAAAAGGTCGGATACAGCAGACACGAATAAGGCGGGCACTTCTGGGTCTTATCCGCCCAAGAGAGGTTCCTATAGAGGTTCCGGTGCGTCCTCTAGCTCTTATTCGAGAGACCGTCAGGATAGCGACTCTCGTTCGGGACGTCCTTCAGGCCGGGACAATCGGTCGGACGCCCCGAGGTCGACGAGGCGAGGTGCGGGTCGTGGAAGGCGTGGTTTCTCCTACCGCAGGCCTCGCAGATCCAGGAGGTGATGGCTCAAACCTCTATCGCGTTCCGGTTGGCGGAAGGTTGTCGAGTTTTTCTTAAGAGTGGGCGTCGATTACGGACGACCCGTGGGTGAGAGGAGTGACTTCGGAAGGTCTAAAGATATCCTTCAAACGAAAGCCTCCATTAACTCGAAGTCCAAAGTGGACTCATCTTCCGTCAAACCCTCAGAAAAGAGACGCTCTGCTATCAGAGGTGCAGTCTCTTTTAATGAAGAACGCGGTAGAGGTCGTAGAAAACCAGGAATCGCTGGGATTCTACAGCCATCTGTTTCTGGTTCCGAAACCAGACGGCTCGTTCCGTCCAGTCATAGATTTGAGCTGGATAAACAAGCTGATCGTCGCTCCGAAGTTTTATATGGAGACGATTCGATCGGTCAGAGCGAGTATTCGGGTGAACGATTATGCAACGAGCATAGATCTCAAAGATGCGTACTTTCACGTCATGGTACATCCGACATTCCGAAAGTATCTACGCTTCGCAGTCCTAGGAGTGGTGTATCAGTTCCGGGCCATGTGCTTCGGATTGAATCTAGCACCCTGGGCTATCACTCGGGTAATGAACTCGGTAATGATCTACTTCCGAGCTCATTCGTCTGCGGTAACGTCGGCCTACCTGGACGACATTCTTCAGAGGTACGGCAACGAGTTAACGCTTCAGAACGATGTTCAGAATCTTCTTCTATTGCTCCGACGTCTCGGTTTCATAGTAAACGAGGAGAAGTCGGATCTGGTGCCGTCCAAGTCATTCACTCATCTGGGAATGAGCTTCGAGACGCACAACAATCTCGTTCGTCTGCCGTTAACCAGAGCGAAATTAGTCAGTTGTTACGCTCGCTATTGTCTGAATACAGACAAAGTCACGGCGAGAGAATTTATGAGACTGATAGGTCTGTGCGGAGCCGCCGCGGATCTCATTCCGATGGGACGGCTACGCACACGGCCTCTTCAAATTTTCCTGACTCAGAATTGGAGTGTGAAAATTCATTCGCTCGATGTAGACGTTCTCTTGTCAGATCAAGTGAAACAAGAGATTCAGACTTGGGCAAACATTCAGTGGTTAACTCAAGGAGTTCCGCTGCAGTTGCCGGATCCGAGTTTTACCATTATGACGGATGCCAGTCAAACAGGTTGGGGTGCATCATTAATCCCAACGGATTCGAGATGCCAGGGTCTTTGGGATCCGCAATTCCTGTGCAAGCACATAAACATCAAGGAAATGATGTCAATCTGGCTTGCGTTACGTCACTGGATGGACATTATTCACGATGCTCATGTCCAAATCCTATCCGACAATACGACAGTAGTGGCGTATATACGGAATCAGGGAGGCACTCATTCAGTTCCGTTGTTCAATCTAACGGAAAGAATCCTTCTGTTTGCGTTGGAACATCACGTTCTTCTTTCGGTCCGTCACATACCGGGTCGTCTGAATGTGCTAGCAGACTCCCTTTCACGAAAGGGTCGCTTGTTGCCGTCGGAGTGGACTCTCAACAAACAAGTATTCAATCAGATTTGCTACCAATGGGAACGGCCAATGATAGACTTATTTGCGACACATCTCAACAATCAGTTGCAGACGTATGTGTCCCCGTGTCCGGATCCAAGAGCATTTGCAGTAGACGCTCTATCGATACCTTGGGACGGAATGATAGGATATGCGTATCCTCCAGCGCCGTTAATTCAACAAGTATTGCTAAAGATAAAACAATCTCAATGCAAGATTCTGTTGGTAGCATCTCTGTCGCCACAGAGACCGTGGATAAATCTACTCAGGTGTCTGTTGTGGGACCTACCGCGGAAGCTCCCTCCACGAGAGGATCTTCTTTGGCAGGGGAAATCGCGCCAACTGCATCACAACCCGCAAGGTCTCAACCTTCACGTTTTTCCGTTGTGCGGTCCTTCTTGCATGGCAAGCACTTTACAGGACGAGCAGTGGACGCGATTTCTAACTGTAGGAGGACCTCCTCTTCGCTAAATTATGCGGCTAAGTGGAAGGTTTTCCGTCGTTGGTGTAGGGATCATTCTGTTGATATATTTGATCCCTCTATACCAGACATTGCTAACTTTCTAGTATACTTGTTTGACGAAATCAAACTGCAACCTGTTACTATAAAGGGTTATAGATCTGTGTTATCTGATACCTATGCACATCATGATAGTTTACAAATTGGATCTAATGTCTCTTTATCGAAATTGGTTAGAAACTTTTCGATAAATAGACCCAGAACTCTTAGATTAATTCCTAAGTGGAATTTAGCTTGGGTTCTCCTTAAATTGAAGGAAAAGCCATTTGAACCTCTTGGAACAGTAGATTTCAAATTCTTATCTTATAAGACAGCTTTTCTCTTAGCTTTCTCTTCTGCCAGAAGAGTCAGTGAGCTTCATGCACTATCGGTGGATGATTCTCATTATCGTAGTGTTGGGAACACTATCACCTTCACTACTAATGTCGGTTTTTTAGCTAAGAATCAGGCTCCTAATAAATATCCGGAACCTATTGTTATTAAGGCTCTTCCGTCTTCAGACGGGCGTAGGCCTTTACTCTGTCCTGTTAGAGCACTACGTATCTATAAACAGAGATCTCAGTTCATCAGAAAGGGACGGAAACGTTTCTTTCTGTCTTTGATGCCTAATAGAAAGGACATTTCAGTCCATTCTATTGCTAGATGGATTCAGTTAACTATCCGTACTGCGTATGAAGATTTATCTTCTTCTCAGCAGTCTGTGCTTAAGATTTCTGCTCATGAAGTAAGAGCTCTTTCTACTTCCTGGGCTTATGCTAATAGTGTTGCTATTACAGATTTAATGAAGGCTGCTTATTGGTCTCAGCCATCCACATTTACTAATTTTTATCTCAGAAATATTGAGTCCATTTCTGGAGACCTGCATTGTTTAGGTCCGTTATCTGTTGCTCAGAATGTCGTCCACTAAACAGTTGCAACTATAGTTATGCAGGCTTTCTGTTCCGGCAGTGACTCCGTCCGGCTGCCCTCTTCGCTCTGGGCTATTTGACCCAGGGCAAGGGGAAGGGGGGGGGGGGGGCGGGTGTTCCCTTAGGTCACCTGCTTTATAGTGAAAAGCAAGGGAATGCCTCCTCCAAGACAGTATTTCTGAGTCGCTTCCGGGATGGTTTTAAAGTGTAATATTAATGTTTAATTTCATTCATGTCTTATTTTTAAAGTGTAGCTCGGTGTGAAGCATTTGTATATGTCAAGTGTCAAACGGGCTTTAATATACAATACTCGGACACTTTTAAATGATTATAAAGAGTCTCAATTCTCTGGACTACTTTATTTATTGGCTTGCTTTAAAAATAATTAGTATAAGGGTTATACTGGATGTTAATAGAGAACATGAATGTTATTGTGCTCAATTATTAAGGGTAGTGTATCTTTCTAATTTAAATATTAAATAAGAAAGATACATGTAAAGCCTAATACTCCTTTTCTCCTTAAGGGGTTACCTCTTTATTTTATAATTGAGCTTATTGGACTTTCCTCTATGTCCTAGGCCCTCCAGCCTGTTTACTATTCAGCTAAGTCTGGGTCATTGGTACAGTATAAAAATGTTAAAAAATTTATAGTAATTTATATATTTTTTATACTTACCAATGACCCAGACGGGGATGGCCCTCCCTGAGTTGGGAACTCTTGCCTCCCCGCTGAGTACATAGCGCTGACCAGGCACTGCCAGTAAGAATGATATTTGGCGCCAATTTCGGGACGACTGCGTCACTGCGCATGCGCAGTAGAGTCGTACTATGGAGGTCCTTTAGGACATGATTTCTTTTTGTTTTGGATGCAAATTTTGGGGATTGGGGGGCAAAATTTGTGTTTGGCCCTGGTTTTTGTGGAGTTAGCACCAGCTAAGTCTGGGTCATTGGTAAGTATAAAAAATATATAAATTACTATAAATTTTTTAACTTTCAAACACAACACTATTTACCATACCTTTAGTACAACTTTGCTCTGTTTATTGCATATGGGTTGTAGAGTAAACTCCTGTTAATTGTATATAAATGTTTGTAATATGTCGAAAAAATTACTGTGACACGAACCAAATTCCCCTTATTTATCAACCTTTTTGGCCTCACTACATCCAATACAGGCATTTATTCTATTATATCTTGTTTGACAGAGCTCTATGAGCTCTGTCAAATAAGATATAATAGAATAAATGCTCAGTTTACCCCAGAACACGGAAATGGACCAAATCCATGTTAATTGTATACTCCTGTTAATTGAATAATTTTCACTGGCAAAATAGATATTCAATAAAGAGGATTCTACTGTAATAACTAATTTATCTTACAACATTCCTCCCTTTCCAGTTTCTAACGCTGTCTGTTTTGACAGTCATGCAGCATCTGTGAATTAATTTATGAGTGAAGATCATGATGTTGTCGTATTGCGTCCTTGTCCTGTGCATGACGTAACCCACATTCATTGTTCTACTAGTACTGTAACAGCTGAAGTTTTGTGTTTGAACTGTGTCTTTCTTTTTCCTATTTAACGCATGATAGCCCTATATAAAAATATCATTGCAAAAAATGATCTAGTTCATTTTATTTCCTAACAATATTTTCAAATGTACGACATATTGTGGTGGTGTTGGACGTATTTAAATTCTGTTCCGTGATATTTCAAATGTAGATTTTTTTTTATATTGAATTATAGTACCTTACAAAAGTAAATAGTCAATTATTTCATCTAAAAAATACATAAAAACTCTACAGAATTTTCCTGTGTACAAAATGTCATTTGATATATGTACGAAACGTTTTTGTTTGTATGCAAAACAGTCACTGTACAAAACGTTTGTGTACGAAATGACACTAATCTGCCCGAGAGCCCCTTGTTGTCTGACATTGATCATTGAAGAAAAATCTTAAAATTCAAGATTTTAAAATAGCTTTTTTATGACGTATGTTCATACTTTTAAACAGTTCAGTAAAATCAAAACATGGTTTTTCTGACACAGTCAGTTTATTTTGGAAGCACCATTACTTTCACTGGGGGATTTTTTCAGCATTATAATCTGCAATTAACAAAACCACATCAAAGAGAAGAATGTCAAATTTGTCTGTAGAAGGTTGTGTTACATTGACAGGCATGTGCTCACTGCTGCCCACGCAGAAAACAACCTGCAGTGCACTCAACTGTTTGCAGTTTGTTACAAACACTTAACTGCTACTTGACAGCCCAAGCGACTGAAATAACTGTTCATTGAACATTCTAACACCTTATCCTTTTCATGTTACATCGAGTACACATCTTTGTATCTTCCCGACGCTATCCCGTAAACTATAGGTATAGCGGTTATCCGGTTGATGGCTTTTCCTACTGGTTATGTCGATAACTGGTTGCAAACTGGTTATCCTGCTAACCGTTTCAGCACTAGCACCAACGCAGTTGTTCATTATGTTTCACAAAGCTTAGCATGGCTACATTCATTATTATAATACTGATAAATTCATTTTCAAATCTTTGGCTGCTCTTGTTAATTAGATGTAGTATAACAACCCAGACTAATCGACAGTTGTAATAATATATTTATTATATGAGAGTGGTTGTTTGAAAATTGAATACAACACCAGAAATATAAAAAAAAAATCATGGAATGCTTGGCCAGTGTTTTGAAGTATTAGGCCAAAAGAAGTTAAAAATCTGTTTCTAAGGTCCTCTTGGCTGCTGCATGCTCTCTTTTTAAAACCAATGCAAACTTAAAAAAATAATAATTAAATAGTTTACGACTGATATTTTACCCAAGTTAATTAACTTGATAAATTTGTCCCTTGAGTAAAACAAGGCTTTGCAATGCTTGAAATACACCACCACCCATGCTATTCTGTAGATTATGAGGTCTAAAACATAAAACAAACCAAGAACATGAACTTTTAATGGCAAAGAAATAATTCCAAAATAAAAAATAAACCGTCCACCCACATGCAGTTTTACAAAAAAAGGCCTGAAAAATAGAAGATCTACTTTGTGGGGCCTCATTTTGCATTTGTAAAATTGTTTGAAATCTGTTCATATCAATGATGTCATGTGAGCATTACTTGAGATATGCATGTTACAGATTTGGAAAATTTGAGACTCTTGTTTTCCAGTGATGAATAAACTTCAGCAATACTGATGAGCTCTTTGGGGGTAATCATATAATAAATGCAAATATTAACTGACTTTACTATTTCTTGTGTTTTTGTATTCTCCTGGTATTTACCACTACATTCAGATATTTGTTTTTGAAGATTCAAAAGCAACGAAAGAGTCACCTTTACCGAAAATATTTGCCATATCTGGCCAGCACTGTTCACAAAAATCACCTTTCAAATTATGTTATTTTTTCATTTTTATTCCCTAACGTATAGCATAAGACTTGGAACTAGCTATAGCTGAGAGGTTTTGATATTTTTATACTGTACCAATGACCCAGACATAGCTAGCTGGTGCTAACTCTTAAAATATAGGGCCAAACACAAATTTTGCCCCCCAATCCCCAAAATTTGCATCTAAAATCAAAGAAAACATGTCCTGAAAGGCCCTCCACACTTCGCCCCCACTGCGCATGCGCAGTGTCAAGGACGTTCCGAAATTGGCGCCATTAATCATTCTAAGTTTGGCCCTTCATCAGTTAACATCTGACTGATCTTTGTGCTTATAAATCTCAGTTTAAATGATGCCAGACACATAAATATTAGTGAAATGGTGATTCTAAGGAGGATAGAGAAGGAGGAGAGGAAAAGAATGTGTGACAGAATATTATCAGGGCTGTAACTTAAAATTTTTTAATGAAATTATGTTAAGTTACCTATTTTCGAGGCAGCAGCCATTTTGTTGTCATTCTGATTATTTAGTTACACTGTTTTTTAAGTGTTTTCCTCTCTCCCTGTCCTTTAAGTCCCCCCTTGCTATTCTCCCATGCTTTTGGCATAGTTTTTGTAATTATTATTACTAAATTTTCTTGGGAGTTTTAGCTGAATAACAGAATGAATTCTGTTCTTTCCCCATGTTTACGTCTTCACCTACGGGTGGTTAGGCATTGTGTTCTGCATCTACCATCTGATGTTCTGCAGTTTCTTCCCTGGAAGTCTCTGTTTTGCATCAGATAGTGTATTTTTGGTAACTGATTTCGGGCCTGGGTGCCTGGAGTCTTATTTTAGTGTTTTTACACTCATTGTTTACATTTTCAACAGCCCTCTGTGTGAGGGGGGGATTTCTAAAAAATAATATCTTGATGTTATTTTAATCATAACTAGATACATTATTATTGTTCGTAAGTGTTGAATAAATTGTTTAAAATATTTTAAAAATTTTTGTCCACACTTAGGCTTGGGATCCATTGGGGCTCAACGTTACTTTTCAGAAACTTGGGCTGTTCTGAAAAAAATATTTTTTCAAAATATTTTGATTTCAATTATTTTTTCTATATTAATGGATCATATTATTATTATGTATTTTGATTGCCAGGGGTTAGTGCGAGTACCAGGACTTGTTTTCTTTTCACATTGAAAGGATATTGATCATTTGTTTTAAGAGGAAGTCTTCCTCTGACTTTATTATCATTCTATATGTGGTCAGTGTTCTCGCATTAACTCCTGTTCTGTATCGTATGATTTCGATGACAATATGGGAAGCGTATGTCAAGGTATGTTATTGGGGATTTGGACACTCCGGTCCTTTCCCCGCAGGGTCACTCTACTTTATCAATTTCTATTTCAGACGATCAAGATTAGGGTGATGTATCCGTGATGTCTTCCAACAGTGTGCCTCCGTCGTCACAATTAATGAAGGGCTAGCGGAAAAGTGCTCATGTAAATACGCCAATTGCCTAAGAGGACCCTAGTAGGTTCGACGGCCTTTGACGTCCGCTAGCTCGCCCGGTGTAGCGTCCATTCACCGAATGGTTCGGCAGCCGGGTTCGTCCGTTGCGGTCTAGAAGGAATTTTGGGGTGATGCTTAATGCACACCCAGTGACGGCGGATCGGAGAGAGAACGGAGGAAGCCTTTTAGTCCGGTTCATAGCTCGTTCCGGTCCATCCGGACGGCAAGCGAGAGAGGCCCCTCTCTCGTTCAACAACATCTGGCCCCAGATGTTGTGGTACAAAGATGTTGTGGTACAAAATGTGTCGCAAGCGGAGCATACGTCCGTCGCTCGGGACGCTCCGTTGTATAGGCAGTCCGCGGAGACTGCTAAGGCTTCCTCTTCTCGTCAGCGCACACGACCGCACCTTGGCTGCGTGACCGCCGATATATTACCAGCTTCGCCGATCAAGGATTCTTCGGCGACCAGGTCACACCATCCGGTAGCCAGGGACACGAGGCCTGCAGACTCCGGACGTTCGCATAGGAAGTGTGCGGGAGTCAACGTACACGGAGCTTCCGGCGGCAATGCATCGTAAGACCGCTTCTGCACAGGCCTCGGGAACGGACGTGCTTTCCTTAATAGCACAGTTTATCGCAGCATCCCAGCATCAACTGAATCTGTCGCATATATTTTACCCGACGATGCTGGGTCGGGATGCTCCGCGGAAGCGGGTACGGACGTCCGAAAGTTTCATCCGGTCTGACGGGATACCGAAAGGGATTCGGAGGATTTCGAGCTTTCCCTTTCGGAACAACATATGCTGTTGTGTATGTCATCTGACTTGGTCTTCTACAGCTTCTTTCGTCGGACCAGAATGCTGCGATGCCGGATAAGAAACTGATAGCGTCGGTGGACTTAGAAATTTTTGGTTCGGTTCAGGGACATCGTCCCTCAGTTCCGACATAGTCCAATAATGTCACACAAACTTTCGAATTATTGAACGACGCTATATATATTATTATTTTATGCTTGCTAACCAAGCATTTCTGGTTTCTTGTTCGAAGAGTTATGGAGATGTCTTTCAAAAGTGTGCCTCTGTCGTCATAGTTAATGAAGAGCTAGCGGCAATGAGTGCTCATGGAATATGTCTATTGCCTACGGAGTGACATTCGCTAGCTCACCCGGTGTAGCGTACATTCATCGAATGGTTCGGCTGCCGGGTTCGTCCGTTGCGGTCTAGGAAGGAGATTTGGGTGATGCGAGCACTTTAATTACTTTAGTACTCACCCAGTGACGGCAGATTGAGAACAGATCGGAGGAAGCCTGTTCGTCCGGTTCCTGGCTTGTCCAGGTCCGTCCGGGCTGTGAGCGAGAGAGGTCCCTCTCTCGTCCAACAACATAGGGGACCGCATGTTGTGGTTCAGATATTTTACATTCGGAGCATATGTCCGTCGGTCGGGACGCTCCGTTATATTGACAGTCCGAGAGACTGTCCTTGATGCTTCCTCATCCTCACAGCAGGGCACACGACCGCATATTGGCTACGTGACCTCGAGTATCCGACCAGTTTCGGCATTCAGTGATTCCACGGCGAATAGGTCGCGCCATCCGGTAGCCAAGGGACACGAGGCCTATACACTCCGTTCGCTCGCATATTGGTAGTATGCACGGGGTAACGATCATGGAGCTTCCAGCGGCAATGCATCGTAAGACCGCTTCTCCTCAGGCCTCAGTGACGGACGTGCTATCCGAGTTATCACAGTTGTTTCGCAGCATCCCAGCAATTGACTGTTTCTCGGTCGAATCAGGAATTATGTGACGGCGCTGGGTCAGTGCGGTCCGCGGTTGCATCAGGTACGGACGACCGAACGCTTTATAGGGTCCGACAGAATGGCAAAAGGGATTCGAAAGATTTCGAGTTTTCCCTTTAGTAGTATCGGAAGATGCCTTTCATATCTTCTGGCATTATCTTCCAGTGATTGTTATTTCGGACTTCATTGCTGCGATCTTGGATAAGAGACTTATAGCGTCATTGGACTCGGATTTTTCGATCGGTTCAGGGACATTGTCCCTGACTTACCGACGCAGTCCAATATTGTCATTACAACATGTGTTTTATTTTTCGACGCTATATATATATATATATACAAGCCTGCTACCAAGCATGATAGTTTAGTTTCTTGTCCGCGTTGCTCATTTCTGCCATTTTATCATTTATACGAATAGTTTATTTTGGCAGAGCAGGGCATACCGAGAGTTCATATGCGTCTAGACGGTGTGATTAAAGACTGCATATATTCTTTTTCGCCGTTTATGTCTTTTCCAATTTCAATGTTGGGAACGACATGATGTATAGTAGACTTAACTTAGATGCTTTATCATACGTAATCCGCCTTACTGAGGCGTTATCATTACGTCTTCAAGAAAAGATTTACGGGATATTATTCTCAATGTAATTTCTTTTGAGGGCAGTGGTTTGTTCACGTATAACTCCGCCCTTCAGTGGCTGATTGGAGTTGGTTTGACGTGACGCAGCCCTAGCTACATCCACACGCGTGGATAGTAAGGTTAAGAAGTCTCTCAGAGTCGCTTCGTTCTCGGAGGAGCTTCTCTTCGACGGCAACTTTTCGGCAATCCATGAATTGCTCGATTTACACGTTCTCTTGTCTATCTAGTGTTACAAGAGATTCAGACTGGGGCAAACATTCGGTGGTTGACTCAGAGAGTGCCACCGCAGTTGCCGGACCCGAGTAATGAGTCATGGGTAATTTACTCTCTTGTCTACTGTGGGTCTTAACGTGAAATCTTCCTCTATGTGAGGATCTTTTTTCACTGGGTAAATCGTGTCATCTTTATCACAACCAGCAAGGTCGCAACCTTCATGTATTCCGTTGTGTGGTCCGTATTGCATTGTAAGCACTGTACTGGACGAGCTTTGGACGCGATTTCTTACTATAGGAGATCCTCTTCTTCGCTATTCTATGCGGCTAAAGTAGAGGCTCTTCCGTCGTGGTGTAGGGATCATTATGTTCATATTGTGGATCCCTCCATACTACTCATTGCTATTTTTTAGTATACTTGTTTCACAAGATCTACTGCAGCCTGTTATTATTTAGGTTATAGGTTTATGTTACCTCATACCTATGCACTCTACGATAGTTTACAATTGAGTCTTTTGTCTCTTTATCTAAGTCAGTTAGTAACTTTTTGATAAATAGACTTAGAATCTTTAGATTAAATTCCTATATGGATTTTAACTTCGGTTCTTATTTAGCTAAGTAATCATTTGAGCCTCTGGAAACAGTAGTTTTCAAATTCTGACCTTTTAGACAGTAATTCTGTTGGTTTCTCTTTTACTGTAGAGTCAGTGAGTTTCATGCACTATCGATGGATGATTTTCACTTTCGTAGTTTCGGAATCACGACTTCCGTTACTATTTAGGTTGGATTGTTGCATAAGAGTTAGGCTCCTATTATCCGGAACCTATTATTTTAAGGTCCTTCCGTCTTCGTATGGGCATAGGCCTCTACTCTTTCCGGGTACAGTTTATGTATTTATAAACAGATATCTGTTTATTACTATGGGCATAAACTTCTTCTGTCTTTGATGTCTAGTAGAAGGACGTTACGCTCCATTTTATTGTTAATAGATTCTATTAACTATCGGTACTGCTTATGGTATATCATTGACTTAGCAGTTGTGCTTAAGATTTCGGCTCATGAAGTAAGAGTTCTTCTACTTCTTGGGCTTACATTAATAGTGTCGCTATTATAGATTTTTGAAGGCTGCTCATTGCGCTCAGCCATCCACATTCATGAATTTTATCTCAGAAATATCGAGTCCATTTCTGGAGGCCTCTATTGTTAGGTCTATTATCTACTGCTCAGAATGTCATTCACTTAACAGTTGCTACTATAGCTAGGTAGGCTGTCTGTTTCGGCAGTGTCTCCGTTCGGCTGCCCTCTTCGCTCTGGGCTATTTGACCCAGGGCAAGAAAAAGGGGGGGGGGGGGGGGGGAGGGTGTTCCCTTGGGTCACCTGTTTTACTATGAAAACAAGAGGATACCTCCTCCGGAGTTAGTAATTCTGAGCTGTTATTGGGATGGTTGTTTAGTGAGAAGTTTAGGTTTTTAAAATTCATTCAAGTCTTAGTTTTTAAAGTATAGCTTTTGAATATTGCATATGTCTACGGACATGATTATGCAATCCTCAGACACTTTTAGGAGTATAAGAGTCTCTGTTCTCTAGACTTTCTTTATTTATTGGCTTACTTTAAAAATTATTAGTATAAGGATTATATTGGATATTAATAGAGTACATGGATGTATGAAGCTCAATTTTGGAAGGTGTTGTATCTTTCTAATTTATCATAAATAAGAAAGATACATGTAAGGCCTATTACTTCTTTTTCCCTGCAGGGGATGACTCTATTTTATTTTATTGAGCGTATTCCATTTTGCTCTATGTCCTTGGCCCTCCAGCCTTTTTACTATTCAGCTATGTCTGGGTCATTGGTACTGTATAAAAATGTTAAAAAATTTATAGTAATTTATATATTTTTTATACTTACCAATGACCCAGACGGGGATGGCCCTCCCAGGAGTTGGGAACTCTTGCCTCCCCGCTGAGTACATAGCGCTTACCAGGCACTGGTTATTGGAATGATTAATGGCGCCAATTTCGGAACGTCCTTGACACTGCGCATGCGCAGTGGGGGCGAAGTGTGGAGGGCCTTTCAGGACATGTTTTCTTTGATTTTAGATGCAAATTTTGGGGATTGGGGGGCAAAATTTGTGTTTGGCCCTATATTTTAAGAGTTAGCACCAGCTAGCTATGTCTGGGTCATTGGTAAGTATAAAAAATATATAAATTACTATAAATTTTTTAACTTTTTAGACTATGTTTCAGTTTAGTTTCTGGAAAAAACTTCTGTTTATATTCAGTTTTCTATGTGTTAAGAACATATAGTATATATGGTAAAACAAATAGTTTGAGTGATACCACTCAGCACAAAAAGTTCAGTCAGTATCTCTGTTGGGTACAGCCTAACCCCCCTTTGATCATTATAGGTTTTGTAGAGAATCAGTTACTTAGCCTATTGAGCCAGAAAAAAGGACATAAATAGAGGATATGGAATGAGTGTTTTTCTCATATAATATTTTTGAAACAAGTCTAAGAATTTTTTATTTTGGTAAGCCTCTGGCGAGCGCAAATAAAAAATTTAGACAAGCTTTATAAATATTATATGCAACAAACACTCATTTCATATTCTATTTATCATGTGACACACACACGCACTAATTAGCCACTTAGTATGACTTTTTAACCCATCACCTAACTTGAGTTGCAGACGGCACTTGGAAAAAACATGCTCGTATAACTAAATTTTTTAACTTTTCGCTTCCAAAACATAGGTTATGACCCCTGAGTATTGAGAGTTCATAGGGGTCAGTAGTCCTGTTCCCTCCCAGTAAGATAGTTTGATCAGCTCATGCACAAACACAGTTAACTGGTAGAGTGCTGGAAGCCCATATTTATACCCCCCGCAAACAAAGTTTGGGGGGTATATAGGAATCACCCTGTCCGTCCGTCCGTCTGTCCATCCTTGTAAGCACAACTCCCCCTAAACCGTTTGTAGAATTTTCATGAAACTTTACACAATGGAGAAACTCCATATGAAGATGTGCATGAAGCAATATAATTCCGTTCTGACATTTCCAAGGGGAGATAATCTAACTTATACATTTCAGGCGCGGGAGTATCACTTTGTGAGTTTGCTCACAGTACCTCTAGTTGGGCTTTACTCTGAAGTGTCAGTACCAGCACTTAAAGGCTTCATATTTTGTGGATGTTCATACCACTTTTGAAGTGAAATTATTTAGTCTGTTAGGATTTGCCTTGTTACAATTTATGGGAGAGTGCCTATTGGCACTCTCCCATAAATTGTAACGAGGCAAACATATGTGAACAATTTTTGATGACCAAAAATAATTCATCACTCTACCAGTTAAACAGTTGGCTGGTGTTTACTTAGTCTTGTGCTTTTCTTTTCCATTTTACCGCAAAAACCAGACCAAGACCTAAAATAAAAAAATGGCCAGCCCAAGTACTAGAGCATTCCAGTAAGGGATCATCATCTCTGATTTATTGGTATGAAGTAAAAAATTTTTAGTTAATCAAGAATTTGGGGCTTAATGGGTTAATGGAGTTACACACTTATATCATAGGTTCATTATTTATTTATTGGTGTTCTAAGGTCGCATATTTCTGCACAATGGCTAAGCATGACCGCGACAGTTTTACGGGTGGAGGAAGCTGGAGTACCCGGAGAGAACCACCGAGCAACGGCGAGCAACTGTCAGCTCCCCAACATACTAACTCCACACAAGCGGGGTTAGCATTGGTTGAAGACAGGTGCACCATTGACGTGCAGTATGCCTTAGTACACAACGTCACCGTGCCCCCACGTAAGCCAATGGGGGTGAAGTGTCTTGCTCAAGGACACAAATCAGTTGCCGCAGGTGGGATTCGAACCGAGGACCTCTCATCTTGCAGCCTGCACATCTACCTACTGAGCTACCGCGTCCCCTCATAGGTTCATTACATTCAAACAATGTAAAACTATCCAGGCTGTTTCATCTGACTTGTTTAACCCTTTACCCAACGCGGACGATATCAAAATTTATTATTTTAAATATAATTTTTTCAAATTTTTTTAAAAATTTTGACAAAACCATATCATATGACCCTTCATTGGAACGCGCTTTGTTCCAAAGGGGGGGTCATATGGTATGGTTTCATTGAAATTTTTCGAAAAATAATATTTTTTCAGCTGCTGAATTTGCATATTATGCGGACGGATGCAGGCGATTCATTGGGTAAAGGGTTAATGGGTGTTAAAATTATTTTTATCTGTTCTAGTTACAGATGAGAGAGAACATGAACCAGAACCAGTATCTCAACAGGAAGTAACAGGTAATTATAAGTTGTCTTTTAGGCCCAATAACATAGATCTTCTGTTTCTCAGGCCATTTTTTATAAAAATGCATAAGGGCGAGTGGTTTCTTATTTTATTTTTGTAATTATTTCTTTGCCACCAAAAGTTCATGTTCTTGGTTTGTTTTGTCTCAGACCTCATAATCTACAGAATAACATTGGTAGTAGTGTATTTCATCCCTTGAGTACAAGAAGGCTTCACAATGCTAAAGCAGTGCAAAGCCTTGTTGCATTCAAAGGACACATTTATCAGTTTTATTAACTTGGGTAAAATATCAGACAGAGATTATTTAATTTTTATTTTTTTTAAGTTTGCATTGGTTAGAAAAAGAGACCATGCGGCAGCCTAAAGGACCATGCAGGAGGGCATGAGAAACAGATTTTCAACTTTTTAGGCCTTATAAACATATCACTTATGACACTGAAGAAAATTCACCTTGCTCTAGTAGTATTTGACTCATTTCACTTGTATGAAGAATAGTATAAGGAGGTATGTTTGTCACTACCAAGTAAATACCCCCCGTGGTTGATACGTTACACCACTTCCACCCCCGCAAGTATAATTAAATCCCTTAATGCATGTGGTTGAGATATCTTTATAGTGAGCAGTAACCCTATAAATGTTTTGTTGGCTGACCTTGACATTATAATCAAACTGTTTGCTTGTACAGTATCCACATGCACTAGAGAAGTAACATTGGAGTTTTTACAGGTGTTTTTAAAGTAATTAAATCTAATTTCAATCCCTTCGGGTCTTTAAATCTCCCCAAATAGTGATGGTAGAAGCTGTGCCTGAATAATGTAATTGTGCCCAAATTATGCAGTGTTTAAAAGCAAACTTTTGACTAGATATAATTTGTTCAAGTTTCACCGATGCACACACTATTGTTTAAGACTTACATGTCGAATCAAACACTGCAATAGATAAATCATGACAGAGTTCACCTGGAGAACAAAACCGGTTAGGCTAACGAACCCAGGGACCGACCTGGGCATGCGCCAGTGCGTATTTGGTTCTGAAACATCAAGACCTGGCTCTTAAATCTCAGAAATAGGCTTCTCAGTTGGCGCGTAACTTCTCAGATCATATTTTGCTATTCTTTCGGTGGATAATCGAGAGAGACACTCTTACATGTATTATATATATGATTATCATTTATCATTGTTGTAGAGTGCTTAAGTTAATACTTCAAGTCTTAATCACCAAGCATTAATCTTCACTGTGGTTTCTGATCAAGTCTTGGCTGCCTAAATAGGCAGCCAAGACTTGATCAGAAACCACAGTGAAGATTAATGTTTGCTATAGTGTACTAAATGAAAATGATGAGAGCTATTACATACTTGCAGTGTGTGTTACAAACAGCAGTGTGACTCGATAAATTGAAATCTGGCGCATGAATTGAAAAAATAGGCTACGAGGCTAGAGCGTATTTTAAATAGTCCTGATCGGTCCCTGGAACCAGTCAATATAGATGAGATACTAAAGCACAGGTCGGCTTGAACTCTATTGAGTTGATTTATAAACTGTTTCAACAGATATATCCGTTAAAAAAAAAACCCACAGAGTTCTCCAGTGAAAAGTAATTTGCATTGACTGCCGTATACAACACTGTCGATGCAGATTTCTTTTCACTGGCAAACTCTGTACGATCAGATATTCAAAGCTCAGGGATTCTTCTGCCCTCTTTGGGAAAGGGTCTGGGGCCCATGCAATTGGGAAATTTTGCGTCATGAAGGCTCTAATTAGGAATTTGGGAGAAGAAACACCCAAAGAATAAGAAATGTTAACTGCATATTGAACTGAGAACATTAATACAGAAGTTTCTACATGTATAGAACATGTAATACGTTTTATAACAAACAGTCATATGAAATAGATCAGTCTTTGTAATCACTCTAAAATAAATTGTTCTTATACTATTAAATGATGAAGAGATATTTATGCGATAGTCTACATTGTGTTTTTGTGTTGCTGTGCAGTTGTGTCTTGGCAAGTCTTGGCTGCCTATGTAGGCAGCCAAGACTTGCCTAGAAACAACTGACAAGGTTCCTCGGATATAACTTACAAAGCTGCCTTTTGGGATATCTTTTTTTGTTAGAGTTAAAAGTGATGCATGTCAGAATTAAACCAAGAATTAAAGAGGAATTAAATTTTCATTTGAATTTTTGAATGATGACCGAGATTGGGATATATTGAGTTTGAATTGGGAAAAATCATGCCAAAGTGTCATTGGGAAAGGGTCCCATATTCGGCCCTTTGTAGATACCCTAAAGAACCCCTGAAGCTTTAGATCTATTATATTTATACCCCCCGCAAACAAATTTTTTTGGGGGGGGGGGTATATAGGAATCACCCTGTCTGTCCGTCCATCCATCCATCCGTCTGTCCATCCATCTGTCCATCTATCCATCTTTATAAGCGCAACTCCTCCTAAACCGTTTGAAGAATTTTCATGAAACTTTACACAATGGAAGAACTCCATATGAAGATGTGCATGAAGCAATATAATTCTGTTCTGACATTTCCAAGGGGAGATAATCTAACTTTTACATTTTAATGTACCAAAAAGGCTACAAATCCTCATAAGCGCAACTCCTAAACCGTTTGAAGAATTTTCATGAAACTTTACACAATGGAAGAACTCCATATGAAGATGTGCATGAAGCAATATAATTCCGTTCTGACATTTCCAAGGGGAGATAATCTAACTTATACATTTTAATGTACCAAAAAGGCTACAACTGAGGCGTGGTGGGTATCACTTTGTGAGCTTGCTCACAGTACCCCTAGTTATACAGTACATGGAGAGTGGATTGTAACTAAATCACCCGTGGAGTGGAGTTATCACCCAAGCTATAACTTTCAAATTTTGTACACATCGACAAAAAACACAAACAATGTTTCAGCCAACGGACCTCCGGGTTTAACCCGGAGATCCATTGGCTGAAACTTTGCTTGTGCTGGTGAGGCTTTGCAACAAATTTGCAATTATTACTTGGGTGGAATCTCCACTCTGCGGGTGATTTAGTGATAATACACTCTCCACGTACTGTATTTGTGGCAATCTCTATTAAACAACTTACTTAATTTGCTGTAAACCCAGAAAAGTATATGAAATAGATGCCAAAGAGGTGTGTATACCGGCACTTTTCTTTCCCACCAGACCACAATGCAGTGGATTTATATTGCTGTTGTGCCCAAATTAGATTAATGTAAAGGGTTAACCTTGAAGTGCTTTAACTGGTAGAGTGCTGGAAGCTTATATTTGGGCTTTCTTCTTAAGTGCAAGTACCCCGACTTAAAGGCTTCATATTTTTATACTGTACCAATGACCCAGACTTAGCTGGTGCTAACTCTAACAAAACCAGGGCCAAACACAAATTTTGCCCCCCAATCCCCAAAATTTGCATCCAAAACAAAAAGAAATCATGTCCTAAAGGACCTCCATACTACGCCTCTACTGCACATGCGCAGTGACGCAGACGTCCCGAAATTGGCGCCAATTATCATTCTCTGTTTGGCCCTTCATCAGTCAACATCTCACTGATCTTTGTGCTTGTAAATCTCAGTTTAAAGGATGCCAGACACGTAATTTTTGGAGAAAATGTGATTCTAAGGAGGATAGAAGGAGGAGAGGAAAAAGAAGTGACAAAAAATAATCAGGGCTGTACTTAAAATTTTTTGATGAAATTATGTTAAGTTGCCTATTTTCGAGGCATGGGCCTCTTGTTGTCATTCTTGCTAAATGTTGCACTGCTTATTCAGTGTTTCCTCTCCCCTAGCCTTCTAAAGTCCCCCCTTGCAATTCTCCCATGCTTTTGGCATATTTTTGAGAAAGTTCATTTCTAAAATTTCTTGGGAGAGTTGCTTGGTTACAGAATGTTTTCTGTTATTTTCCCCATAGTTACGTTTTCACCCATGGGTGTATAACGTTGTGTTCTGCATCTTCCATCTGATGTTCTGCAGATTCTCCCCTGGGAGTCTCTGTTTTGCATCAGATAGAGTGTAATTTTGATGACTGATTCCGGGCCAGTTTTTTCAGTGCCTGGAGTCATGTTTTCTAGTGTTTTACACTGTTTGTTTACATGGGCAACAGCCTTTTTTGAGGGGGGCTGTTTGCCTTTGCTGTAGTTTATCTCACTATAAGATACATTTATATTATCCGTAAGTGTCTCATTAATTATTTAAAATAAATTTAAAATTTTTGACCACACTTTGCCATCGGATCCATCGGGGCTCAACGTTACTTTTCAGCAACTTGGGCTTCGCTGAAAAAATATTTTTTCAAAATTATTTTGATTTGCAATTGTTTTTTCATTTATTAATGGATCATGTTATTATGTATCTTTGTGTCAGGGGTTTTTGCGAGTAACTAGGACTTGTTGTTGTCCTTTCACAAAGAAGGGACATTGTTCAAATTGTAATAGGAAGAAATCTTCCTCTGACTTTCATGATCATTGTATTAATTGTAGTCAGTGTTCTCGCATTAATCCCTGTCCTATATGTGAATATTGGGATGAGAAACATTGGAAACGTGTGTCACGATATGTTGTTTCTGGAGAAAGGGCTATGCCGGCTCTTTCTCCGCAAGGTCAGTCTACTCTCTCAGTTTCTATTTCAGAGGAACAAGAACAGGGTGATGTTTCCATGTTATCTTCTACAAGTGTGCGTCCATCGTCACAAATGAATTCAGAGCTAGCGGCAAAAGTGCTCATGGAGATTAGACAAATGTCGTCCGCTAGCTCGCCCGGTGTAGCATCCATTCACTGAATGGTTCGGCAGCCGGGTTCGTCCGATGCGGTCCAGGAGGAAATTTTGGGTGATGCGAGCACTATAAACATAATAGATGCACACCCAGTGACGGCGGATAGTAAGCGAGAACGGAGGAAGCCTTTGAGTCCGGTTCCTAGCTCGTCCAGGTCCAGCCGGGCCGCGAGCGAGAGAGGCCCCTCTCTCGTACAACAACATCTGGGACCAGATGTTGTGGTACAAAATGTGTCATTAGCGGAGCATACGTCTGTCGCTCGGGACGCTCCGTTGTATAAGCAGTCCGCGGAGACTGTTAAGGCTTCCTCTTCTCGTCAGCGCACACGACCGCACCTTGGCTGCGTGACCGCCGATATATTACCAGCTTCGCCGATCAAGGATTCTTCGGCGACCAGGTCACACCATCCGGCAGCCAGGGATTCGAGACCGATGGACTCCAGACGTTCGCATAGGAAAAGTATGCGGGAGCCATCTGATGCGGAGCTACCCTCGGCGAAGCAGCGAAAGACTGCGACTCCGCAGGTCTCGACGCCGGACATTCTTGTGCAGATAGCACAGCTTATCGCAGCATCCCAGCAGCCGACAGAAACGGTGTCGGATCGAGAATTATCCGACGGCGCTGGGTCGGTACGCTCCGCCGAAGCATCGGGGGCGGACGACCGGGAACATCATGAGGTCCGACCGGATGGTGAAAGGGATACGGATGACTTGAAGCTATCCCTTTCGGAACAACATAAAGCTGCCGTGGACTTCATCCGGCACTTTCTCCCTCAAGTTGTTCCGTCGGGCCAGACTGCTGCGGTTCCGGACAAGAGGATTATAGCGTCATTGGACTCTGAATTTTTTGAGCGGTTCAGGGACATCGCTCCCGAGTTTCCGTCGCAGTCCAATAATGTTGCAAGAACATTTGAATTATTGAACGACGCTATATTTAAACTTGCTTCCAAGACGGGGAAAGCAGGTTTCTTGTCCGCTAATACTCTCAACCTGCCTTTCATTAATGCAAGGAATAAATTCGATACGGCAGGACAGGGTATCCCGAGAGTTCCTCTGCGTATGGACGACGAGGCGGAAGACTTAGAGCTATCATTACCGTCGTTGGCTTCTATTCCAACTGCGGTGTTGGAAACAGCTATTGCGTCTAACAGAGCCAATTTAGATGCCTTATCTTACGCAGATCACCTTACTAAGGCGTTATCACTGCGCCTTCAAGGGAAAGAGTTTTAGGATATACAATCCTCTTTAAGACTTCGTTCAAGGGCAGTAGCTTATTCCACGTGTAACTCCGCCCTTTCAGTGGCAAATCTGGAGTTGGTTAGACGTGACGCAGCCCTAGCTACATCCACACTAGTGGATACTAAGGTGAAGAACTCTCTTAGAGTCGCTTCGGTCTCAGGAGAACTTCTCTTTGACGGCAAGCTTTCTGCTATTTATGATAAAATTACAAAGAAAGCTTCGGATTCTCTGTTGTTCAAATCTGCTTCTAAGAAGTCGGATACAGCAGACAAGAATAAGACAGGCACTTCTGGGTCTAATGCGCCCAAGAGAGGTTCCTATAGAGGTTCCGGTGCGTCCTCTTGGTCTTATTCGAGAGACCGTCAAGGTAGCGACTCTCCTTCGGGACGTCCTTCAGGCCGGGACAATCGGTCGGACGCCCCGAGGTCGACGGGGCGAGGTGCGGGTCGTGGAGGACGTGGTTTCTCCTACTGCAGGCCTCGCAGGTCCAGGAGGTGATGGATAAACCTCTATCGCATACCGGTTGGCGGAAGGTTGTCGAGCTTTTCACAAGAATGGGCGTCGATTACGGACGACCCTTGGGTGAGAGGAGTGACTTCGGAAGGTCTAAAGATATCCTTCAAACGAAAGCCTCCATTAACTCGAAGTCCAAAGTGGACTCATCTTCCGTCAAATCCGCAGAAAAGAGACGCTCTGTTATCAGAGGTGCAGTCTCTTTTAATGAAGAACGCGGTAGAGGTCGTAGAAAACCAGGAATCTCTGGGATTCTACAGCCATCTGTTTCTGGTTCCGAAACCAGACGGCTCGTTCCGTCCAGTCATAGATTTGAGCTGGATAAACAAGCTGATCGTCGCTCCGAAGTTTTATATGGAGACGATTCGGTCGTTCAGAGCGAGTATTCGGGTGAACGATTATGCAACAAGCATAGATCTCAAAGATGCGTACTTTCACGTCATGGTACATCCGACATTCCGAAAGTACCTATGCTTCGCAGTCCTAGGAGTGGTGTATCAATTCCGGGCGATGTGCTTCGGATTGAATCTAGCACCCTGGGCTTTCACTCGGGTAATGAACTCGGTAATGATCTATTTCCGAGCTCATTCGTCTGCGGTAACGTCGGCCTACCTGGACGACATTCTTCAGAGGTACGGCAACGAGTTAACGCTTCAGAACGATGTTCAGAATCTTCTGTTGCTCCGACGTCTCGGTTTTATAGTAAACGAGGAGAAGTCGGATCTGGTGCCGTCCAAGTCATTCACTCATCTGGGAATGAGCTTCGAGACGCACAACAATCTCGTTCGTCTGCCGTTAACCAGAGCGAAATTAGTCAGTTGTTACGCTCGCTATTGTCTGCACGCAGACAAAGTCACAGCGAGAGAATTTATGAGACTGATAGGTCTGTGCGGAGCCGCCGCGGATCTCATTCCGATGGGGCGGTTACGCACACGTCCTCTTCAAATTTTCTTGACTCAGAATTGGAGTGTGAAAATTCATTCGCTCGATGTAGACGTTCTCTTGTCAGATCAAGTGAAACAAGAGATTCAGACTTGGGCAAACATTCAGTGGTTAACTCAGGGAGTTCCGCAGCAGTTGCCGGATCCGAGTTTTACCATTATGACGGATGCCAGTCAAACAGGTTGGGGTGCATCGTTAATCCCAACGGATTCGAGATGCCAGGGTCTTTGGGATCCGCAATTCCTGTGCAAGCACATAAACATCAAGGAAATGAGGTCAATTTGGCTTGCGTTACGTCACTGGATGGACATTATTCACAATGCTCATGTCCAAATCCTATCCGACAATACGAAAGTAGTGGCGTATATACAGAATCAGGGAGGCACTCATTCAGTTCCGTTGTTCAATCTAACGGAAAGAATCCTTCTGTTTGCGCTAGAACATCACGTTCTTCTTTCGGTCCGTCACATACCGGGTCGTCTGAATGTGCTAGCAGACTCCCTTTCACGAAAGGGTCGCTTGTTGCCATCGGAGTGGACTCTCAACAAACAAGTATTCAATCAGATTTGCTACCAATGGGAACTGCCAATGATAGACTTATTTGCGACACATCTCAACAATCAGTTGCAGACGTATGTGTCTCCGTGTCCGGATCCAAGAGCATTTACAGTAGACACTCTGTCGATCCCTTGGGACGGAATGATAGGATATGCGTATCCTCCAGCGCCGTTAATTCAACAAGTATTGCTAAAGAAAAAACAATCTCAATGCAAGATTCTGTTGGTAGCATCTCTGTCGCCACAGAGACCGTGGATAAATCTACTCAGTTGTCTGTTGTGGGACCTACCGCGAAAGCTTCCTCCACGGGAGGATCTTCTTTCGCAGGGGAAATCGCGCCAACTCCATCACAACCCGCAAGGTCTCAACCTTCACATTTTTCCGTTGTGCGGTCCTTCTTGCATGGCAAACACTTTACAGGACGAGCAGTGGACGCGATTTCTAACTGTAGGAGGACCTCCTCTTCGCTAAACTATGCGGCTAAGTGGAAGGTTTTTCGTCGTTGGTGTAGGGATCATTCTGTAGATATTTTCGATCCCTCTATACCAGACATTGCAAACTTTCTAGTATACTTGTTTGACGAAATCAAACTGCAGCCTGTTACTATAAAGGGTTATAGGTCTATGTTATCTGATACCTATGCACATCATGATAGTTTACAAATTGGATCTAATGTCTCTTTATCTAAGTTGGTTAGAAACTTTTCGATAAATAGACCCAGAACTCTTAGATTAATTCCTAAGTGGAATTTAGCTTGGGTTCTTCTTAAATTGAAGGAAAAGCCATTTGAACCTCTTGGGACAGTAGATTTCAAATTCTTATCTTATAAGACAGCTTTTCTCTTAGCTTTCTCTTCTGCTAGAAGAGTCAGTGAGCTTCATGCACTGTCGGTGGATGATTCTCACTATCGTAGTGTCGGGAACACTATCACCTTCACTACTAATGTGGGTTTTTTAGCTAAGAATCAGGCTCCTAATAAATATCCGGAACCTATTGTTATTAAGGCTCTTCCGTCTTCAGACGGGCGTAGGCCTTTACTCTGTCCTGTTAGAGCGTTACGTATCTATAAACAGAGATCTCAGTTTATCAGAAAGGGACGGAAACGTTTCTTTCTGTCTTTGATGCCTAATAGAAAGGACATTTCGGTCCATTCTATTGCTAGATGGATTCAATTAACTATCCGTACTGCTTATGAAAATTTTTCTTCTTCTCAGCAGTCTGTGCTTCAGATTTCTGCTCATGAAGTAAGAGCTCTTTCTACTTCCTGGGCTTATGCTAATAGTGTTGCTATTACAGATTTAATGAAGGCTGCTTATTGGTCTCAGCCATCCACATTTACGGATTTTTATCTCAGAAATATTGAGTCCATTTCTGGAGACCTGCATTGTTTAGGTCCGTTATCTGTTGCTCAGAATGTCGTCCACTAAACAGTTGCAACTATAGTTATGCAGGCTTTCTGGTCCGGCAGTGACTCCGTCCGGCTGCCCTCTTCGCTCTGGGCTATTTGACCCAGGGCAAGGGGAAGGGGGGGGGGGGGGGGGGTGTTCCCTTAGGTCACCTGCTTTATAGTGAAAAGCAAGGGAATGCCTCCTCCAAGTCAGTATTTCTGAGTCGCTTCCGGGATGGTTTTAAAGTGTAATATTAATGTTAAAATTCATTCACGTCTTATTTTTAAAGTGTAGCTCGGTGTGAAGCATTTGTATATGTCAAGTGTCAAACGGGCTTTAATATACAATACTCGGACACTTTTAAATGACTATAAAGAGTCTCAATTCTCTGGACTAACTTTATTTATTGGCTTACTTTAAAAATAATTAGTATAAGGGATATACTGGATGTTAATAGAGAACATGAATGTTATTGTGCTCAATTATTAAGAGTAGTGTATCTTTCTAATTTAATATTAAATAAGAAAGATACATGTAAAGCCTAATACTCCTTTTGTCCTTAAGGGGTTACCTCTTTACTATATAGTTGAGCTTATTGGATTTTCCTCTATGTCCTAGGCCCTCCAGCCTGTTTACTATTCAGCTAAGTCTGGGTCATTGGTACAGTATAAAAATGTTAAAAAATTTATAGTAATTTATATATTTTTTATACTTACCAATGACCCAGACGGGGATGGCCCTCCCTGGAGTTGGGAACTCTTGCCTCCCCGCTGAGTACATAGCGCTGACCAGGCACTGCCAGTAAGAATGATAATTGGCGCCAATTTCGGGACGTCTGCGTCACTGCGCATGCGCAGTAGAGGCGTAGTATGGAGGTCCTTTAGGACATGATTTCTTTTTGTTTTGGATGCAAATTTTGGGGATTGGGGGGCAAAATTTGTGTTTGGCCCTGATTTTGTTAGAGTTAGCACCAGCTAAGTCTGGGTCATTGGTAAGTATAAAAAATATATAAATTACTATAAATTTTTTAATATTCAGAGGATGTGTTTCATATTGTCCTTGAAGTGAAGTTATTTAGGTGGTAAGAATTTACCTTGTCACAATTTATAGGCGAGGTTATTGTAACAGGCCCAAAACATGTGAACAATATAAAAATAAAAATAATTCGGCACTCCACCAATTAAGGGATTGGACTAAACAGGCTTTTCTTGAAAATGTCAAGGAAAGTACTTGAAAGATACCATATTTAGATAATGGTTTGACTTGATTTGCTCAAAATATGTACTTACCTTACTGCCCCAGGAATATGACCATAATCGAAAAGTAACTCCTCCTCCCAACTTTCCGATTTCAGTTTCCAAGTTCCATCCTGTAATAATTCGTATTTGATAAAGGGTTAAGCCTCTTGGTTTTACAAGAACTGACTTACAGGTTCTACAGCTATATTAACACCCATCCTTCAATTTTTTTTTCAAATTTCAACAAAACCATATCATGTGACCCTCAACGGAACGAGCTTGACAAGCTCGTTCCAATGAGCAGTCACATGATGTGATTTTTTTTTTTCAACTGCTCAATTTGTATATTACGGGGATGAATGCAGCTGATTCTTTAGGCAAAAGGTTCAAAGAATGAGGAACACATCTGATAGTTTTCCTTACAGTGTACGGATTAAGTTCTCAACAGTGTTTCAAATGAAATTACAGCTGATTGTGGATTAAAATAATCACATCATGGCCAAAGCAACATAAAATCAAAATAGTATCAAAAGTCTAAGTTTTGAAGACAAAACACTTCTTGTTAATACTGTACTCAAACTTTTAACTGGTTGAGTGCTAGAAGCCACTATCAGGGCTTTCAAAAAATGAGGATACCAGAGCAAAAGCCAACACTTTCCTTGCTTAAATTTCAAATTCAGTCAAACACAAATAATATTTTGTTTATATAAACTTGTTTTATTACAAAATATTGGAGAGTGCCTGTGGGCACTCTCCAATAATTTTTAATAAAACAAGTTTTGAATAACAAATTGAGACCACCAAAAAAAATATAGCCCTCAACCAGTTAAAGCTGTGTTTCAGATGATTAATTTTGCAAATATTATTTTCTGTGGGAAAATTGGGTAATGAAGCAGTGCCTAATTACTGTGTGAAACAAGCTTTGTTTTAGTAGTGTAATTGGACCATGTTATGAGTGATGGGGATTTGAATCCTCTGAACGTTTAACAATTGGCTAAACTTGATTGTGATCATGATATAGCAATATAAGCTGAATGTGACTTTAAAATCCAATAAATAAATATTGAAGGTATCTCACTTGTAATGTGGTATTTCTGGTGATTGCTTTGAAAAATTGATCACTTGGCATAGTATTATGTGAAAATGATGTAAATGGGTTTATAATGTATGTTGTTTCAAACTAGATGAGATTGGGGAGGAGGTTGAGGAAGAAGTTGAGGAGTCTATACAGGAGGAGGTACCTGGAGAGGAATCAGCTGAAATTACTGATAAAATCTCACCTAGATCTGAGCAAGGTATCACTGAGTGATTGCTTCTAGATTTTGCACCTTCTCACCTTCTTACTGTTTGAACACTTACAACTGATATTTTTATACTGTACCAATGACCCAGACTTAGCTGGTGCTAACTCCACAAAAACCAGGGCCAAACACAAATTTTGCCCCCCAATCCCCAAAATTTGCATCCAAAACAAAAAGAAATCATGTCCTAAAGGACCTCCATAGTACGACTCTACTGCGCATGCGCAGTGACGCAGTCGTCCCGAAATTGGCGCCAAATATCATTCTCTGTTTGGCCCTTCATCAGTCAACATCTCACTGATCTTTGTGCTTGTAAATCTCAGTTTAAAGGATGCCAGACACGTAATTCTTGGAGAAAATGTGATTCTAAGGAGGATAGAAGGAGGAGAGGAAAAAAGAAGTGGCAAAAAATAATCAGGGCTGTACTTAAAATTTTTTGTTAAAATTATGTTAAGTTGCCTATTTTCGAGGCAAACGCCTCTTGTTGTCATTCTTGCTAATTGTTGCACTGCTTATTCAGTGTTTCCTCTCCCCTAACCTTCTAAAGTCCCCCCTTGCAATTCTCCCATGCTTTTGGCATATTTTTGAGAAGTTTCATTTCTAAAAATTCCCTGGGAGAGTTGCTTGGTTACAGAATGTTTTCTGTTATTTTCCCCATAGTTACGTTTTCACCCATGGGTGTATAACGTTTGTGTTCTGCATCTTCCATCTGATGTTCTGCAGATTCTCCCCTGGGAGTCTCTGTTTTGCATCAGATAGAGTGTAATTGAGGACTGATTCCGGGGCAGTTTTTTCAGTGCCTGGAGTCATGTTTTCTTCTGTGTTTACACTGTTTGTTTTCATTGGCAACAGCCTTTTTTGAGGGGGGCTGTTTGCCTTTGAGGTAGTTTATCTCATTATAAGATACATTTATATTATCCGAAAGTGTCTCATTAATTATTTTATATAATTTTAAAATTTTTGACCACACTTTGCCATCGGATCCATCGGGGCTCAACGTTACTTTTCAGCAACTTGGGCTTCTCTGAAAAAATATTTTTTCAAAATTATTTTGTTTTGCAATTGTTTTTTCATTTATTAATGGATCATGTTATTATGTATCTTTGTGTCAGGGGTTTTTGCGAGTAACTAGGACTTATTGTTGTTCTTTCACAATGAAGGGAACTTGTTCAAATTGTAATAGGAAGAAATCTTCCTCTGACTTTCATGATTATTGCATAAATTGTAGTCAGTGTTCTCGCATTAATCCCTGTCCTGTATGTGAACATTGGGATGAGAAACATTGGAAACGTGTGTCACGATATGTTGTTTCTGGAGAAAGAGCGATGCCGGCTCTTTCTCCACAAGGTCACTCTACTCTCTCAGTTTCTATTTCAGAGGAACCAGAACAGGGTGATGTTTCCATGTTATCTTCTTCAAGTGTGCGTCCGTCGTCACAATTAAATACAGAGCTAGCGGCAAAAGTGCTCATGGAGATTAGACAAATGTCGTCCGCTAGCTCGCCCGGTGTAGCGTCCATTCACCGAATGGTTCGGCAGCCGGGTTCGTCCGATGCGGTCCAAGAGGAAATTTTGGGTGATGCGAGCACTATAAAAATAATAGATGCACACCCAGTGACGGCGGATAGTGAACGAGAACGGAGGAAGCCTTTTAGTCCGGTTCCTAGCTCGTCCAGGTCCAGCCGGGCCGCGAGCGAGAGAGGCCCCTCTCTCGTACAACAACATCTGGGACCAGATGTTGTGGTACAAAATGTGTCTTTAGCGGAGCATACGTCCGTCGCTCGGGACGCTCCGTTGTATAAGCAGTCCGCAGAGACTGTTAAGGCTTCCTCTTCTCGCCGGCGCACACGACCGCACCTTGGCTGCATGACCTCCGATATCTTGCCAGCTTCGCCGATGAAGGATTATTCGGCGACCAGGTCACACCATCCGGCAGCCAGGGATTCGAGACCGATGGACTCCGGACGTTTGCATAGGAAAAGTATGCGGGAGCCATCTGATGCGGAGCTGCCCTCGGCAAAGCAGCGAAAGACCGCTCCTCCGCAGGTCTCGACGTCGGACATTCTAGTGCAGATAGCACAGCTTATCGCAGCATCCCAGCAGCCGACAGAGACGGTGTCGGATCGAGAATTATCCGACGGCGCTGGGTCGGTACGCTCCGCCGAAGCATCGGGGGCGGACGACCGGGAACATCGGGAGGTCCGACCGGATGGTGAAAGGGATACGGATGAATTGGAGCTATCCCTTTCGGAACAACACAAAGCTGCCGTAGACTTCATCCGGCACTTTCTTCCTCAAGTTGTTCCGTCGGGCCAGACTGCTGCGCTTCCGGACAGGAGAATTATAGCGTCATTGGACTCTGATTTTTTCGAGCGGTTCAGGGACATCGCTCCCGAGTTTCCGTCGCAGTCCAATAATGTTGCAAGAACATTTGAATTATTGAACGACGCTATTTTTAAACTTGCTTCCAGGACAGGGAAAGCAGGCTTCTTGTCCGCAAATACTCTCAACCTGCCTTTCATTAATGCAAGGAATAAATTCGACACGGCAGGTCAGGGTATACCGAGAGTTCCTCTGCGTATGGACGACGAGGCGGAAGACTTAGAGCTATCATTACCGTCGTCAGCTTCTATTCCAACCGCAGTGTTGGAAACAGCTATTGCGTCTAACAGAGCCAATTTAGATGCCTTATCTTACGCAGATCACCTTACGAAGGCGTTATCACTGCGTCTTCAAGGGGAAGAGTTTCAGGATATACAATCCTCCTTAAGACTTCTTTCAAGGGCAGTAGCTTATTCCACGTGTAACTCCGCCCTTTCAGTGGCAAATCTGGAGTTGGTTAGACGTGACGCAGCCCTGTCTACATCCACACTAGTGGATTCTAAGGTGAAGAACTCTCTTAGAGTCGCTTCGGTCTCAGGAGATCTTCTCTTTGACGGCAAGCTTTCCGCTATTTATGATAATATTAAAAAGAAAGCTAGTGATTCTCTGTTGTTTAGATCCGCTCCTAAAAGGTCGGATTCAGCAGACACGAATAAGGCGGGCACTTCTGGGTCTTATCCGCCCAAGAGAGGTTCCTATAGAGGTTCCGGTGCGTCCTCTAGCTCTTATTCGAGAGACCGTCAGGATAGCGACTCTCGTTCGGGACGTCCTTCAGGCCGGGACAATCGGTCGGACGCCCCGAGGTCGACGAGGCGAGGTGCGGGTCGTGGAAGATGTGGTTTCTCCTACCGCAGGCCTCGCAGATCCAGGAGGTGATGGCTCAAACCTCTATCGCGTTCCGGTTGGCGGAAGGTTGTCGAGTTTTTCTCAAGAGTGGGCGTCGATTACGGACGTTCCGTGGGTGAGAGGAGTGACTTCGGAAGGTCTAAAGATATCCTTCAAACGAAAGCCTCCATTAACTCGAAGTCCAAAGTGGACTCATCTTCCGTCAAACCCTCAGAAAAGAGACGCTCTGCTATCAGAGGTGCAGTCTCTTTTAATGAAGAACGCGGTAGAGGTCGTAGAAAACCAGGAATCGCTGGGATTCTACAGCCATCTGTTTCTGGTTCCGAAACCAGACGGCTCGTTCCGTCCAGTCATAGATTTGAGCTGGATAAACAAGCTGATCATCGCTCCGAAGTTTTATATGGAGACGATTCGATCGGTCAGAGCGAGTATTCGGGTGAACGATTATGCAACGAGCATAGATCTCAAAGATGCGTACTTTCACGTCATGGTTCATCCGACATTCCGAAAGTATCTACGCTTCGCAGTCCTAGGAGTGGTGTATCAGTTCCGGGCCATGTGCTTCGGATTGAATCTAGCACCCTGGGCTTTCACTCGGGTAATGAACTCGGTAATGATCTACTTCCGAGCTCATTCGTCTGCGGTAACGTCGGCCTACCTGGACGACATTCTTCAGAGGTACGGCAACGAGTTAACGCTTCAGAACGATGTTCAGAATCTTCTTCTATTGCTCCGACGTCTCGGTTTCATAGTAAACGAGGAGAAGTCGGATCTGGTGCCGTCCAAGTCATTCACTCATCTGGGAATGAGCTTCGAGACGCACAACAATCTCGTTCGTCTGCCGTTAACCAGAGCGAAATTAGTCAGTTGTTACGCTCGCTATTGTCTAAATACAGACAAAGTCACAGCGAGAGAATTTATGAGACTGATAGGTCTGTGCGGAGCCGCTGCGGATCTCATTCCGATGGGACGGCTACGCACACGGCCTCTTCAAATTTTCTTGACTCAGAATTGGAGTGTGAAAATTCATTCGCTCGATGTAGACGTTCTCTTGTCAGATCAAGTGAAACAAGAGATTCAGACTTGGGCAAACATTCAGTGGTTAACTCAAGGAGTTCCGCTGCAGTTGCCGGATCCGAGTTTTACCATTATGACGGATGCCAGTCAAACAGGTTGGGGTGCATCATTAATCCCAACGGATTCGAGATGCCAGGGTCTTTGGGATCCGCAATTCCTGTGCAAGCACATAAACATCAAGGAAATGATGTCAATTTGGCTTGCGTTACGTCACTGGATGGACATTATTCACGATGCTCATGTCCAAATCCTATCCGACAATACGACAGTAGTGGCGTATATACGGAATCAGGGAGGCACTCATTCAGTTCCGTTGTTCAATCTAACGGAAAGAATCCTTCTGTTTGCGTTGGAACATCACGTTCTTCTTTCGGTCCGTCACATACCGGGTCGTCTGAATGTGCTAGCAGACTCCCTTTCTCGAAAGGGTCGCTTGTTGCCGTCGGAGTGGACTCTCAACAAACAAGTATTCAATCAGATTTGCTACCAATGGGAACGGCCAATGATAGACTTATTTGCGACACATCTCAACAATCAGTTGCAGACGTATGTGTCCCCGTGTCCGGATCCAAGAGCATTTGCTGTAGACGCTCTATCGATCCCTTGGGACGGAATGATAGGATATGCGTATCCTCCAGCGCCGTTAATTCAACAAGTATTGCTAAAGATAAAACAATCTCAATGCAAGATTCTGTTGGTAGCATCTCTGTCGCCACAGAGACCGTGGATAAATCTACTCAGGTGTCTGTTGTGGGACCTACCGCGGAAGCTCCCTCCACGAGAGGATCTTCTTTGGCAGGGGAAATCGCGCCAACTGCATCACAACCCGCAAGGTCTCAACCTTCACGTTTTTCCGTTGTGCGGTCCTTCTTGCATGGCAAGCACTTTACAGGACGAGCAGTGGACGCGATTTCTAACTGTAGGAGGACCTCCTCTTCGCTAAACTATGCGGCTAAGTGGAAGGTTTTCCGTCGTTGGTGTAGGGATCATTCTGTTGATATATTTGATCCCTCTATACCAGACATTGCTAACTTTCTAGTATACTTGTTTGACGAAATCAAACTGCAACCGGTTACTATAAAGGGTTATAGATCTATGTTATCGGATACCTATGCACATCATGATAGTTTACAAATTGGATCTAATGTCTCTTTATCGAAATTGGTTAGAAACTTTTCGATAAATAGACCCAGAACTCTTAGATTAATTCCTAAGTGGAATTTAGCTTGGGTTCTCCTTAAATTGAAGGAAAAGCCATTTGAACCTCTTGGGACAGTAGATTTCAAATTCTTATCTTATAAGACAGCTTTTCTCTTAGCTTTCTCTTCTGCCAGAAGAGTCAGTGAGCTTCATGCACTATCGGTGGATGATTCTCATTATCGTAGTGTTGGGAACACTATCACCTTCACTACTAACGTCGGTTTTTTAGCTAAGAATCAGGCTCCTAATAAATATCCGGAACCTATTGTTATTAAGGCTCTTCCGTCTTCAGACGGGCGTAGGCCTTTACTCTGTCCTGTTAGAGCACTACGTATCTATAAACAGAGATCTCAGTTCATCAGAAAGGGACGGAAACGTTTCTTTCTGTCTTTGATGCCTAATAGAAAGGACATTTCAGTCCATTCTATTGCTAGATGGATTCAGTTAACTATCCGTACTGCGTATGAAGATTTATCTTCTTCTCAGCAGTCTGTGCTTAAGATTTCTGCTCATGAAGTAAGAGCCCTTTCTACTTCCTGGGCTTATGCTAATAGTGTTGCTATTACAGATTTAATGAAGGCTGCTTATTGGTCTCAGCCATCCACATTTACTAATTTTTATCTCAGAAATATTGAGTCCATTTCTGGAGACCTGCATTGTTTAGGTCCGTTATCTGTTGCTCAGAATGTCGTCCACTAAACAGTTGCAACTATAGTTATGCAGGCTTTCTGTTCCGGCAGTGACTCCGTCCGGCTGCCCTCTTCGCTCTGGGCTATTTGACCCAGGGCAAGGGGAAGGGGGGGGGGCGGGTGTTCCCTTAGGTCACCTGCTTTATAGTGAAAAGCAAGGGAATGCCTCCTCCAAGACAGTATTTCTGAGTCGCTTCCGGGATGGTTTTAAAGTGTAATATTAATGTTTAATTTCATTCATGTCTTATTTTTAAAGTGTAGCTCGGTGTGAAGCATTTGTATATGTCAAGTGTCAAACGGGCTTTAATATACAATACTCGGACACTTTTAAATGATTATAAAGAGTCTCAATTCTCTGGACTACTTTATTTATTGGCTTGTTTTAAAAATAATTAGTATAAAGGTTATACTGGATGTTAATAGAGAACATGAATGTTATTGTGCTCAATTATTAAGGGTAGTGTATCTTTCTAATTTAAATATTAAATAAGAAAGATACATGTAAAGCCTAATACTCCTTTTCTCCTTAAGGGGTTACCTCTTTATTTTATAATTGAGCTTATTGGATTTTCCTCTATGTCCTAGGCCCTCCAGCCTGTTTACTATTCAGCTAAGTCTGGGTCATTGGTACAGTATAAAAATGTTAAAAAATTTATAGTAATTTATATATTTTTTATACTTACCAATGACCCAGACGGGGATGGCCCTCCCTGAGTTGGGAACTCTTGCCTCCCCGCTGAGTACATAGCGCTGACCAGGCACTGCCAGTAAGAATGATATTTGGCGCCAATTTCGGGACGACTGCGTCACTGCGCATGCGCAGTAGAGTCGTACTATGGAGGTCCTTTAGGACATGATTTCTTTTTGTTTTGGATGCAAATTTTGGGGATTGGGGGGCAAAATTTGTGTTTGGCCCTGGTTTTTGTGGAGTTAGCACCAGCTAAGTCTGGGTCATTGGTAAGTATAAAAAATATATAAATTACTATAAATTTTTTAACTTTCATAACATCTTTTGTTAGTCTTTTAACCATTTAGGAGCTGATATTGCCAGAACATGAACTATTGTTTTCAGAGAGAAGTTTGTTCAAGTAAACACTTGAGGACAGAATGATCTTATAGTATTCATATTATTTTCCACACCAGAAACAGATACTATACTAGAATGAATATAAACCATCTTAATTATACCCAGACTATGTAAGACATACTTAAGGAAAACAAAATGGGCTTCTATGAAGCTCCTTCCCCAATATGTTTTAAAAAACACACAGTTCGTCAATGAAAATCAGTCCACCTCGACAGTGTCGTATAGGATGCAGACAGTTTTTCTATAGGATGCAGATAGTTTTTCACTGGCAATCGCTGCACTCAAAGTTTGAGTTTTATTAAATTCATTTTTAGTTTCCTATTAAATGTCATGTGTAGTTTACATTTAAATGGGATTTTAGCTTAACATGGGAAAACTAAGAAGCCTTCTCGAGTAAACTTCAGCTCAGGAGGCAAACCAATAATGATGTCGAAGAACCAGAACAAGAGGCTGTGAAGTATGATTCTGAGTCGAAAAAACATGGAAAAGTTTATGAAACTAACAGAGATGGGAAAAATATTGCCATTTTCCCTCCTACCAGGCCACAATACAGGGTTCCAACTCGAACAAAAAGTCCTTGAATTTTTAACTTTTCCTTCAAATGTGCTTGAATTTGTTTCTATATTTGAAAAGTACTTGATTTTCCACCCCCCTCCTTGAGAAGTACTTAAATTCAGTTTACCTATAACTTATGAGACATGTAGCCTCATGATAACCTGGCCCAAATACATGTTCTATTACAAAATCAGTGGGAGCACGGTGGCTCAGTGGTAGACTGTTGGACTTCTATGCTAGAGGTCCCGAGTTCGATCCCCGGCCGGGACGACCCGCATCGTGTCCTTGGGCAAGGCACTTTATCTCAGTTGCCTACATGGGGGCACGATGATGCCATGCACTAAGGCGTACTACACTAAGGTGTACTGCACATTGATGGTGCACATGTCTTCAACCACTGTAACCCAGTTTGAAAACAGAGTTAGTATGTTGAGGAGCTGACAGTTGCTTGTCAATGCTCAGTGGTTCTCTCTGGGTACTCTGGCTTCCTCCACCCGGAAAGCTGTCATGGTCACGATTAGCCATTGTGCATAAATTCCAAAAAATAATAATTACAAAATCGGTCAGGAACCACATCTCTTTCATCTCTGTATTATCCCTTGAGTGCAGCAAGGTGTCATCTGCAATGCTTTAGCATTGCAGATGGCACCTTATTGCTCTCAAGATACAACATATATATCTAACAAGTTGTGTTTTCCAGAAATCATATCCTCTCATCTGAAATTCATGTTGTGAGTTCATATGAAAATTATAATAGTTCTTGAAAATCATGATCAGATTGAAAAGTTCTGGAATTGTGCTTGAATTTGATTCTGTGATGTCGATGGGTACCATGCAATATGATAGATCCATATTTGCCATTGTGCCCAAATTCAGGATTCCTGCAGGGATGTGAATTGAATGAACTGCCTTGGATTTGACTAAGGACCATTCAAGGCCTTTAACCCTTTACCCAACGCAGACAATATCAAAATTTATTAATTTAAATATCATTTTTTATATTTTTATACTGTACCAATTACCCAGACTCAGCTGGTGCTAACTCTTAAAAATATAGGGCCAAACACAAATTTTGCCCCCCAATCCCCAAAATTTGCATCTAAAACCAAAGAAAACATGTTCTGAATGGCCCTCCACACTTCACCTCTACTGCGCATGCGCAGTGTCAAGGACGTCCCGAAATTGGTGCCATTAATCATTCTTTGTTTGGCCCTTCATCAGTTAACATCTGACTGATCTTTGTGCTTGTAAATCTCAGTTTAAATGATGCCAGACACATAAATATTAGAGAAATGGTGATTCTAAGGAGGATATAGAAGGAGGAGAGGAAAAATGAGTGACAGAAAATTATCAGGGCTGTAACTTAAAATTTTTTAATGAAATTATGTTAAGTTACCTATTTTTGAGGCAACAGCCTGTTGTGGTCATTCTTGTTATCAAATTACGCTGCTTGTTCAGTGTTTTCCTCTCTCCCTTTCCTTTAAGTCCCCTCTTGCTATTCTCCCATGCTTTTGGCATATTTTCTGTAATTTTATTACTAAAATTTCTTGGGAGTTTTAGCTTGATAACAGAATGAATTCTGTTCTTTTCCCCATGTTTACGTCTTCACCTATGGGTGGTTAGGTGTAGTGTTCTGCATCTACCATCTGATGTTCTGCAGTTTCTTCCCTGGAAGTCTCTGTTTTGCATCAGATAGTGTATTATTGGTAACTGATTTCGGGCCAGGGTGCCTGGAGTCTTGTTCTAGTGTTTTTACACTTATTGTTTACATTTACAACAGCCCTCTGTGTGAGGGGGGATTTCTTGAAAATAATATCTGGATGTTAATTTAATCATAACTAGATACATTATTATTGTTCGTAAGTGTTGCATAAATTGTTTAAAATATTTTTAGAATTTTTGTCCACACTAAGGCTTGGGATCCATTGGGGCTCAATGTTACTTTTCAGAAACTTGGGCTGTTCTGAAAAAATATTTTTTCAAAATTTTTTGATTGCAATTATTTTTTCTATATTAATGGATCATATTATTATGTATTTTGATTGTCAGGGGTTGATGCGAGTACTAGGACTTTGTTTTCTTTTCACAATGAAAGGATATTGTTCAATTGTAATAAGAGGAAATCTTCCTCTGACTTTCATAATCATTGTATATGTAGTCAGTGTACTCGCACTAACTCCTGTTCTGTATGTGTTAATTTCGATGACAACATGGGAAGCGCATGTCACGTTATGTTAGTGGGGAATTGGCTATTCCGGTCCTTTCCCCGCAGGGTCACTCTACTTTATCAATCTCTATTTCAGACGATCAAGAATAGGGTGATGTATCCGTGATGTCTTCCAAAAGTGTGCCTCCGTCGTCACAATTAATGAAGAGCTAGCGGAAAAGTGCTCATGTAAATACGTCAATTGCCTAAGAGGACCCTAGTAGGTTCGACGTCCGTTGACGTCCACTAGCTCGCCCGGTGTAGCGTCCATTCATTGAATGGTTCGGCAGCCGGGTTCGTCCATTGCGGTCTAGAAGGAGTTTTGGGGTTATGCGAGCACTATAAATCAACCAAATGCACTCCCAGTGACGGCGGATTAGAGGGAGAACGGAGGAAGCCTTTTAGTCCGGTTCCTAGCTCGTCCAGGTCCATCCGGACTGCAAGCGAGAGAGGCCCCTCTCTCGTACAGCAACATCTGGCCCCAGATGTGGTACAAAATGTTTCGCATTCGGAGCATACGTCCGCCGCTCGGGACGCTCCGATATATAGTCAGTTCAGAGAGACTGTCAATAAGGCTTCCTCATTCTCATGGTAGCGCACACGACCGCTCTTGGCTACGTGACCTCGGATATCCAGTCAGCTTCGCCAATCAGAGAATCATCGGCGACCAGGTCACACCATCCGGTAGCCAGGGACACGAGGCCTGCAGACTCCGGACGTTCGCATAAGAAAGTGTGCGGGAGTCAACGTACACAGAGCTTCCGGCGGCAATGCATCGTAAGACCGCTACTGCACAGGCCTCGGTGACGGGCGTGCTATCCCAAATAGCACAGCTTATCGCAGCATCCCAGCAACGACAGAATCTGTCGCATCATGTATTATCCGACGACGCTGGGTCGGGACGCTCCGCGGAAGCAGGTACGGACGTCCGAAAATTTCATCCGGTCCGACGGGATGCCGAAAGGGATTCGGAGGATTTCGAGCTTTCCCTTTCGGAACAACATAAGCTGTTGTTTATGTCATCTGACTTTATCTTCTAGAGGTTCTTTCATCGGACCAGAATGCTGCGATGCCGGATAAGAAACTGATAGCGTCGGTGAACATAGAAATTTTTGGTTCGGTTCAGGGACATCGTCCCTCAGTTCCGACATAGTCCAATAATGTCACACAACTTTCGAATTATTGAACGACGCTATATATATTATTATTTGCTTGCTATTAACAAGCATGTCTGGTTTCTTGTTCGCAAAGTTACGGAGATGTCTTTCAAAAGTGTGCCTCTGTCGTCATAGTTAATGAAGAGCTAGCGGCAATAAGTGCTCATGGAATATGTCAATCACCTAAGAGATCCCTAGTGGGATCGACGGAGTTGACATTCGCTAGCTCACCCGGTCTAGCGTCCATTCATCGAACGGTTCGGCAGCCGGGTTCGTCCGTTGCGGTCTAGGAAGGAGATTTGGGTGATGCGAGCACTATAATAAACTTTAGTACACACCCAGTGACGACGGATTAGAGGACAGATTGGAGGAAGCCTGTTAGTCCGGTTCCTAGCTCGTCCAGGTCCGTCCGGGCTGCGAGCGAGAGAGGTCCCTCTCTCGTACAACAACATATGGGACCGGATGTTGTGGTACAGATATTTTGCATTCGGAGCATATGTCCGCCGCTTGGGACGCTCCGTTATATTGACAGTCCGAGAGACTGTCGATAATGCTTCCTCATCCTCACAGCACCGCACACGACCGCACATTGGCTACGTGACCTCGAGTATCCGGCCAGCTTCGTCATTCAGTGATTCCACGGCGAACAGGTCACGCCATCCGGTAGCCAAGGGACACGAGGCCTATACACTCCATTCGTTCGCATAATAGAAGTATGCACGGGGTAACGAACACGGAGCTTCCAGCGGCAATGCATCGTAAGACCGCTTTTCCACAGGCCTCGGTGACGGACGTGCTATCCAAGTTAGCACAGTTTATCGCAGCATTCCAGCAATCGACAGATTCTCGGTCGGATCAGGAATTATCTGACGGCGCTGGGTCGGTGCGCTCCGCTGTTGCATCAGGTTCGGACGACCGAACACTTCATAGGGTCCGACAGGATGGCGAAAGGGATTCGGACGATTTCGAGCTTTCCCTTTCGGAACAACGGAAGCTGCCATACATGTCTTCCGGCATTATCTTCCACAGGTTGTTCCGTCGGACTACATTGCTGCGATGCTGGATAAGAGACTAATAGTGTCATTGGACACGGAGTTTTTGATCGGTTCAGGGACATTGTCCCTGACTTACCGACACAGTGCAATAATGTCATTAGAACATTTGAATTATTTAACGACGCTATATATAAGCTTGCTACCAAGCATGATAGTCTAGTTTCTTGTCCGCAATGCTCTTCTGCCTTTTATCAATTCTAGGAAATAATTTATTTTGGCAGAACAGGGCATACCGAGAGTTCATATGCGTCTAGACGGCGGGGTTGAAGACTGGGAATTATCTTTTTCGCCGTCTATGTCAATTCCAACCACGATGTTGGAAACGACAATGATGTCTAATAGACTTAACTTTGACGCTTTATCATACGTAGACCACCTTACTGAGGCGTTATCATTACGTCTTCAAGAGAAAGAAGTCCAGGGTATGATCCTCAATGTGATTTCTTTCAAGGGCAGTAGTTTTTCCACGTATAACTCCGCCCTTCAGTGGCAACCTGGAGTTGGTTTGACGTGACGCAGCCCTAGCTACATCCACGCGCGTGGATAGTAAGGTGAAGAACTCTCTCAGAGTCGCTTCGGTCTCGGAAAAGCTTCTCTTAGACGGCAACTCTTCAGCAATCTATGAATTGCTCGATATACACGTTCTCTTGTCTATCAAGTGTAGCAAGAGATTCAGACTGGGGCAACATTCGGTGGTTGACTCAGAGAGTGCCACTGCAGTTTCCGGATCCGAGTTTTATGATTATGACGGATGCCAGTCAAACAGGTTGGGGTACAATATTGATCCCAACGGATTCGAAGTGCCTGGGTCTTTGGCAAGCACTTATCTTCCAGGGAATAATGTTCTTTAGGCTTGCACTATGTCATTGGATGAACATTATTCAGAAACGCATGTCCAAATCCTGTCCGATAATACGACAGTAGTTGCGTATCTCCGGAACCATGGAGGCACTCATTCGATTCCGTTATTCAATTTAACGGAAAGAATCCTTCTGTTTGTTATAGTACACCAAGTTCTGCTTCGGTCCGTCATATTCCGGGTCATCTGATTGTATTAGCAGACTCCCTTTCACGTAAGGGTCGCTTGTTGCCGTCAGAATGGACTCTCAACAAATAAGTATTCAATCAGATTTGCTATCAATGGGAACGCCCATTGATAATTTATTTGTGACACAACTCACTATTCATTTGCAGACGTATGTGTTTGCATGTCCGGATCCCTGAGCTTATGTTGTTAACGCTCTGTTGATCTAATAGGACGGAATGATAGGATATGTGTATCCTCCAGCGCTGTTGATTCAGCAAGTATTGCTAAAATAAACATTCATAATACAATTCTGTTGATAGCATCTCTGTCTTCACAGAGACCATGAGTAAATTTACTCAGGTGTCTACTGTGGGACTTACCGCGAAAACTTCCTCCATGAGAGGATCTTCTTTCGCGGGGGAAATCGTGTCAACTTCATCACAACCCGCAAGGTCTCAACCTTCACGTATTCCGTTGTGTGGTCCTTCTTGCATGGCAAGCATTGTACAGGACGACCTTTGGACGCAATTTCTTACTGTAGGAGAACCTCTTCTTCGCTATACTATGCGGCTAAAGTGGAGGCTCTTCCGTCGTTGGTGTAGGGATCATTATGTTGATATTTTTAATCCCTCCTTACTAGACATTGCAACTTTCTAGTATACTTGTTTGACAAGATCTATTGCAGCCTGTTACTATTAAGGTTATAGGTCTGTGTTATCTCATACCTATGCACTCTATGATAGTTTACAATTGAGTCTTATGTCTCTTTATCTAAGTCAGTTAGAAACTTTTCGATAAATAGACCTAGAATCATTAGATTAAATTCCTATATGGAATTTAGCTTCGGTTCTTATTTAGCTAAGTAATCATTTGAGCCTCTGGAAACAGTAGTTTTCAAATTCTGACCTTTTTAGACAGTAATTCTGTTAGTCTTCTCTTTTACTGAGGAGTCAGTGAGCTTCATGCACTATCGGTGGACGATTCTCACTTTTGTAGTGACGGAAACACTACTTCCTTTACTACTTAGGTTGGATTTTTGGTTAAGAGTCAGGCTCCTAATAATATCCGGAACCTATTGTTATTAAGGTCCTTCCGTCTTCGTACGGACATAGGTCTTTACTCTGTCCGGTTAGAGTTTACGTATTTATAAACAGATATCAGTTTATTAGTACGGACGTAAGATTCTTCTGTCTTTGATGCCTAATAGAAGGACATTACGCTCCATTCTATTGCTAATGGATTCAATTAACTATCGGTACTGCTTATGGTATATCATTGACTCAGTAGTTTGTGCTTGAGATTTCGGCTCATGAAGTAAGAGCTCTTTCTACATCTTGGGCTTACACTAATAGTGTCGCTATTATAGATTTTTGAAGGCTGCTCATTGCGCTCAGCCATCCACTTTCATGAATTTTTATCTCAGAATATTGAGTCCATTTTTGGAGGCCTCCATTGTTAGGTCTATTATCTACTGCTCAGAATGTCATTCACTTAACAGTTGCTACTATAGCTAGGTAGGTTTTCTGTTCCGGCAGTGACTCCGTCCTGCTGCCCTCTTCGCTCTGGGCTATTTGACCCAGGGCAAGAAAAAAAGGGGGGGGGGGGAGGGTGTTCCCTTGGGTCACCTGTTTTATTATGAAAACAAGGGGATACCTCCTCCGGAGTTAGTAATTCTGAGCTGTTACTGGGATGGCTTTAAGTGAGAAGTTTATGTTTTAAAAATTCATTCAGGTCATAGTTTTTAAAGTATAGCTTTTGAATATATCACGTGTCAAACGGACGATTTTTTACAACCCTCAGACACTTTTAAGGAGTATAAAGAGTCTCTATTCTCTAGACTTCATTTATTGGCTTACTTTAAAATTTATTAGTATAAGGATTATACTGGATATTAATAGAGTACATGGATGTTATGATGCTCAATTTTGGAAGGTGTTGTGTCTTACTAATTTATTATAAATAAGAAAGATACATTAAGGCCTAATACTCCTTTTCCCCTAGAGGGGATGACTCTATTTTATATAATTGAGCGTATTTCAACTTGCTCTATGTCCTAGGCCCTCCAGCCTTTTTACTATTCAGCTAAGTCTGGGTCATTGGTACAGTATAAAAATGTTAAAAAATTTATAGTAATTTATATATATTTTTATACTGTACCAATGACCCAGACATAGCTGGCTGGTGCTAACTCTTAAAATATAGGGCCAAACACAAATTTTGCCCCCCAATCCCCAAAATTTGCATCTAAAACTAAAGAAAACATGTCCTGAAAGGCCCTCCACACCTCGCCCCCACTGCGCATGCGCAGTGTCAAGGACGTTCCGAAATTGGCGCCATTTATCATTCTAAGTTTGGCCCTTCATCAGTTAACATCTGACTGATCTTTGTGCTTTTAAATCTCAGTTTAAATGATGCCAGACACATAAATATTAGTGAAATGGTGATTCTAAGGAGGATAGAAAAGGAGGAGAGGAAAAGAATGTGTGACAGAATATTATCAGGGCTGTAACTTAAAAATTTTTAATGAAATTATGTTAAGTTACCTATTTTCAAGGCAGCAGCCATTTTGTTGTCATTCTGATTATTTAGTTACACTGTTTTTTCAAGTGTTTTTCCTCTCTCCCTGTCCTTAAGTTCCCCCTTGCTATTCTCCCATGCTTTTGGCATAGTTTCTGTAATTATTATTACTAAAATTTCTTGGGAGTTTTAGCTTAATAACAGATTGAATTCTGTTCTTTCCCCATGTTTACGTCTTCACCTACGGGTGGTTAGGCGTTGTGTTCTGCATCTACCATCTGATGTTCTGCAGTTTCTTCCCTGGAAGTCTCTGTTTTGCATCAGATGGTGTATTTTTGGTAACTGATTTCGGGCCTGGGTGCCTGGAGTCTTATTTTAGTGTTTTTACACTCATTGTTTACTTTTACAACAGCCCTCTGTGTGAGGGGGGGATTTCTAAATAATAATATCTTTATGTTATTTTAATCATAACTAGATACATTATTATTGTTCGTAAGTGTTGAATAAATTGTTTAAAATATTTTTAAAATTTTTGTCCACACTTAGGCTTGGGATCCATTGGGGCTCAATGTTACTTTTCAGAAACTTGGGCTGTTCTGAAAAAATATTTTTTCAAAATATTTTGATTTCAATTATTTTTTCTATATTAATGGATCATATTATTATTATGTATTTTGATTGCCAGGGGTTAGTGCGAGTACCAGGACTTGTTTTCTTTTCACATTGAAAGGATATTGATCAATTGTTTTAGGAGGAAGTCTTCCTCTGACCTTATTATCATTCTATATGTGGTCAGTGTACTCGCATTAACTCCTGTTCTGTATCGTATGATTTCGATGACAATATGGGAAGCGTATGTCACGGTATGTTGTTGGGGATTTGGACACTCCGGTCCTTTCCCCGCAGGGTCACTCTACTTTATCAATTTCTATTTCAGACGATCAAGATTAGGGTGATGTATCTGTGATGTCTTCCAACAGTGTGCCTCCGTCGTCACAATTAATGAAGGGCTAGCGGAAAAGTGCTCATGTAATACGCCAATTGCCTAAGAGGACCCTAGTAGGTTCGACGGCCTTTGACGTCCGCTAGCTCGCCCGGTGTAGCGTCCATTCACCGAATGGTTCGGCAGCCGGGTTCGTCCGTTGCGGTCTAGAAGGAATTTTGGGGTGATGCGAGCACTATAAAATTAACTTAATGCACACCCAGTGACGGCGGATCGGAGGGAGAACGGAGGAAGCCTTTTAGTCCGGTTCATAGCTCGTTCCGGTCCATCCGGACGGCAAGCGAGAGAGGCCCCTCTCTCGTTCAACAACATCTGGCCCCAGATGTTGTGGTACAAATGTGTCGTTAGCGGAGCATACGTCCGTCGCTCGGGACGCTCCGTTGTATAGGCAGTCCGCTGAGACTGCTAAGGCTTCCTCTTCTCGTCAGCGCACACGACCGCACCTTGGCTGCGTGACCGCCGATATATTACCAGCTTCGCCGATCAAGGATTCTTCGGCGACCAGGTCACACCATCCGGCAGCCAGGGATTCGAGACCGATGGACTCCGGACGTTCGCATAGGAAGTATGCGGGAGCCATCTGATGCGGAGCTGCCCTCGGCGAAGCACCGATAGACTGCGCCTCCGCAGGTCTCGACGCCGGACATTCTTGTGCACATAGCACAACTTATCGCAGCATCCCAGCAGCCGACAGAAACGGTGTCGGATCGAGAATTATCCGACAGCGCTGGGTCGGTAGCCGGGGACTCGGGGCCTGCAGACTCCGGACGTTCGCATAGGAAGTGTGCGGGAGTCAACGTACACGGAGCTTCCAGCGGCAATGCATCGTAAGTCCGCTACTGCACAGGCCTCGGGAACGGACGTGCTTTCCTTAATAGCACAGTTTATCGCAGCATCCCAGCATCAACTGAATCTGTCGCATATATTTTATCCGACGATGCTGGGTCGGGACGCTCCGCGGAAGCGGGTACGGACGTCCGAAAGTTTCATCCGGTCCGACGGGGGTACCGAAAGGGATTCGGTGGATTTCAAGCTTTCCCTTTCGGAACAACATATGCTGCGATGCCGGATAAGAAACTGATAGCGTCGGTGGACTTAGAAATTTTTGGTTCGGTTCAGGGACATCGTCCCTCAGTTCCGACATAGTCCAATAATGTCACACAAACTTTCGAATTATTGAACGACGCTATATATATTATTATTTTATGCTTGCTATCCAAGCATTTCTGGTTTCTTGTTCGAAGAGTTATGGAGATGTCTTTCAAAAGTGTGCCTCTGTCGTTATAGTTAATGAAGAGTTAGCGGCAATAAGTGCTCATGGAATATGTCTATCGCTTACGGAATGACATTCGCTAGCTCACCCGGTGTAGCGTACATTCATCGAATGGTTCGGCTGCCGGGTTCGTCCGTTGCGGTCTAGGAAGGAGATTTGGGTGATGCGAGCACTGTAATTACTTTAGTACTCACCCAGTGACGGCAGATTGAGGACAGATCGGAGGAAGCCAACAACATAGGGGACCGCATGTTGTGGTTCAGATATTTTACATTCGGAGCATATGTCCGTTGCTCGGGACGCTCCGTTATATTGACAGTCCGAGAGACTGTCTTTAATGCTTCCTCATCCTCACAGCAGGGCACACGACCGCACATTGGCTACGTGACCTCGAGTATCCGATCAGTTTCGGCATTCAGTGATTCCACAGCGAATAGGTCGCGCCATCCGGTAGCCAAGGGACACGAGGCCTATACACTCCGTTCGCTCGCATATTGGAAGTATGCACGGGGTAACGATCTCGGAGCTTCCTGCGGCAATGCATCGTAAGACCGCTGCTCCTCAGGCCTCAGTGACGGACGTGCTATCCGAGTTAGCACAGTGGTTTCGCAGCATCCCAGCAATTGACGGTTTCTCGGTCGAATCAGGAATTATCCGACGGCGCTGGGTCGGTGCGGTCCGCGGTTGCATCAAGCTACGGACGACCGAACGCTTTATAGGGTCCGACAGGATGGCGAAAGGGATTCGAAAGATTTCGAGTTTTCCCTTTAGTAGTATCGGAAGATGCCTTTCATATCTTCTGGCATTTCTTCCAGTGATTATTTTTCGGACTTCATTGCTGCGATCTTGGATAAGAGACTTATAGCGTCATTGGACTCGGATTTTTCGATCGGTACAGGGACTTTGTCCCTGACTTACCGACGCAGTCCAATATTGTCATTACAACATGTGTTTTATTTTTCGACGCTATATATTATATATATATATACAAGCCTGCTACTAAGCATGATAGTTTAGTTTCTTGTCCGCGTGGCTCATTTCTGCCATTTTATCTTTTTTTACATATAGTTTATTTTGGCAGAGCAGGGCATACCGAGAGTTCATATGCGTCTAGACGGTGTGATTAAAGACTGCATATATTCTTTTTCGCCGTTTATGTCTTTTCCAATTTCAATGTTGGGAACGACATTATGTATAGTAGACTTAACTTAGACGCTTTATTATACGTAATCCGCCTTACTGAGGCGTTATCATTACGTCTTCAAGAAAAGATTTACGGGATATTATTCTCAATGTAATTTCTTTTGAGGGCAGTAGTTTGTTCACGTATAACTCCGCCCTTCAGTGGCTGATTGGAGTTGGTTAGACGTGATGCAGCCCTAGCTACATCCACGCGTGGATAGTAGGTTAAGAACTCTCTCAGAGTCGCTTCGTTCTCGGAGGAGCTTCTCTTCGACGGCAACTTTCCGGCAATCCATGAATTGCTTGATTTATACATTCTCTTGTCTATCTAGTGTTACAAGAGATTCAGACTGGGGCAAACATTCGGTGGTTGACTCAGAGAGTGCCGCCGCAGTTGCCGGACCCTAGTGTGGCTGTTATGACGGTTGCCAGTCAAACAGATTGGGATATATACTGATCCCTACGGATTCGAAGTGCCAGGGTCTTTGGGTTCCGCAGTCTTTTAGCTATCAGTTTAACTTCCGCGGAATAATGTTTTTTAGGCTTGCTTTATGTCATTGCATGAACATTATTCAGAAACGCATGCCCAAATTCCTGTCCTTTAATTCGACAGTAGTGGCGTATCTCCGGAACCAGGGAGGCACTCTTTCGTTTCCGTTATTCAATTTAATGGAAAGAATCCGTCTGTTGGTTATAGGACACCAAGTTCAGTTTTGGTCCGTCATATTCTGGGTCGTCTGATTGTTTTATCGCACTCCCGTTCTCTTACGGGTCGCTTGTTGCTGTCAGAATGGACTCTCAACAAACAAGTATTTAATCAGATTTGCTATCTATGGGAGCGCCCAATGATGTTTTATTATGACACAGCTTGCTAATCAATTGCAGACGTATGTGTTGGCTTGTCCAGATCTCTGAGCTAATACTGTTAACGCTCTATTGATCTATAGGACGCAATGATAGGATACGCGTATCCTCCGGCGCTGTTGTTTTAGCAGGTATTGCTAAGATAAACAACCACAATACATTTCTGTTGACAGCATCTCTATCTTCACAGAGATCATGAGTAATTTACTCTCTTGTCTACTGTGGATCTTAACGTGAAATCTTCCTCTATGTGAGGATCTTTTTTCACTGGGTAAATCGTGTCATCTTTATCACAACCAGCAAGGTCGCAACCTTCATGTATTCCGTTGTGTGGTCCGTATTGCATTGTAAGCACTGTACTGGACGAGCTTTGGACGCGATTTCTTACTATAGGAGATCCTCTTCTTCGCTATTCTATGCGGCTAAAGTGGAGGCTCTTCCGTCGTGGTGTAGGGATCATTATGTTCATATTGTTGATCCCTCCATACTACGCATTGCTAGTTTTTAGTATACTTGTTTCACAAGATCTACTGCAGCCTGTTGTTATTTAGGTTATAGGTTTGTTACCTCATACCTATGCACTCTACGATAGTTTACAATTGAGTCTTTTGTCTCTTTATCTAAGTCAGTTAGTAACTTTTTGATAAATAGACTTAGAATCTTTAGATTAAATTCCTATACGGATTTTAACTTCGGTTCTTATTTAGCTAAGTAATCATTTGAGCCTCTGGAAACAGTAGTTTTCAAATTCTGACCTTTTAGACAGTAATTCTGTTGGTTTCTCTTTTACTGTAGAGTCAGTGAGTTTCATGCACTATCGATGGATGATTTTCACTTTCATAGTTTCGGAATCAATACTTCCGTTACTATTTAGGTTGGATTGTTGCATAAGAGTTAGGCTCCTATTATCCGGAACCTATTATTTTAAGGTCCTTCCGTCTTCGTATGGGCATAGGCCTTTACTCTTTCCGGGTACAGTTTATGTATTTATAAACAGATATCTGTTTATTACAAGGGCGTAAGCTTCTTCTGTCTTTGATGTCTAGTAGAAGGACGTTACGCTCCATTTTATTGTTAATCGATTCTATTAACTAGTGTACTGCTTATGGTATATCATTGGCTTAGCAGTTGTGCTTAAGATTTCGGCTCATGAAGTAAGAGTTCTTCTACTTCTTGGGCTTACATTAATAGTGTTGCTATTATAGATTTTTGAAGGCTGCTCATTGCGCTCAGCCATCCATTCATGAATTTTTTCTCAGAAATATCGAGTCCATTTCTGGAGGCCTCTATTGTTAGGTCTATTATCTACTGCTCAGAATGTCATTCACTTAACAGTTGCTACTATAGCTAGGTAGGCTGTCTGTTTCGGCAGTGTCTCCGTTCGGCTGCCCTCTTCGCTCTGGGCTATTTGACCCAGGGCAAGAAAAAGGGGGGGGGGGGGGGGAGGGTGTTCCCTTGGGTCACCTGTTTTTACTATGAAAACAAGGGGATACCTCCTCCGGAGTTAGTAATTCTGAGCTGTTATTGGGATGGTTGTTTAGTGAGAAGTTTAAGTTTATAAAATTCATTCAAGTCTTAGTTTTTAAAGTATAGCTTTTGAATATTGCATATGTCAACGGACATGATTATGCAATTCTCACACACTTTTAGGAGTATAAGAGTCTCTATTCTCTAGACTTACTTTATTATTGGCTTACTTTAAAAATTATTAGTATAAGGATTATTGGATATTAATAGAGTACATGGATGTATGAAGCTCAATTTTTGGAAGGTGTTGTATCTTTCTAATTTATCATAAATAAGAAAGATACATGTAAGGCCTATTACTTCTTTTCCCTACAGGGGATGACTCTATTTTATTTTATTGAGCGTATTCCATTTTGCTCTATGTCCTTGGCCCTCCAGCCTTTTTACTATTCAGCTATGTCTGGGTCATTGGTACAGTATAAAAATGTTAAAAAATTTATAGTAATTTATATATTTTTTATACTTACCAATGACCCAGACGGGGATGGCCCTCCCAGGAGTTGGGAACTCTTGCCTCCCCGCTGAGTACATAGCGCTTACCAGGCACTGGTTATTAGAATGATAAATGGCGCCAATTTCGGAACGTCCTTGACACTGCGCATGCGCAGTGGGGGCGAGGTGTGGAGGGCCTTTCAGGACATGTTTTCTTTAGTTTTAGATGCAAATTTTGGGGATTGGGGGGCAAAATTTGTGTTTGGCCCTATATTTTAAGAGTTAGCACCAGCCAGCTATGTCTGGGTCATTGGTAAGTATAAAAAATATATAAATTACTATAAATTTTTTAACTTTTTATACTTACCAATGACCCAGACGGGGATGGCCCTCCCAGGAGTTGGGAACTCATATCTCCCCGCTGAGTACATAGCGCTTACCAGGCACTGGTTACAAGAATGATTAATGGCGCCAATTTCTGGACGTCCTTGACACTGCGCATGCGCAGTAGAGGTGAAGTGTGGAGGGCCATTCGGGACATGTTTTCTTTGGTTTTAGATGCAAATTTTGGGGATTGGGGGGGCAAAATTTGTGTTTGGCCCTATATTTTCAAGAGTTAGCACCAGCTAAGTCTGGGTCATTGGTAAGTATAAAAAATATATAAATTACTATAAATTTTTTAACTTTTTTTCGAAAAATTTCAACAAAACCATATCATGTGACCCCTCATTGGAACGAGCTTGACGAGCTCGTTCCAAAGAGGGGTCATATGATATGGTTTGTTGAAATTTTTCAAAAAATAATATTTTTTCTGCTGCTGAATCTGCATATTACGCGGCCGGATGCGGGCGATTTGTTGGGTAAAGGGTAAATCCTGGACAATGGGCAAGGAGGCCTTGAAAAGCCTTGAATATTCACAAAATAAAAATGCAGATGAGGTGCGTATTCCTAAGTATATAATTTCAAATGCCATAGTTCGAGAAGCAGTTGTCCTAACTGGGACTCTCTGATCGTTACCTCCTCCCACAAGGGAAGTGGGAGGTGCGGGTCATTACTGGTGGGTTCTAGTAAGGATTAGTGAAGGCAAGACTTTAAAAATCTTTGAGTTGGCTTCAGAAGGGCCTTGAAAACGGCTGAAAAATGTTGAGAAATGGCTTTGAATAGTCCTGAATTGTATAGTCCTTACCTGCAGGTTACCCAAAATTATATCACTTAAAGAAATGGTCAGGTAGAAAGTATAGTTGGATAAATTTTTTTATCAAACAATCATACAGATTTTAGCCTGAAAACCATGAGAAACGGTACGTATCACATAATGTGTTCTGATGCCGTATCACATAGATGACTCACTGTGATTCTGTATCATATAGACAACTTGTTTCCAGTAACACGACAGTTATGAGAGATTGGCTAAAAATTTTACTATACATAGAAACTGCACAATTCAATATTAACCTACCCGGTTTTCCTGATGATGTACCCTCGTAAATCCAAGCGGATCATCATAGGAAGTGACACTGAGAGTGAATAATTTGACAACACAACTTTGAAAATTGCAGTGACCATGTTACTCATTGTTTGTCAAACTGCACAACAATATAGTTCCAGAAAATATGGGTTTTTTTTAAACTTTTTCTCGCCCAACATTATGTCCCAAAACTGTATTAAAAATTTAAAATTTATTCTGTTTATGTGACAGAATTGTTAGAGAAATGAATTATCATGATAATGTGCATGCCCTGTGATTTGCATCAGATTCTCGGTGGTGTCCAAAAATGGGATCACAACTTGCCGGCAAAGCCAGCTCGCTGAGATCCCATTCTGGGACCTCCTCGAATCTGATACAAATCACAGGACATGCACATTATCATGATAATTCATTTCTCTAACAATTCTGTCACATAAACAGATTAAATTTTAAATTTTTCAGAATCATGATAATCTGAATGTATCTGATTATCATGACCAGTACAGCACCTACAAAACTATATGACTGAAAATCCTGATAATCATGTAAAATTGTATAATGTACAGTACTGTGATCATAAAAGGGCTCCGGGAATATTGATTTGATCATGACTGGGTCATGTGATCCAGTTGAAATTATCTGTCCACTTAACTTCCTGCAACACAATAGATAGAATCTCACCTGTTGGAAAACCAAATCTCATATGCTATTTTTAGTTGAGGTTTGGTGCTTTTTTTTTTTATACGGTCTTGATTTTGCAATATTTTACTTACAAAATCTCGTACAACTTGTAGTGTTCATGCTGTCAGGTGCCAGTGGTGCCAATTGAACAAAACAATTAATTTGGCACCAAAAATACAGCATTTGGCACCCTAAATATACTTTTGATTGGTCTTAAAGCCTTCGTGGTTTATTATACACCCGCTTCGAAGAAGTGGGGGCTATATAGGAATCGCCCTGTACGTCCGTACGTCCGTACGTCCGTCTGTACGTCTTTCCGGACATGAAATTCTTGTGCGCGCAACTCCTCCTACATTTATCAATCAATTTGGACAAAACTTTTCAGACATCATCACTACTAAGTGAACATGCGCATATTCCAAGATTTTTGATCTGCGACAATTTTAACCAGGTTTTCTCCCTTTGACTTAGATTTATTGTGTCTTTCCATCCGAACAAATTCTTGTGTGCGCAACTCCTCCTACATTAATGAACCGATTTTGATGAAACCTTTCGAACATCATCTCTACTAAGTGAACATGTGCATATTCCAAACTTTTTAATCTGCGACAATTTTAACCAGGTTATCTCTCTTGAACTTTGATTTAATATGGGTTTCTACATGAAATTCTTGTGTGCGCAACTCCTCCTACATTTATCAATCAATTTGGATGAAAGTTTACAGACATCATCACTACTAAGTGAACATGCGCATATTCCAAGATTTTTGATATGCGACAATTTTAACCAGGTTATCTCCCTTTGACTTAGATTTATTATGTCTTTCCGTTCGAACAAATTCTTGTGTGCGCAACTCCTCCTACATTAATGAACCGATTTTGATGAAACCTTTCAAACATCATCTCTACTAAGTGAACATGTGCATATTCCAAACTTTTTGATCTGCGACAATTTTAACCAGGTTATCTCTCTTGAACTTTGATTTAATATGGGTTTCTGCATGAAATTCTTGTGTGCGCAACTCCTCCTACATTTATCAATCAATTTGGACGAAAGTTTACAGACATCATCACTACTAAGTGAACATGCGCATATTCCAAAATTTTTGAGCTGTGGCAATTTTAACTAGGTTATCTCCCTTTAACTTAGATTTATTATGGGTTTCTACATGAAATTCTTGTGCGTGCAACTCCTCCTACATTTATCAGTCAATTTGGATGAAAGTTTACAGACATCATCACTACTAAGTAAACATGCGCATATTCCAAAATTTTTGAGCTGCGCATATGTACAATATGTACAAAATTTGAAAGTTATAGCTTGAGTGATAACTCCACTCTGCGGGTGATTTAGTTAAAATCCACTCTCCACGTACTGTAGGTGAGACAGAATTCACACCTGTCATAATGGCTCTTTTTTATAGGTCATTTGAATTAACAGTTTATCCATTTAATTTGATTCTTATAAAAACATTTTTCTTTATTACTTTATCTTTTTTATCTTGCTTAATTTTTTTTATAAGCCTTTCGGAAAATCATAAATTATTTGCTAATAGTTTTTTTGGAGTGAATAAATGGGAAATTAATAAAAGTCATGAAATAAATTTTATAAACAACTTTACTAAAATACATAAAAAGAGCCAGGTGCAGTTAAAACTAGAAGTCCTGTCATGAAATGCGCACAAATAGCACGTCGATCTGTGCGTTAATCTCCCCGTTATGACCATAGTAAGGCTATCAAATTCTGTACGTAACCTGGAGGTCCATTGGCAGAAACATTGGCTGTGTTTCCTATGAGTAATCAGGAGAACCTTCCATGCTTTCGATGCCATTCGATATGGCAATTGCACGCAATTCCTACTTGCAGTTAGGCCAAGATAAGCGCACAGTTCATGACAGGAATTCTAAATTAAAATATCATACTTTGGGTGTAACAGTGCACCATAAAGCATTGCAGGAGGTGTCCTGTTGCATTCAAAGGCTGATACATGGTTAATTTGTTCTCATTTATAATCAGATTCCATTTAGCACCCCAAAAAAATCCTTTTGGCACTGAATAAAAATTCTACTTGCAACCAAAAAATTTTGGACCAGCATGAACACTGAGCACGAGTTTAATTGTGTTGTGATCAGATTGCAAAATAGATTGTGTTTGAGACTACCTTACTATATTTATCCTATTCCCAGTTCTTAGCGCAGGAGAGGTGTGAACAATTTAAACAAAAAGTCCAAATGATGGATTTCTGAAAAAAACACTTGGAAGAGTAGTTCATGGTGGGAAGAATTTTGTGTATTTTAACTGGTTGAGTGCCAGAAGACGCTATTATGGCTCTTTTGAAAAGTGCTGAAAGTCACTATAGTGGCTGTATACCGTATTCATTAGCAGCAAATACACAAAAATATTTATACAAAATGTGTTACAATTTTTTGACAACTGCCAGCAGTCTTTCCAATAAGTTGTTACCAAACAATTGTTTATGGGCAAAATCTTGTTAACCCTTTACCCAACGAATCACCCTCATCCGCCCATGTGAGGGCGCGGTGGCTCAGTAGGTAGAGGTGCAGGCTGCAAGCCGAGAGGTCCTCGGTTCGAATCCCACCAGCGGCAACCGCGTTGTGTCCTTGGGCAAGACACTTCACCCCCATTGCCCACGTGGGGGCACGGTGACGTTGAGTACTAAGGCGTACTGCACGTCGATGGTGCACCTGTCTTCAACCAATGCCAACCCTGCTTGTGTGGAGTTGGTATGTTGGGGAGCTGACAGTTGCTCGCCGTTGCTCAGTGGTTCTCTCCAGGTACTCCGGCTTCATCCACCCTTAAAAAAAAATAGCCATTGTGCAGAAATATGTACCTTAAACACCAATAAATAATTAAATATAATCCGCCCGCGTAATATGCAAATTGAGCAGTTGAAAAAATTAAATTTTTCAAAATATTTCAACAAAACCATATCATGTGACACCTCATTGGAACGAGCTCATTGAGCTCGTTCCAATGAGGGGTCACATGATATGGCTTTGTTGAAATTTTTTAAAAAATGTAAAAAAATTATATTTAAAATAATAAATTTTGATATCGTCTGCATTGGGTAAAGGACAAGGATTCTCATTGCATGTATGTGGTGTCCTTGAAAAAAGTACTCATGCTACAAGTCACCAGTGAAAAAATATTATTTAGCACTCTTTGCGTTTACTGGTCAAATGTTTTGTAACATGAGTATCTCCTTTTTAAAGATATCATGCTACCAGCAAGGGGAGCCTTAGTTTAGTAAGATATTGTTCATAAATAATAGTTTTAGGCCTAAAAAAATTAAACATCTGTTTCTAAGGCCCTCTCGCATGGTCCTTTGGCTGCCGCATGCTCTCTTTTTATAACCAATGTAAACTTTAAAAAAAATAAAAATTAAATGGTTTTATGTCTGATATTTTACCAATGTTAAAAAAAAATTGATAAATTTGTCCCTTGAGAGCAAGATGGATTTGCAATGCTTTAGCATTGCAAAGCCTTCTTGCTCCCAAGGGACGAAATAAACCGCCACCCAAGCTATCCTGCAGATTGTGGGGCGTAAAATATAAACCAAGAACACAAACTTTTAATGGCAAAGAAATAATTACAGAAATAAAAAATAAAATAAAAACCGCTCGCCCGCATGCAATTTTACAAAAAATGGCCTGAGAAACAGAAGATCTATTTTGTGGGGCCTTATTATCATTTATTGGAGAGAACCTGCTGGCACTCCCCAATAAATTGTAACAAAAGTTTATACAAAAACGAAATTTCTATTGAGTAGACAATATCAACAATCTAAAACTAGTGCATCCAGTGTGAAGCCACAAAAGTTGCTTTCAGCAATTTTCAGCAGAGCCATGATAGTACTAGTAGAAACTTGTGTAATATTATGAGAATTAATTCCGAAATAAATTAGAAATTTTTTATTTGCTCAACATTTTTTGATTTCTTAGCTTTTATTATTTTTTTTGCATTTTGTAAAACTTCACATATAGATTTTGAGCCATAGTTTTTATAATTATACTGTTTGGGGGGGTATATAGGAATCACCCTGTCCATCCGTCTGTCTGTCCATCCTTATAAGCGCACCTCCTCCTAAACCATTTGAAGAATTTTCATGAAACTTTACACAATGGAAGAACTCCATATGAAGATGTGCATGAAGCAATATAATTCCGTTCTGACATTTCCAAGGGGACACAAACTTTTAATGGCAAAGAAATAATTACAGAAATAAAAAATAAAATAAAAACCGCTTGCCCGCATGCAATTTTACAAAAAATGGCCTGAGAAACAGAAGATCTATTTTGTGGGGCCTTATTATCATTTATTGGAGAGAACCTGCTGGCACTCCCCAATAAATTGTAACAAAAGTTTATACAAAAACGAAATTTCTACTGAGTAAACAATATCAACAATCTAAAACTAGTGCATCCAGTGTGAAGCCACAAAAGTTGCTTTCAGCAATTTTCAGCAGAGCCATGATAGTACTAGTAGAAACTTGTGTAATATTATGAGAATTAATTCCGAAATAAATTAGAAATTTTTTATTTGCTCAACTTTTTTTGATTTCTTAGCTTTTATTATTTTTTTTGCATTTTGTAAAACTTCACATATAGATTTTGAGCCATAGTTTTTATAATTATACCCCCCGCAAATAAAGTTTGGGGGGGTATATAGGAATCACCCTGTCCGTCTGTCCGTCCGTCTGTCTGTCCATCCTTATAAGCGCACCTCCTCCTAAACCATTTGAAGAATTTTCATGAAACTTTACACAATGGAAGAACTCCATATGAAGATGTGCATGAAGCAATATAATTCCGTTCTGACATTTCCAAGGGGAGATAATCTAACTTATACATTTCAGGTGCGGGGGTGTGGGGGGGTATCACTTTGTGAGCTTGCTCACAATACCTCTAGTTATTTCTGAAATTCGTAAAACTGTCCATATAAATTTTTAATCCTAAATAATTAACAGTTCACTGCACTTCACCGCTTTCTAGTTTATTTTGTGAATGCTGTCAATCTCAGCACACTGCACATAATTTAGCTCTTATGTTTTTTTTTCAGTGTAATGTTTTCAGTAACTATTATATTTACTACCGTATTTACTCTATGTATTGGGACACTCTATGATTTGGGACACACATTTTTTCCAGAAAACTATATTTTTTTTATGCTCCCAAGTTTGGGACATTCAGGAGATTTGTTTCCAGTTGGCCCATCGCTAGTAGCAGACGACACTCATAAAAAAAAATTCTTGAGTAACTAAAAATTTTCATTTTTTGCTTCCAAAACATAGCTTATGATCCCTCATTGGAACGTGCGCAATGCGCACGTTCCAACGAGGGATCATAATCTATGTTTTGGAAGCAAAAAATGAAAATATAAAAAAAAATTGGACGGCGATTTTCATATATAGTGATGGAAAACGAATCACACACAACTTTATTCAGCATAAAATCAAGACCAGGCTGTGTTCTTTCCCCATTTTCTAAGAATTGGGACACCTGTGAAAATAATTATTTGTAGCTGTCCCAATACATAGAGTAAATAGGGTAGTTACCTTTTTATATGAGAGCCAACAATGAATATATTTAATGTATTGTGTTTCAACTGGTGTTGAAAATATTTTATTTGTCCATTTTTTTAAAATTAGTTTTTGATATTTCTAGGTCGTTATTATCCTGTGAAACCCATGCCAAGATATCGCTTTAGTAAAAAGAGTAAGCTAATACAACCCTGCATGCTATATACATGTTAAAATGTCTTGTATTCAAACTGTAGTTAAGTAGATTACTAACACTAATACTTGTATGTAATAATGGGACTAAAATTAACTTTTTCTCTCCAAATAGCAGAATTATATTGCATGAAACATTTAACAAGAAGGAAATTATGTTTTCAGATAGCTGAATTGTATTGCATGAAATATTGGGCTAGAGTGAAATGTTTTCATGTGTACCAAGACTGTATTTGCATGAAATATTGGACTAAAATGAACTATTTCTTCCAAATAGTAGCAGGATTTTATTGCATGAAATAGTGGGCTAAAATGAACTTAGTATTCAAATAGTAGAATTGTATTGCATGAAATATTGGACAAAGATGAACTCGGCATACAATTTGCAGGATTGTATTGCATGAAATACTGGACTAAGATGAACTTAGCATTCAAGTAGCAGATTGTATTGCATGAAATACTGGACTTATATGAACTTTCCTTTCAAATTGTAGCAGAATTGTATTGCATGTAATATTGGACCAAAATTAACTTAACATTCAAAAGCAGGATTGTATTGCATGAAATATTGGACTAAGATGAACTTAGCATCCAAATACCAGGATTGTATTGCATGAAATATTGGACTAAGATGAACTTAGCATTCAAAGAGCAGGCTTGTATTGCATGAAATACTGGACTTAAATGAACTTTTTCTTTCAAATAGTAGTAGGATTTTCAAAAAGTGGGAGGATTGTATTGCATGAAATATTTTACCAAGCCAGAAAATAAGCGGACTGACATCTGCAAAATGAGGTCCCCAGAGGGTGAATTTAGTGATGCTACCCTGCTATGCAGGGTAGCATCACTAAATTTACCCTCTGTGAACCTCATTCTGAATCAGGGTGTCAGACCTAAACGGAAAGAAGTATCCAAAGGATAAACTGGCCCACTGTATGAGATAGCATCATCAAATTCACCCTCTGGGGACCTCATTCTGCAAATGTCAGACTGCTTAGTTTCAGGCCTGTATTTGACTAAGATGAACTATAGCTTGAAGGATTGTATGGCACGTAATATTGGACTAAAATGAACTTAACATTCAAATAGCAGAATTGTATTGCATAAAATATTCATTTATGTGTCATTATTATTATTGGAGTATAATTAAGATTTAATTGATCCGTAGAAGGGGGTGTGGTGGCTCATAATGTAAAGGTGCAGGCTGCAAGCTGAGAGGTCCTCGGTTCGAACCCCACCTGCAGCAACTGCGTTGTGTCCTTGGGCAAGACTCTTCACCCCCAGTGCCCACGTGGGGGCACGGTGGTGCTGTGTACTAAGGCGTACTGGACGTCGATGGTGCACCTGTCTTTAACCAATGCTAACCCTGCTTGTGTGGAGTTAGTATATTGGGAAGCTGACAGTTGCTTGCCATTGCTTGGTGGTTCTCTCCAGGACTCCGGCTTTCACCAGACGGCTCGTTCCGTCCAGTCATAGATTTGAGCTGGATAAACAAGCTGATCGTCGCTCCGAAATTTTATATGGAGACGATTCGGTCGGTCAGAGCGAGTATTCGGGTGAACGATTATGCAACAAGCATAGATCTCAAAGATGCGTACTTTCACGTCATGGTACATCCGACATTCCGAAAGTATCTACGCTTCGCAGTCCTAGGAGTGGTGTATCAATTCCGGGCGATGTGCTTCGGATTGAATCTAGCACCCTGGGCTTTCACTCGGGTAATGAACTCGGTAATGATATATTTCCGGGCTCATTCGTCTGCGGTAACGTCGGCCTACCTGGACGACATTCTTCAGAGGTACGGCAACGAGTTAACGCTTCAGAACGATGTTCAGAATCTTCTTCTATTGCTCCGACGTCTCGGTTTTATAGTAAACGAGGAGAAGTCGGATCTGGTGCCGTCCAAGTCATTCACTCATCTGGGAATGAGCTTCGAGACGCACAACAATCTCGTTCGTCTGCCGTTAACCAGAGCAAAATTAGTCAGTTGTTACGCTCGCTATTGTCTGCACGCAGACAAAGTCACAGCGAGAGAATTTATGAGACTGATAGGTCTGTGCGGAGCCGCTGCGGATCTCATTCCGATGGGGCGGTTACGCACACGTCCTCTTCAAATTTTCTTGACTCAGAATTGGAGTGTGAAAATTCATTCGCTCGATGTAGACGTTCTCTTGTCAGATCAAGTGAAACAAGAGATTCAGACTTGGGCAAACATTCAGTGGTTAACTCAGGGAGTTCCGCTGCAGTTGCCGGATCTGAGTTTTACCATTATGACGGATGCCAGTCAAACAGGTTGGGGTGCATCATTAATCCCAACGGATTCGAGATGCCAGGGTCTTTGGGATCCGCAATTCCTGTGCAAGCACATAAACATCAAGGAAATGATGTCAATTTGGCTTGCGTTACGTCACTGGATGGACATTATTCACAATGCTCATGTCCAAATCCTATCCGACAATACGACAGTAGTGGCGTATATACGGAATCAGGGAGGCACTCATTCAGTTCCGTTCTTCTTTCGGTCCGTCACATACCGGGTCATCTGAATGTGCTAGCAGACTCCCTTTCACGAAAGGGTCGCTTGTTGCCGTTGGAATGGACTCTCAACAAACAAGTATTCAATCAGATTTGCTACCAATGGGAACGGCCAATGATAGACTTATTTGCGACACATCTCAACAATCAATTGCGGACGTATGTGTCTCCGTGTCCGGATCCAAGAGCATTTGCAGTAGACGCTCTGTCGATCCCTTGGGACGGAATGATAGGATATGCGTATCCTCCAGCGCCGTTAATTCAACAAGTATTGCTAAAGATAAAACAATCTCAATGCAAGATTCTGTTGGTAGCATCTCTGTCGCCACAGAGACCGTGGATAAATCTACTCAGGTGTCTGTTGTGGGACCTACCGCGAAAGCTTCCTCTACGGGAGGATCTTCTTTCGCAGGGGAAATCGCGCCAACTCCATCACAACCCGCAAGGTCTCAACCTTCACGTTTTTCCGTTGTGCGGTCCTTCTTGCTTGGCAAGCACTTTACAGGACGAGCAGTGGACGCGATTTCTAACTGTAGGAGGACCTCCTCTTCGCTAAACTATGCAGCTAAGTAGAAGGTTTTTCGTCGTTGGTGTAGGGATCATTCTGTAGATATATTCGATCCCTCTATACCAGACATTGCAAACTTTCTAGTATACTTGTTTGACGAAATCAAACTGCAGCCTGTTACTATAAAGGGTTATAGGTCTATGTTATCTGATACCTATGCACATCATGATAGTTTACAAATTGGATCTAATGTCTCTTTATCTAAGTTGGTTAGAATCTTTTCGATAAATAGACCCAGAACTCTTAGATTAATTCCTAAGTGGAATTTAGCTTGGGTTCTTCTTAAATTGAAGGAAAAGCCATTTGAACCTCTTGGGACAGTAGATTTCAAATTCTTATCTTATAAGACAGCTTTTCTCTTAGCTTTCTCTTCTGCTAGAAGAGTCAGTGAGCTTCATGCACTGTCGGTGGATGATTCTCACTATCGTAGTGTCGGGAACACTATCACCTTCACTACTAATGTGGGTTTTTTAGCTAAGAATCAGGCTCCTAATAAATATCCGGAACCTATTGTTATTAAGGCTCTTCCGTCTTCAGACGGGCGTAGGCCTTTACTCTGTCCTGTTAGAGTGTTACGTATCTATAAACAGAGATCTCAGTTTATCAGAAAGGGACGGAAACGTTTCTTTCTGTCTTTGATGCCTAATAGAAAGGACATTTCGGTCCATTCTATTGCTAGATGGATTCAGTTAACTATCCGTACTGCTTATGAGAGTTTATCTTCTTCTCAGCAGTCTGTGCTTAAGATTTCCGCTCATGAAGTAAGAGCTCTTTCTACTTCCTGGGCTTATGCTAATAGTGTTGCTATTACAGATTTAATGAAGGCTGCTTATTGGTCTCAGCCATCCACATTTACGAATTTTATCTCAGAAATATTGAGTCCATTTCTGGAGACCTGCATTGTTTAGGTCCGTTATCTGTTGCTCAGAATGTCGTCCACTAAACAGTTGCAACTATAGTTATGCAGGCTTTCTGTTCCGGCAGTGACTCCGTCCGACTGCCCTCTTCGCTCTGGGCTATTTGACCCAGGGCAAGGGGAAGGGGTGTGGGGGGGGGGGGGGGGGGGGGGGGGGGGTGTTCCCTTAGGTCACCTGCTTTATAGTGAAAAGCAAGGGAATGCCTCCTCCAAGTCAGTATTTCTGAGTCGCTTCCGGGATGGTTTTAAAGTGTAATATTAATGTTAATTTTCATTCATGTCATATTTTTAAAGTGTAGCTCGGTGTGAAGCATTTGTATATGTCAAGTGTCAAACGGGCTTTAATATACTATACTCGGACACTTTTAAATGACTATAAAGAGTCTCAATTCTCTGGACTACTTTATTTATTGGCTTACTTTAAAAATAATTAGTATAAGGGATATACTGGATGTTAATAGAGAACATGAATGTTATTGTGCTCAATTATTAAGGGTAGTGTATCTTTCTAATTTAATATTAAATAAGAAAGATACATGTAAAGCCTAATACTCCTTTTCTCCTTAAGGGGTTTCCTCTTTACTATATAGTTGAGCTTATTGGATTTTCCTCTATGTCCTAGGCCCTCCAGCCTGTTTACTATTCAGCTAAGTCTGGGTCATTGGTACAGTATAAAAATGTTAAAAAATTTATAGTAATTTATATATTTTTTATACTTACCAATGACCCAGACGGGGATGGCCCTCCCTGGAGTTGGGAACTCTTGCCTCCCCGCTGAGTACATAGCGCTGACCAGGCACTGTCAGTAAGAATGATAATTGGCACCAATTTCGGGACGTCTGCGTCACTGTGCATGCGCAGTAGAGGCGTAGTATGGAGGTCCTTTAGGACATGATTTCTTTTTGTTTTGGATGCAAATTTTGGGGATTGGGGGGCAAAATTTGTGTTTGGCCCTGGTTTTGTTAGAGTTAGCACCAGCTAAGTCTGGGTCATTGGTAAGTATAAAAAATATATAAATTACTATAAATTTTTTAACTTTCTTTCAAAAACATAGCTTTTGACCCCTCATTGGAACAAGTTCAACAAGCTCATTCCAATGAGGTGTCATAAGCTATGTTTTTGAGACAAAAAATGAAAATTGAATGGTGAGTTTTGAGTATAGCGCTAGCTGGTTTTGGCCATTACGCTGGGTAAAGGATTAAACATGACACAAAGAAACAGACAAAACAACCGATTGGAGTACAAGTAGAACAGTGAATGGGGATTATGTCATGTACAGCGTAAGGATGTAATTCCATGATGTCATGATTTTCTTTTCTAAAGCAATTCATAGATGCTGAATGATTGTCAAAACAGATGCCGTTAAAAAATATACCCAATCCCTTTATTATACGAGCATGTCATGAAAGGGAGGAATATTTTAAGATATAGAGGATATCTATGCTGTTTTAGTGAATACAGTGGAACCCACGTAATTGGATATCTCTTAATTGTATATCCCTGTTAATTGAATATAATTTTCAAACACAAAACCATTTACCATACCTTCAGTACAAATTTGATCTGTTAATTGTATATGGGTTGTAGAGTAAACTCCTGTTAATTGTATATAAATTTGTGTAATATGTCAAAAAAATCACTGTGACACGCACCAAATTCCCCCTATTTATCAACCTTTTTGGCCTCACTACATCCAATACAGGCATTTATTCTATTATATCTTGTTTGACAGAGCTCTATGAGCTCTGTCAAACAAGATATAATGGAATAAATGCTCAGTTTTCTCCCAGAACACCGGAAACTGACAAAATCCCTGTTAATTGTATACTCCTGTTAGTTGAATAATTTTCACTGGCAAAATGGATATTCAATTAAGAGGATTCTACTGTATCATGAAATGAGTCCTGTATCTATTTTAGTCAGTATCTGGAATTCTCATGACTGTGGAGCTGAAGGTTTTATTTTTCACTAGTGCTTGAAAAAAATGCTTTCAGGTCCACACGAATGAGATAATTCACGTTATTTACTAAAACAGCGTAGGTTTTCTTTTTATTATATGCTATGTGACATTTTACTGTGCAATATTTAACCCAATTCGACTGCAAGCAGTTTCAAGACAATAACAAAAAGCTGCTGAACGTTCCTTCAAGGCGATGTTCAAGGCGAAGCCGTGTGCTGCAGCATAACGTCATTTACGAAGCTACTGAAAAAATTCATCGTGTGGACCTGAAAATATTTTTCACTCGTGCAGGCGCTCGTGAAAAATAAAACTTTCAGGTCCACACTCATGAGAATTCCAGATACTGACTAAAATAGAGTAGATTTTCTTTTTTATTATACACTACGAGACATTTTATTGCACAATATCCAGCCCAATTCGACCCTAAATGCGCACCTTTCAAAACAATATCAAAGATTAGCTGATCGTTCCTTTAAGGTGACATGATATGGCGTAGCATGACAACATTTAGGAAGCTACTGAGGGTTATTCCTCGATATCCATCGAGTCGATGGATATCGAGAAATATCTTTTAGATAATTTGCAATAATTCACAGGCTAGCATATAATAAAAATTGGTTATTACCACCATGTGGCTTTCCAAGATGGTGTATTGAAGTCCTCGTCCTTGCCGCTGGGTCATATATCGACTTGTCCTAACAGACTCGTTCTGACAGACTCGTTGAAATGTGCCCACAGATGAGGTCTTGACTTCAATACACCATCAAGAAACCCACATGGTGGTAATCACCTCTATATCTACACTCACTAAATCTCCTTCTTTGTGAACCTTGATGAGTACTGTCATCACTAAAATCTTTGCCAGACAAATATGATGGATACTTGATATAATGGTTGAATGACTTACAATTACACAAAGACAAAATATTTCTTTATGAGACTAATCAAATTTTCTTGTTAACTCTAGGTTGAAACAATATTTATGATGAGAAGTTTAACCCTTTACCCAATGCAGACGATATCAAAATTTATTATTTTAACTATCATTTTTTTAAATTTCTCAAAAAATTTCAAGAAAACCGTATCATGTGATCCCTTGTTGGAACGGGCTCGATGAGCTCGTTCCAATGAGGGGTCACATGATATGGTTTTGTTGAAATGTTTTGAATATTTTTTCAAGAGCTGAATTTGCATATTACGCGGGCGGATGATTCATTGGGTAAAGGGTTAACTTTTAACCTTTTACCTAACATGAAAAGCAGACGACACTTGCAAAAAAAAATCTTGAAAAACTAATTTTTTTCATTTTTTGTCTCAAAAACAGGTTTTGACCCCTCGTTGGAACGAGTTCATTCCAACGAGAGGTCATAACTTATGTTTTTGAGACAAAAAATAATGAAAATTAATTGGTGATTTTTTAGAATAGCGCTGGTCGGTTTTTTCCCGTTAAGTTGGGTAAAGGGTTAAACAGCTGATTATTTTTTTAAAAATATTTTCACCAAATCTTATCGTGTCTGCCATGAAATGGATTACAAAACTCACTGCTGGAAAGGCTAATTCAATTTATAAAGTGAAATTTATTTAAACATGCCAAAGTGAATCTTACTCTAGTGGCGAGGGATTTGCAGTTGGACAAAAGAAGGTCCCTTAGTAATGTATGAAGAGAGTTGTAAGACATTGTTTTTGACGTATGAAATCACTTCACTTCATTGTAATGTCTTTTTGGTAGCGAAATTCTCTTAGAGTTGTCACACCCACGATAGCTATAAACCCTTTTAATGTTAACCTGTAAAACTGTCATGGTCATCATTAGCCATTGTGCAGAAATATGTGACCTTAACAATAAATAAATAAATAAAATAAATTGTTAACCTGTTACCCAATACATACAGTATCAAAATTTATTACTTTAAATATTATTAGCTCAACTTTGACGTAGTCAAATATGAGGTTATGCCATGGCCCATCGTCCGTCATCCGTTCAATTCAATACGGCTCAGGCTAGAGGCCGTCTTTATGAACCAATCTTCACGAGACTTCTTGGGTACCCTTGTTATCACCATGGGACGAGAATGAGTGTTTTTGGGTGCGGTCCAAAATTCAAGATGGCTACCAGCAGCCATTTTGTACCAGAATTAGTGCAATCAGTTTTTTGTACAGAACTTCTGTATGAAAGTTCTGATTTGAATTTGAATAAATTTTTGAATGAATGTTTAGTAACATGGAATACATCACATATAATACAGGGTTTTTTTCTCGTTCAGAAATTATGCAAATTAGATGAACTTTGATTTATTCAGTGCTACTTTTACACACAGTAAGTGCACATGTTAATACGGCTTGGGCTAGAGGCTGTATTTAGGAACCGATCTTCACAAAACTTCTTGGGTACCTTTGTTATCACCTTGGGACGAGAAAGAGTGTTTTTGGGTGCGGTCCAAAATTCAAGATGGCTGCCAGTGGCCATTTTATACCGAAATTAGGTGCAATCAGTTTTTTGTACAGAACGTCTTCTAGGACTACGTTTGTTATCATCATGGGATGGTAATGAGTGCTTTTGGGCTCGTCCAAAAATTCAAAATGCCTGTCGGCAGTCATATTTATGGGAATTATGTGTATTACATTTTTTGTACAGAACCTGTAAAGAAGATTTTTTATGTCCGTAATGTTTGCTGTAAATTTATTGGGTGCCTTTATTGTCACTGTGGTTTGAGAACAAATATTTTGGGGTTCAGTCAGACCCACTCGGGGACTCAAAAAGGGAGATAATTACAATTTTTTTCCAAAAACGCCAGACATTGAAAATAATGTTTCTTGAATTCAGCATTTCTGTAGGATATTTATATTCAAATGTATTTAAGCCAAGTTCCTGTGTTAATATTTGTTGTTGTTTGGGGGAGGGTAAACATTATTAGCTCAACCCGATTTTCTATGTCCAATGAGAAAAATAAAACCTGCTCACTGTGGGAACCCTATGAGCTAAAGATAAAAAATTCAAATGCCTATATTTTAAGAAGGACTGGACAAATATTTATTACTTAGTATGAATCATACAGGCCAAAATAATTGCTAACATTTGGCTTGTGGTGCACCATACAAGGATCCCCATTGTAACATTAACCCCATGGAGATTTCGTTTCTAATTTAGCATCTATCTGTCGCCCTCCTTTACAATACTAATACTTTACCTGTACATTTGTTACAGGCTATGGTCAGTATTTATGTACAGACCTTTACAATATTTTACATGTACCTTTGTTATCAGGTCATTACCTAGATGTGTGTCATTGCTGTGTCACATACTATATGTGTACATGTCTTACACAAGTTGAGCTACAGTGTCATTGACACTTTCATTTTTTCAAATTTATTGAAAAATTTCGGGGGCGCGGTGGCTCAGTTGGTAGAGGTGCAGGCTGCAAGCCGAGAGGTCCTCGGTTCGAATCCCACCTGCGGCAACCGCGGTGTGTCCTTGGGCAAGACACTTCACCCCGATTGCCTACATGGGGGCACGATGATGCTGTGTACTGAGGCGTACTGCACGTCGATGGTGCGCATGTCTTCAACCAATCTAACCCTGCCTGTGCTGTGGTGCAGAGTTCAGAGTTACGATGTTGGAGAGCTGACAGCTGCTCGTCGTTGCTCGGTGGTTCTCTCCGGGTACTCCGGCTTCCTCCACACGTAAAACTGTCACGGTCACGATTAGCCATTGTGCATAAGTATGTGACCTTAAACACTAATAAATAAATAAATAAATTGAAAAATTTCAACAAAACCATATTATGTGAGCCCACATTGGCCTACACTCCACACGTAACTTGCATGCTTCACTCTGTCTCCTGTAATTGTAAATTTGCAAGTAACTAGTGTTTTGGCAGTTGCTTCTTGGTAAGTCTTGGCTGCCTAAAAAGGCAGCCAAAACTTACAAGACACAACTGCAAAGTCACACGATGTAGACTGTCAAAGTATTGCAAAAAGAATAAAAATCTACAGACATCTAAATGTGAACCCTTTACCCAACGAATCACCCGCATCCGCCCACGTAATATGCAAATTCAGCAGCTGAAAAAATATTATTTTTCAAAAAATTTCAACAAAACCATATCATGTGACCCCTCTTTGGAACGAGCTCGTCGAGCTCGTTCCAAAGAGGAGTCACATGATATGCTTTTGTAGAAATTTTTTGAAAAAATTCAAAAAATGATATTTAAAATAATAAATTTTGAAATCATCTGCGTTGGGTAAAGAGTTAAATTGAAAAAGTTTGAGTAGATAATAAACTAAATGCATGAAGACAATCATTTTTTTACACGCCTGTTCTATGAAATCCCCATCTACAGCAACACTAAACCACACAGAAAATGAAAATGCAAAGCAATTACAATTTGAATTGATAACGATAGCTGAAAATCGGTCCCTGAGTTCCAATGTGTTCTATGTGCACATAGAACACATGGGAACTCAGGGGACGAAATAGTAACACGGGTTCCATTCACAAATTTGGTTGGCAAAAAAATGTGTTCTTTTTGTTGATAGTTGTGAAATGAATTGCTGAGTGTCCTTCTAATAATTGTTTATACAGACGTGAAGGCATGTAATAAACACAGAACGACATGCGTGTGAATGGGTTAATCGATATGGCACTTGTGCCATCGCGGAAGGATAAAGCAGGCCTCTCATTTTATCCTTCTGTGCTGCCACTCGTGCCATATCGATTACCCCATTCACACTTGTGCCATCACAGAAGGATAAAACTCAAGGCCGCACTCGTGCCATATCGATTAACCCATTCACACGCGTGTGTCGTTCTGTGTATTTATTGGTTTGTAAATAAACGACTAAGTAGTATTTAATAAACAAAAGTTGGTCATTTGTTGCTATACTGTTTTCTTTATTTTTCAGAGGAGAAAGTTGATGACTCTACACTAAAGGTATTTTTACATTTTTTTTTATAATTAAGGCTATAAAAAAAAATAAATCTTGTTTTTGACACACCACTCACATCAATGAATATCTTCCTCATCACTCATTTTTTCACCTGCAAATCTCTTCAAAGATACTATTTTGCATTCGTAGGTTTAAAACCTTAATTACCTATATATTGTTTGACAGCGCTCTGTCATACAATATATAGTTGGGTTAAATTTGCAACTGCAGTTTGGAAAATTTGCTGTTGAAAACTTTGATGTTGACACAGAATAGTTTGTAGTACATTTGCTGAAAGCATTGGTTTTTACACAATAGAGAAAGGAATTAAATCAATAATTTTTTTAATAAGTGGAGCCCACTTAATTGGGTATCTCTTAATTGTATATCCCTGTTAATTGAATATAATTTTCAAACACAAAACCATTTATCATACCTTCAGTACAAATTTGATTTGTAGAATAAATGCTCAGTTTATTCTATTATATCTTGTTTGACAGAGCTCTATGAGCTCTGTCAAACAAGATATAATAGAATAAATGCTCAGTTTACCTACAGAACACAGGAAACTAACCAAATCCCTGTTAATTGTATTCTGTTAAATGAATAATTTTCACTGGCAAAATGGATATTCATATTAAGAGGATTCTACTGTATACTTAAACACTAAAAATCATCTATTAGTTAGGGCCTTGCCGTGAGGCGGACGCCCTATAGTGATCGCTCTGTCCGTGCGTCCGGGCTGTAATCTTTCTCTCTTAATAGATAAGGTTTTGATATTTGACACGTGGGTATATTATCTCAAGATGATGTGTCGCGTACCAAGGTTGCCATGCTTTGACCTTGAACTTTGACCTCAAGGTCAAATTATTCAGTTTTCGGGGTTCTTTTCTGACAAGTTTGTGTCCGGGCTGTAACTTTTTTCCCTTAATAGAAAGGGTTTTGATATTTGGTATGTGGGTAAATTATCTCAAGACGATGTGTCGCATACTAAGGTTGCCATGCTTTGACCTTGAACTTTGACCTCAAGGTCAAATTATTCAGAATTCGGGGTTCTTTTCTGACAAGTTCGTGTCTGGGCTGTAACTTTTTTCCCTTAATAGATAGGGTTCTGATATTTGGTATGTGGGTAGATTATCTCAAGACGATGTGTCGCGTACCACGGTTGCCATGCTTTGACCTTGAACTTTGACCTCAAGGTCAGATTATTCCGAATTCGGGATTCTTTTCTGACAAGTTCGTGTCCGGGCTGTAACTTTTTTTCTTAATAGATAGGGTTTTGATATTTGGTATGTGGATAGATTATCTCAAGACGACGTGTAGCGTACCAAGGTTGCTATGCTTTGACCTTGAAGTTTGACCTCAAGGTCAAATTATTCAATTTTTTTTTTTTTTCTGACAAGTTCGTGTCTGGACTGTAACTATTTTTCCTTAATAGATAGGGTTTTGATATTTGGTATGTGGGTAGATTATGTCGCATACGAAGGTTGCCATGCTTTGACCTTGAAGTTTGAGCTCAAGGTCAAATTATTCAGAATTTGTTTTTTTTTTCTGACAAGTTCGTGTCCGGGAAGAGATTTTAATCAGATTTTACCAATTGCTTGAAATATTTTAGTATTACGGTTCACATCAGTTTATAGTTAGTTGCTGCGGGGCCCGCAGAGATGGATTCCATCTCCGTGATATCTAGTTATTTTTGTCATTGGTGTAATAGATTGCCAAATAACAGGAAAGTATATTTCCATTTCTATATTTCCTTCCTGGTAATATACAAATATCCTTATTAGTAATATATTTGTAATAAAGAGATGGGACCTCCTGTGGGATCCCTGGGAAGTGGAGCTGTGCTTTTTATACCCCCGAGATCCTCTTGAGGGCATTATGCTTTCACCACGTTTATCCATTCGGGTCTATCCATTAACTTTTGGTTTCCATCCAATAACTTAAGAACTGCTTATTTAAACAAATCATAATTTTAAGTGTTACTTGTGGATGCCAAGACAATGCTTTCTTTCCATTTTGGTCCAGCTAGCCACTTAAATATGTCTGCCATGGTGTCCATATTGAATTTGGTTTCCATCCAATTACTAATGAATGCTGACTCAAATCATTTTTATCTTTTAATTATGCATTGTTGGTGTCTAGAGGATGCTTCCATTCGATTTTGGATCAGTCAGCTATGCCAGAATGGCCACCAGTAGTCCACTCATTATGGCAGATATCTTGAAGTAGGTTTCCGTCTAATAACTAATGAATACTGACTCAAATCAATTTCATTTTTTGGTTATGCATTATTGGTATCTATAGGAAGCTTCCTTTTGATTTTCGATCAGCTATCCAATTCAGTATGGCCGCCATGGTGGCCATATTGAATTTGGTTTCTGTCCAATAACTAATGAATGCTAACTCAAATCATTTGTGTATTTTGCATTTTTGGTGTCTAGAGGCAGCTTCCGTTCAATGTTGGACCAGTCAGCTGAACCAAGATGGCCACCAGTTGCCAATTCAATATGACTTCCATGGTGACCATATTGAATTTTGTATCTGTCCAATAAGTTATGAATACTGACTGGAATCAATTTTATTTTTTGGTTATGCATTATTGGTGTCTGGAGGAAGCTTCCTTTTAATTCTGGTTATGCCCCTGAGAGACTTGCCTACCTTTTTATGACACCCTTGGGGGCATATGCCATGCTTCCCATTGCTCTTGTTTGCTGCGGTAACCAAGTTCTGATTTACTGGTAAAATAGGACCTGAAACCAATGCCTAGGGTGTAGGTCCACTAAAGTGGGTAGCATAAACCTGACTTCACACCTATGTTGTGAAATATCCATATATGCTGTAAATGATTTTAAACACCAGTAGCATATTTTGTGGAATTATTCTAAAATATACGTTAACTGATGTATGGTAAACAAGTTTTGTTCTACTGGTAAAATAGGACCTGGTAACCAATGCCTGGGCTGGAAGTCCTCCAAAATGGGCAACCTGGTAATAAACGATTGGCTAGACTTTATTTCATATCCATGTTGCAGTCACAATTAGCCAATGTACAGAAATATGTAACCTTAAACATGAATAAATAAATTAAGCCTATGGTATATGGTCAGAGGTACTTGCATTATTTATGTGTCCTTTGTTCATTTCTACTCAGGAAATTATTAACTCTTTTCCCAACGCACATGATATTAAATTTATTTCAATTTTTTAAAAAATTTCTCAAAATTTCAACAAAACCATATCATGTGACATGACATGTAACTGTACTGTAAGTCGCTGTGGACTGTCCGTAATCCATGGGTAGGCAGTGATTTCCACCCATGCATTTACTAGGTAATAAAAATCATCAGCAGCAAAATTTTAATTAATGAAGCACCGGCTTTTACCCGGTGCTTCATTAATTAAATTTTTGATGATTATTCCTATAATTAGAGTTTATATCCTAATAATATTGTGTCCATGGAAATATTGCCCGTGGAAAGTGACCAGTCCATGGTAGCCGTACTGTAGTACCAGGAGATGTGACCTTGCTGCTGTAAAAAAAATTTTATCCATGCTTAGGTTTTTGGGGTTTTTTTTCAACTACCCAATTTGTAAATTACACAGGCGGATGCAGCCGATTTGTTGGGTAAAGAGTTGACCGGTTTGATAATGTGGTTCCAGGAGATGCGACCTTGCCGCAGCAAAACTGTGACATTAAAGATTTCTCATTTTCTTTCCTGCTAATTTTTCAGGATGAACTTCAAAATGGAGACACCATGTTTGGAGATACTGGCGAAATTACAGGTATGCTGTTGCTTTCTAAGAAATGTTTTGTCATGTTTATATGAAGACTATGCTATTGAAATTTGAGGGAAAACAACTTTGTCCATGTCCTTCTCATCCATTCCTCTTAACTCCTTTGACTAAAAGTCAGGGTAAGCTTTTCATCATTTTTCATCTGTCATGTGTTGTACACTGTCACTGTCATGCATTGTGAAGGTGGTGTTTGAGTCTTCTCCTCTGCCCCGTTTTCATTCAAATTTAGAGTGAGTGATGGTCACGATGGACCATTTTAACCTTTTATACAACACACAAGATATGAAAATATATTGTTTTAAAACCCTTTACCTAACCTGAAAAGCAGACGACACTTGCAAAAAAAATTCTTGAATAACCATTTTTTTTCATTTTTTGTCTCAAAAACATAGGTTATGACCCCTCATTGGAACGAGCTCGTTCCAATGAGGGGTCATAACCTATGTTTTTGAGACAAAAAATGAAAAAAAATGGTTATTCAAGAATTTTTTTTGCAACATCGTAACTCCGCACTGCAGCACAGGCAGGGTTAGTTTGGTTGAAGACATGCACACCATTGACGTGCACTACGCCTTAGTACACGGCGTCATCGTGCCCCCATGTGGACAATCGGGGTTAAGTGCCTTGTCCAAGGACACAACGCGGGAGTCCGAATCGATCGCTCAGACGGTCACCCATCCGAGGACTAACCAGGCTCGACATTGCTTAACTTCAGTGATCTAACGAGAACCGGTCACCGATGACTCTGTATAATGTCAAGATGAGAATGTCCCATTTTGGTCCGCTTTGGTCAACTGTGATGTATTTATGAAGGGATTTCATTGTAAATTGGTAAGATGAGTCAGTTTTATGTCTAGGCTGTGCAGGTAAGAAACCCAAAAATCTCTAGCACAGTCTACAGGTTGTGTTTATGAAAGGGTTTCATTGTAACTTGGTAGGATCACTCGTATAATGTCTAGATGAGAATATCCTATTTTGGTCGTGTTCGGTCAGCTGTGATGGATTTATGAAGGATTTGAAGTTTGATCAAAGGAGTTTCAGGATGCAATATTTGTAGTTTTTCGATCAAAATTCTTGGCCGCTCCAAACTACTGCTGCTAGTTAGTGCATTGGACTTTAGATTAAAAAGTTGTTGGCTTAACTCCTTGTTGGCGGATATTCTTGCCCAGGACACAAAACCTCTTGTCACAGAAATAGTATGATTTGGGCACATTTAACTAAATTTCCTCTAAATTGAATTGACTTTTTGACCAATGATTTCTTCAGTTAAATTTAGATGAATTTTTCATCAAATCTAGTCATGGCTGCTTCCCAGCAGCCATGACAAGATTTGATGTAAAATAGTTTGAGGGTTAAGAGTTAATCCTGACCCATGTCATTTGACCTTTGTCCTTGTTTTTATATTTATTTATTGATGTTTAAGGTCACATACTTATGCACAATGGCTAATCATGACCATGACAGTTTTATGGATGGGGGAAGCTGGAGTATTCGGAGAGAACCACCGAGCATCGACGAGCAACTGTCAGCCCCTCAACATTCTAACTCTTTTCAAGCAGGGTTACAGCGGTTGAAAACATGTGCACCATCGACATGCAGTACGCCTTAGTACACGGCGTCATCATTCCCCCATGTAGGCAACCGGGCTAAAGAGCCTTGCCCGAGGACACAACGTGGGTCGTCCCGGACGGGGATCGAACTTGGGACCTCTAGCATAGAAGTCCAACAGTCTACCACTGAGCCACTGCGCGCCTACTGTGTTCTTATGCAAGACACTTAGTTTGAATTGTCCAAATGGGAGCATTGTGGCCAGTGTGCTAATGTGTACAGCACTTTCACGCTCTTGACCAATGCTGACCTTGCTCATGCCAGGTTAGTAAATTGGAAAGTCTGACAGTTACTCCTGACTTCTTTGTGGTTTCTCTGGGTTCTCTAGCTTCATCAACCCACAAAACTGTCTGAAACAAGGTTAAGTCTCAGTTGGAAGTGCAGACCTGGCATTCTGAAAAATGCAGGAGGGCAAAAAATCGCTCTCCTCAATCAGCTTAGGAGAGCAATTAGCTTTACACAGCATTTTAAGTATCCAGTTGAACGAACTCATTGAAACTGAAACCAACAGACTACATCAGTGATTTTATTAACTTTACTAAGGTAAAGCGAAATCTCTTAGACATCTAGATGTCTCACTCAACAACCGAAAACACACTTGACAAAACCTGTGTGTGTACCCAGACCTGTTGTCCAAGAAAGTCATACACCTACCACAACCACCTTCAACCCCCCAAGGGGGGTTGAAGGTGGTAGTGGTCGGCGTATGACTTTCTTGGACAATGGGTCTGCTTGAATCTACAGTCACATCCTGGTGCAAGTGCTTCAAGTGACAGGATAGTAGTAATGGTTGTATATTATAGTGTCAATATTCCTTGAATAATTACCCCTCAAACTGTGATGTCAGTTGTTGAACTTGAAACTGACAGAAAAAAAAATATTGCTGTGACCCATTTTGCTTCAAATGATTGCAACTGCATTTTGGGTATACAAAGTACATACCCAAACACAGTTGCAGCCATTACCTTTTACCACTAAACCACTTTCAAAATGAAATTACGTGATGTTATGTGACTTCGAAGTTAAATTACATTTTTGCTTTACAACAAAAATTTAATGTGAGCATAATACATGTAATCTCAATCATCCCAGACCAAAATATTTAGGAGGACAATTTTTCGCTCTCCTTAATTCTTTCAGGAGGCCATTAAGGGAGAGCTAAAAAAATCGCTCTCCTGAAATTGCCAAGCCTGGAAGTGTCAGTAAGCAGGTTTAACCTGGCCCAACAAACAAATTAGATCTTTGAATATCTTCCACTCTGACAGTGCAATTCCCTGTGCATATTAGCTATATAAGCCTTTTTTTCATGCCTCAACCTTTGACTAGAACCAGTGTGAATGTTCTTTCATATAATGATAGACCAGCTCAGGGGGGGGGGGGGGGGGGGGGGGGGAATGCTATCAATATTGGGTGGATCTTGTTTTCTCAATTTTCCTGGGTTATTGGGCTGATATATAGTGCAAATCTTTGTTCATACAAAGATTTTGTGATGAAACTCAATCATTGATAGTCCAATTTGAATATCCTTTGCAAGCTGAGAGGTCCTCGGTTCGAATCCCACCTGCGGCAACCGCGTTGTGTCCTTGGGCAAGACACTTCATCTCCATTGCCCGTGTGGGGGCACGATGACGCCGTGTACTAAGGCGTACTGCATGTCGATGGTACGCATGTCTTCAACCAATCTACCCCTGCCTGTGCTGCAGTGCGGAGTTACGATGTTGGGGAGCTGGCAGCTACTCGTCGTTGCTCGGTGGTTCTCTCCGGGTACTCCGGCTTCCTCCACCCGTAAAACTGTCACGGTCATGATTAGCCATTGTGCATAAATATGTGACCTTAAACATCAATAAATAAATAATAAATGAATATCCTTTGTTATGATGACAGACCAGCAAAGGGAAATGGTCAGCGTCATCATGTGGGTTTTGCGCACATATTCTCAATAGTTTTACATCAACATTTGCACAAGATTTTGAACATCGGGACATATTCTTTGTAATTTGTAATGTTACGTATTTTTTGTATTTCAGAATCCTTTTTATCTGTAATATAAATGGTTACTCAAGTTATACTGAGTTAGTTGTGTACAGTCCTGGTGGACATGATGACATTACATCTTCTACCCTAACCTAGGCCTGTTTCAAATGATTTACAGTAAAACCTGTCTTGAGAGACCACTGTCTTGAGAGACCACCTGTCTTGGGAGACCACCTCTACCAGGCACCGATTGGTTTTACTCTATAATGAACCTGCTGTGGGAGACCACCTGTCTTGAGAGACCACCTGTCTTGAGAGACCACTGTGACCTGGTACCAACTTGTATTTCTATGCCATAATAGACCTGTCTTGAGAGACCGCCCCTTTGAAGACTGAAACCATGACAAAAACTTTCTATCTGTTCTGGAATTGGAAAATCCATTGTGGTTATACTAACATAATTAAAAGTATTAAAAGCTCTTAATTGGGTTTCAATTGCTAACTCATTACAGATTGATATGTTTTTATAAGACCCCTGTGAAAAGATTAGGATTATTGCTGAATAAACAATTTCACACATACCTGAAATGTGACAGATAGGAATAAAAATAAATTTGTGTTGAAAATCTTTTTGTAACAAATTGAAATGGACTGTTATAAAAATTATAAAAATAAATTAGTGTTGAAAATCTTCAATGAAGATTTTCAACACTAATTTATTTTTATAATTTTTATAACAGTCCATTTCAATTTGTTACAAAAACTTCATAAAAAAGAACAACTACAATGTAATTACAAAAATCCATTTTTCTCCATTTCTGAATTTTGTGGCTGGTTATTCACTGACGTGAGAAAACCTGAAACCTGTTATGAGAGACCACCTATCTTGAGAGACCACTTTTGTGTGGCCCAAAGGGCAGTCTCTCAAGACAGGTTCTACTGTACTTCAAAAATTATTTATTTGCTGTAGCACTCCAGGCTTTTTAGCATATGCATTTGTATTTCATTTTTATCCCTATTTCAGAAGAAATTGTCACGGAGAACACTGAAAATGAGACTACTGCAGAAGTTGCAGTTCAAGACAAGCCACATATAGCATCTGAATCAGAAACACCTGGTATAGAGACAGATAGTGATGGTCTTGTAACACCAACAGCAAGAAAAATACAGAAACAAAAACCCAAACCAGTAAAATCATTTCCTTTTTTCCAAATTTCTTTAGATTTTTTGCAACATCAAAACCCATGATAATTTTGTTGTTGTTCTCGGGTGTTGGTTGCTGAAGATGATAAATATTTCTATCTTTTTGAGATGATCCAGGCTGTCAAAAGGCTCATTAAACCTCAATAAAATAAAACAAAAAACTAAAATAGCAGACATATCCAGTAAATATATTCTTAACTGGTTGAGGGCTAGATTATTTTTGATGATCGGAATTTATTATTTAGATTTTGTTTTATTACAAATTACTGGAGAGTGCCCAGGGGCACTCTCCAATAATTTGTAATAAAACAAATTTGTATCAGCAAAATATTATTTGCATTTGAATGAATATGAAACATGAGCAAGGAAAATGTTGGCTTTTGCTCTGGTACCCTCATTGTTTTTGAAAGCCCTGACGGTGGCTTCTAGCACTCAACCAGTTAATACAGTACTGGATTGGTGATAAAAGCACTATAATCGTAAGGTCTGGACAAATGAAGAGGATCATGGTCATCTGTTTGCAATGTGGAATAAAAGAATATATACATAAAATCTGAAACTGATTTGTCTCTCCCAACTATGATGCAGACATGTTAAGTTTCACGATTTTGGTGGGAGGCTCCCAATTTTTGATGACATCTTCCGTCCTCACAATCAGGGGACAGATTCTCATGATAAAAAAATTATCTTCAAATTTGGGGGTGCGTATTCCACCCTTCACTCATTTTTCTGACTTGAATTTTTGGTATGTTTATGGGGAGGGGGTGGCGATGGAATTTACTTTATGCAAATTTTTTCCAACCTAATTTTTGTCAGTCATACTGTGCGTATGTTCCCACAACAGTGCCAATATTTTTTTTATTCATTTTTTTTAGCTTCATTTCTAAAAGTAATGGAATCGGTTGGGGGGGAGGGGGGGGAGGGAGGGAATTACAGTTTTTGTCTTGTATGGAAAAACAAGCTTTGCCACGTAAAAATCTCGCTATTTTGAGTTTCTCAAACTTAACATGTCTGCTATGATGGTTCAAGTCTCAACTGCTAAAATATTCTAACTACATCATCGAAGGCATGCCTTGATGATGTAGTTGGAATATTAGTCAGTCGGAAATTTACTTAAAAAATTCAATATTTTTTGGAAATTTTATAAATAGAATAAACATGTAGTTATCATGATGCAACTTGTTTAATTAACACATACTGTACTCCAAATTGATCATGCAGCTGGGCTCTCGAATGATTGAAAAGAATCGAATTCAAAATTGAATCTCGAACATTCCTGGGTCTTAGTCTGTTTATTCGGAGACTGCAAGGGTAATGACATTCTTTAACCCTTTACCCAACGAATTACCCGCATCCAACCGTGTAATATGAAAACTCAGCAGTTGAAAAAATATTATTTTTGAAAAAATTTAAACAAAACAATATCATGTGACCCCTCATTGGAACAAGCTTGTTGGGCTCATTCCAACGAGGGGTCACATGATATGGTTTTGTTGAAATTTTTTGAAAAATGTGAAAAATGATATTTAAAATACTAAATTTTGATATCATCTGCATTGGGTAAAGGGTTAACCAGGTTCCACAGCCATCAATTTGTATGGCTAACTGTGTGTGATGCATCAAATCAAGTCTTGAAAGTGAATGATTACTAGCAAATGCAAATTCACAATTTTGTACTCAAATCCAGACGAAAATGTTCCAACTGGAAAAATTATGGGGGTGGGGGTTCACACACCCTAAATACCCTTCATGATGCCTCTGTTCATTTCCATGCTCATTCACCAGTTTCATAAACCAAAACTGGCTGAATTACCCACAACCTATCTGGGGGATGATCTTCATGTAAGACACACAGACTGTATATGACATATATATATATTTGTCACCTATGTATATATGTGTACCGTATTTACTCTACATATTGGGACACTCTATAATTTGGGACATACATTTTTTCCAGAAAAATATTTTTTTTTATGCTCCAATGTTTGGGACACTCATGAGACTTGTTTACAGTTAGCCCAGTCACCTGGAAACAGTGCAAAATTCTCAGTATTAAAGCTAAGTTTGTGTTTAATTTTCCTTTTTAAACAAAATAAAAAAAATTCTTGTGTAACTAAAAATTTTCATTTTTTGCTTCCAAAACATAGCTTATGACCCCACATTAGAACGAGCGCAATGCGCGCGTTCCAGTGAGGGACATAAGCTATGTTTTGGAAGCAGAATATGAAAATCTAAAAAAAAATTGGATGGCGATTTTCGTATATAGTGATGGAAAACGAATCACATCACACACAACTTGATTCAGCATCAAAACAAGACCAGGTTGTGTTTTTTCCCCATTTTCTAAGATGTGGGACATCTGTGAAAATATTTATTTTTAGCTGTCCCAATACATAGAGTAAGTACGGTATATATAAATGCTAACCATATTTGTATAAGCACATATATATGACAAATATATATCTGTATATTTATATGTCATTTACAGTTTGTGCGTTTTACATGAAAACTATCCCTATCTGTGTTAGTACAGTGAAGCTCACTTAATTGAATACCTCTTAACTGAATAACCCTGTTAATTGAATATAATTTCCCAACACAAAACCATTTACCATACCTCCAGTACAAATTTGACCTGTTAACCCTTTACCTAACATGAAAAGCAGACGACACTTGCAAAAAAAATTCTTGAATAACTAAATTTTTTCATTTTTTGTCTCAAAAACATAGGTTATGACCCCTCGTTGGAACGAGCTCGACGCGCTCGTTCCAACGAAGGGTCATAACCTATGTTTTTGAGACAAAAAATGAAAATATTTTGAAAATTAGGTTTTTGAGAATAGCGCTGGCCGGTTTTTGCCGTTACGTTAGGTAAAGGGTTGATTGAATATAGGCTATAGAGTAATCTCCTGTTAATTGAATAAAAAATCTTGTAACCTGTCGAGAAATTACCCTGACTCTCCCCAGTTTTCCTTTGTTTATAGGCCTATTTGACCTTATTTGAACCCAATACAGGCATTTAATCTATTATATCTTGTTTGACAGAGCTCATGGAGCTCTGTCAAACAAGATATAATAGAATAAATGCTAAGTTTATCTCTAGAATACAGGAAAGTGACACAATCTCTGTTAATTGAATACTCCTTTTAATTGAATAATTTTCACTGGCAAAGTGGCTATTCAATTAACAGGATTCCACTGTACCTTTGTTTAAAAAGAAATACCAATGTTTTAACTCTCTATTAAAAAATTAATTCTTCACTGAAATATTGAATTGAAGTAAGGACCCACAAAGTAGATTTTTTGTTTCTCAGGCCATTTTTTGTAAAATTGCATGTGTGTGGGCAGTTTTTTTTTAAATTTTTTTATCAAAAGTTTATGTTCTTGGTGTGTTTTATGTTTTAGGCCTCATAACCTACAGGATACCATGGCTGGTGGTGTATTTTGTCCCTTGAGTGCAACATGGCTTTGCAATGCTAAAGCCTTCTTGCATTCAAGGGACAAATTTATCAGTTTTATTACCTTGGGTAAAATATCAGGCATAAACCATTTATTTTATTTTTTTTTAAGTTTGCATTGGTTATAAAAAGAGAGTGTGCTGCAGCCAAAAAGACCATGCAAGAGGGCCTGAGAGACAGATTTCTAACGGTTTAGGCCTAATTGTTTCAGTTTCTTTTCTCTTTTTTTTTTTTTTTCATTTTGATATGCCCGTCATCAGTCTGTCCGTCTCTCTGTCCGTAAACAATTTGGTTTCCGTTCATTTAAAGTCAAACCTTTCAGAAGTTGTTTTTAGCATTAAAATACAGGTCAAGTTCGATATTGGTGCTTCTCAGTCCAACTGCTGCAGAGATATGGCCCTTTGAAAACACAATTTTTCTAAAAAAAATTGGTTTCCATTCATTTAAAGCTGAACGCCTTAACAGATTGACACCAGATTTTTCAGATGTTGTTTTTAGCAATGAAATACAGGTCAAGTTCGATATTGGTGTTTCTCAGTCCATCCACGGCAGAGTTATGGCTCTTTGAAAACACAGTCTTTCGAAAAAAATTGGTTTCCCTTCATTTAAAGTCAAACGCCTTGACAGATCAACATCAAACTTTCAGATGTTGTTTGTAGCAATAAAGTACAGGTCAAGTTCGATATTGGTGTTTCTCAGTCCATCTGCTGCAGAGTTATGGCCCTTTCAAAACACAATATTTTTATACTGTACCAATGACCCAGACATAGCTGGTGCTAACTCTTAAAATATAGGGCCAAACACAAATTTTGCTCCCCAATCCCCAAAATTTGCGTCTAAAACCAAAGAAAACATGTCCTGAAAGGCCCTCCACACTTCGCCTCTACTGCGCATGCGCAGTGTCAAGGACGTTCCGAAATTGGCGCCATTAATCATTCTAAGTTTGGCCCTTCATCAGTTAACATCTGACTGATCTTTGTGCTTGTAAATCTCAGTTTAAATGATGCCAGACACATAAATATTAGTGAAATGGTGATTCTAAGGAGGATAGAGGAGGAGGAGAGGAAAAAATGTGTGACAGAATATTATCAGGGCTGTAACTTAAAATTTTTTAATGAAATTATGTTAAGTTACCTATTTTCGAGGCAGCAGCCATTTTGTTGTCATTCTGATTATTTAGTTACACTGTTTTTTAAGTGTTTTCCTCTCTCCCTGTCCTTTAAGTCCCCCCTTGCTATTCTCCCATGCTTTTGGCATAGTTTTTGTAATTATTATTACTAAATTTTCTTGGGAGTTTTAGCTGAATAACAGAATGAATTCTGTTCTTTTCCCCATGTTTACGTCTTCACCTACGGGTGGTTAGGCGTTGTGTTCTGCATCTACCATCTGATGTTCTGCAGTTTCTTCCCTGGAAGTCTCTGTTTTGCATCAGATAGTGTATTTTTGGTAACTGATTTCGGGCCTGGGTGCCTGGAGTCTTATTTTAGTGTTTTTACACTCATTGTTTACATTTACAACAGCCCTCTGTGTGAGGGGGGGATTTTTGGAAAATAATATCTTGATGTTATTTTAATCATAACTAGATACATTATTATTGTTCGTAAGTGTTGAATGAATTGTTTAAAATATTTTTAAAATTTTTGTCCACACTTAGGCTTGGGATCCATTGGGGCTCAACGTTACTTTTCAGAAACTTGGGCTGTTCTGAAAAAATATTTTTTCAAAATATTTTGATTTCAATTATTTTTTCTATATTAATGGATCATTTATTATTATGTATTTTGATTGCCAGGGGTTAGTGCGAGTACCAGGACTTGTTTTCTTTTCACATTGAAAGGATATTGATCAATTGTAATAAGAGGAAGTCTTCCTCTGACTTTATAATCATTCTATATGTGGTCAGTGTACTCGCATTAACTCCTGTTCTGTATCGTATGATTTCGATGACAATATGGGAAGCGTATGTCACGGTATGTTATTGGGGAATTGGACACTCCGGTCCTTTCCCCGCAGGGTCACTCTACTTTATCAATTTCTATTTCAGACGATCAAGATTAGGGTGATGTATCTGTGATGTCTTCCAACAGTGTGCCTCCGTCGTCACAATTAATGAAGGGCTAGCGGAAAAGTGCTCATGTAAATACGCCAATTGCCTAAGAGGACCCTAGTAGGTTCGAGGGCCTTTGACGTCCGCTAGCTCGCCCGGTGTAGCGTCCATTCACCGAATGGTTCGGCAGCCGGGTTCGTTGCGGTCTAGAAGGAATTTTGGGGTGATGCGAGCACTATAAATCAACCTAATGCACACCCAGTGACGGCGGATCGGAGGGAGAACGGAGGAAGCCTTTTAGTCCGGTTCATAGCTCGTTCCGGTCCATCCGGACGGCAAGCGAGAGAGGCCCCTCTCTCGTTCAACAACATCTGGCCCCAGATGTTGTGGTACAAAATGTTTCGCATTCGGAGCATACGTCCGTCGCTCGGGACGCTCCGACATATAGTCAGTCCGGAGTAGACTGTCAATAAGGCTTCCTCATTCTCATAGTTGCGCATACGACCGCTCTTGGCTACGTGACCACGGATATCCAGTCAGCTTCGCCAGTCAGAGATTCATCGGCGACCAGGTCACACCATCCGGTAGCCAGGGACACGAGGCCTGCAGACTCCGGACGTTCGCATAGGAAGTGTGCGGGAGTCAACGTACACGGAGCTTCCGGCGGCAATGCATCGTAAGACCGCTACTGCGCAGGCCTCGGGAACGGACGTGCTTTCCTAAATAGCACAGTTTATCGCAGCATCCCAGCATCAACTGAATCTGTCGCATATTTTTTATCCGACGATGCTGGGTCGGGACGCTCTGCGGAAGTGGGTACAGACGTCCGAAAATTTCATCCGGTCCGACGGGATACCGAAAGGGATTTGGAGGATTTCGAGCTTTCCCTTTCGGAACAACATATGCTGTTGTGTATGTCATCTGACTTGGTCTTCTACAGCTTCTTTCGTCGGACCAGAATGCTGCGATGCTGGATAAGAAACTGATAGCGTCGGTGGACTTAGAAATTTTTGGTTCGGTTCAGGGACATCGTCCCTCAGTTCCGACATAGTCCAATAATGTCACACAAACTTTCGAATTATTGAACGACGCTATATATATTATTATTTTATGCTTGCTATAACCAAGCATTTCTGGTTTCTTGTTCGCAAAGTTACGGAGATGTCTTTCAAAAGTGTGCCTCTGTCGTCATAGTTAATGAAGAGCTAGCGGCAATAAGTGCTCATGGAATATGTCTATCGCCTACGGAGTGACATTCGCTAGCTCACCCGGTGTAGCGTACATTCATCGAATGGTTCGGCTGCCGGGTTCGTCCGTTGCGATCTAGGAAGGAGATTTGGGTGATGTGAGCACTTTAATTACTTTAGTACTCACCCAGTGACGGCAGATTGAGGACAGATCGGAGGAAGCCTGTTAGTCCGGTTCCTGGCTTGTCCAGGTCCGTCCGGGCTGTGAGCGAGAGAGGTCCCTCTCTCGTCCAACAACATAGGGGACCGCACGTTGTGGTTCAGATATTTTACATTCGGAGCATATGTCTGTCGGTCGGGATGCTCCGTTATATTGACAGTCCTAGAGACTGTCCTTAATGCTTCCTCATCCTCACAGCAGGGCACACGACCGCACATTGGCTACGTGACCTCGAGTATCCGATCAGTTTCGTCATTCAGTGATTCCACGGCGAATAGGTCGCACCATCCGGTAGCCAAGGGACACGAGGCCTATACACTCCGTTCGCTCGCATGCACGGGGTAACGATCACGGAGCTTCCAGCGGCAATGCATTGTAGGACCGCTTCTCCTCAGGCCTCAGTGACGGACGTGCTATCCGAGTTAGCACAGTTGTTTCGCAGCATCCCAGCAATTGACAGTTTCTTGGTCGAATCAGGAATTATCCGACGACGCTGGGTCGGTGCGGTCCGCGGTTGCATCAGGTACGGACGACCGAACACTTTATAGGGTCTGACAGGATGGCGAAAGGGATTCGAAAGTTTTCGAGTTTTCCCTTTAGTAGTATCGGAAGCTGCCTTTCATATCTTCTGGCATTATCTTCCAGTGATTGTTATTTCGGACTTCTTTGCTGCGATCTTGGATAAGAGACTTATAGCGTCATTGGACTCGGATTTTTCGATCGGTTCAGGGACATTGTCCCTGACTTACCGACGCAGTCCAATAATGTCATTACAACATGTGTTTTATTTTTCGACGCTATATATGCGAAAAGCCTGCTACCAAGCATGATAGTTTAGTTTCTTGTCCGCGTTGCTCATTTCTGCCATTTTATCATTTATACGAATAGTTTATTTTGGCAGAGCAGGGCATACCGAGAGTTCATATGCGTCTAGACGGTGTGGTTAAAGACTGGAAATATTCTTTTTCGCCGTTTATGTCTTTTCCAACTTCAATGTTGGAAACGACATGATGTATAGTAGACTTAACTTAGACGCTTTATCATACGTAATCCGCCTTACTGAGGCGTTATCATTACGTCTTCAAGAAAAGATTTACGGGATATTATTCTCAATGTAATTTCTTTTGAGGGCAGTAGTTTGTTCACGTATAACTCCGCCCTTCAGTGGCTGATTGGAGTTGGTTAGACGTGACGCAGCCCTAGCTACATCCACACGCGTGGATAGTAAGGTTAAGAACTCTCTCAGAGTCGCTTCGTTCTCGGAGGAACTTCTCTTCGACGGCAACTTTTCGGCAATCCATGAATTGCTCGATTTACACATTCTCTTGTCTATCTAGTGTTACAAGAGATTCAGACTGGGGCAAACATTCGGTGGTTGACTCAGAGAGTGCCACCGCAGTTGCCGGACCTGAGTGTTGCTGTTATGACGGTTGCCAGTCAAACAGATTGGGATATAATACTGATCTCAACGGATTCGAAGTGCCAGGGTCTTTGGGTTCCGCAGTCTCTTAGCAATCAATTTTCTTCCGCGGAATAATGTTTTTTAGGCTTGCTTTATGTCATTGCATGAACATTATTCATAAACGCATGCCCAAATCCTGTCCGTTAATTCGACAGTTGTGGCGTATCTCCGGAACCAGGGAGGCACTCTTTCGTTTCCGTTATTCAATTTAATGGAAAGAATCCGTCTGTTGGTTATAGTACACCAACTTCTGTTTTGGTCCGTCATATTCCGGGTCGTCTGATTGTTTTACCGGACTCCCGTTCACTTAGGGGTCGCTTGTTGCTGTCAGAATGGACTCTCAACAAACAAGTATTCAATCAGATTTGCTATCTATGGGAGTGCCCAATGATGATTTATTTACGACACAGCTTGCTAATCTATTGCAGACGTATGTGTTGGCTTGTCCAGATCTCTGAGCTAATGTTGTTAACGCTCTATTGATCTATAGGACGGAATGATAGGATACGCGTATCCTCCGGCGCTGTTGTTTCAGCAGGTATTGCTAAGATAAACAACCACAATACATTTCTGTTGATAGCATCTCTATCTTCACAGAGATCATGGGTAATTTACTCTCTTGTCTACTGTGGGACTTATCGTGAAATCTTCCTCAAAGTGAGGATCTTTTTTCACTGGGTAAATTGTGTCATCTTTATCACAACCCGCAAGGTCGCAACCTTCATGTATTCCGTTGTGTGGTCCGTATTGCATTGTAAGCATTGTACTGGACGAGCTTTGGACGCGATTTCTTACTATAGGAGATCCTCTTCTTCGCTATTCTATGCGGCTAAAGTGGAGGCTCTTCCGTCGTTGGTGTAGGGATCATTATGTTCACTTTGTTGATCCCTCCATACTACTCATTGCAATTTTTTAGTATACTTGTTTCACAAGATCTACTGCAGCCTGTTATTATTAAGGTTATAGGTTTATGTTACCTCATACCTATGCACTCTAGGATAGTTTACAATTGAGTCTTATGTCTCTTTATCTAAGTCAGTTGGTAACTTTTTGATAAATAGACTTAGAATCTTTAGATTAAATTCCTATATGGATTTTAACTTCGGTTCTTATTTACCTAAGTAATCTTTTGAGCCTCTGGAAACAGTAGTTTTCAAATTCTGACCTTTTAGACAGTAATTCTGTTGGTTTCTCTTTTACTGTAGAGTCAGTGAGTTTCATGCACTATCGATGGATGATTTTCACTTTCGTAGTTTCGGAATGACTATTCCGTTACTATTTAGGTTGGATTTTTGCATAAGAGTTAGGCTCCTAATATCCGGAACCTATTGTTATTAAGGTCCTTGCGTCTTCGTACGGGCATAGGCCTTTACTCTTTCCGGGTAGAGTTTATGTATTTATAAACAGATATCTGTTTATTACTATGGGCGTAAGCTTCTTCTGTCTTTGATGCCTAGTAGAAGGACGTTACGCTCCATTCTGTTGTTAATGGATTCTATTAACTATCGGTACTGCTTATGGTATATCATTGACTTAGCAGTTGTGCTTTAGATTTCGGCTCATGAAGTAAGAGTTCTTCTACATCTTGGGCTTACATTAATAGTGTCGCTATTATAGATTTTTGAAGGCTGCTCATTGCGCTCAGCCATCCACATTCATGAATTTTTATCTCAGAAATATTGAGTCCATTTCTGGAGGCCTCTATTGTTAGGTCTATTATCTACTGCTCAGAATGTCATTCACTTAACAGTTGCTACTATAGCTAGGTAGGCTGTCTGTTTCGGCAGTGTCTCCGTTCTGCTGCCCTCTTCGCTCTGGGCTATTTGACCCAGGGCAAGAAAAAGGGGGGGGGGGGGGGGGGGGGGGGTGTTCCCTTGGGTCACCTGTTTTACTATGAAAACAAGGGGATACCTCCTCCGGAGTTAGTAATTCTGAGCTGTTATTGGGATGGTTGTTTAGTGAGAAGTTTAGGTTTTTAAAATTCATTCATATGTCAACGGACATGATTATGCAATCCTCAGACACTTTTAGGAGTATAAGAGTCTCTATTCTCTAGACTTACTTTATTTATTGGCTTACTTTAAAAATTATTAGTATAAGGATTATATTGGCTATTAATAGAGTACATGGATGTATGAAGCTCAATTTTGGAAGGTGTTGTATCTTTCTAATTTATCATAAATAAGAAAGATACATGTAAGGCCTATTACTTCTTTTTCCCTACAGGGGATGACTCTATTTTATATTATTGAGCGTATTCCATTTTGCTCTATGTCCTTGGCCCTCCAGCCTTTTTACTATTCAGCTATGTCTGGGTCATTGGTACAGTATAAAAATGTTAAAAAATTTATAGTAATTTCTATATTTTTTATACTTACCAATGACCCAGACGGGGATGGCCCTCCCAGGAGTTGGGAACTCTTGCCTCCCCGCTGAGTACATAGCGCTTACCAGGCACTGGTTTTTAGAATGATTAATGGCGCCAATTTCGGAACGTCCTTGACACTGCACATGCGCAGTAGAGGCGAAGTGTGGAGGGGCTTTCAGGACATGTTTTCTTTGGTTTTAGATGCAAATTTTGGGGATTGGGGGGCAAAATTTGTGTTTGGCCCTATATTTTAAGAGTTAGCACCAGCTATGTCTGGGTCATTGGTAAGTATAAAAAATATAGAAATCACTATAAATTTTTTAACTTTTGAAAAAAAATTGGTTTCCGTTCATTTAAAGCCGAACGCCTTGACGGATTGACACCAAATTTTTCAGATGTTGATTTTATACACCCGTTTGAAAAACGGGACGTATTATGTGAATGGTCTCTCCACCTGTCTGTCTGTCCGTCCATGGACACATTTCATTTCCAGACGATAACTTTAGTTGTAATGGTTTGAGCTAAGTTAAATTTGGCATGTGGATTTAGTATGACAAAATACAGGATGGGTTAGATTTCCGTTTCTAGCGGCCAATTTGCAGTAGTGTTATGGCCCTTTATTTATGGGAATTTAGTCCAACTTTTCGTTTCCAGACGATAACTTTAGTTTGCCTTGACCGATTTATTTCAAATTTTCATTTTCAGTTTTTTTGTTTTTGACCACAAAATACAGCTCAAGTTCACTTTTGACCACAATCGCATATACCTTTCCAGAGTTATTCCCCTTAAATGATTGCAAATTTGTGGATTTTGTGGTTACCGGATGATAACTTTAGTTTGCCTGGACTGATTTTTTTCAAATTCTCAGATTTTGTTTATGACCACAAAGCACAGCTCAAGTTCACTTTTGGACAAAATCGCATGTACCTTTCCAGAGTTATTCCTCTTGAATTTGTGCATTTTGTGTTTTCCGAATTATAACTTTAGTATGGCCTAACTGATTTTTTTTTATACGCCTGTTGAAAAACCATTCAGTCTGTCTGTCTGTCCATTTGTCCATCCACCGGTCTGTCCGTTCGTCAACATTTGGTTTCCAGATGATAACTTTAGTATTTTTTTTTTATTGACTCCTAAACTTGGTATGTGGTTTAATCAAAACAAAAGACAGGTCAAGTTCGAATATGGGGTCAGTTCGAACTTCGAACTTCCCCTGTATTATGGACCTTGTTGGACATAGAATGCATCAAATATTTGGTTTCCGGATGATAACTTTTTTTTATTTGTTTTCCGATTGGTTCCAAACTTGGTATGTTGTTTAATCACAACAAAATACAGGTCAAGTTCGAATATGGGGTTGGTCCAAACAATTTTCACTCTCACCCCCATCCTTACCCCAACCCTTCAAAAATACAAAACGGCGTATTTTGTCCCGCTACCCGGTGCTCTTGTTGACAATTAAGATGTTCATTTAAGTATTCATTCATTTTTGCTGAAAATGATTTTTTCTCTGGGTTATTGCAGGGAAACAGTGTTACCATTGCTATCAGTAACCTTTCATTGAATGATGATGCACCTCCAATGGTGAATGATGCTGTGAAACGTTTGTTTGTTGAATATAAATTCTTGGGTCTGCCTCCTCAAGATTTAGAAACACCATATTCTCTTCCTAAGCCAAGGCCAGGCATGCAGATTACTTACAACTTTAGTAAAAGTAAGTTTTATTCAGAAGTATGGCGATCCTCCACCAATAAATGTTGGTTATTACCGCCGTAAGGGAAAAGGGGGGGGAGGGGGGGGGAAAGCTGGTGTATAGAAATAAAGACACTGTGTATGGTTCAGAGAGGAGTTTGCTACTTTAGTATACCATTCTTGGAACACCCCCTCCCCCAGCAGTTAATGACCAATTTATCTTACAGTTTCCCCTCTGTTGGCATTAAAACAAGTGACTGTTTTCTTGTGTACAAACCAAATCATAGTGCTGTTGTCATGCATAATTCTCATGATTAACCCTTTACCCAACGCAGACGATATCAACATTTATTATTTTAAATACCTTTTTTTTAAATTATTCCCAAAACTTCAACAAAACCATATCATGTGACCCCTCACTGAGCTCGTTCCAATGAGGGGTCACATGATATGGTTTTGTTGAAATATTTTGAAAAATTTAATTTTTTCAACTGCTCAATTTGCATATTACGCGGGCAGATGTGGGCAATTCTTTAGGTAAAGGGTTAAAAACAATATCATTGTCAATGTAGTTTATGTTTCTGTTCATTGTGAAACAATTAGTTGCTGAGTGCACTTGACATTGACATGTTTTGTGCTTATTCACTCTTAAGTCCTGAGATTAATTTTTCGTTTGTAATTATGTATGTAATGACCAAAACCGGCCAGCGCTATTCTAAAAAATCGCCAATTAATTTTAATTATTTTTTATTTTTTGTCTCAAAAACATAGGTTATGGCCCCTCATTGGAACGAGCTCGTTCCAACGAGGGGTCACAACCTATGTTTTTGAGACAAAAAATGAAAAAAATTAGTTATTCAAGAATTTATTTTGCAAGTGTTGTCTGCTTTTCATGTTAGGTAAAGGGTTAAAACACTGTCAAGATAAATGCATCCTACCACAAGAGTTCTCAAGAAAGAATTCACCTGGGACATATTTTAACCGTTAAGGGCCTAATTATTACTTTGATAACTCTTTCATACAAAGGAACAGGTGCCCCAACATGCCTTGTTTGGGTAAACTCAAAACTTGTTTTCTAAGTACTTTGTCAGTTGTTTCTAGGCAAGTCTTGGCTGTCTCTGTTGGCAGCCAAGGCTTGACTAGAAACAATACCAAAGCCACAGGAGGTAGACTTTCAATGTATAGCGAAAATATATAAAAATCTGCATTCCCTTAAGGGTTAAAGAGCAATATAAAATGGGCAGTTTATGGCTGTATGGGGACTTAAGGAATAAATTAATTAGCTTTTTTGACCAAATTAATGTTATCAAAAACATATTAAGGTATTTGATTTCATTTGTGAGCAAGTGTAGCTCGCTTTGCCACATTTGTGGCGTATTGCCATCCTCAATTCAGACTTATATTTCTATTTGGGCAAAATATATGCTTGTTGTTAACCTTTTACCCAACGCAGATGATATCAAAATTTATTATTTTAAACATCATTTTTTTAAATTTTTAAAAAAAATATCAACAAAACCATATCATGTGACCCCCTCATTGGAACGAGCTCGATAAGCTCGTTCCAATGCGGAGTCACATGATATGGTTTTATTGAAATATTTTGAAAAATTTAATTTATTCAACTGCTCAATTTGCATATTACGTGGGCGGATGCGGGCGATTCGTTAGGTAAAGGGTTAAGATAAATTATTTTACTTGTATTATCGATATTAAAAAAAAATTTTTTTTAATTTTTGCCTCCCGTACATAGCCTGAGGTAATGAATCATTGTCGATGAGCACTTGTCCCAAAGAGAGATCATAAGCTATTGTTTGGAGGAAGTAAATTAAAATTTTTAGTTATCTAATAACGTTTTTTGGCACATGTCATCCCCTATCCATCTACATCCATAAAGCAAGGTTGTGGCTTTGTTTGTATGTGTGTATGCATGGAATAAACTTAAGCATGCTGATTTCTTGGGAGTTTAACGTGTGTAACAGAATGTTTAACCCCATGGTTACGCCCTCACCCTAGGGGTGTTAGGTCGTTTTGGTCTTGCATCTTCTATACGATGTATCGTTTTGTCTTCGTTTGAAGATCTTGCTTTACATTTGGTAGCTTTAAAATCTGTTACTAACTTTGGGCCTTTTTTCTGTGCCTGATGTCTTGTTTCTTTTTTTCCCTTTGACGTTGTTTACATTGGCAACATCTTTAAATATATGTAGTATTTAGATATTATATTACTGTAGGATTGTTGTAAGATACATTGATTATGATTCTGGTAGTGTAGCTCCAAAAAAATGGATTTTGTCCGCACTTAGGCTCTATTGGGATGCCCTTGGGCTCTTCATGTTCCCTTTGGGAACATAGGTTTTTTCCAAAAATTGTCACGTTCCGAACACGTGCCCAACATTGTATTAACCCTTCAACCACAGCAATTGCATGATTCACTTACACATTTTCAGAGGTATCAAGCTGAAACTTGGTGCAAAGTGAGAACTTTTTTATAAAGAGTAAGATGGTTATGCTAGGTGAATTTTACGAGTGATGGTATGTTAACCTTACAATCATTTATCGTTCAACTAGAGCAACACAGGAGTTGGGCACCTTGGGGTAATTTGACTGGGAAACTGATCTCAGATGGGTATGATTGCATCTGATGTTGCTCTAACTTTCAACCACAGCAACACTGTGTTACACTCCTAGAAATAAGAGGCTGAAAATTAGCATGTAAGGGTAATTTTTTATCAAGAGTAATATATTTTTATACTGTACCAATGACCCAGACTTAGCTGGTGCTAACTCTAACAAAACCAGGGCCAAACACAAATTTTGCCCCCCAATCCCCAAAATTTGCATCCAAAACAAAAAGAAATCATGTCCTAAAGGACCTCCATACTATGCCTCTACTGCGCATGCGCAGTGACGCAGACGTCCCGAAATTGGCGCCAATTATCATTCTCTGTTTGGCCCTTCATCAGTCAACATCTCACTGATCTTTGTGCTTGTAAATCTCAGTTTAAAGGATGCCAGACACGTAATTTTTGGAGAAAATGTGATTCTAAGGAGGATAGAAGGAGGAGAGGAAAAAGAAGTGACAAAAAATAATCAGGGCTGTACTTAAAATTTTTTGATGAAATTATGTTAAGTTGCCTATTTTCGAGGCATGGGCCTCTTGTTGTCATTCTTGCTAAATGTTGCACTGCTTATTCAGTGTTTCCTCTCCCTTAGCCTTCTAAAGTCCCCCCTTGCAATTCTCCCATGCTTTTGGCATATTTTTGAGAAATTTCATTTCTAAAATTTCCTGGGAGTGTTGCTTGGTTACAGTATGTTTTCTGTTATTTTCCCCATAGTTACGTTTTCACCCATGGGTGTATAACGTTTGTGTTCTGCATCTTCCATCTGATGTTCTGCAGATTCTCCCCTGGGAGTCTCTGTTTTGCATCAGATAGAGTGTAATTTGATGACTGATTCCGGGCCAGTTTTTACAGTGCCTGGAGTCATGTTTTCTGGTGTTTTTACACTGTTTGTTTACATTGGCAACAGCCTTTTTTTGAGGGGGGGCTGTTTGCCTTTGCTGTAGTTTATCTCACTATAAGATACATTTATATTATCCGTAAGTGTCTCATTAATTATTTAATATAAATTTAAAATTTTTGACCACACTTTGCCATCGGATCCATCGGGGCTCAACGTTACTTTTCAGCAACTTGGGCTTTGCTGAAAAAATATTTTTTCAAAATTATTTTGATTTGCAATTGTTTTTTCATTTATTAATGGATCATGTTATTATGTATCTTTGTGTCAGGGGTTTTTGCGAGTAACTAGGACTTATTGTTGTTCTTTCACAATGAAGGGACATTGTTCAAATTGTAATAGGAAGAAATCTTCCTCTGACTTTCATGATCATTGTATTAATTGTAGTCAGTGTTCTCGCATTAATCCCTGTCCTATATGTGAATATTGGGATGAGAAACATTGAAAACGTGTGTCACGATATGTTGTTTCTGGAGAAAGGGCTATGCCGGCTCTTTCTCCGCAAGGTCACTCTACTCTCTCAGTTTCTATTTCAGAGGAACCAGAACAGGGTGATGTTTCCATGTTATCTTCTACAAGTGTGCGTCCGTCGTCACAAATGAATTCAGAGCTAGCAGCAAAAGTGCTCATGGAGATTAGACAAATGTCGTCCGCTAGCTCGCCCGGTGTAGCGTCCATTCACCGAATGGTTCGGCAGCCGGGTACGTCCGATGCGGTCCAGGAGGAAATTTTGGGTGATGCGAGCACTATAAACATAATAGATGCACACCCAGTGACGGCGGATAGTGAGCGAGAACGGAGGAAGCCTTTGAGTCCGGTTCCTAGCTCGTCCAGGTCCAGCCGGGCCGCGAGCAAGAGAGGCCCCTCTCTCGTACAACAACATCTGGGACCAGATGTTGTGGTACAAAATGTGTCTTTAGCGGATCATACGTCCGTCGCTCGGGACGCTCCGTTGTATAAGCAGTCCGCGGAGACTGTTAAGGCTTACTCTTCTCGTCAGCGCACACGACCGCACCTTGGCTGCGTGACCGCCGATATATTACCAGCTTCGCCGATCAAGGATTCTTCGGCGACCAGGTCACACCATCCGGCAGCCAGGGATTCGAGACCGATGGACTCCGGACGTTCGCATAGGAAAAGTATGCGGGAGCCATCTGATGCGGAGCTGCCCTCGGCGAAGCAGCGAAAGACTGCGCCTCCGCAGGTCTCGACGCCGGACATTCTTGTGCAGATAGCACAGCTTATCGCAGCATCCCAGCAGCCGACAGAAACGGTGTCGGATCGAGAATTATCCGACGGCGCTGGGTCGGTACGCTCCGCCGAAGCATCGGGGGCGGACGACCGGGAACATCATGAGGTCCGACCGGATGGTGAAAGGGATACGGATGACTTGGAGCTATCCCTTTCGGAACAACATAAAGCTGCCGTGGACTTCATCCGGCACTTTCTCCCTCAAGTTGTTCCGTCGGGCCAGACTGCTGCGGTTCCGGACAAGAGAATTATAGCGTCATTGGACTCTGAATTTTTTGAGCGGTTCAGGGACATCGCTCCCGAGTTTCCGTCGCAGTCCAATAATGTTGCAAGAACATTTGAATTATTGAACGACGCTATATTTAAACTTGCTTCCAGGACGGGGAAAGCAGGTTTCTTGTCCGCTAATACTCTCAACCTGCCTTTCATTAATGCAAGGAATAAATTCGATACGGCAGGACAGGGTATACCGAGAGTTCCTCTGCGTATGGACGACGAGGCGGAAGACTTAGAGCTATCATTACCGTCGTCGGCTTCTATTCCAACCGCTGTGTTGGAAACAGCTATTGCGTCTAACAGAGCCAATTTAGATGCCTTATCTTACGCAGATCACCTTACTAAGGCGTTATCACTGCGCCTTCAGGGGAAAGAGTTTCAGGATATACAATCCTCTTTAAGACTTCTTTCAAGGGCAGTAGCTTATTCCACGTGTAACTCCGCCCTTTCAGTGGCAAATCTGGAGTTGGTTAGACGTGACGCAGCCCTAGCTACATCCACACTAGTGGATACTACTAAGGTGAAGAACTCTCTTAGAGTCGCTTCGGTCTCAGGAGAACTTCTCTTTGACGGCAAGCTTTCTGCTATTTATGATAAAATTACAAAGAAAGCTAAGGATTCTCTGTTGTTCAAATCTGCTCCTAAGAAGTCGGATACAGCAGACACGAATAAGACAGGCACTTCTGGGTCTAATGCGCCCAAGAGAGGTTCCTATAGAGGTTCCGGTGCGTCCTCTTGGTCTTATTCGAGAGACCGTCAGGGTAGCGACTCTCGTTCGGGACGTCCTTCAGGCCGGGACAATCGGTCGGACACCCCGAGGTCGACGGGGCGAGGTGCAGGCCATGGAGGACGTGGTTTCTCCTACCGCAGGCCTCGCAGGTCCAGGAGGTGATGGCTTAAACCTCTATCGCGTACCGGTTGGCGGAAGGTTGTCAAGCTTTTCACAAGAATGGGCGTCAATTACGGACGACCCTTGGGTGAGAGGAGTGACTTCGGAAGGTCTAAAGATATCCTTCAAACGAAAGCCTCCATTAACTCGAAGTCCAAAGTGGACTCTTCTTCCGTCAAATCCGCAGAAAAAAGACGCTCTGTTATCAGAGGTGCAGTCTCTTTTAATGAAGAACGCGGTAGAGGTCGTAGAAAACCAGGAATCTCCGGGATTCTACAGCGATCTGTTTCTGGTTCCGAAACCAGACGGCTCGTTCCGTCCAGTCATAGATTTGAGCTGGATAAACAAGCTGATCGTCGCTCCGAAGTTTTATATGGAGACGATTCGATCGGTCAGAGCGAGTATTCGGGTGAACGATTATGCAACGAGCATAGATCTCAAAGATGCGTACTCTCATGTCATGGTACATCCAACATTCCGAAAGTACCTACGCTTCGCAGTCCTAGGAGTGGTGTATTAATTCCGGGCGATGTGCTTCGGATTGAATCTAGCACCCTGGGCTTTCACTCGGGTAATGAACTCGGTAATGATCTATTTCCGAGCTCATTCGTCTGCGGTAACGTCGGCCTACCTGGACGACATTCTTCAGAGGTACGGCAACGAGTTAATGCTTCAGAACGATGTTCAGAATCTTCTATTGCTCCGACGTCTCGGTTTTATAGTAAACGAGGAGAAGGCGGATCTGGTGCCGTCCAAGTCATTCACTCATCTGGGAATGAGCTTCGAGACGCACAACAATCTCGTTCGTCTGCCGTTAACCAGAGCGAAATTAGTCAGTTGTTACGTTCGCTATTGTCTGCACGCAGACAAAGTCACGGCGAGAGAATTTATGAGACTGATAGGTCTGTGCGGAGCCGCCGCGGATCTCATTCCGATGGGGCGGTTACGCACACGTCCTCTTCAAATTTTCTTGACTCAGAATTGGAGTGTGAAAATTCATTCGCTCGATGTAGACGTTCTCTTGTCAGATCAAGTGAAACAAGAGATTCAGACTTGGGCAAACATTCAGTGGTTAACTCAGGGAGTTCCACTGCAGTTGCCGGATCCGAGTTTTACCATTATGACGGATGCCAGTCAAACAGGTTGGGGTGCATCATTAATCCCAACGGATTCGAGATGCCAGGGTCTTTGGGATCCGCAATTCCTGTGCAAGCACATAAACATCAAGGAAATGATGTCAATTTGGCTTGCGTTACGTTACTGGATGGACATTATTCACAATGCTCATGTCCAAATCCTATCCGACAATACGACAGTAGTGGCGTATATACGGAATCAGGGAGGCACTCATTCAGTTCCGTTGTTCAATCTAACGGAAAGAATCCTTCTGTTTGCGCTAGAACATCACGTTCTTCTTTCGGTCCGTCACATACCGGGTCGTCTGAATGTGCTAGCAGACTCCCTTTCACGAAAGGGTCGCTTGTTGCCGTCGGAGTGGACTCTCAACAAACAAGTATTCAATCAGATTTGCTACCAATGGGAACGGCCAATGATAGACTTATTTGCGACACATCTCAACAATCAGTTGCAGACGTATGTGTCTCCGTGTCCGGATCCAAGAGCATTTGCAGTAGACGCTCTGTCGATCCCTTGGGACGGAATGATAGGATATGCGTATCCTCCAGCGCCGTTAATTCAACAAGTATTGCTAAAGATAAAACAATCTCAATGCAAGATTCTGTTGGTAGCATCTCTGTCGCCACAGAGACCGTGGATACATCTACTCAGGTGTCTGTTGTGGGACCTACCACGAAAGCTTCCTCCACGGGAGGATCTTCTTTCGCAGGGGAAATCGCGCCAACTCCATCACAACCCGCAAGGTCTCAACCTTCACGTTTTTCCGTTGTGCGGTCCTTCTTGCATGGCAAACACTTTACAGGACAAGCAGTGGACACGATTTCTAACTGTAGGAGGACCTCCTCTTCACTAAACTATGCGGCTAAGTGGAAGGTTTTTCGTCGTTGGTGTAGGGATCATTCTGTAGATATATTCGATCCCTCTATACCAGACATTGCAAACTTTCTAGTATACTTGTTTGACGAAATCAAACTGCAGCCTGTTACTATAAAGGGTTATAGATCTATGTTATCTGATACCTATGCACATCATGATAGTTTACAAATTGGATCTAATGTCTCTTTATCTAAGTTGGTTAGAAACTTTTCGATAAATAGACCCAGAACTCTTAGATTAATTCCTAAGTGGAATTTAGCTTGGGTTCTTCTTAAATTGAAGGAAAAGCCATTTGAACCTCTTGGGACAGTAGATTTCAAATTCTTATCTTATAAGACAGCTTTTCTCTTAGCTTTCTCTTCTGCTAGAAGAGTCAGTGAGCTTCATGCACTGTCGGTGGATGATTCTCACTATCGTAGTGTTGGGAACACTATCACCTTCACTACTAATGTGGGTTTTTTAGCTAAGAATCAGGCTCCTAATAAATATCCGGAACCTATTGTTATTAAGGCTCTTCCGTCTTCAGACGGGCGTAGGCCTTTACTCTGTCCTGTTAGAGCGTTACGTATCTATAAACAGAGATCTCAGTTTATCAGAAAGGGACGGAAACGTTTCTTTCTGTCTTTGATGCCTAATAGAAAGGACATTTCGGTCCATTCTATTGCTAGATGGATTCAATTAACTATCCGTACTGCTTATGAAGATTTATCTTCTTCTCAGCAGTCTGTGCTTAAGATTTCTGCTCATGAAGTAAGAGCTCTTTCTACTTCCTGGGCTTATGCTAATAGTGTTGCTATTACAGATTTAATGAAGGCTGCTTATTGGTCTCAGCCATCCACGTTTACGAATTTTTATCTCAGAAATATTGAGTCCATTTCTGGAGACCTGCATTGTTTAGGTCCATTATCTGTTGCTCAGAATGTCGTCCACTAAACAGTTGCAACTGTAGTTATGCAGGCTTTCTGTTCCGGCAGTGACTCCGTCCGGCTGCCCTCTTCGCTCTGGGCTATTTGACCCAGGGCAAGGGGAAGGGGGGGGGGGGTGTTCCCTTAGGTCACCTGCTTTATAGTGAAAAGCAAGGGAATGCCTCCTCCAAGTCAGTATTTCTGAGTCGCTTCCGGGATGGTTTTAAAGTGTAATATTAATGTTAAAATTCATTCATGTCTTATTTTTAAAGTGTAGCTCGGTGTGAAGCATTTGTATATGTCAAGTGTCAAACGGGCTTTAATATACAATACTCGGACACTTTTAAATGACTATAAAGAGTCTCAATTCTCTGGACTACAGTATTTATTGGCTTGCTTTAAAAATAATTAGTATAAGGGATATACTGGATATTAATAGAGAACATGAATGTTATTGTGCTCAATTATTAAGGGTAGTGTATCTTTCTAATTTAATATTAAATAAGAAAGATACATGTAAAGCCTAATACTCCTTTTCTCCTTTAGGGGTTACCTCTTTACTATATAGTTGAGCTTATTGGATTTTCCTCTATGTCCTAGGCCCTCCAGCCTGTTTACTATTCAGCTAAGTCTGGGTCATTGGTACAGTATAAAAATGTTAAAAAATTTATAGTAATTTATATATTTTTTATACTTACCAATGACCCAGACGGGGATGGCCCTCCCTGGAGTTGGGAACTCTTGCCTCCCCGCTGAGTACATAGCGCTGACCAGGCACTGCCAGTAAGAATGATAATTGGCGCCAATTTCTGGACGTCTGCGTCACTGCGCATGCGCAGTAGAGGCGTAGTATGGAGGTCCTTTAGGACATGATTTCTTTTTGTTTTGGATGCAAATTTTGGGGATTGGGGGGCAAAATTTGTGTTTGGCCCTGGTTTTGTTAGAGTTAGCACCAGCTAAGTCTGGGTCATTGGTAAGTATAAAAAATATATAAATTACTATAAATTTTTTAACTTTCAGAGTGAATTTCATGTGCAATGTCATGTTAAACCTTCAACCACTAATCTTTCAACCAGAGCAATGCAGGGATGCACTCTCCACTCCAAAAACATTCTGTAATTAAACTTGACCCACTCAATTTCTAGAAGGGGGAGGGGAAAATAGTAACCCCCTTCCATTCTGAATTTTTTTTAGTATTGTAGCATTATGTAGACCTTTAACCGTCTTGAGGCTCTCCATTGTGTGAGACATGCATTGTACCACTTTGGGGGATGGGGGGGGGGGGGGGGGGGGGTAGGGGGGGGGGAAGCATCAAGCACACATAGAATTATTTGGACAATTAATCAGGACTCATTTTACTTTTAAGAAAATGAAAGTCTGAGGGAGGTAGGGTGGTTCACCATTGTATTTAAGCGTGACCAACTCGACATTCAGAAGACTGGGCGGGAGAAAGTACAGGAGGGCAGTATCTTGCCTCCTGTTGGTACACTCCAAGCAAATCTTAAGCCTGTTTTGTTTAGCATGTGCATACCTTGTGCCATATAGGGGCTTTCTTTTATTTATTTTTTTTTTTTTGGGGGGGGGGGGGGGGCGGGGGGGGGAGAGCAGTGATAATTTTAGGAGTCCCACGTCTCCATGTCTGTGTGCCAAAATGCCACCTATCTGACTTTTAAGAGATGGCATAAAAATATTCCCACCTAACAAATGTGACCATCCTTGAAGTCCTATAATGGAGACCCTATTGGGGCTCTAATTAATAAAAAAGGCACTTCTGTATGAATTTTTTATACAGAGATGAAAACTAATACTATAAGTCTGCAGAGTCTGTACCTTAGCTAATATAAAGGGTTAATTAGTTATTAATACAGTAGATTCCTGCCCATGTTCCATTGAAAACTAGTCAATTAACAGGAGTTTGAACATTTTCCTGCATTCAAGTGATAAATGGAGTTTTTATTCTATTTTATCTCATTGAGCTGTCTCAAACAATTTATAATAGATTAAAGGCCAAGATCAAATTCATCTATAAACATGGGGAATTCAGTTGTCGTCCACAATAATTTCTTGACAAATTACAAGATTTGTTATCAACCTTACAGGGAGCACGGTGCCTCAGTGGTCGTCTGTTGGACTTCTATCCTAGAGGTTCAGAGTTCGATCCCTGCCCGATTGCATACATGGGGGCACGATGATGACGTGTACTAAAGCGTAATGCACGTTGATGGTGCCCATGTTTCAACTGCTGTAAACCAAACAGAGTTAGAATGTTGAGGAGCTGACCGTTGCTCATTGATTCTTGGTGGTTCTCTCTGGGTACTCTGGCTTCCTCCACCTGTAAAACTGTCATGCTCATGATTAGCCATTGTTCACAAGTATGTGACCTTAAACACCAATAAATAAATAAATATATAAATAATCAAATTAACGGGAGTTTACTCGATAACCTGTATGCAGTTAACTGGTGAATGGGTTGGTATTGGAAGTTATATTCAATTAACATGGTTGTTCAGAGAGCTACAGTGGTACTCAAAATTTTGAAACGTTTCATGGTGTTTATTAAATTTTATATAAGGAATGAAACTGATGTTCAGCTGTGTCTTTTTCAAATTGAAACTAACAGTAATAATGCATACACAAATGTATGTATTATGATCTCGATAGACGCAGTGTCGGTATCATATTAATATAACACATATTGCATGTTGTTGTGAGCTATATGGCAGTTTATGGACCAACAACCAAAAATATGTATGTAGACTGAAGCAAAAACTATGCCATGCTGCCATTCATTATTGTCAGGTGGCTTTGCGGCGGATAATCTGGCCCAAGTCACAAAATCTCTTGCCACTTAAATAAGTATAATTTGGACACATTTAACCCTTTACCTAATGTAACGGTCAAAACTGACCAGCATTATTCTCAAAAATCGTCAATTAATTTTCATTATTTATTTCATTTTTTGTCTCAAAAACATAGGTTATGACCCCTCATTGGAATGAATCGCCCACATCTCCCTGCGTAGTACGTAAGTTGGGCAGTTGAAAAAATTAAATTTTTCAAAATATATTAACAAAACCACATTATGTGAGTCCCTCATTGGAACGAGCTCATTGTGCTTGTTCCAATGAGGGGTCACATGATATGGTTTTGTTGAAATGTTTTGAAAAATTTTTTAAAATTATATTTAAATTAATAAATTTTGATATCGTTTGCGTTGCGTAAAGAGTTATATGAATTTTTAATCAAATCTAGTTTTGGCAGCTTAGCTGCAGCCATGACTAGATTTGATGAAAAATATTCTGAAATTACTCAGCGGGTTAAGAGTTAATGCCTTACAAAATCATTTTATGGTAATAATATCAAGTGAAGTGAATTATACTGTATATATATGTAGAGCATATAATAATAGTGTATATTGTATATTTTTAGCATTCCATGTAGATTTCGAAAACAATTATAAGAGAAGACAGGTTTTGGCTAGTATGTTACTGCCATCTGATCCTGATAAAGGAAGGTACGTTGTTTTTATGTTCAATACAAGATCAAGGGGAAAATGTAGGTGGTATTTCTTTTCTGTATGGGAACCACTGAATGTGGAGCAGCACCTATTTACTTCATTAGTCAGGATATACCTCACTAGAGCTGGGAGGTTTTGATTTTTCTGATTCTGTTTCAGGAAAAAACTTTTGTTTTAGTGTGTTTTTTCTGTGTGTTAAAATCATATAGTAAACAACACTTCACACTCATTGACTTAGAAAAAATCCCCAGTTGTTTGTACGACATCATTCATGACAAAAAAGACCTTCACACACATTAACTTAGAAAAAATCCCCAGTAGTTTGTACGACATCATTCATGACAAAAAAGACTGTCTATTGAGTATCTCCATTGGGTTTGGTCTAACTTTCTGTTCATCATTCTTAGGTGTTCTAGGGGATCAGTTACTAAGCCTATTCAGTCCGAAAGAAGCATAAATATAGAATATGCCCATAGTAGCTTGGTGTACCAAATGTTCACCACAAGTGGTGAAGTGGTGTTAACCGCAAGCCTTCAGTGCGCAGTTAACACCACTTCACCACGAGTGGTGAACAATTGGTACACCAAGCTACTTTGGGTGTATTTTATATATACCATGATCGTCAGATTATTAAGAGTCGCTATTATTTTTTCTCGATTTTACTGAGCACCAGACGTACATACGAGTGAATCTGTTTTTGTTTGCACGAGCATTGTTGGGCGGTACTTCCACTGTAAATTTTATCACAGAAACAAAACTGGGGGGGTGGTGGCTTAGTTGGTACATGTGCAGGCTGCAAGCCGAGAGGTCCTCGGTTCAAATCCCACCTGCGGCAACTGCATTGTATCCTTGGGCAAGACAAATCACCCCCATTGCCCACGTGGGGGCACGGTGGCATTGTTTACTAAGGCATACTGCACGTCGATGGTGCACCTGTCTTCAACCAATGCTAACCCTGCTTATGTTGTGTTAGTGTGTTGGGGAGCTGACAGTTGCTCACTGTTGCTTGGTGGTTCTCTCCCGGTACTCCAGCTTCCACCACTCATAAATCTGTAGGGTCATGATTAACCATTGTGCAGAATATGTGACCTTAAACACCAATAAGTAAATAAATAGAAACCTCAGCCTGTCCCCATGGGAACCCTGGGAAGTAAAGCAATGCTTGTTTACTGTGGTAAACAGGTTTTTTTACTGGTAACATAGGGTTCAGTCAGCATGCTTGGGGTGGGTACTCAAAAATAGGCAGCATGGGTGTAACGATTGTCTGAACTTTACTTTACTTCTATATTGAGGTCATGATTAGACATTGTGCCAAAATATGTGACCTTTAAGGTCAATAAATAAATGAATAACCTCAGTCTGATGTGTAGATATTTTTATACTGTACCAATGACCCAGACATAGCTGGTGCTAACTCTTAAAATATAGGGCCAAACACAAATTTTGCCCCCCAATCCCCAAAATTTGCATCTAAAACCAAAGAAAACATGTCCTGAAAGGCCCTCCACCCTTCACCTCTACTGCGCATGCGCAGTGTCAAGGACGTTCCGAAATTGGCGCCATTAATCATTCTAAGTTTGGCCCTTCATCAGTTAACATCTGACTGATCTTTGTGCTTGTAAATCTCAGTTTAAATGATGCCAGACACATAAATATTAGTGAAATGGTGATTCTAAGGAGGATAGAGAAGGAGGAGAGGAAAAATGTGTGACAGAATATTATCAGGGCTGTAACTTAAAATTTTTTAATGAAATTATGTTAAGTTACCTATTTTCGAGGCAGCAGCCATTTTGTTGTCATTCTGATTATGTAGTTACACTGATTTTTCAGTGTTTTCCTCTCTCCCTGTCCTTTAAGTCCCCCCTTGCTATTCTCCCATGCTTTTGGCATAGTTTTTGTAATTATTATTACTAAATTTTCTTGGGAGTTTTAGCTGAACAACAGAATGAATTCTGTTCTTTTCCCCATGTTTACGTCTTCACCTACGGGTGGTTAGGCGTTGTGTTCTGCATCTACCATCTGATGTTCTGTAGTTTCTTCCCTGGAAGTCTCTGTCTTGCATCAGATAGTATATTTTTGGTAACTGATTCCGGGCCTGGGTGCCTGGAGTCTTATTTTAGTGTTTTTACATTCATTGTTTACATTTACAACAGCCCTCTGTGTGGGGGGGGATTTCTGGAAAATATATCTTGATGTTATTTTAATCATAACTAGATACATTATTATTGTTCGTAAGTGTTGAATAAATTGTTTAAAATATTTTTAAAATTTTTGTCCACACTTAGGCTTGGGATCCATTGGGGCTCAACGTTACTTTTCAGAAACTTGGGCTATTCTGAAAAAATATTTTTTCAAAATATTTTGATTTCAATTATTTTTTCTATATTAATGGATCATATTATTATTATGTATTTTGATTACCAGGGGTTAGTGCGAGTACCAGGACTTGTTTTCTTTTCACATTGAAAGGATATTGATCAATTGTAATAAGAGGAAGTCTTCCTCTGACGTTTGTAATCATTCTATATGTGGTCAGTGTACTTGCATTAACTCCTGTTCAGTATCGTATGATTTCGATGACAATATGGGAAGCGTATGTCATGGTATGTTATTGGGGAATTGGACACTCCGGTCCTTTCCCCGCAGGGTCACTCTACTTTATCAATTTCTATTTCAGACGATCAAGATTAGGGTGATGTATCTGTGATGTCTTCCAACAGTGTGCCTCCGTCGTCACAATTAATGAAGGGCTAGCGGAAAAGTGCTCATATAAATACTCCAATTGCCTAAGAGGACCCTAGTAGGTTCGACGGCCTTTGACGTCCGCTAGCTCGCCCGGTGTAGCGTCCTTTCACGGAATGGTTCGGCAGCCGGGTTCGTCCGTTGCGGTCTAGAAGGAATTTTGGGGTGATGCGAGCACTATAATCAACCAAATGCACACCCAGTGACGGCGGATCGGAGGGAGAACGGAGGAAGCCTTTTAGTCCGGTTCATAGCTCGTTCTGGTCCATCCAGACGGCGAGCGAGAGAGGCCCCTCTCTCGTACAACAACATCTGGCCCCAGATGTTGTGGTACAAAATGTTTCACATTCGGAGCATACGTCCGTCGCTCGGGACGCTCCGACATATAGTCAGTCCGGAGTAGACTGTCAATAAGGCTTCCTCATTCTCATGCTAGCGCACACGACCGCTCTTGGCTACGTGACCACGGATATCCAGTCAGCTTCGCCAGTCAGAGAATCATTGGCGACCAGGTCACACCATCCGGTAGCCAGGGACACGAGGCCTGCAGACTCCGGACGTTCGCATAGGAAGTGTGCGGGAGTCAACGTACACAGAGCTTCCGGCGGCAATGCATCGTAAGACCGCTACTGCACAGGCCTCGGGAACGGACGTGCTTTCCTAAATAGCACAGTTTATCGCAGCATCCCAGCATCAACTGAATCTGTCGCATATTTTTTTATGCGACGATGCTGGGTCGGGACGCTCCGCGGAAGCGGGTACGGACGTCCAAAAATTTCATCCGGTCCGACGGGATACCGAAAGCGATTTGGAGGATTTCGAGCTTTCCCTTTCGGAACAACATATGCTGTTGTGTATGTCATCTGACTTGGTCTTCTACAGCTTCTTTCGTCGGACCAGATTGCTGCGATGCCGGATAAGAAACTGATAGCGTCGGTGGACTTAGAAATTTTTGGTTCGGTTCAGGGACATCGTCCCTCAGTTCCGACATAGTCCAATAATGTCACACAAACTTTCGAATTATTGAACGACGTTATATATATTATTATTATATGCTTGCATAACCAAGCATTTCTGGTTTCTTGTTCGCAAAGTTACGGAGATGTCTTTCAAAAGTGTGCCTCTGTCATCATAGTTAATGAAGAGCTAGCGGCAATAAGTGCTCATGGAATATGTCTATCACCTACGGAGTGACATTCGCTAGCTCACCCGGTGTAGCGTGCATTCATCGAATGGTTCGGCTGCCGGGTTCGTCCGTTGCGGTCTAGGAAGGAGATTTGGGTGATGCGAGCACTTTAATTACTTTAGTACTCACCCAGTGACGGCAGATTGAGGACAGATCGGAGGAAGCCTGTTAGTCCGGTTCCTGGCTTGTCCAGGTCTGTCCGGGCTGTGAGCGAGAGAGGTCCCTCTCTCGTCCAACAACATAGGGGACCGCACGTTGTGGTTCAGATATTTTACATTCGGAGCATATGTCTGTCGGTCGGGACGCTCCGTTATATTGACAGTCCGAGAGACTGTCCATAATGCTTCCTCATCCTCACAGCAGGGAACACGACCGCACATTGGCTACGTGACCTCGAATATCCGATCAGTTTCGTCATTTAGTGATTCCACGGCGAATAGGTCGCGCCATCCGGTAGCCAAGGGACACGAGGCCTATACACTCCGTTCGCTCGTATTTTGGTAGTATGCACGGGGTAACGATCACGGAGCTTCCAGCGGCAATGCATTGTAGGACCGCTTCTCCTCAGGCCTCAGTGATGGACGTGCTATCCGAGTTAGCACAGTTGTTTCGCAGCATCCCAGCAATTGACAGTTTCTTGGTCGAATCAGGAATTATCCGACGGCGCTGGGTCGGTGCGGTCCACGGTTGCATCAGGTACGGACGACCGAACGCTTTATAGGGTCCGACAGGATGGTGAAAGGGATTCGAAAGATTTCGAGTTTTCCCTTTCGTAGTATCGGAAGCTGCCATTCATATCTTCTGGCATTATCTTCCAGTGATTGTTATTTCGGACTACATTGCTGCGATGTTGGATAAGAGACTTATAGCGTCATTGGACTCGGAATTTTCGATCGGTTTGGGGACATTGTCCCTGACTTACCGACGCAGTCCAATAATTTCATTACAACAGGTGTTTTATTTTTCGACGCTATATATGCATACAAGCCTGCTACCAAGCATGATAGTTTAGTTTCTTGTCCGCGTTGCTCTTTTCTGCCGTTTTATCATTTATACGAATAGTTTATTTTGGCAGTGCAGGGCATACCGAGAGTTCATATGCGTCTAGACAGTGTGGTTAAAGACTGGAAATATTCTTTTTCGCCGTCTATGTCTTTTCCAACTTCAATGTTGGAAACGACAATGATGTCTAGTAGACTTAATTTAGACGCTTTATCATACGTGAGGCGTTATCATTACGTCTTCAAGAAAAGATTTACGGGATATTATTCTCAATGTAATTTCTTTTGAGGGCAGTAGTTTGTTCACGTATAACTCCGCCCTTCAGTGGCTGATTGGAGTTGGTTAGACGTGTCGCAGCCCTAGCTACATCCACGCGCGTGGATAGTAAGGTTAAGAACTCTCTTAGAGTCGCTTCGTTCTCGGAGAAGCTTCTCTTCGACGGCAACTTTTCAGCAATCCATGAATTGCTCGATTTACACGTTCTCTTGTCTATCTACTGTTACAAGAGATTCAGACTGGGGCAAACATTCGGTGGTTGACTCAGAGAGTGCCACTGCAGTTGCTGGACCCGAGTGTTGCTGTTATGACGGTTGCCAGTCAAACAGATTGGGATATAATACTGAACCCAACGGATTCGTAGTGCCAGGGTCTTTGGGTTCCGCAGTCTCTTAGCAACCAATTATCTTCCGCAGAATAATGTTTTTTAGGCTTGCTTTATGTCATTGCATGAACATTATTCAGAAACGCATGCCCATATCCTGTCCGTTAATTCGACAGTAGTGGCGTATCTCCGGAACCAGGGAGGCACTCTTTCGTTTCCGTTATTCAATTTAATGAAAAGAATCCGTCTGTTGGTTATAGTACACCAAGTTCTGTTTTGGTTCGTCATATTCCGGGTCGTCTGATTGTTTTACCGGACTCCCATTCACTTAGGGGTCGCTTGTTGCTGTCAGAATGGACTCTCAACAAACAAGTATTCAATCAGATTTGCTATCTATGGGAGTGCCCAATGATGATTTATTTACGACACAGCTTGCTAATCAATTGCAGACGTATGTGTTGGCTTGTCCAGATCTCTGAGCTAATGTTGTTAACGCTCTATTGATCTATAGGACGGAATGATAGGATACGCGTATCCTCCGGCGCTGTTGTTTCAGCAGGTATTGCTAAGATAAACAACCACTATACATTTCTGTTGATAGCATCTCTATCTTCACAGAGATCATGGGTAATTTACTCTCTTGTCTACTGTGGGTCTTAACGTGAAATCTTCCTCAATGTGAGGATCTTTTTTCACTGGGTAAATCGTGTCATCTTTATCACAACCCGCAAGGTCTCAACCTTCATGTATTCCGTTGTGTGGTCCTATTGCATTGTAAGCATTGTACTGGACGAGCTTTGGACGCGATTTCTTACTATAGGAGGTCCTCTTCTTCGCTATTCTATGCGGCTAAAGTGGAGGCTCTTCCGTCGTTGGTGTAGGGATCATTATGTTCATATTGTTGATCCCTCCATACTACTCATTGCAATTTTTTAGTATTCTTGTTTCACAAGATCTACTGCAGCCTGTTATTAGTAAGGTTATAGGTTTATGTTACCTCATACCTATGCACTCTACGATAGTTTACAATTGAGTCTTATGTCTCTCTATCTAAGTCAGTTAGTAACTTTTTGATATATAGACTTAGAATCTTTAGATTAAATTCCTATATGGATTTTAACTTCAGTTCTTATTTAGCTAAGTAATCTTTTGAGCCTCTGGAAACAGTAGTTTTCAAATTCTGACCTTTTAGACAGTAATTCTGTTGGTTTCTCTTTTACTGTAGAGTCAGTGAGTTTCATGCACTATCGATGGATGATTTTCACTTTCGTAGTTTCGGAATCACTATTCCGTTACTATTTAGGTTGGATTTTTGCATAAGAGTTAGGCTCCTAATATCCGGAACCTATTGTTATTAAGGTCCTTCCGTCTTCGTACGGGCATAGGCCTTTACTCTTTCCGGGTAGAGTTTATGTATTTATAAACAGATATCTGTTTATTACTATGGGCGTAAGCTTCTTCTGTCTTTGATGCCTAGTAGAAGGACGTTACGCTCCATTCTATTGTTAATGGATTCTATTAACTATCGGTACTGCTTATGGTATATCATTGACTTAGCAGTTGTGCTTAAGATTTCGGCTCATGAAGTAAGAGTTCTTCTACATCTTGGGCTTACATTAATAGTGTCGCTATTATAGATTTTTGAAGGCTGCTCATTGCGCTCAGCCATCCACATTCATGAATTTTTATCTCAGAAATATCGAGTCCATTTCTGGAGGCCTCTATTGTTAGGTCTATTATCTACTGCTCAGAATGTCATTCACTTAACAGTTGCTACTATGGCTAGGTAGGCTGTCTGTTTCGGCAGTGTCTCCGTTCTGCTGCCCTCTTCGCTCTGGGCTATTTGACCCAGGGCAAGAAAAAGGATGGGGGGGGGGGGGGTGTTCCCTTGGGTCACCTGTTTTACTATGAAAACAAGGGGATACCTCCTCCGGAGTTAGTAATTCTGAGCTGTTATTGGGATTGTTGTTTAGTGAGAAGTTTAGGTTTTTAAAATTCATTCAAGTCTTAGTTTTTAAAGTATAGCTTTTGATTATTGCATATGTCAACGGACATGATTATGCAATCCTTAGACACTTTTAGGAGTATAAGAGTCTCTATTCTCTAGACTTACTTTATTTATTGGCTTACTTTAAAAATTATCAGTATAAGGATTATATTGGATATTAATAGAGTACATGGATGTATGAAGCTCAATTTTGGAAGGTGTTGTATCTTTCTAATTTATCATAAATAAGAAAGATACATGTAAGGCCTATTACTTCTTTTTCCCTAGAGGGGATGACTCTATTTTATATTATTGAGCGTATTCCATTTTGCTCTATGTCCTTTGCCCTCCAGCCTTTTTACTATTCAGCTATGTCTGGGTCATTGGTACAGTATAAAAATGTTAAAAAATTTATAGTAATTTCTATATTTTTTATACTTACCAATGACCCAGACGGGGATGGCCCTCCCAGGAGTTGGGAACTCTTGCCTCCCCGCTGAGTACATAGCGCTTACCAGGCACTGGTTTTTAGAATGATTAATGGCGCCAATTTCGGAACGTCCTTGACACTGCGCATGCGCAGTAGAGGCAAAGTGTGGAGGGCCTTTCAGGACATGTTTTCTTTGGTTTTAGATGCAAATTTTGGGGATTGGGGGGCAAAATTTGTGTTTGGCCCTATATTTTAAGAGTTAGCACCAGCTATGTCTGGGTCATTGGTAAGTATAAAAAATATAGAAATTACTATAAATTTTTTAACTTTTTAGTATACTTGTTTCACAAGATCTACTGCAGCCTGTTATTATTAAGGTTATAGGTTTATGTTACCTCATACCTATGCACTCTATGATAGTTTACAATTGAGTCTTATGTCTCTTTATCTAAGTCAGTTAGTAACTTTTTGATAAATAGACTTAGAATCTTTAGTTTAAATTCCTATATGGAATTTAACTTCGGTTCTTATTTAGCTAAGTAATCATTTGAGCCTCTGGAAACAGTAGTTTTCAAATTCTGACCTTTTAGACAGTAATTCTGTTGGTTTCTCTTTTACTGAAGAGTCAGTGAGTTTCATGCACTATCAATGGATGATTTTCGCTTTCATAGTTTCGGAATCACTACTTCCTTTACTATTTAGGTTGGATTTTTGCATAAGAGTTAGGCTCCTAATATCCGGAACCTATTGTTATTAAGGTCCTTCCGTCTTCGTACGGGCATAGGCCTTTACTCTTTCCGGTTAGAGTTAATGTATTTATAAACAGATATCTGTTTATTACTATGGGCGTAATCTTCTTCTGTCTTTGATGCCTAGTAGAAGGACGTTATGCTCCATTCTGTTGTTAATGGATTCTATTAACTATCGGTACTGCTTATGGTATATCATTGACTCAGCAGTTGTGCTTAGGATTTCGGCTCATGAAGTAAGAGTTCTTCTACATCTTGGGCTTACATTAATAGTGTCGCTATTATAGATTTTTGAAGGCTGCTCATTGCGCTCAGCCATCCACATTCATGAATTTTTATCTCAGAAATATCGAGTCCATTTCTGGAGGCCTCTATTGTTAGGTCTATTATCTACTGCTCAGAATGTCATTCACTTAACAGTTGCTACTATGGCTAGGTAGGCTGTCTGTTTCGGCAGTGTCTCCGTTCTGCTGCCCTCTTCGCTCTGGGCTATTTGACCCAGGGCAAGAAAAAGGATGGGGGGGGGGGGGGGGGTGTTCCCTTGGGTCACCTGTCTTACTATGAAAACAAGGGGATACCTCCTCCGGAGTTAGTAATTCTGAGCTGTTATTGGGATTGTTGTTTAGTGAGAAGTTTAGGTTTTTAAAATTCATTCAAGTCTTAGTTTTTAAAGTATAGCTTTTGATTATTGCATATGTCAACGGACATGATTATGCAATCCTTAGACACTTTTAGGAGTATAAGAGTCTCTATTCTCTAGACTTACTTTATTTATTGGCTTACTTTAAAAATTATCAGTATAAGGATTATATTGGATATTAATAGAGTACATGGATGTATGAAGCTCAATTTTGGAAGGTGTTGTATCTTTCTAATTTATCATAAATAAGAAAGATACATGTAAGGCCTATTACTTCTTTTTCCCTAGAGGGGATGACTCTATTTTATATTATTGAGCGTATTCCATTTTGCTCTATGTCCTTTGCCCTCCAGCCTTTTTACTATTCAGCTATGTCTGGGTCATTGGTACAGTATAAAAATGTTAAAAAATTTATAGTAATTTCTATATTTTTTATACTTACCAATGACCCAGACGGGGATGGCCCTCCCAGGAGTTGGGAACTCTTGCCTCCCCGCTGAGTACATAGCGCTTACCAGGCACTGGTTTTTAGAATGATTAATGGCGCCAATTTCGGAACGTCCTTGACACTGCGCATGCGCAGTAGAGGCAAAGTGTGGAGGGCCTTTCAGGACATGTTTTCTTTGGTTTTAGATGCAAATTTTGGGGATTGGGGGGCAAAATTTGTGTTTGGCCCTATATTTTAAGAGTTAGCACCAGCTATGTCTGGGTCATTGGTAAGTATAAAAAATATAGAAATTACTATAAATTTTTTAACTTTTTAGTATACTTGTTTCACAAGATCTACTGCAGCCTGTTATTATTAAGGTTATAGGTTTATGTTACCTCATACCTATGCACTCTATGATAGTTTACAATTGAGTCTTATGTCTCTTTATCTAAGTCAGTTAGTAACTTTTTGATAAATAGACTTAGAATCTTTAGTTTAAATTCCTATATGGAATTTAACTTCGGTTCTTATTTAGCTAAGTAATCATTTGAGCCTCTGGAAACAGTAGTTTTCAAATTCTGACCTTTTAGACAGTAATTCTGTTGGTTTCTCTTTTACTGAAGAGTCAGTGAGTTTCATGCACTATCAATGGATGATTTTCGCTTTCATAGTTTCGGAATCACTACTTCCTTTACTATTTAGGTTGGATTTTTGCATAAGAGTTAGGCTCCTAATATCCGGAACCTATTGTTATTAAGGTCCTTCCGTCTTCGTACGGGCATAGGCCTTTACTCTTTCCGGTTAGAGTTAATGTATTTATAAACAGATATCTGTTTATTACTATGGGCGTAATCTTCTTCTGTCTTTGATGCCTAGTAGAAGGACGTTATGCTCCATTCTGTTGTTAATGGATTCTATTAACTATCGGTACTGCTTATGGTATATCATTGACTCAGCAGTTGTGCTTAGGATTTCGGCTCATGAAGTAAGAGTTCTTCTACATCTTGGGCTTACATTAATAGTGTCGCTATTATAGATTTTTGAAGGCTGCTCATTGCGCTCAGCCATCCACATTCATGAATTTTTATCTCAGAAATATCGAGTCCATTTCTGGAGGCCTCTATTGTTAGGTCTATTATCTACTGCTCAGAATGTCATTCACTTAACAGTTGCTACTATAGCTAGGTAGGCTGTCTGTTTCGGCAGTGTCTCCGTTCTGCTGCCCTCTTCGCTCTGGGCTATTTGACCCAGGGCAAGAAAAAGGGGGGGGGGGAGGGTGTTCCCTTGGGTCACCTGTTTTACTATGAAAACAAGGGAATACCTACTCCGGAGTTAGTAATTCTGAGCTGTTATTGGGATGGTTGTTTAGTGAGAAGTTTATGTTTTAAAAATTCATTCAAGTCTTAGTTTTTAAAGTATAGCTTTTGAATATTGCATATGTCAACAGACATGATTATGCAATCCTCAGACACTTTTAGGAGTATAAGAGTCTCTATTCTCTAGACTTACTTTATTTATTGGCTTACTTTAAAAATTATTACTATAAGGATTATATTGGATATTAATAGAGCACATGGATGTATGAAGCTCAATTTTGGAAGGTGTTGTATCTTTCTAATTTATCTTAAATAAGAAAGATACATGTAAGGCCTATTACTTCTTTTTCCCTACAGGGGATGACTCTATTTTATATTATTGAGCGTATTCCATTTTGCTCTATGTCCTTGGCCCTCCAGCCTTTTTACTATTCAGCTATGTCTGGGTCATTGGTACAGTATAAAAATGTTAAAAAATTTATAGTAATTTCTATATTTTTTATACTTACCAATGACCCAGACGGGGATGGCCCTCCCAGGAGTTGGGAACTCTTGCCTCCCCGCTGAGTACATAGCGCTTACCAGGCACTGGTTATTAGAATGATTAATGGCGCCAATTTCGGAACGTCCTTGACACTGCGCATGCGCAGTAGAGGTGAAGGGTGGAGGGCCTTTCAGGACATGTTTTCTTTGGTTTTAGATGCAAATTTGGGGATTGGGGGGCAAAATTTGTGTTTGGCCCTATATTTTAAGAGTTAGCACCAGCTATGTCTGGGTCATTGGTAAGTATAAAAAATATAGAAATTACTATAAATTTTTTAACTTTTGGCCACTGCAGTTTATTTCATGAGTTTGTCAGATCTGATAATACGCTGCTTGGTTGTGGAAGAGCTAAAAGAATAAAATGACAATTTCAATAAAGATATTTGTCAAAAGATCTAGTAAATACACAGAACGACACACGCGTGTGAATGGGTTAATCGATATGGCACGAGAGCCAGCACAGAAGAATAGAATAAGAGGCCACAGGCCTCGAGTTTTATCCTTACGCAATGGCACAAGTACCATATCGATTCACACATGCGTGTGTCACTCAGCAATTCATTTGACAACTATCAACAAAAAGAACACATTTTATCGCCAACCAAATTTGTGAGGGCAACCTGTGTTACTGTTTCGTCCCCTGAGTTCCAATGTGTTCTATGTGCCTACTGGCACATAGAACATGTTTGAACTCGGAGGGGGGGGATGATTTTCAGCTATCGCTAGTAATTCAAATTGTAATTGCGTCACACGTTTTGTGGAAAATTCCAATGAAATTTCGCTTCTATTTAAAAGTAGTCCCGTCAACGATTTCCGTTCCGCACATATGTGCAGAATAGATATTCATATTTTTATACTGTACCAATGACCCAGACATAGCTGGTGCTAACTCTTCAAAATCTAGGGCCAAACACAAATTTTGCCCCCCTATCCCCAAAATTTGCATCTAAAACCAAAGAAATCATGTCCTGAATGGCCCTCCATACTTCGCCACTTCTGCACATGTGCAGTGTCAAGGACGTCCCGAAATTGGCGCCATTAATCATTCTTTGTTTGGCCCTTCATCAGTTAACATCTGACTGATCTTTGTGCTTGTAAATCTCGGTTTAAATGATGCCAGACACATAAATATTAGAGAAATGGTGATTCTAAGGAGGATAGAGAAGGAGGAGAGGAAAAATGTGTTACAGAATATTATCAGGGCTGTAACTTAAAATTTTTTTAATGAAATTATGTTAAGTTACCTATTTTTGAGGCAAGGGCCTGTTGTGGTCATTCTTGCTATAAAGTTACACTGCTTGTTCAGTGTTTTCCTCTCTCCCTTTCCTTTAAGTCCCCCCTTGCTATTCTCCCATGCTTTTGGCATTTTTTCTGTAATATTATTACTAAAATTTCTTGGGAGTTTTAGCTGGATAACAGAATGAATTCTGTTCTTTTCCCCATGTTTACGTCTTCACCCATGGGTGGTTAGGCGCAGTGTTCTGCATCTACCATCTGATGTTCTGCAGTTTCTTCCCTGGAAGTCTCTGTTTTGCATCAGATAGTGTATTATTGGTAACTGATTTCGGGCCAGGCTTATCAGTGCCTGGAGTCATGTTTCTGGTGTTTTTACACTTCTTGTTTACATTGACAACAGCCTCTGTGTGAGGGGGATTTCTTGAAAATAATATCTTGATGTTAGTTTAATCATAACTAGATACATTATTATTGTTCGTAAGTGTTGCATTAATTTTTTTAAATATTTTTAAAATTTTTGTCCACACTTAGGCTTGGGATCCATTGGGGCTCAACGTTACTTTTCAGAAACTTGGGCTTTTCTGAAAAAATATTTTTTCAAAAAATTTTTTTTTTGATTTCAATTATTTTTTCTATGTTAATGGATCATGTTATTATGTATTTTGATTTTCAGGGGTTGGTGCGAGTACTAGGACTTTGTATTCTTTTCACAATGAAAGGATATTGTTCAATTGTAATAAGAGGAGATCTTCCTCTGACTTTCATAATCATTGTATAAATGTAGTCAGTGTACTCGCACTAACTCCTGTTCAGTATGTGTTAATTTCGATGACAACATGGGAAGCGTGTGTCACGGTATGTTAGCGGGGAAATGGCCATGCCGGTCCTTTCCCCACAGGGTCACGCTAGTTTATCAATCTCTATTTCAGACGATCAAGAACAGGGTGATGTATCCATGATGTCTTCCAAAAGTGTGCCTCCGTCGTCACAATTAATGAAGAGCTAGCGGCAAAGTGCTCATGGAATTACGTCAATTGCCTAAGAGGTCCCTAGTAGGATCGACGGCCTTTGACGTCCGCTAGCTCACCCGGTGTAGCGTCCATTCATCGAATGGTTCGGCAGCCGGGTTCGTCCGTTGCAGTCCAGAAAGGAGTTTTGGGTGATGCGAGCACTATAAGTCAACCAAGTGCACACCCAGTGACGGCGGATTAGAGGAGAGAACGGAGGAAGCCTATTAGTCCGGTTCCTAGCTCGTCCAGGTCCATCCGGACTGCGAGCGAGAGAGGCCCCTCTCTCGTACAACAACATCTGGCCCCAAATGTTTCGCATTCGGAGCATACGTCCGCCGCTCGGGACGCTCCGTTATATAGACAGTCCGGAGAGACTGTCAATAAGGCTTCCTCATCCTCATGGTAGCGCACACGACCGCACCTTGGCTACGTGACCTCAGATATCCAGTCAACTTCGCCAATCAGAGAATCCTCGGCGACCAGGTCACGCCATCCGGTAGCCAGGGACACGAGGCCTGGAGACTCCAGACGTTCGCATAAGAAAAGTATGCAGGAGTCAACGTGCACGGAGTTTCCAGCGGCAAAACATCGTAAGACCGCTACTGCACAGGCCTCGGTGACGGACGTGCTATCCCAAATAGCACAACTTATCGCAGCATCCCAGCAATGACAAAATCTCTGTCGCATCATGTAATATCCGACGACGCTGGGTCGGGACGCTCCGCTGTAGCATCAGGTACGGACGTCCGAAAAGTTCATACGGTCCGACAGGATGGCGAAAGGGATTCGGAGGATTTCGGGCTTTCCCTTTCGGAACAACATAAGCTGCAGTATATGTCATCCGGCTTTATCTTCTAGAGGTTGTTTCGTCGGACCTGAATGCTGCGATGCCGGATGCCGGATAAGAAACTGATAGCGTCGGTGGACACAAGAATTTTTGGATCGGTTCAGGGACATCGTCCCTCAGTTCCGACACAGTCCAATAATGTCACAGGAACTTTCGAATTATTGAACGACGCTACATATATATATATATATGCTTGCTATTAACAAGCAAATTTGGTTTCTTGTCCGCAAAGTTACTGAGATGTCTTTCAAAGTGTGCCTCTGTCGTCATAGTTAAATGAAGAGCTAGCGGCAATAAGTGCTCATGGAATACGTCAATCGCCTAAGAGGTTCCTAGTAGGATCGACGGCGTTGACATTCGCTAGCTCACCCGGTATAGCGTCCATTCATCGAATGGTTCGGCAGCCGGGTTCGTCCGTTGCGGTCTAGGAAGGAGATTTGGGTGATGCGAGCACTATAATAGACAATAGTACACACCCGGTGACGACGGATTAGAGGAGAGATCGGAGGAAGCCTGTTAGTCCGGTTCCGTCCGGGCTGCGAGCGAGAGAAGTCCCTCTCTTGTACAACAACATCTGGGTCTGGATGTTGTGGTACAGACGTTTCGCATTCGGAGCATATGTCCGCCGCCCGGGACGCTCCGTTATATAGACAGTCCGAGAGACTGTCGAAAATGCTTCCTCATCCTCACAGCAGCTCACACGACCGCACCTTGGCTACGTGACCTCGAGAATCCGGCCAGCTTCGTCATTCAGTGATCCACGGCGAACAGGTCACGCCATCCGGTAGCCAGGGGACACGAGGCCTGTACACTCCGGTCGCTCGCATAATAGAAGTATGCACGGGGTAACGAACACGGAGCTTCCAGCGGCAAGGCATCGTAAGACCGCTTCTCCACAGGCCTCAGTGACGGACGTGCTATCCAAAATAGCACAGCTTATCGCAGCTTCCCAGCAAACGACAGAATCTCTGTCGGATCAGGTATAATCCATCGGCGCTGGGTCGGTTCGCTCCGCTGTTGCATCAGGTACGGACGACCGAACACTTCATAGGGTCCGACAGGATGGCGAAAGGGATTCGGACAATTTTGAGCTTTCCCTTTCGGAACAACAGAAGCTGCCATACATTTCTTCCGGCATTATCTTCCAGAGGTTGTTCTGTCGGACTAGAATGCTGCGATGCTGGATAAGAGACTAATAGCATCATTGGACACGGAGTTTTTGATTGGTTCAGGGACATCGTCCCTGAGTTGCCGACACAGTCCAATAATGTCATTAGAACATTCGAATGATTGAACAACGCTATATATAAGCTTGCTACCAAAACATGCTAGTCTAGTTTCTTGTCCGCAAATGCTCTAAATCTGCCTTTCATCAATTCTAGGAATAAATTTGTAATGGCAGGACAGGGCATGCTGAGAGTTCCTCTGCGTCTAGACGACGAGGCTGAAGACTGGGAATTGTCTTTTTCGCCGTTTATTTCAATTCCAGCCACGACGTTGGAAACGACAATGATGTCTAATAGTCTTAACTTAGACGCTTTATCATACGTAGACCACCTTACTGAGGCGTTATCATTACGTCTTCAAGAGAAAGAATTCCAGGATATGATTCTTAATGAGATTTCTTTCAAGGGCAGTAGTTTTTCCACGTATAACTCCGCCCTTCAGTGGCAACCTGGAGTTGGGTAGATGTGACGCAGCCCAAGCTACATCCACGCGCGTGGATAGTAAGGTAAAGAACTCAGGGTCGCTTCGGTCTCGGAGAAGCTGCTCTTCGACGGAAACCTTTCAGCAATCTATGAATTGCTCGATATACACGTTCTCTTGTCAATCAAGTGTAACAAGAGATTCAGACTTGGGCAAACATTCGGTGGTTGACTCAGAGAGTTCCACTGCAGTTGCCGGATCCGAGTTTTACGATTATGACGGATGCCAGTCAAACAGGATGGGGTACAATATTGATCCCAACGGATTCGAAGTGCCAGGGTCTTTGGGTTCCGCAGTTTCTAGGCAAGCACTTAACTTCCAGGAAATGATGTTATTTTGGCTTGCACTACGTCTTTGGATGATCATTATTCAGAAACGCATGTCCAAATCCTGTCCGATAATACGACAGCAGTTGCGTATATCCGGAACCAGGGAGGCACCCATTCGGTTCCGTTATTCAATTTAACGGAAAGAATCCTTCTGTTTGTTCTAGAACACCAAGTTCTGTTTCGGTCCGTCATATTCCGGGTCGTCTGATTGTATTAGCAGACTCCCTTTCATGTAAGGGTCGCTTGTTGCCGTCAGAATGGACTCTCAACAAACAGGTATTCAATCAGATTTGCTACCAATGGGAGCGCCCAATGATAATTTATTTGCGATACAACTCACCAATCAATTGCAGACATATGTGTTTCCATGTCCGAGCATATGTAGTTTACGCTCTATTGATCTAGTAGGACGGAATGATACGATATGCGTATCCTCCAGCGCTGTTGATTCAGCAAGTATTGCTAAGATAAACATTCACAATACAATTCTGTGGGTAGCATCTCTGTCTCCACAGAGACCGTGGATAAATTTACTCAGGTGTCTGATGTGGGACTTACCGCGAAAACTTCCTCCACGAGAGGATCTTCTTTCGCTGGGGAAATCGTGTCAACTTCTTCACAACCCGCAAGGTCTCAACCTTCCTGTATTTCATTGTGCGGTCCTTCTTGCACGGCAAGCATTGTACAGGACGAGCAGTGGACGCGATTTCTAACTGTAGGAGGACCTCTTCGCTATACTATGCGGCTAAAGTGGAGGCTCTTCCGTCGTTGTTGTAGGGATCATTATGTTGATATTTTTTATCTCTCCATACCAGACATTGCAAACTTTCTAGTATACTTGTTTGATGAGATCATCTGCAGCCTGTTACTATTAAAGGTTATAGGTCTCTGTTATCTGATACCTATGCACACCATGATAGTTTACAATTGAGTCTAATGTCTCTTTATCTAAGTTAGTTAGAAACTTTCGATAAATAGACCTAGAATCCTTAGATTAATTCCTATACGGAATTTAGCTTGGGTTCTTATTAAACTAAAGTAACCATTTGAGCCTCTTGAGACAGTAGTTTTCAAATTCTGGCCTTTTAAGACAGCAATTCTCTTAGTCTTCTCTTCTGCTGAAGAGTCAGTGAGCTTCATGCACTATCGGTGGACGATTCTCACTTTCGTAGTGTCGGAAACACTATTACCTTTACTACTAATGTTGGATTTTTCGTTAAGAATCAGGCTCCTAATTAATATCCAGAACCTATAGTTATTAAGGTCCTTCCGTCTTTGTACGGGCATAGGCCTTTACTCTGTCCGGTTAGAGCTTTATGTATTTATAACAGATCTCAGTTTATCAGTAAGGACGTAAGGATTCTTCTGTCTTGATGCCTAATAGAAGGACATTACGGTCCATTCTATTGCTAAATGGATTCAATTAACTTTCGGTACTGCTTATGATAATCTATTGTTAACTCAGCAGTTTGTGTTTAAGATTTCGGCTCATGAAGTAAGAGCTCTTTCTACATCTTGGGCTTACGTAAATAGTGTCGCTATTATAGATTTAATGAAGGCTGCATATTGGTCTCAGCCATCCACATTCACAAATTTTTATCTCAGAAATATTGAGTCCATTTCTGGAGGCCTGCATTGTTTAGGTCCATTATCTGATGCTCAGAATGTCGTTCACTTAACAGTTGCAACTATAGCTATGTAGGCTTTCTGTTCCGGCAGTGACTCTGTCCTGCTGCCCTCTTCGCTCTGGGCTATTTGACCAAGGGGAAGGGGTGGGGGGGGGGGGGGGGGGGTGTGTTCCCTTGGGTCACCTGTTTTATTATGAAAACAAGGGGATACCTCCTCCGGAGTCTGTAATTCTGAGCTGTTACTGGGATGGTTTTAAAGTGAAAAGTTTATGTTTTAAAAATTCATTCATGTCATAGTTTTTAAAGTATAGCATTTGAATATATCACGTGTCAACGGGCGTTATTATACATCCTCGGACACTTTTAAAAGAGTATAAAGAGTCTCAATTCTCTGGACTAACTTTATTTATTGGCTTACTTTAAAAATTATTAGTATAAGGATTATACTGGATGTTAATAGAGAACATGGATGTTATGATGCTCAATTATGGAAGGTGTTGTGTCTTTCTAATTTATCATAAATAAGAAAGATACATGTAAGGCCTAATACTCCTTTTCCCCTCGAGGGGATGACTCTATTTTATATAGTTGAGCTTATTGGATTTTCCTCTATGTCCTAGTCCCTCCAGCCTTTTTACTATTCAGCTATGTCTGGGTCATTGGTACAGTATAAAAATGTTAAAAAATTTATAGTAATTTCTATATTTTTTATACTTACCAATGACCCAGACGGGGATGGCCCTCCCAGGAGTTGGGAACTCATACCTCCCCGCTGAGTACATAGCGCTTACCAGGCACTGATTGTAAGAATGGCGCCAATTCCAGGACGTCCTTGACACTGCACATGCGCAGTAGTGGCGAAGTATGGAGGGCCATTCAGGACATGATTTCTTTGGTTTTAGATGCAAATTTTGGGGATTGGGGGGCAAAATTTGTGTTTGGCCCTAGATTTTGAAGAGTTAGCACCAGCTATGTCTGGGTCATTGGTAAGTATAAAAAATATATAAATTACTATAAATTTTTTAACTTTCCGCATGGTTTAGTGTTGCTGTAGATGGGGATTACATAAAACAGACATGCAATAATGAAGGTGAATGAAACCTTATTTCTTGTACCTTATTTATTTTTAGTACAATGGCAGGTGACCAAAATGATCATTCACCTAATTATACCCCCCAAACTTTTTATACTTCCCACAAACAAAGTTTGGGGGGTATATAGGAATCACCCTGTCCATCCGTCCGTCCGTCCATCCATCTGTCCATCCTTGTAAGCGCAACTTCTCCTAAACTGTTTGAAGAATTTTTATGAAACTTTACACAATGGAAGAACTCCATATGAAGATGTGCATGGAGCAATATAATTCCATTCTGACATTTCCAAGGGGAGATAATCTAACTTATACCGTCTGTCCATCCTTGTAAGCGCAACTCCTCCTAAACCGTTTGAAGAATTTTCATGAAACTTTACACAGTGGAAGACCTCCATATGAAGATGTGCATGAAGCAATATAATTCCGTTCTGAAATTTCCAAGGGGAGATAATCTAACTTATACCTTCTGTCCATCCTTGTAAGCGCAACTCCTCCTAAACCGTTTGAAGAATTTTCATGAAACTTTACACAATGGAAGAACTCCATATGAAGATGTGCATGAAGCAATATAATTCCGTTCTGACATTTCCAAAAATCTTAACTTGTACATTTCAGGTGTGGGGGGTATCACTTTGTGAGTTTGCTCACAGTACCTCTAGTTTATACAGCCCTGATAATCCTTAAAAATTATCCTCAAATTCCTTGAAAAGTGCTTAAATAGTCCTTGAATTTGATTCTTGGATATCAGTGGGAAACCTGGATTTGAATTTTGAAGCTTCACGTGGCCCTAATCTGTTTTCAACATTGAATTTCAGAATAAGGTTTACAGTTGTCAGTGAACCACCAGAAGGTGAATTTGAAGCTGAATGTGAAGATGTTGGAGTAGCATTTGCCAGTGTCATTGACATTTTGAGGAATAAGAAGGATATAGTTGATAAAGTAGTTCCAAGTAAGATAATTTGTTAATTATTTGATAAAGCATCCATATCATATTCTCGATCATATCATCAACATCATGGAAGGGTGACAACAAAATTTTCCTCCTTCTGAACAAGCTATTAATTGAAAATAGAATGTTCTCATATTTTTATACTGTACCAATGACCCAGACATAGCTGGTGCTAACTCTTAAAATATAGGGCCAAACACAAATTTTGCCCCCCAATCCCCAAAATTTGCATCTAAAACCAAAGAAAACATGTCCTGAATGGCCCACCACACTCCACCTCTACTGCGCATGCGCAGAGTCAAGGACGTTCCGAAATTGGCGCCATTAATCATTCTAAGTTTGGCCATTCATCAGTTAACATCTGACTGATCTTTGTGCTTGTAAATCTCAGTTTAAATGATGCCAGACACATAAATATTAGTGAAATGGTGATTCTAAGGAGGATAGAGAAGGAGGAGAGGAAAAATGTGTGACAGAATATTATCAGGGCTGTAACTTAAAATTTTTTAATGAAATTATGTTAAGTTACCTATTTTCAAGGCAGCAGCCATTTTGTTGTCATTCTGATTATTTAGTTACACTGATTTTCAGTGTTTTCCTCTCTCCCTTTCCTTTAAGTCCCCCCTTGCTATTCTCCCTTGCTTTTGGCATAGTTTCTGTAATTATTATTACTGAATTTTCTTGGGAGTTTTAGCTGAATAACAGAATGAATTCTGTTCTTTTCCCCATGTTTACGTCTTCACCTATGGGTGGTTAGGCGTTGCGTTCTGCATCTACCATCTGATGTTCTGCAGTTTCTTCCCTGGAAGTCTCTGTTTTGCATCAGATAGTGTATTTTTGGTAACTGATTCCGGGCCTGGGTGCCTGGAGTCTTATTTTAGTGTTTTTACATTCATTGTTTACATTTACAACAGCCCTCTGTGTGAGGGGGGGATTTCTTGAAAATAATATCTTGATGTTATTTTAATCATAACTAGATACATTATTATTGTTCGTAAGTGTTGAATAAATTGTTTAAAATATTTTTAAAATTTTTGTCCACACTTAGGCTTGGGATCCATTGGGGCTCAACGTTACTTTTCAGAAACTTGGGCTGTTCTGAAAAAATATTTATTCAAAATATTTTGATTTCAATTATTTTTTCTATATTAATGGATCATATTATTATTATGTATTTTGATTGCCAGGGGTTGGTGCGAGTACCAGGACTTGTTTTCTTTTCACATTGAAAGGATTTTGATCAATTGTAATAAGAGGAAGTCTTCCTCTGACTTTTATAATCATTCTATATGTGGTCAGTGTACTCGCATTAACTCCTGTTCAGTATTGTATGATTTCGATGACAATATGGGAAGCGTATGTCACGGTATGTTATTGGGGAATTGGACACTCCGGTCCTTTCCCCGCAGGGTCACTCTACTTTATCAATTTCTATTTCAGACGATCAAGATTAGGGTGATGTATCTGTGATGTCTTCCAACAGTGTGCCTCCGTCGTCACAATTAATGAAGGGCTAGCGGAAAAGTGCTCATGTAAATACGCCAATTGCCTAAGAGGACCCTAGTAGGTTCGACGGCCTTTGACGTCCGCTAGCTCGCCTGGTGTTGCGTCCATTCATCGAATGGTTCGGCAGCCGGGTTCGTCCGTTGCGGTCTAGAAGGAGTTTTGGGGTGATGCGAGCACTGTAAATCAACCAAATGCACACCCAGTGATGGCGGATTAGAGGGAGAACAGAGGAAGCCTTTTAGTCCGGTTCATAGCTCGTTCTGGTCCATCCGGACGGCGAGCGAGAGAGGCCCCTCTCTCGTACAACAACATCTGGCCCCAGATGTTGTGGTACAAAATGTTTCGCATTCGTCCGTCGCTCGGGACGCTCCGACATATAGTCAGTCCGGAGTAAACTGTCAATAAGGCTTCCTCATTCTCATGGTAGCGCACACGACCGCTCTTGGCTACGTGACCTCGGATATCCAGTCAGCTTCACCAGTCAGAGAATCATCGGCGACCAGGTCACACCATCCGGTAGCCAGGGACACGAGGCCTGCAGACTCCGGACGTTCGCATAGGAAAGTGTGCGGGAGTCAACGTACACGGAGCTTCCAGTGGCAATGCATCGTAAGACCGCTACTGCACAGGCCTCGGGAACGGACGTGCTTTCCTAAATAGCACAGCTTATCACAGCATCCCAGCATCAACTGAATCTGTCGCATATTTTTTATCCGACGATGCTGGGTCGGGACGCTCCGCAGAAGCGGGTACGGACGTCCGAAAATTTCATCCGGTCCGACGGGATACCGAAAGGGATTTGGAGGATTTCGAGCTTTCCCTTTCGGAACAACATATGCTGTTGTGTATGTCATCTGACTTGATCTTCTACAGCTTCTTTCGTCGGACCAGAATGCTGCGATGCCGGATAAGAAACTGATAGCGTCGACATAGTCCAATAATGTCACACAAACTTTCAAATTATTGAACGACGCTATATATATTATTATTATATGCTTGCTATAACCAAGCATTTCTGGTTTCTTGTTCGCAAAATTACGGAGATGTCTTTCAAAAGTGTGCCTCTGTCGTCATAGTTAATGAAGAGCTAGCGGCAATAAGTGCTCATGGAATATGTCTATTGCCTAAGAGATCCCTTGTAGGATCGACGGAGTGACATTCGCTAGCTCACCTGGTGTAGCGTACATTCATCGAATGGTTCGGCTGCCGGATTCGTCCGTTGCGGTCTAGGAAGGAGATTTGGGTGATGCGAGCACTATAATTACTTTAGTACTCACCCAGTGACGGCGGATTGAGGACAGATCGGAGGAAGCCTGTTAGTCCGGTGCCTGGCTTGTCCAGGTCCGTCCGGGCTGTGAGCGAGAGAGGTCCCTCTCTCGTCCAACAACATAGGGGACCGCATGTTGTGGTTCAGATATTTTACATTCGGAGCATATGTCTGTCGGTCGGGACGCTCCGTTATATTGACAGTCCGAGAGACTGTCGATAATGTTTCCTCATCCTCACAGCAGGGCACATGACCGCACATTGGCTACGTGACCTCGAGTTTCCGATCAGTTTCGTCATTCAGTGATTCCACGGCGAATAGGTCACGCCATCCGGTAGCCAAGGGACACGAGGCCTATACACTCCGTTTGCTCGCATATTGGTAGTATGCACAGGGTAATGATCACGGAGCTTCCAGCGGCAATGCATTGTAGGACCGCTTCTCCTCAGGCCTCAGTGACGGACGTGCTATCCGAGTTAGCACAGTTGTTTCGCAGCATCCCAGCAATCGACAGTTTCTTACTCGAATCAGGAATTATCTGACGGCGCTGAGTCGGTGCGGTCCGCGGTTGCATCAGGTACGGACGACCGAACGCTTTATAGGGTCCGACAGGATGGCGAAAGGGATTCGAAAGATTTCGAGTTTTCCCTTTCGTAGCATCGGAAGCTGCCATTCATATCTTCTGGCATTATCTTCCAGTGATTGTTATTTCGGACTACATTGCTGCGATGTTGGATAAGAGACTTATAGCGTCATTGGACTCGGAATTTTGGATCGGTTCAGGGACATTGTCCCTGACTTACCGACACAGTCCAATAATGTCATTACAACATGTGTTTTATTTTTCGACGCTATATATGCATATAAGCCTGCTACCAAGCACGATAGTTTAGTTTCTTGTCCGCAATGCTCATTTCTGCCGTTTTATCATTTATACGAATAATTTATTTTGGCAGAGCAGGGCATACCGAGAGTTCATATGCGTCTAGACGGCGTGGTTAAAGACTGGAAATATTCTTTTTCGCCGTCTATGTCTTTTCCAACCACAATGTTGGAAACGACAATGATGTCTAGTAGACTTAACTTAGACGCTTTATCATACGTAATCCACCTTACTGAGGCGTTATCATTACGTCTTCAAGAGAAGATTTACGGGATATTATTCTCAATGTGATTTCTTTTGAGGGCAGTAGTTTGTTCACGTATAACTCCGCCCTTCAGTGGCTGATTGGAGTTGGTTAGACGTGACGCAGCCCTAGCTACATCCACGCGCGTGGGTGAAGAACTCTCTCAGAGTCGCTTCGTTCTCAGAGAAGCCTCTCTTCGACGGCAACTTTTCAGCAATCCATGAATTGCTCGATTTACACGTTCTCTTGTCTATCTAGTGTTACAAGAGATTCAGACTGGGGCAGACATTCGGTGGTTGACTCAGAGAGTGCCACTGCAGTTGCCGGATCCAAGTGTTATAGTTATGACGGTTGCCAGTCAAACAGATTGGGATATAATATTGATCCCACCGGATTCGAAGTGCCAGGGTCTTTGGGTTCCGCAGTCTCTAAGCAAGCAATTATCTTCCGCGGAATAATGTTTTTAGGCTTGCTTTATGTCATTGCATGAACATTATTCAGAAACACATGTCCAAATCCTGTCCGTTAATTCGACAGTAGTGGCGTATCTCCGGAACCAGGGAGGCACTCATTCGTTTCCGTTATTCAATTTAAGGAAAGAATCCGTCTGTTGGTTATAGTACACCAAGTTCTGTTTCGGTCCGTCATATTCCGGGTCGTCTGATTGTTTTACCGGACTCCCGTTCACTTAGGGGTCGCTTGTTGCCGTCAGAATAGACTCTCAACAAACAAGTATTCAATCAGATTTGCTATCTATGGGAGCGCCCAATGATAATTTATTTACGACACAGCATGCTAATCAATTGCATACGTATGTGTTGGCTTGTCCGGATCTCTGAGCTAATGTTGTTAACGCTCTATTGATCTAATAGGACGGAATGATAGGATACGCGTATCCTCCGGCGCTGTTGTTTCAGCAGGTATTGCTAAGATAAACAACCACAATACATTTCTGTTGATAGCATCTCTGTCTTAACAGAGACCGTGGGTAATTTACTCTGATGTCTACTGTGGGACTTAACGCGAAATCTTCCTCAATGAGAGGATCTTTTTTCGCTGGGTAAATCGTGTCATCTTTATCACAACCCGCAAGGTCGCAACCTTCACGTATTCCGTTGTGTGGTCCGTATTGCATTGTAAGCATTGTACTGGACGAGCTTTGGACGTGATTTCTTACTATAGGAGATCCTCTTCTTCGCTATTCTATGCGGCTAAAGTGGAGGCTCTTCCGTCGTTGGTGTAGGGATCATTATGTTCATATTGTTGATCCCTCCATACTACTCATTGCAACTTTTTAGTATACTTGTTTGACAAGATCTACTGCAGCCTGTTATTATTAAGGTTATAGGTTTATGTTACCTCATACCTATGCACTCTATGATAGTTTACAATTGAGTCTTATGTCTCTTTATCTAAGTTAGTTAGTAACTTTTTGATAAATAGACTTAGAATCTTTAGATTAAGTTCCTATATGGAATTTAACTTCGGTTCTTATTTAGCTAAGTAATCATTTGAGCCTCTGGAAACAGTAGTTTTCAAATTCTGACCTTTTAGACAGTAATTCTGTTGGCTTCTCTTTTACTGAAGAGTCCGTGAGTTTCATGCACTATCGATGGATGATTTTCACTTTCGTAGTTTTGGAATCACTACTTCCTTTACTATTTAGGTTGGATTTTTGCATAAGAGTTAGGCTCCTAATATCCGGAACCTATTGTTATTAAGGTCCTTCCGTCTTCGTACGGGCATAGGCCTTTACTCTGTCCGGTTAGAGTTTATGTATTTATAAACAGATATCTGTTTATTTCTACGGGCGTAAGCTTCTTCTGTCTTTGATGCCTAATAGAAGGACGTTACGCTCCATTCTATTGCTAATGGATTCAATTAACTATCGGTACTGCTTATGGTATATCATTGACTCAGCAGTTGTGCTTAAGATTTCGGCTCATGAAGTAAGAGTTCTTCTACATCTTGGGCTTACATTAATTGTGTCGCTATTATAGATTTTTAAAGGCTGCTCATTGCGCTCAGCCATCCACATTCATGAATTTTTATCTCAGAAATATCGAGTTCATTTCTGGAGGCCTCTATTGTTAGGTCTGTTATCTTCTGCTCAGAATGTCATTCACTTAACAGTTGCTACTATAGCTAGGTAGGCTGGCTGTTTCGGCAGTGACTCCGTTCTGCTGCCCTCTTCGCTCTGGGCTATTTGACCCAGGGCAAGAAAAAGAGGGTGGGGGGGGAGGGTGTTCCCTTGGGTCACCTGTTTTACTATGAAAACAAGGGGATACCTCCTCCGGAGTTAGTAATTCTGAGCTGTTATTGGGATGGTTGTTTAGTGAGAAGTTTATGTTTTAAAAATTCATTCAAGTCTTAGTTTTTAAAGTATAGCTTTTGAATATAGCACGTGTCAACGGACATGACTATGCAATCCTCAGACACTTTTAAGGAGTATAAGAGTCTCTATTCTCTAGACTTATTTTATTTATTGGCTTACTTTAAAAATTATTAGTATAAGGATTATATTGGATATTAATAGAGTACATGGATGTATGATGCTCAATTTTGGAAGGTGTTGTATCTTTCTAATTTATCATAAATAAGAAAGATACATGTAAGGCCTATTACTTCTTTTTCCCTAGAGGGGATGACTCTATTTTATATTATTGAGCGTATTTCATCTTGCTCTATGTCCTTGGCCCTCCAGCCTTTTTACTATTCAGCTATGTCTGGGTCATTGGTACAGTATAAAAATGTTAAAAAATTTATAGTAATTTCTATATTTTTTATACTTACCAATGACCCAGACGGGGATGGCCCTCCCAGGAGTTGGGAACTCTTGCCTCCCCGCTGAGTACATAGCGCTTACCAGGCACTGGTTATTAGAATGATTAATGGCGCCAATTTCGGAACGTTCTTGACTCTGCGCATGCGCAGTAGAGGTGGAGTGTGGAGGGCCATTCAGGACATGTTTTCTTTGGTTTTAGATGCAAATTTGGGGGAATGGGGGGCAAAATTTGTGTTTGGCCCTATATTTTAAGAGTTAGCACCAGCTATGTCTGGGTCATTGGTAAGTATAAAAAATATAGAAATTACTATAAATTTTTTAACTTTCGGAATTCACTTCAAACAAGCTATTAATTGAAAATAGATTATATTTTTTCATGCCCCCGAAAAATTTTTTTCAGGGATATATAGTCGAGGTCTCCATCCGTCCATCCATCCATCCATACAAACATTTTGTAATATAACTCGAGCATCAGTTGTCGGATTTTAATGTTCTTTGGTATGGTGATAGGGTAGCTTGGGGGAACAGATGCTGCCCTCGTACCTAGCGTTTCGTCCATTCATGTTTGGTAGAGTTATGGCCCCTGTTTGTTTTTGGCCTCTTTTTCTGACTAAGGTAAATTTACCATAGTCTATAGGGTTGTTTGGATGAACCAATTCTCTTCAAACATTCAGAAGTTCCTTTGTCCGTCCGAACATTTTGTATTATAACTCGAGCATCAGTTGTCGCATTTTAATGTTCTTTGGTATGGTGATAGGGCAGCGTGGGGGAACAGATGCCCTTGTTCCTTGCGTTTCATCCATTCATGTTTGGTAGAGTTATGGCCCCTGTTTGTTTTTGGCCTCTGTTCCTGACTAAGTTAAATTGTATCATAGCTTATAGGGTTGTTTGGATGAACCAGTTCTCTTCAAACATTCAGAAGTTATTTATTTACATGCAAGTACGACTTTGCTACCTTCGGGGGCATCAGCACACGCGTTAGCATTGCTCTTGTATTTTTGGAATTCACTAAAAAAACAATGAGGGGGCCTTAAGTTGGGTTTGAATAGTACTAGCTGGTTTTGGCCATTATGTTGGGTAAAGTGTTGATTTAGATGAGATTTACACTAAGGCTGTACAGTGCACTGGATATTATTATTAGTTACTCAGTTAAAAATGAAAAGTTTTTGAAAACCTGAAAGTGTGACTAACCCTGTGCAATGCACAGGGTTAGTCACACTTTAGGGTTATAAAAAATTGGTAACTGCCAGATCACACTCTACATGGAAACGTACACTGACTAAGGCTGTAAAATGCACAGGGGTAGTCGGTTACATGTTGTTACATAGATGCAGGATTCAAGGAACTAATGGAAATACTTATTCAGGATTATGGAATTTTTTTTAACGTGAATTCCAAAAATGAAAACATATATTTTTATACTGTACCAATGACCCAGACTTAGCTGGTGCTAACTCCAACAAAACCAGGGCCAAACACAAATTTTGCCCCCCAATCCCCAAAATTTGCATCCAAAACAAAAAGAAATCATGTCCTAAAGGACCTCCATACTACGCCTCTACTGCGCATGCGCAGTGACGCAGTCGTCCCGAAATTGGCGCCAATTATCATTCTCTGTTTGGCCCTTCATCAGTCAACATCTCACTGATCTTTGTGCTTGTAAATCTCAGTTTAAAGGATGCCAGACACGTAATTTTTGGAGAAAATGTGATTCTAAGGAGGATAGAAGGAGGAGAGGAAAAAGAAGTGGCAAAAAATAATCAGGGCTGTACTTAAAATTTTTTGATGAAATTATGTTAAGTTGCCTATTTTCGAGGCATGGGCCTCTTGTTGTCATTCTTGCTAATTGTTGCACTGCTTATTCAGTGTTTCCTCTCCCCTAGCCTTCTAAAGTCCCCCCTGGCAATTCTCCCATGCTTTTGGCATATTTTTGAGAAATTTCATTTCTAAAATTTCCTGGGAGAGTTGCTTGGTTACAGAATGTTTTCTGTTATTTTCCCCATAGTTACGTTTTCACCCATGGGTGTATAACATTTGTGTTCTGCATCTTCCATCTGATGTTCTACAGATTCTCCCCTGGGAGTCTCTGTTTTGCATCAGATAGAGTGTAATTGATGACTGATTCCGGGCCAGTTTTTTCAGTGCCTGGAGTCATGTTTTCTAGTGTGTTTACACTGTTTGTTTTCATTGGCAACAGCCTTTTTTGAGGGGGGCTGTTTGCCTTTGTGGTAGTTTATCTCATTATAAGATACATTTATATTATCCGAAAGTGTCTCATTAATTATTTTATATAAATTTAAAATTTTTGACCACACTTTGCCATCGGATCCATCGGGGCTCAACGTTACTTTTCAGCAACTTGGGCTTCTCTGAAAAAATATTTTTTCAAAATTATTTTGTTTTGCAATTGTTTTTTCATTTATTAATGGATCATGTTATTATGTATCTTTGTGTCAGGGGTTTTTGCGAGTAACTAGGACATTGTTCAAATTGTAATAGGAAGAAATCTTCCTCTGACTTTCATGATCATTGTATTAATTGTAGTCAGTGTTCTCGCATTAATCCCTGTCCTATATGTGAACATTGGGATGAGAAACATTGGAAACGTGTGTCACGATATGTTGTTTCTGGAGAAAGAGCGATGCCGGCTCTTTCTCCACAAGGTCACTCTACTCTCTCAGTTTCTATTTCAGAGGAACCAGAACAGGGTGATGTTTCCATGTTATCTTCTTCAAGTGTGCGTCCGTCGTCACAAATGAATTCAGAGCTAGCGGCAAAAGTGCTCATGGAGATTAGACAAATGTCGTCCGCTAGCTCGCCCGGTGTAGCGTCCATTCACCGAATGGTTCGGCAGCCGGGTTCGTCCGATGCGGTCCAAGAGGAAATTTTGGGTGATGCAAGCACTATAAACATAATAGATGCACACCCAGTGACGGCGGATAGTAAGCGAGAACGGAGGAAGCCTTTTAGTCCGGTTCCTAGCTCGTCCAGGTCCAGCCGGGCCGCGAGCGAGAGAGGTCCCTCTCCCGTACAACAACATCTGGGACCAGATGTTGTGGTACAAAATGTGTCTTTAGCGGAGCATACGTCCGTCGCTCGGGACGTTCCGTTGTATAAGCAGTCCGCAGAGACTGTTAAGGCTTCCTCTTCTCGTCAGCGCACACGACCGCACCTTGGCTGCGTGACCGCCGATATTTTACCAGCTTCGCCGATGAAGGATTCTTCGGCGACCAAGTCACACCATCCGGCAGCCAGGGATTCGAGACCGATGGACTCCGGACGTTCGCATAGGAAAAGTATGCGGGAGCCATCTGATGCGGAGCTGCCCTCGGCGAAGCAGCGAAAGACTGCGCCTCCGCAGGTCTCGACGTCGGACATTCTTGTGCAGATAGCACAGCTTATCGCAGCATCCCAGCAGCCGACAGAAACGGTGTCGGATCGAGAATTATCCGACGGCGCTGGGTCGGTACGCTCCGCCGAAGCATCGGGGGCGGACGGCCGGGAACATCGGGAGGTCCGACCGGATGGTGAAAGGGATACGGATGACTTGGAGCTATCCCTTTCGGAACAACATAAAGCTGCCGTGGACTTCATCCGGCACTTTCTCCCTCAAGTTGTTCCGTCGGGCCAGACTGCTGCGCTTCCGGACAAGAGAATTATAGCATCATTGGACTCTGAATTTTTTGAGCGGTTCAGGGACATCGCTCCCGAGTTTCCGTCGCAGTCCAATAATGTTGCAAGAACATTTGAATTATTGAACGACGCTATATTTAAACTTGCTTCCAGGACGGGGAAAGCAGGTTTCTTGTCCGCTAATACTCTTAACCTGCCTTTCATTAATGCAAGGAATAAATTCGATACGGCGGGACAGGGTATACCGAGAGTTCCTCTGCGTATGGACGACGAGGCGGAAGACTTAGAGCTATCATTACCGTCGTCAGCTTCTATTCCAACCGCGGTGTTGGAAACAGCTATTGCGTCTAACAGAACCAATTTAGATGCCTTATCTTACGCAGATCACCTTACTAAGGCGTTATCACTGCGCCTTCAAGGGGAAGAGTTTCAGGATATACAATCCTCTTTAAGACTTCTTTCAAGGGCAGTAGCTTATTCCACGTGTAACTCCGCCCTTTCAGTGGCAAATCTGGAGTTGGTTAGACGTGACGCAGCCCTAGCTACATCCACACTAGTGGATTCTAAGGTGAAGAACTCTCTTAGAGTCGCTTCGGTCTCAGGAGAACTTCTCTTTGACGGGAAGCTTTCCGCTATTTATGATAAAATTAAAAAGAAAGCTAATGATTCTCTGTTGTTCAGATCGGCTCCTAAAAAGTCGGATACAGCAGACACGAATAAGACAGGCACTTCTGGGTCTAATGCACCCAAGAGAGGTTCCTATAGAGGTTCCGGTGCGTCCTCTTGGTCTTATTCGAGAGACCGTCAGGATAGCGACTCTCGTTCGGGACGTTCTTCAGGCCGGGACAATCGGTCGGACGCCCTGAGGTCGACGAGGCGAGGTGCGGGTCGTGGAAGACGTGGTTTCTCCTACCGCAGGCCTCGCAGGTCCAGGAGGTGATGGCTTAAACCTCTATCGCGTTCCGGTTGGCGGAAGGTTGTCGAGTTTTTCACAAGAGTGGGCGTCGATTACGGACGACCCTTGGGTGAGAGGAGTGACTTCGGAAGGTCTAAAGATATCCTTCAGACGAAAGCCTCCATTAACTCGAAGTCCAAAGTGGACTCATCTTCCGTCAAATCCACAGAAAAGAGACGCTCTGTTATCAGAGGTGCAGTCTCTTTTAATGAAGAACGCGGTAGAGGTCGTAGAAACCCAGGAATCTCTGGGATTCTACAGCCATCTGTTTCTGGTTCCGAAACCAGATGGCTCGTTCCGTCCAGTCATAGATTTGAGCTGGATAAACAAGCTGATCGTCGCTCCGAAGTTTTATATGGAGACGATTCGATCGGTCAGAGCGAGTATTCGGGTGAACGATTATGCAACGAGCATAGATCTCAAAGATGCGTACTTTCACGTCATGGTACATCCGACATTCCGAAAGTATCTACGATTCGCAGTCCTAGGAGTGGTGTATCAATTCCGGGCGATGTGCTTCGGATTGAATCTAGCACCCTGGGCTTTCACTCGGGTAATGAACTCGGTAATGATCTACTTCCGAGCTCATTCGTCTGCGGTAACGTCGGCCTACCTGGACGACATTCTTCAGAGGTACGGCATCGAGTTAACGCTTCAGAACGATGTTCAGAATCTTCTTCTATTGCTCCGACGTCTCGGTTTTATAGTAAACGAGGAGAAGTCGGATCTGGTGCCGTCCAAGTCATTCACTCATCTGGGAATGAGCAATCTCGTTCGTCTGCCGTTAACCAGAGCGAAATTAGTCAGTTGTTACGCTCGCTATTGTCTGCACGCAGACAAAGTCACGGCGAGAGAATTTATGAGACTGATAGGTCTGTGCGGAGCCGCCGCGGATCTCATTCCGATGGGGCGGCTACGCACACGTCCTCTTCAAATTTTCCTGACTCAGAATTGGAGTGTGAAAATTCATTCGCTCGATGTAGACGTTCTCTTGTCAGATCAAGTGAAACAAGAGATTCAGACTTGGGCAAACATTCAGTGGTTAACTCAAGGAGTTCCGCTGCAGTTGCCGGTTCCGAGTTTTACCGTTATGACGGATGCCAGTCAAACAGGTTGGGGTGCATCATTAATCTCAACGGATTCGAGATGCCAGGGTCTTTGGGATCCGCAATTCATGTGCAAGCACATAAACATCAAGGAAATGATGTCAATTTGGCTTGCGTTACGTCACTGGATGGACATTATTCACGATGCTCATGTCCAAATCCTATCCGACAATTCGACAGTAGTGGCGTATATACGGAATCAGGGAGGCACTCATTCAGTTCTGTTGTTCAATCTAACGGAAAGAATCCTTCTGTTTGCGTTAGAACATCACGTTCTTCTTTCGGTCCGTCACATACCGGGTCGTCTGAATGTGCTAGCAGACTCCCTTTCACGAAAGGGTCGCTTGTTGCCGTCGGAGTGGACTCTCAACAAACAAGTATTCAATCAGATTTGCTACCAATGGGAACGGCCAATGATAGACTTATTTGCGACACATCTCAACAATCAGTTGCAGACGTATGTGTCTCCGTGTCCGGATCCAAGAGCATTTGCAGTAGACGCTCTGTCGATCCCTTGGGACGGAATGATAGGATATGCGTATCCTCCAGCGCCGTTAATTCAACAAGTATTGCTAAAGATAAAACAATCTCAATGCAAGATTCTGTTGGTAGCATCTCTGTCGCCACAGAGACCGTGGATAAATCTACTCAGGTGTCTGTTGTGGGACCTACCGCGGAAGCTTCCTCCATGAGAGGATCTTCTTTCGCAGGGGAAATCGCGCCAACTCCATCACAACCCGCAAGGTCTCAACCTTCACGTTTTTCCGTTGTGCGGTCCTTCTTGCATGGCAAGCACTTTACAGGTCGAGCAGTGGACGCGATTTCTAACTGTAGGAGGACCTCCTCTTCGCTAAACTATGCGGCTAAGTGGAAGGTTTTTCGTCGTTGGTGTAGGGATCATTCTGTAGATATATTTGATCCCTCTATACCAGACATTGCAAACTTTCTAGTATACTTGTTTGACGAAATCAAACTGCAGCCTGTTACTATAAAGGGTTATAGATCTATGTTATCTGATACCTATGCACATCATGATAGTTTACAAATTGGATCTAATGTCTCTTTATCGAAGTTGGTTAGAAACTTTTCGATAAATAGACCCAGAACTCTTAGATTAATTCCTAAGTGGAATTTAGCTTGGGTTCTCCTTAAATTGAAGGAAAAGCCATTTGAACCTCTTGGGACAGTAGATTTCAAATTCTTATCTTATAAGACAGCTTTTCTCTTAGCTTTCTCTTCTGCCAGAAGAGTCAGTGAGCTTCATGCACTATCGGTGGATGATTCTCATTATCGTAGTGTTGGGAACACTATCACCTTCACTACTAATGTGGGTTTTTTAGCTAAGAATCAGGCTCCTAATAAATATCCGGAACCTATTGTTATTAAGGCTCTTCCGTCTTCAGACGGGCGTAGGCCTTTACTCTGTCCTGTTAGAGCACTACGTATCTATAAACAGAGATCTCAGTTTATCAGAAAGGGACGGAAACGTTTCTTTCTGTCTTTGATGCCTAATAGAAAGGACATTTCGGTCCATTCTATTGCTAGATGGATTCAATTAACTATCCGTACTGCTTATGAAGATTTATCTTCTTCTCAGCAGTCTGTGCTTAAGATTTCTGCTCATGAAGTAAGAGCTCTTTCTACTTCCTGGGCTTATGCTAATAGTGTTGCTATTACAGATTTAATGAAGGCTGCTTATTGGTCTCAGCCATCCACGTTTACGAATTTTTATCTCAGAAATATTGAGTCCATTTCTGGAGACCTGCATTGTTTAGGTCCGTTATCTGTTGCTCAGAATGTCGTCCACTAAACAGTTGCAACTATAGTTATGCAGGTTTTCTGTTCCGGCAGTGACTCTGTCCGGCTGCCCTCTTCGCTCTGGGCTATTTGACCCAGGGCAAGGGGAAGGGGGGGGGGGGGGGGGGGTGGGTGTTCCCTTAGGTCACCTGCTTTATAGTGAAAAGCAAGGGAATGCCTCCTCCAAGTCAGTATTTCTGAGTCGCTTCCGGGATGGTTTTAAAGTGTAATATTAATGTTTAAATTCATTCATGTCTTATTTTTAAAGTGTAGCTCGGTGTGAAGCATTTGTATATGTCAAGTGTCAAACGGGCTTTAATATACAATACTCGGACACTTTTAAATGATTATAAAGAGTCTCAATTCTCTGGACTACTTTATTTATTGGCTTGCTTTAAAAATAATTAGTATAAGGGTTATACTGGATGTTAATAGAGAACATGAATGTTATTGTGCTCAATTATTAAGGGTAGTGTATCTTTCTAATTTAATATTAAATAAGAAAGATACATGTAAAGCCTAATACTCCTTTTCTCCTTAAGGGGTTACCTCTTTACTTTATAGTTGAGCTTATTGGATTTTCCTCTATGTCCTAGGCCCTCCAGCCTGTTTACTATTCAGCTAAGTCTGGGTCATTGGTACAGTATAAAAATGTTAAAAAATTTATAGTAATTTATATATTTTTTATACTTACCAATGACCCAGATGGGGATGGCCCTCCCTGGAGTTGGGAACTCTTGCCTCCCCGCTCAGTACATAGCGCTGACCAGGCACTGCCAGTAAGAATGATAATTGGCGCCAATTTCGGGACGACTGCGTCACTGCGCATGCGCAGTAGAGGCGTAGTATGGAGGTCCTTTAGGACATGATTTCTTTTTGTTTTGGATGCAAATTTTGGGGATTGGGGGGCAAAATTTGTGTTTGGCCCTGGTTTTGTTGGAGTTAGCACCAGCTAAGTCTGGGTCATTGGTAAGTATAAAAAATATATAAATTGCTATAAATTTTATAACTTTCAATTAATAGCTTGTTTTCAAAAAGATTTCCTCACTCCAGTATAAATATTTCTATTAGTTCCATGAATCCTGCTTCCTATGTATTAGTGATGTGGACTGGACCACATCGCCTGGCCTGCAGTCCAGGGTTAGATCTGACCATGGATCAGACCACCGATGCTGGACTGCCTTGGACCAGCCCACCTACCCCGGTCCAGTAGTTTTTGGTCTGGTCCACAGTCCACTTCTCCAATTTGCAAGAACAGTGGTAGAACTATGATTTTATTATATACTTGTCATCATCACACTTGTGACCAGGTGTATTCTAAAGTCTGCAAAGTCTGCAGTTTTACTGTGTTTGTGCATAAGCTGATCTAACTATCTTACTGGGAAGGAACTGGGCTAGTGGCTCCTGTGGATTCTCGTCACTTAGTCTATCTGACAAAGGGGCAAATACTTCATGTTCACCTTGTCACATTTTCTCCCTTATTGACTTCCACTAGATGAGTCAATAAGGGAGAAAAAAAATTGTGACAATGAGAACACAACATAAATTAGATAAACTTTATTCATTTGTTACTCTGGTTTATGGGTTTTTTTCCAACTGAATAAACAGTGCCTAAAGCGAGTTTTTTTCCCAAAATCTGAAAAAGCTCCCAGCTCTATCAGAAGCATGACATGAAGGGAGGTTGACAGCCATATTGAAGGCATGGTATGTTAACCGTCACCTACCATCCCCCACCATCCATCACTCACCCTTTCTGGCACCTCATGTTACCCTTGTTAAGACCTATGAACCAGTGTTGGCATCTCTGGATCCATTTTTCAGATTTTCTCCCACCTGGCCCAACCAGGGCAGTCCGGTGGATTTTAGACTTTTGATCGTTTGTTGCCTCTGAATATGAAAATGAAGCTTAAGAGTTCATAAGTCAGCATGTTAGAAATACACAGAATGACACACGTGTGTGAATCGGTTAATCAATATGGTACAAGTGCCAGCACGGAAGGATAAAATGAGAGGCACAGGCCTCGAGTCTTATCCTTCCGCACTGCCACAAGTGTCATATCGATTAACACATTCACACACGCGTGTTATTCTGTGCTTATTACATGCCTTCATGTCTGTAAAAGCAATTATTAAAAGGACACTCAGTAATTCATTTGACGACTATCAACAAAACAGATTTTATCGCCAGTGGCACATAGAACACATTGGAACTCTGGGGACGATTTTTAACTATCCCTAGCAATTCAAATTGTAATTATGGTGTACGATTTGTAGAAAACTCCAGTGAAATTTCGCTTCTTTATCAAAATAATCCAGCAACGATTTCCATTCCGTACATATGTAGAAAATTCCAGTGATATTTCACTTCTTTATAAAAATAGTCCAGCAACGATTTCCGTTCCACACATATGTGCGGAACAGATTTTCATTTTCCGTATGGTTTAGTGTTGCTGTAGATGGGGATTTCGTAGAACAGGCTTGTAATAAACAAATGTATTTTTTTCAGTTTATGATGTTCAAGATGAAACTACTGAGATTGGAGGAATTCAAATTACAGTTGAATGTTTATCAGCACTGCTAGCTGTTGAAAGAGAAATGGAAATAGAGAGTACATACTGAGTTCACAAAATAATTTGTGGATACATTCTCGATTGATAAATCAAGAGGCAGTGAAGGCAGAAACCAAATACATCAGAGAATGGGAACATTACCCCATTGAAGGAATTATAAATGTACTTATTAACTGGTTGGGTGCTAAATTCATTTTTACCATCAAATCTTGTAGACTTGTTTTTGCCTTGTTACACTTTATGGGAGAGTGCCCTGTGGGCACTTTCCCATAAAGTGTAACAAGGCAAACTCTTACAGACTAAAAATAGCGTCACTTCACACATAATACAAAGCACATCCACTGAATATGAGCCTTCAAGTAGTGGTACCTGCACTTTAGAATAAAGCCCAAATATGGGTTTCCAGCACTCTACCAGTTAATCCTTTACCTGACACAGTTCTCAGAAATCACAACATCGATAGACAGCAGCATTGCCTTCTCAAGTGACATGCGATGAAGTTTTGTCTTGCTAGTGACAGTCAGAAATTTGTTACTTCGACTTCCTTCCACACCTGGAAAATTGCTGCCTACACTGCCGAGTTACATTTTTAATTGAATTCAATAGTGCTGGTCAGAATTTGGCACTGATCCAATTTCTCTTTTTTTTCATAACCTTGAAAAGGTTCCTTAAAATGATTTGAAATAGGCATAATAGTCATTGATTGAGGGTAAAGGTTTGTACAATCATATTGAAAACAAATAGGGCCCTGCAAAGCTTCAAGATTCAATTCAATTTTGAATCTTAAGTAGATATTTGGTTCCATTTGAAATTGGCTGCCCGATTCGTTTCCTCCTGAATCTTTTTCATAGGAATATAGCTTGGTATTAGTCATCTTCATCGTCTCACAAAAACATATAGTTCAGATGGAAATCGTATATAAATAATGTTGAAATAAATGACTGAATGTAACTTCTGATACATTAAAATAAATAGCATCCTCACTCATGCCACTAGCCACGCCTATACCAACATCACTAGTTCCTACCACTGTTGAATACAAATTTAAGGTTTCCAAGCAGTGTCAACGATGAACTATAATCCTTACAGGGTAATATTCCAACTACATCATTAAGGCATGCCTTTGTGCACTGAATTCGAATAAATGATTCTTTTGGTGATGTCTCCACTCTGCGAGTGGTTTAGTTGCAGTCCACTTTCCACATATTGTACTTTGTTTGAAAGGACATGCGATATCTGTCTCAAGGTAGTGTAATATTATTCCCCTCCCCCATTCTTCCATCCCCAATCCATTTCTTGCCTTACTGTTTAACTTTTCATCTCTCATTCACTTCTTCTCTAGGACATAGGACCCTCCTCCTACAAGCACTCATTTGCCTACTTTCACCTAAACTACGTGTTAATTATACCATTGTGCCAAGCTGTATGTAGAGAAGCAGTTATTTTCACCAAGCCCCCCTCCCCATCTCACGCCAAGCGTCCTACATCCCGACTGTCTATCTAGATTATATAATTAATATTATATATATACCATGTCTAGAATTTTGGTTAAACACTCTATTACAATGCTCAATATTGACCCTAGCCTTCAATTAGTGTAATTTCATCAGTTATAAGGGAGATGACTAACAAAAGCTCCTGTCGAATCCCATCCTACAATCTGTGTCTACATCTGTTGTACTTGTTACATTGTACACAATTAATTCAAATCATTTTTACTTCTTCGTGTGTTTGTTTCGTATGATGTAACCATGTAACATATTCATTTCAAATAAATATTGTTTAACCCCCTGCACACTGATGTAAAAATCTCAAAATTTCAGGTTGCTAATTTTTCCCATGATGCAACTACAAATTTAATCAATCCAGTCTTGTTTGACAGAGCCCATTGAGCTCTGTCAAACAAGACTGAATTGATTAAATTTCTAGTTGCATTATGGGAATAATAGCTACTTGAAATTTTGGTATTTTGACATCAGTGTGTAGGGGGTTAAACTAAGGCATGCCTTTTATCAGTCTGGACTTGAGCCATCAGTCAGAAGAAATCAGGTTTATAGTACCCGAACCCCCATTCATCATCTTCAAGGCGCCTCTAATTTGATTTGAGGTTCGATTCAATTTTGAATAGTAGACATGCTTCAATTTGAGATTCGATCTAAATCAAAAGTGTGTGATTTGCAGGGCCCTATAAACAAATTCAGTGTTTCAATTGATGTGAAAAGGGAGTGTTACTGAAGTACATGTTGATTTATCAATTTGTCACTCTTTGTTGTTTAAAAGATTTTGTATCCAATTAAATGTGAAAGTATCATTTTGTTATCAAGAGGTCAGTTTGATTCTGTAGCTGGTGGATTCAATATTTGAGGCAAGTATTTTCAACATTCATACAGCTGCATGAAGTCCTAGGATAGTGCAGATCTTTATTTTAATAAACTGCTGTAAAACTGGTATCAAGTTCAATAACATTAGCAATTCTGCTGGAATTTTAAACCTCTCTCCGACACCACAGCCATTCAAGCCCATTCTGTCTGCATCTTTATCTCATTAACTCTACGTCTCTGTCCCTCCCGATGCCCCCCTCGAGAGAGATAATTCCAAACAAATCATAGTTACTCCACCTGTAAACAACAAATTGATTTTGCGAGAGTTAAAAATTCAGGAGAGTGATTTAATCTTTACCTATGATGACAGTCCAAACTGACTGCCTTTATACACAAAAAATGACCATACAAATTTTATTTTTTTCATTTTTTCTCTAAAAACATAGCTTATGACCCCTCATTGGAATGAGCTCATTGAACTCGTTCCAATTTGGTGTCATCAGATATGTTTAAAGCAAAAAATGAAAGATTTTAGTAAAGCGAGATAAAGTTTTGCAAGTATTGTTTCCAAGTTGGGTCAGGTAACAGGTGATTGAAAAACAAAATATAACTTGATGTTTAGACATAATTTCTACACACATCATGAAGGCGAGTGAATTGCTCCCCTAGTGAAATGTTTAGGAGAGTCCTGGCAAGTGAGAGTGATCACTCTCCTTTCCCGTCAGTCCCTGCATAATGACATTGTCTGTGTGAGACTCCACCCTCCCCTCACCTAGGCCTACCTGGGCTCTGTGTTGCAGAAACATTTACAGCGTAATGTGTTTTGGTTCTGCATTTTTTTTAACATTTGATGTACCCCCACAAAACAAAGTTATGGGGGGTATATAGGAGTCAACTTGTCCGTCGGTCGGTCTGTTGTCGTCGTTGGTCCGTTGCACATGTAAAATTGTGGAGTAAACCTCTATTCTGAAAATTACGCTGGCAAAAAATTGTATAAAATAAAATAGTCTCCTCCACCCCCACCCCAACCATCCAAGTTAATACAATTTGAGCTAGAAAACCCAGAAGAGAATAAATAGAATGTTGTTGGAACTCAAGCACAGTTAAAACCAATGGACCTTCATTATGACAATTACACTCAATAAATCGGCAAAAAATGTCTTAAAACATGTTTACGAGGTAAATCCACACATATTTAGTCTGGTTTGATACACAGGCAGAAAGATACATGCAATTACAGAGAATGTCTTTAAGCTAACATACTTCAGTTCTTGTATATTTCATTAATGAGATCAGTTTTCAAGATCACAAAAGTTTGCCTTGGCATTTAAAAAGTAAGAGCCATTGATTGAATGTGGAAATTGTATCTTGATGTTCATCACATTTTCTCTACAAGATGCTCAACTAGGCAACAAAAATACTTTGCATCTTTCTCACAAAATCAAATTTATTTCTTCTGTTATTTTACATTCAGGGTTCATCATGATAAACATAGCCTTTCTAAAAATGCTGCAGTTGAAATTTTCTGATACTACTAGACACTCTGCCATACTATAAAATCTGTGGTCCATGGATAGGCTTAAAAAAGTTAAAAATCTGTTTATCAGGCCCTCCCACATGGTCCCTTTGGCTGCCAAAGCCCTCCTACATGGTCCCTTTAGCTGCTGAATGCTCTCTTTTTAGAACCATTGCAAACTTGAAAAAATAAAAATTAAATGGTTTATGTCTTGATATTTTACCCAAGTTAATAAAACATAAATTTGTCCCTTGAGTGCAACAAGGCCTTGCAATGCTGTACTCAAGGCACAAGATACACCACCACCCATGCTATTCTGTAGATTATCAGGCATAAAACAAACCAAGAACATGAACATTTGATGGCAAAGAAAAATTACAAAAATAAAATAAAAAACCGCCTGCATGCAATTTTACAAAAAATGTCCTGAGAAACAAGATTTACTTTGCCTAAACACAGCCTTTCTAAAAATGCTGCTGTTGAAATACTCATACAACCAGAAACTGTCTGCTTTACTATAATATAAGATCAAACAAATTTGTATCTTCCAGAAAAGAATCAAACAGATCTCTGACTGTTATATATCGTCCACATGGCCAGCCATCTGTGATATCATAGTTTTGTGTACAGATTTATTTAATAATTTATATACTGTAGTATATGTCATCGCCAGTTTACTTAACATTTCTTATACTGATCATCAAGCAGTGTCTCACATGTTTTTAACTCCTCTCATTGTTACAGTATCACCGCCATTGACTAGTCACTTTCCACAGGGTGGGCAAGATTTCCATGGACGCAATAATATTAGATTGCACACACTAATTACAGGAAAATATGTAATCATCAAAAATTTAATTAATGAACCACCAGGTACAACTTGGTACTGCATTATATAAACTTTTGATCATAATGATTTTTATTACCTGGTAAATGCATTACACTGCCCATGCATGGATTACGACCACGGTGACTGTACTTTAAATCTTAACCCTTTACCTAATTAACCAGATGCATCAAGTGCGTAATACACAAATAGAGCAATGGAAAATCTATTTTTAGTTACAATTATCAAGTCACATTACATTGGAAGGAGCTTGTTGAGCTCATTCAAATGAGGTGTTATATCATATGGTTTTCTTGAATTTTTGTGAAAAATTTGAGAAAAAAAATAATTTGAGTTACAGATTTTGATATGTGTGTTGGTTAACCCTTTATTCAATGCACACCATATCAAAATTTATTATTTTAAATATATGTTTTTAAATATTTTCAGAAAATTTCAATAAAATCATATCATGTGACCCCTCATCGAAACAAGCTCAATGAGGGGGTAAGATGATATTCTTTTGTTGATATGTTTTGAAAAATAATATTGTATATACCTGTGCCAAGCCCACCCACTGGTACCAACCCACCTACAAAATTTTTTCACCTACCATTGCTTTGTTACTATTTATGGGAGAGAGTCTTTAGGCACTTACCCATAAATTGCAACAAGGCAAACCCATACAGACTAAATACGTCACTTCAAAGATAATATGAAGAACTCCCACAAAATATGAAGCCTTCAAGTTATTGCACATATACTTCCCTCCTTGGGAACCCCGGGAACTGAAGAAGTGCTTGTTTACTGTGGTAAGCTCGGTTTTACTGGCAAAATACGAACCAGTCACAAATGCTTGGGTGGAAGTCTTCTAAAATGGGTAACATGGGTATAAACGGTTGACTAAACTTGACTTTATCTCCATATTGCGGACATGATTGGTCATTGTTCAGAAATAGGTGACCTTAAACACCAATAAATAACCTACCGGTGGTAGGACCAACAGTTGCACACACAAAATGGAATCAATCGTATCAGAGTCCATGTTTTAAAGGATTGGACCCTGGTTACCATAATTATTCTAGCTCTGTCTCAGTGAAGAAACTAGGTGCAGAGCATCTCTCTTCTGGTTGCCTAACTAAAGTTTCACAGTATTTTGTTACATTTCCGTGAACTCATACAATATCCAACATTTAGTTATGGGGTCACTTCTTAGCGACAGTGTCAGTATAAGAAATGTTTGAATAAATTTTACTGGTTTTGTATAGAAACTGATGAATTCAGAACATACGTCCATTTATTTATTGTGATATGTCATTTTTTTTTTTTTAACTCAATTATACATAATGATTACTTTACCACTCAAGTAAGTTTTCTACACAGATGTAGTTCTATATTTTATCAAGAAATAAACTACTTAAACAAATTCAAGGTTTTGATTATTTGTCATGTTTTTATATGCTTATTCTTTCTATCATCAATACATAACTTCAATTAAAAATAATGCTACATAAGGCCTAAAAAAATTAAAAATCTGTTTCTTGGGCCCTCCCACATGGTCTTTTTGGCTACCACATGCTCTCTTTTTGTGACCGATATAAACTTTAAAAAAATAGAAATTAAATGGTTTATGTCTGATATTTGACCCAGGTTAAAAAAATTGATAAATTTGTCCCTTGAGTGCAAGAAGGCTTTGCAATGCTTTAGCATTTCAAAGCCTTCTTGTGCTCAAGGGACAAAATACACCACCACCCATGCTATTCTGTAGATTTTGAGGCCTAAAACTTAACCCAAGAACAACAACTTTTGATTGCAAAGAAATAATTACAGAAATAAATGAAAGTGTCAATGACACTGTAGCTCAACTTGTCAAGACAAAGACAAAGACATGTACATGTATAGTATGTGATACAGCAATGACAAACATCTAGGTAATGACCTGATAACAAAGGTACATATAAAGTATTGTAACGGTCTGTACATAAATACTGACCGTTGCCTGTAACAAATGTATAGGTAAAGTATTGTAGAGGTGGGTGACAGTCAGATGCTAAACTAGAAAAGAAATCTTTGCATCCCAGAATGGGTCTGACTGAACCCCAAAATATTTGTTCTCATAGCACAGTGATAACAAAGGCACCCCAAAACACACTCATTCCTGTCCCAAAGATGAAAACAAAGGTACCCAAGAAGTTTCGTGAAGATCAGTTCACAAATATGAGCTGTGTGGAAGTTGTGACAAAAAACTGATTGGACCTAATTTCGGTACAAAATGGCCACTGGCTGCCATCTTGAATTTTGGACCGCACCCAGAAACACTCATTCTCGTCCCAAGGTGATAACAAAGGTACCCAAGAAGTTTTGTGAAGATCGGTTCATAAATACAGCCTCTAGCCCGAGCCGTATTGACATGTGCACTTACAGTGTATAAGTAGCACTGAATAAATCAAAGTTCATCTAATTTGCATAATTTCTGCACGAGAAAAAAACCTGTACTATATGTGATGTATTCCATGTTACTAAACATTCATACAAAAATTTATTCAAATCAGAACTTTCATACAGAAGTTCTGTACAAAAAACTGATTGCACTAATTTTGGTACAAAATGGCTGCTGGTGGCCATCTTGAATTTCGGACCACACCCAAAAACACTCGTTCTCATCCCACGGTGATAACAAAGGTACCCAATAAGTTTCGTAAAGATCGGTTCATAAATACGGCCTCTAGCCTGTGCCGTATAGAAGTTGTGTACAAAAAACTGATTAGACCTAATTTCGGTACAAAATGGCCACTGGCAGCCATCTTGAATTTTGGACAGCACCTAGAAACACTCGTTCTCGTCCCAAGGTGATATCAAAGGTACCCAAGATGTTTTGTGAAGATCGGTTCATAAATACAGCCTCTAGCCCGAGCCGTATTGACATGTGCACTTACAGTGTATAAGTAGCACTGAATAAATCAAAGTTCATCTACTTTGCATAATTTCTGCACGAGAAAAAAACCCGTATTATATGTGATGTATCCCATGGTACTAAACATTCACACAAAAAATTATTCAAATCAGCGCTTTCATATGGAAGTTCTGTGCAAAAATCTGATTGCACCAAATTTTGTACAAAATGGCTGCCATCGGCCATCTTGAATTTTGGACCACACCCAAAAACACTCGTTCTCGTCCCACGGTGATAACAAAGGTACCCAAGGAGTTTCGTAAAGATCGGTTCATAAATACGGCCTCTAGCCCGAGCCGTATTGGCATTTGCACTTACAGTGCTGAAAGTAACACCAAAAAACATCAAAATTAGTCTAATTTGCACAATCTACGCACGAGAAAAAAACCCGTATTATATGTGATGTATCCCATGGTACTAAACATTCATACGAAAAATTATTCAAATCAGAGCTTTCATGTGGAAGTTCTGTACAAAAAAAAAATTTCTGCATCGTCGGTACAAAATGGCTGCTGGCAGCCATCTTGAATTTCGAACTGCACCCAAAAACACTCGTTCTCATCCCACGGTCATAACAAAGGTACCCAAGAAGTTTCGTAAAGATTGGTTCATAAATACGGCCTCTAGCCCGAGCCATAGCAGCTTGGCACTTACAGCTCTGAAAGTAAAACTAAATAAATCAAAGTCAGTCTAATTTGCATAATTTACGCACGAGAAAAAAACCCGTATTATATGTGATGTATCCCATGGTACTAAACATTTATACAAAACTTTATTCAAATCAGAACTTTCATACAGAAGTTCTGTACAAAAAACTGATTTTTGCATCATCGGTACAAAATGGCCGCTAGCAGCCATCTTGAATTTCGGACCACACCTAAAAACACTCGTTCCCGTCCCAGGGTCATAACAAAGGTACACAAGAAGTTTCATAAAGATCGGTTCATAAATACGACCTCTAGCCCGAGCCATAGCCAATTGTTGACGTACGGACAGACGGACGACGGACGACGGGCCATGACAATAGCTCAAATTTGACTTCGTCAAAGTTGAGCTAAAAATAAACTTAAAAAACACTTGCCTGCATGCAATTTTACAAATAATGGCCTGAGAAACAGAAGATCTGATTTGTGTTGACTAATTAAGTGTTGTTTCTTGGGAGATCTGATCTCTTATTTCTAATCCTAATTTTATTGTTGCAGTTGAAAAATGTTTGAACACACTATCTGGACTGTTGGAATGTTTTGTGTCCTGTCATTTTAATGCTATTGGTAAAGAGAGGAGCAACAAGAGGCCTGTCACGCCTAGAGAGCTCCGCTGAGGGCCACTGATCACATGGGCATGTTTTCTAATACTAATATTGTTACAAACTTTAGCCGAAAAAAATATAAAAAATATCTTAAGATTTTCTTGATCCTGTAACCTGTGACCTTGACCCTGTGAATTTACAGACCGCAGAATAATTGATGACACACCGTCTATTGATAATACATATTGTTATGAAGTTTGGTGGAAAAATATTCAGCGGTTTAGAAATTATGGCTCGGACAAATAAAATGTTGACGACGGATGGACGGACGGACGACAGACGACGGACGAATCAGTATAAGAAAAGCTCTGCTGACTTTGTCAGCGGAGCTAATAAAAATATATAAATTCTCAGAAACTACCTTTTTGTGTACAGTTTGATTTAACCCTTTACCTAACATGAAATGCAGACGACACTTGCAAATAAAATCCTTGAATAACTAACTTTTTCATTTTTTGCATCAAAAACATACCTTATGACCCCTCATTGGAACGAGTTCGATGAGCTCGTTCCAATGAGGAATCATAAGTTATGTTTTTGAGACAAAAAATGAAAAAAATAATGAAAATTGGATGGTGATTTTTGTGAATAGCACTGGTTGGTTTTGGCAGTTACATTGGGTAAAGGGTTAAGTGTCTCTCCTCTGGTCATATTAAATATGACGAGGGATACCATTTCTAAACTTGGAAGTTTGACAAACACTCAAAGCTCTTTTTCTTGTAAACCTTGTGCCCAAACTTTTGTATTTGGCATGATGAGTTACAACTCTGTTCAAATCAGGCCCCTTTGATCACATTTTGGAAGTTATGTGTCCCACATTTTAACACTATAGGTAGTATGAGAAACAAAAATATCTTGTTCTCACAAACGACTTTTCCAGATACTCTGCAAGTTTCCTAAATAACATCTTTATAATCATGATCTACAGTTTTGATCTGGAATAATGTTGCCAGTGTTCTACTGATATGTGATGTGAACTGCTAGAACACATGCTCGAGCAATAGGCTACTGACATCTACATGAAAAATACAAAACAGAGAAAATGAGAAAAAATTAACAGCAGGCAATTAACATCAGTACACAGCACAGCAGCCGTGAACTGCAGGTCACTTTCCGGATGGGCAATATTTACTTGGATGTGATAATACAGTGGAACCCACTTAATTGGATATCTTTTAATTGTATATCCCTGTTAATTGAATATAATTTTCAAACACAAAACCATTTACCATACCTTCAGTACAAATTTGATCTGTTAATTGTATATGAATTGTAGAGTAAACTCCTGTTAATTGTATATAAATTTTTGTAATATGTCGAAAAAATTGCTGTGACACGCACCAAATTTCCCTTATTTATCAACCTTTTTGGCCTCACTACATCCAATACAGACATTTATTCTATTTTTTCTTGTTTGACAGAGCCCTATGAGCTCTGTCAAACAAGATATAATAGAATAAATGTTCAGTTTACCTCCAGAACACAAGAAACTGACCAAATCCCTGTTAATTGTATACTCCTGTTAATTGAAGAATTTTCAATGGCAAAATGGATATTCAATTAAGAGGATTCTACTGTATTAGATTCCAAAGACCAATTATAGAAATAATCATTAAACATTTAATTAATGAAGCACCAGGTACAATCCACTGCTTCAGAAGTTAAAATTTTTGCTGATGATGAGTTTCATTATGTGGTAAGCACATTTATCTATGGACTAAAGTGAATTTTTTTATTTGATTGGTTGATAGATACGTGGTATGAGACCATATTCATTGAAACCCATGATACATCCGCCCAGCCACAGACAAATTTCCCATACCCAGTGGAAGCCTCGTTCCGAAATCTACAAATTGTCCATACCCCGTATAATTTTTTTATACTAGTCATATCGGCATATTTTCACAAAAACTCTTTTGCACAAAAATTCCACAGAAACCTGTATGGCTCAACAATGGAAGATAAAAGATCTCATGCTGTGTGTGTTCACACATGAAATAGATTGTACTTCTAAAACGGAAAGACAATAGATAAATTTGTTACCCCGTGTCTGATCACGTGGTATGGGTTTTTACCTACCCGAAGCCAGCCGTATCCCATTCGGCCTTCAGTAAAAACCCGTACCACGTGATCAGACACGGGGTAACTAACAGTATGCACTTTGAGAATTATTATATTTCATCCTTTATGCTATTTTTCACATTTGTTTCCATTATACTTTCTTTTTTGACTTAGTATATAACTGATACCATGACTCAGTATATAATTGATACCATCTTAAAGCATTCATTTTCTCCCTCATGGAGAAAGTTTAACCAGTTTATCTTTCCCCACAAACTGGGTATTTTCTCTCACTTGAATATTGATTTCCTTTTCAGAAAATCATCATCTTCTTTTCAGAACTGGATGCAGAAATCAACAAGTGCACAATGGATTTGAAATGGTGTAAAAACGTCAAAACCCTGGTTTCTCGAGAAACAAAAAAAACAGATATCTCTTATTTTTGTTTTACTTCAGAACATACTAAGAGAGGTCGAACTTTTTCCACTTACAACCTCTATGACTTCACCTGAGTGGTTGCGAATATAACAATAACATGACTTTGGAGAGCATTGTGGTTTATTAACGGCCTAACAGGTGTGAATAACAGCCTGACAGCTTGTAAAAGGCCCAAGACAAAGACAAGGGCCATTAATAGGCTGAAGGGCTGTTATTCACACCTGTTGGGCCGTTAATAAACCACAAGGCCTGACAAAGTCATGTTATTACTATTATTACCACTGCAGTTCCGAGAAAGTTTTAATCCTGCACCTTACATGGCGGCTACAAACTGCCAATTGGTCTTCATTCAATTTGCTTGATTGAGACATATTTAACTCTTTACCTAACATGAAAAGCCGTCGACACTTGCAAAAAAAAATTCTTGAATAACTAATTTCTTTCAATTTTTTGTCTTAAAAACATAGGTTATGACCCCTCAGTGGAATGAGCTCAACAAGCTCGTTCCAATGAGGGGTCATAACCTATGGTTTTGAGACAAAAAATGAAAAAATAATGGAAATTATTTGACGCTTTTTTATAATAGTGCTGGCCGGTTTTGATCGTTACGTTGGGTAAATGGTTAGCGTTTCCAATTTTGGCAAATGATATTATCGTCTGTTCTCAAAATGGCGTGACATGATTATCACATGATCGGCATCGGTTCTCTTTCAATTGGTACGAAGTTAGAAAACTTGAAAACAAACCCGATATTTACCACTTTCAAGTCAGGAATAAAGGCTTAAAATGTCTCCAGACTTACTTACTATATACAGCTGCTTGTTCTTATGGGACGAACTTTGCTGGACATTTTAAATATTTAATAATTTAGATAAAAATCATATTGTTTACTGATAGAAACCATTTCTGGAAACTGTTTCCATTTTCAAGTGCACAACAGCAAGGAACAAAAGTCACTTGACGTGTCAGACTGTTAATGAGATGTTCAACTCATTAACGGCCTGACACATCACGTGACTTTTTAAGTTGAGCATTACATTCTTGTAATGCCCTGTTAAACTTTGTTAATGTACTAGGGAATGCCCTATAAATTTCCAATGAGAGCAACACATTTTTAGATATGATTTTTTTATTGGAGATGGGATATGCAAACTCTGAAAGACGGAGATGGTGATACAGGCGTTGATATTAAAAGATATTGTGGAATTTTTTTTTTTTTAATCCGTATCACCTTCATCGCGGAAAAAATTTTGGGAATCAAATGGTACATAAGGCAAGATTTTCATTGTCAGAACACCTCTTCCACGTGGGAGGGGTGACATGTGGTTGTTTAGCCTCGCCATTAAAAATATTGGGGGACGAGCCAACTAGAAGGGTCGGAATTTGGCTCACAGAGCTGAGTTGGAACTGCACTATGATCTTTTTCCCCACCAAGTGAACTCGAAATATAGGTTTGTTCTCTGTTAGATGTGATTCCTAATCACTTCAGGCTGCGGAAAGGAAATAATGATTAAAGTAACGATTCTTTTATTTACATTCATACGTTTATCCACTCTGTCGGGTACTTTAGCAAGTCTGTGTCACATACCTTATACATGTGTCCTTTGATGGAACTCTCCTTGAAAGTTTCCTGTCCTTTGAAATACACACAGTTCATGCAGAACTCACAACTTCAATATGCGCTTCGAGCTTGCGCGTATTGTCACTGTCGACCCCAAGTTGATATTCACAGCACTCTGATACTAAACAGGCTACCACGCAATCAACATCTGCGTTCCTAAGGGTTAATACCACAATACAATAGCCTACACTTTGAGACACGTGCGAGTCGATCCTCACTAATGACATCTAAATTTAGCCATTACTTGGGTTCGAAATCTACTCTCTAAATTCAGGCTTGTAGCTCTCATACGTCCACCTAATCTGATATTAGTGGCGTACAACGGAGCTTCGTGGATTACCCAGCAATTCCACTCGCACGAGACCCTATGTGGCGTCTCACTCCTAAACGGTCGGAACCCAAGTCTCCCTGAAATAGCTTGTTCCCCACTCTTTATATCTCGTCTTGGGACGGTCAGATAGCAATATGTCAAGATGCCTAAACGTGGCACGTGAAAAGTAGGGGGAGGGGGCCTCCTCCCTTTTAGACTGGCTTTGCCCTGACAGCTCCCTCTTCAAGAGAAACGCCCTACGTTTCTCTAAAAACAAAGAGGGCAAAGCCACGTTTAGCCACCACACACACATACTTACAATTGGCTCACTGTGTGCACAACTCAACACTTACTCGACCGTGTGGGCCTGTCTTGACACATGCCAGCAGATGGGTCCCCACACGGCTATAGCTCTCCTTTCATACCTGCAACACATACACTCTTGCTCTCTCTAACTCATGAATGTTTCAGTTAATAGAATCTGCAAAATAATTCTAGGGTTTACAGCCACGTACATGCGTCGGTTATGTGTATCCCATGAAGATTTGTAGAATTTTTTTTTCACTCTTTTAGCTGGGCCTATCAAGTCAGTCTACTGTAAAACGCAAAACTTTCCCCACCTTGTACTTATATCCCAACATCTGGTGACTGGGGCCTGCGATCTCTGTGATAAGCCCCAGCCAGATATTCTCACGTCTTAACCCATTTACATTTGTCGGCTGAGGTAGTCTGCCACGACGTTTTTCTTTCCCCTTGATAGTTTTGAAGAAATAGAGACCATCTCCTGATTCTATCACTCTCTACCTTACTCTTCTGAATATACGTAAGAGGCCTATGATCGGTGTGTAGAAGGAACTCACAACCGTATAAGAAATTTTGGAATTTCTTTACAGCGAACACTAGCGCCAGACATTCTCTTTCGATCACAGAGTAATTTTGCTCCCTCAGGAGCAGCTTCTTACTGGCATATGCCACTGAAAAACGTCCGTCAGCATATTCCTGTAATAATGCAGCTCCGACCCCCCCACGTCTGATGCGTCGGTCTGGACGATGAATGGCCTAGACAAGTCTGGGAGGTGTAAGATGGGTGATCTGCTCAATATATTCTTCAAGGTATTGAACGCTCGATCTTGTTGGGCTTCCCACTTCACTTTGTTGGGCGATCCCTTCTTCGTAAGGTCTGTTAGAGGGGGGGGGGGGGGGGGGGGGGGGGACCTCAGCAAAGTTTGGGACGAACTTCCAATAGTAACCAGCTAACCCCAGGAACGATCTCACCTGTCTCTTGGTCTGAGGTGGGCTGGCCTCGCGTATTCTGCCCAGTTTTTCCTCATGCATGGTAACCTTCCCTTTGCCAACCTTGTGACCCAGAAAAATTCTATGGTCCGGAAACTAATCTGGCATTTTGAAGGTTTGACGGTGAGACTGACCCTTCTTCGCCTTTGAAAAAGGGATCGGAGTACATTAATGTGTTCCGCCCAGCTACTTGTGTTACCCAAAATGTCATCCACGTAATGTTCACCCCCCCCCCCACCCCACCCCACCCTTACATCTGCCAACGGCTTCCTCATCATACTGTTGAACGTTGCCCAGCATTAACCATCCAAAGGGTAGCTTTTTAAACTGACCAAAAAGAGAGCACACGTCGGTCAAAAGGACCATGTCAGAGGGCCTGAGAAACATACTTTGAACTTTTTAGGCCTAAATAAGCAGTTTTAACAAGAACATTTCCTTAGTACCTGTATTGTCTGCATATCAAGGGAGAATACTGTAAAACATTTTGCATGTGCATTTCTCAAATGACAAGTTATAAGGAGTTTGTTTCTTGCATTGAGTCAGAACTTGTGTTACTTTGTTTTGATAAAACTTATTCCACCTTCTGATATGGATTCACCGGATGCAAGATTATGTAACAAAATCACCACCACATTGTCAAAAATGAATTTTGTAATGTTATCAAAACAGTTGTCTGACAGTTCGCCAATTTGCATACCATTGGCAGTATTAGACTGCATGAAAATTCTGTAGGTGTGTTTTATGCATAATTCTTGACAGATGATGGTGAAGTCACAAGTATTATATACAATTAGGGCTATCACGATTTTTGAATTTAGATAATAATTGATTAATCGCACCTAGATGACCCCCCCCCACCTTCTCTTTGAAGTCGAAAAATGAAGTTTAAGTCAATTGACCTACATAAGTAAACAACGAAGACGATCCTCTTTTAGGTACATTCAAAGCTTTGATGTTCTGAACTTTTGAACCGTCAGTGCAATAATCAAGGCCGGTCGTCAGTTGCGAGCATCGCAACTGCCGAGAGAGAGTGCCGACCGGTCTTCATTATTAGACTGACAGTTCAAAAGTTCAGAACATCAAACTTTTGAATGAACCTAAAAGACAAATGCTTCTAACGGCTTCTTGAGGTTTAACGTCGACGTTCTTGACCTTTTAATTTTAGAAACAATAGTTTTTTTCATCCAATTTTTTTTTAATTATTAAACGTCTAGAATGGGGTAAAATTTACCGATTCTTCGACAATGAAAAATGCTAATCGATTTCGGTGTGACCGATCAACAATCGATTAATCGTGACAGCTCTGTATACAATGTGCATGTGTAATGGGATTTCTTTTTGTCAACGATAGAAACTGGGTTACAGGAGAACACTGAACGCGATAATTTGTTTCTAGATAATAACAAAGTCCATGTTGAGAATGCGTGAATGTTGGGAGAAAAAGATAATATAGTACCTTGTTTCAAAACACAGAAGATCCCAAACTTAAAATTTTAACCCAATGAAAGCTGGAATCCTGAAATTCATCTCCACAATTGTGAGTTTGTGAGATTTGTCCTTGTGACATGAGACACCTGCCAAAATCCTGGGAGTTGACATGTATGAAATTTGGGTAGGTTTGTTATGTTGTTAGCAGCTTTGCATGAATCATGATTTGCCTGATTTTTTATTGCAATAGCAGGCAAATCTTCATGTGAATCCTGTCAAAATTCTACCTCCGATGTGTTAGGCCTCACAAAGTAGATCTTCTGTTTCTCAGGCCATTTTTTGTAAAATTGCATGCAGGCGGGCGTTTTTTTATTTTATTTTTTATTTTTATAATTATTTCTTTACCATTAAAAAGTTCATGTTCTTGGTTTGTTTTAGGTTTTAGGCCTCATAACCTACAGAATAGTGGTGTGTTACATCCCTTGAGTGCAAGAAGGCTTTGCAATGCTAAAGCATTGCAAAGCCTTCTTGCACTCAAGGGACAATTTTATTAACATGGGTAAAATATCAGACATGAACTATTTGATTTTGATTTTTTTAAGTTTGGATTGGTTATAAAAAGAGAGCATGCGGCAGCCAAAAGGACCATGCGGGAGAGCCTGAGAAACAGATTTTTATTTTTTTCAGGCCTTACCCTAATTAATTTTTTGGGGGACTGAATCGGCTTGGCATCTGATTTCTTAGAACCTCTAAGAATGATCAATGGGAAATTAGGCTGAACCCAATGGTGAGAGGCACTGTTCAAACTATTGGGGATTTTGGTCAAAGGAAAGTGAGCCTGAAGTGTTATTTACAATATGCTCTTAACACACAGAAAACCTGAACTGAAACTGGGGCTTTTTCCTGAAACCGAACCGACGTCAAAACTGAAAAATCAAAACCTCCAAGTGTCTTCCAATATTACTACAAAATCAGGAGACTCAAAACTTTTTACATTTTTTAACTGAAAAATAAATAACTGAAATCTGAAGAGCATAACTAAAGACAGTCTACTTGTGGCTTTGCAGCTGTTTATAGACAAGTCTTGGCTGCCTGTATAGGCAGCCAAGACTTGTGTGAAAACAACTGCCAAGGCACTTGGAATGTAACTTGCAAGTTTCCCCTGAGACAGTGTATAGGCAGATGTTCTGTTGCAGTAAAAAATGCTCCAAGTCAGAATTAGGCCCTAGAAGGGTTAAAATTTATACAATTATCAATTTTCTATATATTTTGTGTGTGAAAAGACAGTGGGAACCCCCACCCACCCCCACCCCCCAAAGCTATGTTCAGAGCATGCAAGAAAAAAATTATTTTATTTCGTGTGATGTAAACATTATTTTTCTGATAATAAACAAACAAGAAACTTAATACAGGCAATGTAAAGCCACAGAGGTGACTTTTAGCACTTTTAAAAAGAGCAACAATATTGGCTCCCAGCACTGAACTTGTTGAGCAGTTTTCAATTAAGCATGAACCACTGTTTTAGCAGTGGATTTCAGCAGTCTTCAGAACAAGCATAATAATGGTCTCAAAAGAACCCTGATAGCAGTGTCATCACTCTATCTGTTTTCATAATAGACAAGATAGTGGCTTACAGAGGTTTCAACTCCCATAAAAGTCACAAGATTTCTGTCTTGATGAAAGAGGCTTCTAGAAGTTTTAAGAAGTAAAAATTAGGCCTTGCATTTGGCAATGTCGGCCTACCAGAAGGTTCCATAGAAAGTAATAAAAGGCCTACTTTAACAGTGTCTGGGTCTATCTTCTTTTAATTTGATGATATATGTTACTTTCACTGTGCCTATTTATAGGCCTCATAAACAAGTTATGGGGCCTATCAGCCTCAGTCCTGACAAAATGCAATGCATTTTTTATAGTGGCTTCCAGTGAGGTATTGTTGTGCATAAGAACCACATTCAGCATCCTTTAAAGTGACTCCCAGGATTGAGAGAGTCAGTGAGAATATGAACACACATTATCAACTCTACAGAACTCGCCAGTGTCCAAATTCTTTGCCATCAGTTTATCTGGAACAATGTTGGGTGTGATATGCCTGATATGAGCTCTTGGTACACAGCAGTCCTGAAATAAGAAGAAAACCTTGATTAGCCCTGAAGTCCCCATACAGCCACAAAGAGCCCCTTTTATATTGCTCTATAAACATTGGCCCCAAGTGTTTTCTTTCTTGAGAATTCTACACTTATCTTGATAGTGTTTTTACATGATTGTTGGCTGCCTGTGCAAAGTTTTTGCACAATGTAACCAAGAGTTTTGATTTGGTTCAATTCCTAATCGCATTGTGAGAAAAATTTGCTGTCTGAAAATTTGGTATTTTAACATCAGTGAGAAAGAAGGTTAAGTGAGATCCCCAGAAAAGGTGTACAGAGGCATTATAATTATTTGGGGATTTCTTTTTGCAAATAGGCATCAACACTTTGAACCCTAAAGCAGTGTTCACACTGTCAGGTGCCAATGGTGTCAACTGCATTAAAATATTTCGTTTGGAACCAAAAATACAGCATTTGTCTCCAAAATTTGGCACCCAAAATATACTTTTGGTAGGTCTCAAAGGCACTGTGGCTTGTTATTTCAGCGAGTCATTTTTCTTAAAATCGCTGTCTGACGATATAAGTGTGACAGAATTCATGCCTGCCGTGTTATTTATAGGTAACAGATAGGCATAATTATCATTCTTTGCTTGTTAGCCCTTTACCTAACATGAAAAGCAGACGACACTTGCAAACAAAATTCTGAATAACAAATTTTTTTCATTTTTTGTCTCAAAAACATAGGTTATGACCCCTCATTGGAATGAGCTCGTTCCAAAGAGGGGTCATAACCTATGTTTTTGAGACAAAAAATGATAATATAATGAAAATTAATTGGAAATTTTTGAAACTAGTGCTGGCTGGCTTTGACCGTTATGTTGGGTAAAGGGTTAACTAGTTTAGTGCTTGAAGCCACTTGTTTTCTTAGCGGTAGAAAATTAAATGTTTATATAAATTGATTTGTTATAATTTATTGGCAAGTGCATTCTTGCTTTAAATTTGAACACGCTGAGTATCTTTAAATTATTCTCCATCAAATCTAGTCATGGCTGCTATGAAGCAACTGATCCACTAGAAAGCATAAGAATCATGAAAGGGGAGTTGTGATGAACCCAATGGAGATACTAAAAGACAGGGCTTTTTGTGGTGAGTGGTGTCGCAAAAGACTTTTGCCGATTTTTTGAAAGTAAATGAGTCTGAAGTGTTATTTACTATATGTTCATAACACATAGAAAAACTGAACTGAAACTGAGGTTTTTCCCTGAAACCATGGTGAGTGATGTCGCAAAAGACTTTTGCCGATTTTTTCAAAGTAAATGAGTCTGAAGTGTTATTTACTATACGTTCATAACACATAGAATGAAAGTGTCAATGACACTGTAGCTCAACTTGTCAAGACGAAGACATGTACATGTATAGTATGTGACACAGCAATGACAAACATCTAGGTAATGACCTGATAACAAAGGTACATATAAAGTATTGTAACGGTCTGTACATAAATACTGACCGTTGCCTGTAACAAATGTAAAGGTAAAGTATTGTAAAGGTGGGTGACAGTCAGATGCTAAACCAGAAAAAAATCTTTGAGTCCCAGAGTGGGTCTGACTGAACCCCAAAATATTTGTTCTCATAGCACAGTGATAACAAAGGCACCCAAAACACACTCATTCCTGTCCCAAGGTGAAAACAAAGGTACCCAAGAAGTTTCATGAAGATCAGTTCACAAATATGAGCTGTGTAGAAGTTGTGACAAAAAACTGATTGGACCTAATTTCGGTACAAAATGGCCACTGGCAGCCATCTTGAATTTTGGACCGCACCCAGAAACACTTGTTCTCGTCCCAAGGTGATAACAAAGGTACCCAAGAAGTTTTGTGAAGATCGGATCGTAAATACAGCCTCTAGCCCGAGCCGTATTGACATGTGCACTTGCAGTGTATAAGTAGCACTGAATAAATCAAAGTTCATCTAATTTGCATAATTTCTGCAAGAGAGAAAAACCCGTACTATATGTGATGTATTCCATGTTACTAAACATTCATACAAAAATTTATTCAAATCAGAACTTTCATACAGAAGTTCTGTACAAAAGACTGATTGCACTAATTTTGGTACAAAATGGCTGCTGGTGGCCATCTTGAATTTCGGACCACACCCAAAAACACTCGTTCTCATCCCACGGTGATAACAAAGGTACCCAAGAAGTTTTGTAAAGATCGGTTCATAAATACGGCCTCTAGCCTGAGCCATATAGAAGTTATGTACAAAAAACTGATTAGACCTAATTTCGGTACAAAATGGCCACTGACAGCCATCTTGAATTTTGGACTGCACCCAGAAACACTCGTTCTTGTCCCAAGGCGATAACAAAGGTACCCAAGACGTTCCGTGAAGATCGGTTCATAAATACAGACTCTAGCCCAAGCTGTATTGACATGTGTACTTACAGTGTATAAGTAGCACTGAAAAAATCAAAGTTCATCTAATTTGCATAATTTCTGCACGAGAAAAAAACCTGTATTATATGTGATGTATCCCATGGTACTAAACATTCACACAAAAAATTATTCAAATCAGAGCTTTCATATGGAAGTTCTGTGCAAAAATCTGATTGCACCAAATTTTGTACAAAATGGCTGCCATCGGCCATCTTGAATTTCGGACCGGACCCCAAAACACTCGTTCTCGTCCCACGGTGATAACAAAGGTACCCAAGGAGTTTCGTGAAGATCGGTTCATAAATACGGCCTCTAGCCCGAGCCGTATTGGCATTTGCACTTACAGTGCTGAAGTACACCAAAAAACATCAAAGTTAGTCTAATTTGCATAATTTACGCACGAGAAAAAAACCTGTATTATATGTGATGTATCCCATGGTACTAAACATTCATACAAAAAATTATTCAAATCAGAGCTTTCATATGGAAGTTCTGTACAAAAAAACAGATTTCTGCATCGTCGGTACAAAATGGTGGCTGGCAGCCATCTTGAATTTCTGACCGCACCCAAAAACACTCGTTCTCGTCCCATGGTCATAACAAAGGTACCCAAGAAGTTTCGTAAAGATCGGTTCATAAATACGGCCTCTAGCCCGAGCTGTATCCAATTGTTGACGGACAGACGGACGGACAGATGGACCATGGCATAAGCTCAAATTTGGCTTCGCCAAAGTTGAGCTAAAAACTGAACTGAAACCGAGGTTTTTCCCTGAAACCAATCCAAAACCCAAACCGAATCTGAAAAATTGAAACCTCCCAGCTCTAATACCAAGCTACCAGTCTGGGGAGCCTCAGTTCAGACAGTTTTTGTTTATAAAAAATTATTTTGCTGCAATTTATAAAAAAAAATTTTGACTGCTACGTATTAAAACAAAAAACTAATACATGGGGCTGCACAGTATTGGAATTTGAATAATGTGATGATATTGAAAATAATATTCTGGTATACTGGTATATATCAGCCGAGTTCAGGTTGAAAGCAAGGAAGTTTGAGATACCCTCAACCAGTATATCGAAATACCATGTAGATCTATTACTGCATACATTGTAAAGTCTGAACATTCAACTGGTTGAGTGCTAGAAGCCACTATCATGGCTCTATTGAAAAGTGCTGGAAGCCACTTTAGTGGCTTTACACTCTATGCATTTTGCTTGATGTTGGCTCAGCGGTAGAAGAAAAATTTCTTTTACACAATTGTTTGGTTGCAATTTATAGGAGAGTGCTATTGGCACTCTCCAATAAATTGTAACCAAACAATTATTTATGAACAAAATTTTGCTAAACTAAGTCCACCTTCAAGTCACCTTTGAAAGATAATTTAGCACTAAATCAGTCAATGTGTTAACCCTTTACCTAACATAACGGCCAAAACAGGCCAGCGCTATTCTCAAAAATCGCCAATTAATTTTCATTATTTTTTTCATTTTTTGTCTCAAAAACATAGGTTATGACCCCTCGTTGGAACGAGCTTGTCGAGCTCGTTCCAACAAGGGGTCATAACCTATGTTTTGGCGACAAAAAATGAAACAAGAGGCCCCACGTGGCCTTAATCGCTCACCTGACAAAGTGACTCTAAGAAGTATTTTAGGTCACCTTCACCATGTCATGCCTCATCAACATTAACTGGTTGAGTGATAGATTTTGTTTGAAGTTCAACATTTGTTACCTAAAATTAGTTTTATTTAAAATCATTGGTGTGTGGCCAATCTCCAATGATTTTTAATAAAGCAAATTTATCTCTGCAGACAAACTGGTTTAGCATGAAGCACAAACAAGGAATGTGAAGAGATAGCCTTGGACATCTCTCCCCAACTGTGGATATCTTCCATGTGCTACATGTATATATTTGCATGCAAGAAAACAAAAATTTTCACAAATTTTATTTTTTTTTATCATCATTGGAACAAGCTCAAACAGCTTATTCCAATAGGGGTATGGGAAGATCAGGTATATTTTTGAGACAGAAATGTGAATATATAAATAATGGTGTTTTTTTGTGAATGATGCTGGAGAATTTTGCGTAAAGATATGGTAAATGGTTTGTTCTAGATACAGAATGATGCAAAAGTATTTAAATTTGATTAGGCAAGTTGTTCCTATAATGCATTTAAAAATTGAAGTAACTGTTTTTTTGCTGACGAACTTTTAGATGTGTGTGTCTGTGTTTGTGTGTGTGTGTGTGTTTGTGTGTGTGTGTGTGTGTGGGGGGGGGGGGGGGGGGGGGTAAGAGTGTTCTTGCAAACAAAATTCCTGAATAAATGGAAAATTTTATTTTTTGTGTGAAAGACATAGTGCGTGAATGTTGATTGGAACAAGCTTAGAGAGCTCATTTTAATGTGAAGTCATAAAGCTGTGTTTTACGTACGAAATTCTGGAATAACTAAAAAAATTGCTTTTTTGACTCAAAAAGCATGGTGTGCGACCTCTCATTGGAATGAGCTCAAAAAGCTCATTCCAATGGGGTATTTACAAGCGATAAGTACATGTATGTTTAAGAGACAAAAATTAAAATTTGAATAGCGATTTTTGCGAAGAATGCTGACAAGTTTTGGCAGTTATGCTGGTAAAAAGGTAAGATATGCAAAGTGGTTGTTTTTTAGAGGCGACATTTAATTAAGGGGAATTAACCCTTGATTACTGAGGTAACTTCTAAAAGTACTGAAATTTCATGAAGCAATGTGAATAACAGACAACAGTTGCCTAAAAATTTCATGAATAACTAAAATTTTTATTCCTTTGTCTCGAAAACATGGCATATGACCTTTGTTGGAATGAGCTGAATGCGTGTGTTCCAATGAGGGGTCATAAAATTTGAACGAAGATTTGTGTGAATAATGCATTAGTACTGCTAGATTTGGGTAAACGGTTCACCCTGGATACCACCCCTTCTATAGTAGATCTTTTCTGCAAATTTTGTCTAAGATTCTATCAACTTTACAAATAAATACGTTCATGAATCACAATCAGATCCACCCTACAATGTTGCATACCAAATATCAAAAGATTCTGCCTGCTGGATCTGGAGAAGAAGATTTTTTAAGAAATATGCCTGAAACGCACTAAGTTAAAATTTGGGCTCCTATACGGAGCCCAAATATAAACCCAGTGGGCCGATTTGAACAAACTTGAATCAGATCCACCCCACAATGTTGCTTACCAAATATGAAAAGATTCTGAAGCTGGATCTGGAGAAGAAGATTTTTTAAGAAATTTGCCTGAAATACACTAAGTTCGAATTCGAGCTTCTATAGTGAGCCCAAATATGAAACTAGGAAGCCGATTTGAACAAACTTGAATCAGATCCACCCCACAATGTTGCATACCAAATATCAAAAGATTCTGCCTGCTGGATCTGGAGAAGAAGATTTTTTAATAAATTTGCCCGAAATGCACTAAGTGCGAATTCGGGCTTCTATATTAAGCCCAAATATGAATCCAGGGGGCCGATTTGAACAAACTTGAATCAGATCCACCCCGCAATGTTGCATACCAAATATCAAAAGATTCTGCCTGCTGGATCTGGAGAAGAAGATTTTTGAAGAAATTTGCCTGAAATGCACTAAGTGCGAATTCGGGCTTCTATATTAAGCCCAAATATGAATCCAGGGGGCCGATTTGAACAAACTTGAATCAGATCCACCCCGCAATGTTGCATACCAAATATCAAAAGATTCTGCCTGCTGGATCTGGAGAAGAAGATTTTTGAAGAAATTTGCCCGAAATGCACTAAGTTCGAATTCGAGCTTCTATAGTGAGCCCAAATATGAATCTAGGAAGCCGATTTGAACAAACTTGAATCAGATCCACCCCACAATGTTGCATACCAAATATCAAAAGATGCTGCCTGCTGGATCTGGAGAAGAAGATTTTTTAATAAATTTGCTTGAAATGCACTAAGTTCAAATTTGGGCTCCTATACTGAGCCCAAATATAAACCCAGGGGGCCGATTTGAACATACTTGAATCAGATCCACCCCACAATGTTGCTTACCAAATATGAAAAGATTCTGCCTGCTGGATCTGGAGAAGAAGATTTTTTAAGAAATTTGCATGAAATGCACTAAGTTCAAATTCGAGCTTCTATAGTGAGCCCAAATATGAATCTAGGAAGCCGATTTGAACAAACTTGAATCAGATCCACCCCACAATGTTGCATACCAAATATCAAAAGATTCTGCCTTCTGGATCTGGAGAAGAAGATTTTTTAAGAAATTTGCCTAAATGCACTAAGTTCGAAATCGGGCTCCTATACTGAGCCCAAATATGAACCCAGGGGGCCGATTTGAACAAACTTGAATCAGATCCACCCTACAATGTTGCATACCAAATATCAAAAGATTCTGCCTGCTGGATCTGGAGAAGAAGATTTTTTAAGAAATTTGCCTGAAATGCACTAAGTTCGAATTCGGGCTTCTATAGTAAGCCCAAATATGTATCCAGGGGGCCGATTTGAACAAACTTGAATCAGATCTACCCCGCAACATTGCATACCAAATATCAAAAGATTCTGCCTGCTGGATCTGGAGAAGAAGATTTTTTAAGAAATTTGCCTAAATGCACTAAGTTCGAAATCGGGCTCCTATACTGAGCCCAAATATTAACCCAGGGGGCCGATTTGAACAATCTTGAATCAGATCCACCCCACAATGTTGCTTACCAAATATGAAAAGATTCTGCCTGCTGGATCTGGAGAAGAAGATTTTTTAAGAAATTTGCCTGAAATGCACTAAGTTCGAATTCGGGCTTCTATAGTAAGCCCAAATATGTATCCAGGGGGCCGATTTGAACAAACTTGAATCAGATCTACCCCGCAACATTGCATATCAAATATCAAAAGATTCTGCCTGCTGGATCTGGAGAAGAAGATTTTTGAAGAAATTTGCCTGAAATGCACTAAATTCGAATTCGAGCTCCTATAGTGAGCCCAAATATGAATCTAGGGAGCCGATTTGAACAAACTTGAATCAGATCCACCCTACAATGTTGCATACCAAATATCAAAAGATTCTGCCTGCTGGATCTGGAGAAGAAGATTTTCAAAGAAATTTGCCTGAAATGCAGTAAGTTCAAATTTGGGCTCCTATACTGAGCCCAAATATGAACCCAGGGGGCCGATTTGAACAAACTTGAATCAGATCCACCCCACAATGTTGCATACCAAATATCAAAAGATTCTGCCTGCTGGATCTGGAGAAGAAGATTTTTTAAGAAATTTGCCTGAAATGCACTAAGTTCGAAATTGGGCTCCTATACTGAGCCCAAATATGAACCCAGGGGGCCGATTTGAACAAATTTGAATCAGATCCACCCTACAATGTTGCATACCAAATATCAAAAGATTCTGCCTGCTGGATCTGGAGAAGAAGATTTTTTAATGTTTTTCCCATTGCCTACAGTGTTAAAAAGTGCTGACTCAGCACTTTTTCAAAGTCCCGAAACTGTACCCTATGATAAAACCGATGGCAATTTTTTTTTTCCAATCCTTTCTGTTGGTCCTAAGGAAGCTGCACACCAAATAAAAATTCTCAGTGCCGTGCAGTTTTGGAGATATGGGCGTTTTAAATTTTTTCTATTTTTAGCTCCTGCGGTTCCCACGGGGCTGCGGGAAAAATTTTTTTTGCATAAATCAAGTACTCATGACCCAATAAGCCCTCACATAAAATTTGGTTCAAATCAGCCTCTCGGTTTGGAAAATAGAAATTTTGGGCGGGGCAAAAAATTTTGCCCCTCTCATAACAACGTCAAGTATAGCCCCACAAACTTCTCTTGAACAAATCTGAGTCTACACCTCAAAAGGAAGCTGCACACCAAATATCAAGTCTCTGCTACTGCTGGTTCATGAGAAGAAGATTTACAAAGATTTTGGTGCCCCTTGGGGGTGTGGCACCACCCAGGAGGAGGGGCAACTTCATTTGAACAAATCTGAATTGGCATTAGGTAATAAACATTTAGCCAACATTTGAATAAAATTGGGCTAGTGGTTTAGGAGGAGAAGTCGATAATGTAAAGTTAACGCCGGACGGACGACGACGGACGACGGACGCCGGACGACGGACGACGGACAGAAAGTGATTAGTAAAGCTCCCCTTGAGCTTCGCTCAGGTGAGCTAAAAAATTAGTTATTCAAGAATTATTTTTGCAAGTGTTGTCTGCTTTTCAGGTTAGGTAAAGGGTTAATTAGACTTCAATTCAACAAAACATTTAACGCTTCAGAACATACATATGTGATACCAGTATAAATACATGAAATCATTGGGCTAAAATACTGCAGTCATGCCTAAGTGGACCATTGGTTGCAGAAAAATGGTGCTTACATAAAAATGAAATTCTCAGGACTGATCGCACTTATCTCTCTCTGTACAACCGGATTTCTGGAACACTCACTGGTCACACATAGAAGAGTCCCTTCCACCATCTTTGGGTGGGCTATTGTTACTACAGTACGTGGAGAGTGGATTGTAACTAAATCACCCGCGGAGTGGAGTTACCACCCAAGCTATAACTTTCAAATTTTGTATATATCGACAATAAATACAAGCAATGTTTCAGCCAATGGACCTCCGGGTTTAACCCGGAGGTCCATTGGCTGAAACTTTGCTGGTTCTGGTTATGCTTTGCAACCAATTTGCAATTATTGCTTGGGTGGAATCTCCACTCTGCGGATGATTTAGTGATAATACACTCTCCATATACTGTAAAAATAAATAATGCTAAGGCCCCACAAAGTAGACTTTCTGTTTCTCAGGCCATTTTTTGTAATATTGCATGTGGGTGTTTTTTTATTGTATATTTTATTTTTTATTTTTGTAATTATTTCTTTGCCATCAAAAGTTCATGTTCTTAGTTTGTTTTATGTTTTAGGCCTCATAATCTACAGAATACCATGGGGGGGGTGGTGTATTTCGTCCCTTGAGTGCAAGAAGGCTTCACAATGCTAAAGCATTGCAAAGCCTTGTTGCACTCGAGGGGCAAATTCATCAAAACATCAGACATAAACCATTTAATTTTTATTTTTTCAAGTTTGCATTGATTATAAAAAGAGAGCAATTTGGCAGCCAAAATTACCATGTTGTAGGGCCTGAGAAACAGATTCTTAACTTTCTAAGGCTTGAATAATATAAATTTATTTCAGGTTTTCAATTTACACAACAGCTTACAATAGCCGATCACTTTTGAATGAACACAGTCTGTGAAAAATGAATATGTCAATTTGGCTATGGGAGTGGGGGTAGAAGGGTCTGTTGGGTGAGATTTCTTTTTTGGCAAATTCACTCAGACCGTTTCAGAAGCAAGGAGAAAAAAAATCACCCAGTGAACCCCATCCACCTCCCCACCCTCAAAAGGGAGTCATTTTTTTCATAAAATCACTCAAGGTCTTCAAATTCTTTTCAAGCAGAAAACAATTTTGCCCAAAGGCCTCTTCCCCACATTGGGGCCTCTAATGGCCTGGAGGTTCTCATTTGAGAAAACATTAATCTTATGTACACACATTAACATCTAACAAAAGTTTACCACAATCAGATCTGTCAAGCACGGATTCAGTTCATTTAAACAAATAGTAAATTTCCATTGAATTCTGAGTTAAATTTCAAACCCCTTTGGTGCCCACCAAAATCAGTGAAACACGACGCTTTGAACAAATTTCAATCTACGAATCACAGTAATTTTATATACCAAATATCAAAAGATTCTGCCTAGTGGGTCTGAAGAAGAAATCTTTGAAGAATATTCCTCAAACTCCACCAAGTTAAAAGTTTGGGCTCTCACAGGAAGCCCACATATGAGCTCGGGGATTCAATTTGAACAAACTTGAGTCTCCCCTCACTAAGGATGTCATTACTAAGTAACAAAAGAATCTGTCTCATGGAAGGGAAGTAAAAATAAGGGATAACTCAGGGAGCCCAAATATGACCCAAGGAACTCGATTTTAACAAACTGGAATCTGAACCTCCTAAGGTCGCTGCATATCAAATATCCAAAGATTCTGACTGGTGGATCTGAAGAAGATTTAAGTTAAAATTTAGTTTGCCATAGAGGGCCCAAAGATGAACCCAGGGACATGTTTTCCCCACCAAGGATACTACAAACCAAACAAGCCAGAAAATAAGTAATTTGTCATTTGCAAAATTAGTTCCCCAGAGGGCAAATTTAGTGATGTAACCCTGGATAGCAGGCTAGCATCACTAAATTTACCCTCTGTGAACCTCAATCTGAATCAGGGTCTCAAAACTAAACCGAAAGAGGTACCCAGAGGATAAATTGACTCACTGTATGGAATAGCATCATCAAATTCACCCTCTAGGGACCTCATTCTGCAAATGTCAGACTGCTTATTTTCAGGCCTGACCAAATATCAAAAGATTCTGACTAATGGATCTGAAGGCAAGGAGTTTTAAAGAATATTCCTCATACTGCGCCAAGTTCAAATTTGGGCTCTCACAGGGCACCCAAATATGAGCAGGGTTAGCATTGGTGGAAGACTTGCAGGACAGCTAAGTACACAGAGCCACCATGCCCCCCCTCCCCCCACCACCACCACATGGGCAATTGCGATTAACCCCTTGCATGTTGCTGACAGATATTTATACCCAGGACAAGGAACATTGGAACACTTTTATCCAAATTCTTCCTTTATAATGGATAATCTGTTTGACCAATGATCTCTTGAGATAAATTTAAATGAATTTTTCATCACATCTAGTTATGGTTGCTTCATAGCAGCCATGACCAGACATGATGATAAAAATTTAAAAAATACCCAGTGGGTTAAGAGTTAAGTACCTTGCCCATGCAAGGTCACAATACAGTTATCCCTGGCAGGGATCGAACCGTGAACCTTTCATTTTGAAGTCCAATGCCATAATCTCAGAGTCACCAAGCTCCCTCATACTAAATTTGGGCCCCCAAATATGAGCCCAGGGATTTGATTTGAACAAACATGAATCTCACAACACTAAGGATCTCAATAGTCTATAACAAAACAATCTGACTCGTGGAAGTGAAGAAGCATTATCGATGCTCCTCACAAACTACTGGATCAAATTTAACCAAATCTGGTGTGCATGTTCCCCATCATATGTCAGTTCAAACTTCTACAAATAAACTTACCGCACCCACAGGGGGCACAGCAAGGGGCATAACTCTGATAGCACCCATGAATTTCTTTCCAAAATTCAAAAAAATCTTCTTCTTCAGATCCACCAGGCAGAATTCTTTCCAATTTGGTATACATCATCTCTAGGGGGGCAGATTGAAGTTTGTTCAAGTCGGCCCCCTGGATTCATATTTGGGCTCACTATAGAAGCCCAAATTTGAACTTAATGCATTTCAGGCAAATTTCTTTAAAAATCTTCTTCTCAAGATCCAGCAGGCAGAATCTTTTGATATTTGGTATGCATCATTGTGGGGTGGATCTGATTCAAGTTTGTTCAAATCGGCCCCTGGATTCACATTTGGGCTCAGTATAGAAGCCCGAATTTGAACTTGGTGCATTTCAGGCAAATTTCTTAAAAAATCTTCTCCAGATCCAGCAGGCAGAATCTTTTGATATTTGGTATGCATCATTGTGGGGTGGATCTGATTCAAGTTTGTTCAAATCAGCCCCCTGGATTCACATTTGGGCTCAGTATAGAAGCCCGAATTCAAACTTAGTGCATTTCAGGCAAATTTCTTAAAAAATCTTCTTCAGATCCAGCAGATGAATGCTTTTGATATTTGGTATGCAACATCCTTAGGGGGGTAAGATTCAAGTTTGTTCAAGTCCCTAGTTCCATAAAATTTGTCTCTCATGACTTCATTCCTTTGTAGTGTTGATGAACCATGTCTAACTGAATGTGACCCCAAATACTTCTTTGAACCACTTTGGCCGGTGAGCGATTAAGGCTCCTTGGGTCCTCTTGTTTTAAAGACAAGTCCTTATATTGCACTAAGTTAAAATTTGGGATCCCACAGGTAGCCCAAATATCACCCTTGGGACTTGATTTGATCAAATTTGTAACTGAACTTCCTAAAGATGCTGCATATTGAATATCAAAAACATTAACCCTTTGAACCTTCATTTTCCAGACTGGTATCGACATTGTGAATACCCACAGTGAGATGGATTATCTAGTACAGTAGAATCTGTCTTGAGAGACCACCCTTTGGGACACACAAAAGTGGTCTCTCAAGACAGGTGGTCTCTCATAACAGGTTTCAGGTTTTCTCAAGTCACTGAATAACCAACCACAAAATTCAGAAATAGAGAAGAATGGATTTTTGTAATTACTTTGTAGTTGTTTCTTTTTTATGGAGTTTTTGTAACAAATTGAAATGGACTGTTATAAAAATTATAAAAATAAATTAGTGTTGAAAATCTTCAATGAAGATTTTCAACACTAATTTATTTTTATAATTTTTATAACAGTCCATTTCAATTTGTTACAAAAAGATTTTCAACACAAGTTTATTTTTATTCCTATCTGTCACATTTCAGGTATTATGAAATTGTTTATTCAGCAATAAGCCTAACCTTTTCACAGGGGTCTTATAAAAACATCTCAATCTTTACTGAGTTAGCAATTGAAACCCAATTAAGAGCTTTTAATTATGTTAGTATAACCACAATGGATTTTCCAATTCCAGAACAGGTAAAAAGTTTTTGTTATGGTTTCAGTCTTCAAAGGGGCGGTCTCTCAAGACAGGTCCATTATGGCATAAAAATACAAGTTGGTACCAGGTCACAGTGATCTCTCAAGACAGGTGGTCTCTCAAGACAGGTGGTCTCCCATAGCAGGTCCAATATAGAGTAAAACCAATCGGTGCCTGGCAGATGTGGTCTCTCAAGACAGGTGGTCTCTCAAGACAGGTTTTACTGTATCAATATAGAGGTATTATAAAATAATAACTGCAGTCTGCAGCCACTATACATGAGGCATTGATGATAAAATAGTAAGACCAAAATGGCACACAGTTTTTCCTTTGACCCCAAAAAATCTGTCTTACAGGTTCAAAGTGTTAAAACTGGTAGATCTGAAGAAGAAGATGATTAAAGAAGAATATAACTCATATTTCACTAAGATAAAGTTCAAGTTACAGAAGAGAGCCCAAATATGACCACAGGGACTTGATTTGAATTAACTTGAAGTGCCCCCCCCCCACCCCCCCCCAACACCCAGCCATGATACTGTATAATTATAAAAACATGGAAAATATGATTACGTTCAGGGATGATTTTTCAATGTTCCCTAATCGAAACTGCAAAGTATATACATACTGTTAAATAGGTAATGGCAACTGGTGAGATATTATAGCATCCATTCAAATATAATTCTTCCAAGAAGTGACAGCTGTTAGCCAAAGCAAAGATGGATTTATCAGTCAAATTGTTGACACCTGACAAAACTAACACCTGTAACATCCCTCGGCTTGCTAAGGCACATATACCTATGTCTGTGATCTGAAAATAAAATACATAAAGATATGATCCAAATATATACAAATTATAACAAGAATCACTCATCTGTGTTATAATATTCTGTGGAGATAATGAGATCGGATTAAAGAAAATGACAAAAGCATCAGGTTTGATTATTTATTATTATTTATTGGTGTTTAAGGTCACATATTTCTGCACAATGGCTAACCATGACCGTAACAGTTTTACTGGTGGAGGAAGCCGGAGTACCCAGAGAGAACCACCGAGCAACGGCGAGCAAATGTCAGCTCCCCAACATACCAACTCCACACAAGCAGGGTTAGCACTGGTTGAAGACAGGTGCACCATCGACGTGCAGTACGCCTTAGTTCACGTCACCGTGCCCCCACGTGGGCAATGGGGGTGAAGTGTCTTGCCCAAGGACACAACGCAGTTGCCGCAGGTGGGATTCGAACCGAGGACCTTTCGGCTTGCAGCCTGCACCTCTACCAACTGAGCCACCGCACCCCCCATCAGGTTTGATCTGCCAGATCTTGTCTAAATGATCTATTGACTGACTGAGTGCTGGAAGCCCATATTTGGGTCTTTTTCTGAACTGCGGGTATCTAAACTTAAAGGGTTCAATTTAGAGATGGGAAATTTACATCGAAGAACCAAACTGATACCAGTATCAGGGGGATACCAAAAACCTGAACTGATACCGCTATCAGGGGGATACCAAAAACCTGAACTGATACCGGTGTCAGGAGATACCAAAAACCTGAACTGATACTGGTATCAGGGGGATACCAAAAAACTGAATTGAACCATTGCTGAATACCGAAAACGTCTCAATTTTCAAATTTTCTAACAATCACTACAATCACTATAAGGTCCAATTGAGGCTTGAATGCATATGAAGGGGTCATGTTCCTGAAAGAAGTGACTGATTTTCTTTTCAGTTCTCTTAATCCTCAAGGGCCTGGGCAATTGTCCTGAGTTCCCACCAGACTACAACCCGTACATGTCCAGCTGCTTAGCAGTGATTTCTAGCCATAACAGGCAACCAAGACTTGGCTAGAAATCACTGCCCGTGTGATTTGTCTATTGTCAGCTGGACCTCCTAAAGATGGCATGGTCAGGGCACATGCTTTAAGATTGCAAACGCTTGAAATAAGACTTTAACTCTTAGAAGCCGAGGAATCAGAATGAATTTATTGAACATGACATGCCGCGAAAAACTTACAGTAAAGCAGGTGCTTCTAGTCAAGTGTCGTTTGCCTATTCAGGCAGACGACACTTGACTAGAAGCACCTGCTCAGTGTTTAACTGTCCCCCAGCCGAAAGATAGCCGAACTGTCACAGCCAGATTACCTGTCGTATTACATCACAGGCAAGAAAACTCGACTCCCGGCTTCTAAGAGTTAATGGTCATGGTGTTTTTAGTCACAAAATTACTGTAGATATAATTTTTGTTTTTTAAAAAATGCCACTGTTGAGCTCATTGGCAGAAGTATTTCCAGCACTGTGACAGATACAAGAACTTATTCTGTCTTTTCCTGATGTGAATTCCCCGTTGGTATTATCGGCAAATCTCTGTCAAGTCAGATACCGAATACTGAACAGATACTGAGATATATCCCCCTAAAAATACCAAAAACCAATCTCAAAAATACAATACCACCCATCTCTAGTTCATTTACTGTGGACAGGCTTCATATTATCTTCGACGGGAAAATGTTTTGTCGTTAGGGATTTACCTTGGCACTCTCCCATAAATTGTAACAAGGCAAAGACATGAGTGCAAATTTAACTGACCAATATTAATTTAGTACTCTACCAATTAATTGAACCAGAGGACACGATTGGATAGTTTATAATACGCCTGCAAAAACCAAACAGAGACCAAGGTTTCTTCCTGAAACTGAACCAAAACCGAATCTGAATGAAAGTGTCAATGACACTGTAGCTCAACTTGACAAACTTGAACTTGGTAAGTTATAAATGAAATGGCAAAATTGAAGATCATTGGTACCAATGTTATTTGATGAAATTTCAACATAACAGCATTGTGTGTGCACAACATCAGAGTAATCCATGCATCTTTAAATGTAAACTGTAAGATTGGCGAAAGGAAGAATGTTGATACACAAATACAGTATGTTCAGAGGTTATTGTAAATGACAACTTTTTTCACAGAAATGAATGCTAATCAATAGCTCTTGTCTAAAGGTCTTGCCTAATGAGCACACCAAGTTCAAAAACAATCCTATGATAAATGTGGCCTGTAGGCCATGTCAAAGAAGAATGTTGATGCACAAATGCAATAAATTCAAAGATTGTTGCTAACAGCAACAGTTTTTGATAAAAATGAAATGAAAATCAATAGCTCCTATCTTTGTCACCCTGCCTACAAAGTTTCAAAGCAACCTGATAATGAATGTGCCCTCTGAGGCATGCCAAAGGAAGATGTTAATGCACAAGTGCACTAAGTAGAAGGTCATTGCTTGTGGCAATGTTTTTTTGGTTTTTTATGGAAATTCATAAATATACCCTGCAGAGAGTGCAAACGGGATAAGATGATGCACAAATGCAGTAAGTTCAAAGGCTGGTGATAACGACAATAATATTTTATGGAAATGAAATTAAAGCAATAGCTCACATCTAGAGGTCACCCCAAACACACATACCAAGTTTCAAAGTGATCCGATCATAAATGTGCCCAGAAGGGTGTGTTAAAGGGAAATATTGAGGTCTGACTAAACTAAGTTCAAAGGTCAGCGGCAACATTTTTTGACAGAAATGGAAGAAAATCGACAGCTCCCATATAGATATCACCCCACACAAGCACACCAAGTTTGCAAGCGATCCAATCATAAATGTGCCCTGCAGGGTGTGTCAAAGGGAAATATTGATGCTGAACTGCACTAAGTTTTTACTAAGTTCATCAGAGGTTGTTGCCAATGGCAACTATTTTTGACGGAAATGGAAGAAAATCGATATCTCCCATCTAGAGATAACCCCAAACAAACATAGCAAGTTTCAAACGATCCTGATCATAAATGTGGCCTGTAGGGCGTGCCAAAGGAATTTGTTGATCCCTGACTAAACTAAGTTCAAAGGTCATTGCCAGTGGCAACTTTTTCTGACGGAAATGGAAGAAAATCGACAGCTCCCATCTAGAGCTCACCCCAAACAAGCATACCAAGTTTCAATGTGATCTGGTCAAAACTGTGCACCGCAGGGTGTGCCAAAACCGAAATATTGATGCATAACTGCACTAAGTTCACAGAAGGTCATTGCCAGTGGCAACCTTTTTTCACGGAAATCGAAGAAAATCGATAGCTCCCATCTACAGGTAACACCAGACAAGCATACCAAGTTTCAAACCGATCTGATCATAAATGTGCTCTGTACAGCGTGCCAAATGAGTATATTAATGCCTGACTAAACTAAGTTCAAAGATCGTTGCCAGCGGCAACATGTTTTGACAGACGGAAATGGAAGAAAATCGATACCTCCCATGTAGAGGTCACCCCAAACAAGCATGACAGGTTTCAAAGCAATCCGATCATAAATGTGCCCTGTACGGTGTGCCAAAGGGAAATATTGAGGTCTGACTAAACTAAGTTCTAAGAACGTTGGCAGCGGCAACATTTTTTGATGGAAATGGAAGAAAATCGATAGCTCCCACCTAGAGGTCACCCCAAAGAAGCATGCCAGGTTTCAAAGCAATACAATCATAAATGTGCCCTGTAGGGTGTGCCAAAGGGGAATATTGAGGTCTGACTAAACTAAGTTCTATGAACGTTGGCCGTGGCAACATTTTTTGACAGAAATGGAAGAAAATCGATAGCTCCCATCTAGAGGTCACCCCAAGCAAGCACACCAAGTTTCAAAGCGATCTGATCATAAATGCGACCTGTGAGGTGTGCCAAAGGAAATTGTGGACGTACGTAAGTACATACGTATGTACGTCGACGGATGAGAAGTGATGTTTTTTTTGTTGTTTTTTTGCGAAAGTACTTGACTATTTGTTAGGGATCAAATTAACCCCTCACAGTTAGTGTTATAAAAGTGAGATATAATAATAATTCTGGTAATGCATTCAAAGTTGTATTTTCAAATGTTTCATCGACTAAAGTAGTGATGCATTGTAGGAAGTAACACTGAGATTGGTCCTCTGCCTGTGAAATTATTTTTAATTATTCTCTTCCACACTTTTCAATACAGCCACAATGGTGGCTTTTAACTCTTTGCATGCTGCTGGCGGATATTCCTGTCCAGCACAGGGTTTCTTTTGCCACCGAAATAAGTATAATTTAGGCACGTTAGATAAAATTTTCACCCTGCAAATTGAATGGATTTTTTCACCAATGATTTCTTATCTTACATTTGGATTAATTTTTCATCAAATATTGTCATGGCTGCTGCACAGCAGCCATGACTAGATTTGATGGAAAATATCTTGAAAATATTCTGCAGGTTAAGAGTTAAGTAACAATGAGACTGGTCCTCTGCCTGTGAAATTATTTTTAATTTTTCTCTTCCACACTTTTCAATAGAGCCACAATGGTGGCTTTTAGCACTCAACCGGTAAATATATCCTTATCTTTACTAATTTTTTCTGCAATCAGTCTGTTGAATTATAACAATAAACTGTATGCTATAATTGTAAACATACCTTTTTACAACCTTTTAATGACATGCTTTTCAAGACATGACAGTTCTCAGACAGGGATTCCATAAGACTGTCATCCGCACATAATAAACCAGATAAGTCCAAGTCTTCTAGATTATTACAAGTTCTAGATAGCACAGACAAAACCTCATACTCCATCTGTAAAACAAATAACTTTATGTTGAACAAGGAGCTCCAGGCTTTAAAATGTATTGGTTTTTACAAAAAATGCATTAAAAATAATACTTTTAAATTTAAAAACAAGAGCTGGGCCAAAGCCCTGTTCATACCCCCACCACTGCATACTCTGCCTTGCCACATACCACATTTCGTTGAAATCCATCCACTCGCTGTTGAGAAATGGATCTGATTGGACAAGTGGACGAATCTCTTCAAAAATGGTGGTATAAAAATTCCACTGACAAGGCTACACAATGTGGACCTGTTTCTCAGGTCATTTATTTTTTGTTAAAATACATGCAGGCACTTGTTTTTATATTTTAATAAGGCCACACAAAGTAGATCTTCTGTTTCTCAGGCCATTATTTGTAAAATTGCATGCGGGCGAGCGTTTTTTTATTTTATTTTTTATTTCAGTAATTACTTCTTTGTCATGTTCTTGGTTCAAGTTTTAGGCCTCATAATCTACAGAATAGCATGGGTGGTGGTGTATTTCATCCCTTGAGTGCAAGAAGGCTTTGCAATGCTAAAGCATTGCAAAGCCTTCTTGCACTCAAGGGACAAAGTCATCAAATTTTTTAACTTGCGTAAAATATCAGACATAAACCATTTAATTTTGATTTTTTTAAGTTTAAATTGGTTATAAAAAGAGAGCATGCGGCAGCCAAAAGGACCATGCGGGGGGGCCTGAGAAGTTAAAAAATTTATAGTAATTTATATATTTTTTATACTTACCAATGACCCAGACATAGCTGGTGCTAACTCTTAAAATATAGGGCCAAACACAAATTTTGCCCCCCAATCCCCAAAATTTGCATCTAAAACTAAAGAAAACATGTCCTGAAAGGCCCTCCACACCTCGCCCCCACTGCGCATGCGCAGTGTCAAGGACGTTCCGAAATTGGCGCCATTTATCATTCTAATAACCAGTGCCTGGTAAGCGCTATGTACTCAGCGGGGAGGCAAGAGTTCCCAACTCCTGGGAGGGCCATCCCCGTCTGGGTCATTGGTAAGTATAAAAAATATATAAATTACTATAAATTTTTTAACATTTTTATACTGTACCAATGACCCAGACATAGCTGAATAGTAAAAAGGCTGGAGGGCCAAGGACATAGAGCAAAATGGAATACGCTCAATAAAATAAAATAGAGTCATCCCCTGTAGGGAAAAGAAGTAATAGGCCTTACATGTATCTTTCTTATTTATGATAAATTAGAAAGATACAACACCTTCCAAAAATTGAGCTTCATACATCCATGTACTCTATTAATATCCAATAATCCTTATACTAATAATTTTTAAAGTAAGCCAATAATAAAGTAAGTCTAGAGAATAGAGACTCTTATACTCCTAAAAGTGTGTGAGAATTGCATAATCATGTCCTTTGACATATGCAATATTCAAAAGCTATACTTTAAAAACTAAGACTTGAATGAATTTTATAAACTTAAACTTCTCACTAAACAACCATCCCAATAACAGCTCAGAATTACTAACTCCGGAGGAGGTATCCCCTTGTTTTCATAGTAAAAACAGGTGACCCAAGGGAACACCCTCCCCCCCCCCCCTTTTTCTTGCCCTGGGTCAAATAGCCCAGAGCGAAGAGGGCAGCCGAACGGAGACACTGCCGAAACAGACAGCCTACCTAGCTATAGTAGCAACTATTAAGAGAATGATATTCTGAGCAGTAGATAATAGACCTAACAATAGAGGCCTCCAGAAATGGACTCGATATTTCTGAGATAAAATTCATGAATGGATGGCTGAGCGCAATGAGCAGCCTTCAAAAATCTATAATAGCAACACTATTAATGTAAGCCCAAGAAGTAGAAGAACTCTTACTTCATGAGCCGAAATCTTAAGCACAACTGCTAAGCCAATGATATACCATAAGCAGTACGCTAGTTAATAGAATCCATTAAAAATAAAATGGAGCGTAACGTCCTTCTACTAGACATCAAAGACAGAAGAAGCTTACGCCCTTGTAATAAACAGATATCTGTTTATAAATACATAAACTGTATCCGGAAAGAGTAAAGGCCTATGCCCATACGAAGACGGAAGGACCTTAAAATAATAGGTTCCGGAAATAGGAGCCTAACTCTTATGCAACAATCCAACCTAAATAGTAACGGAAGTATTGATTCCGAAACTATGAAAGTGAAAATCATCCATCGATAGTGCATGAAACTCACTGACTCTACAGTAAAAGAGAAACCAACAGAATTACTGTCTAAAAGGTCAGAATTTGAAAACTACTGTTTCCAGAGGCTCAAATGATTACATAGCTAAATAAGAACCGAAGTTAAAATCCGTATAGGAATTTAATCTAAAGATTCTAAGTCTATTTATCAAAAGTTACTAACTGACTTAGATAAAGAGACAAAAGCCTCAATTGTAAACTATCGTAGAGTGCATAGGTATGAGGTAACATAAACCTATAACCTAAATAACAACAGGCTGCAGTAGATCTTGTGAAACAAGTATACTAAAAACTAGCAATGCGTAGTATGGAGGGATCAACCATATGAGCATAATGATCCCTACACCACGACGGAAGAGCCTCCACTTTAGTCGCATAGAATAGCGAAGAAGAGGATCTCCTATAGTAAGAAATCGCGTCCAAAGCTCGTCCAGTACAGTGCTTACAATGCAATACGGACCACACAACGGAATACATGAAGGTTGCGACCTTGCTGGTTGTGATAAAGATGACACGATTTATCCAGTGAAAAAAGATCCTCACATAGAGGAAGATTTCACGTTAAGATCCACAGTAGACAAGAGAGTAAATTACTCATGATCTCTGTGAAGATAGAGATGCTGTCAACAGAAATGTATTGTGGTTGTTTATCTTAGCAATACCTGCTAAAACAACAGCGCCGGAGGATACGCGTATCCTATCATTCCGTCCTATAGATCAATAGAGCGTTAACAGTATTAGCTCAGAGATCTGGACAAGCCAACACATACGTCTGCAATTGATTAGCAAGCTGTGTCATAAATAAAACATCATTGGGCGCTCCCATAGATAGCAAATCTGATTAAATACTTGTTTGTTGAGAGTCCATTCTGACAGCAACAAGCGACCCGTAAGAGAACGGGAGTGCGATAAAACAATCAGACGACCCAGAATATGACGGACCAAAACTGAACTTGGTGTACTATAACCAACAGACGGATTCTTTCCATTAAATTGAATAACGGAAACGAAAGAGTGCCTCCCTGGTTCCGGAGATACGCCACTACTGTCGAATTAAAGGACAGGAATTTGGGCATGCGTTTCTGAATAATGTTCATGCAATGACATAAAGCAAGCCTAAAAAACATTATTCCGCGGAAGTTAAACTGATAGCTAAAAGACTGCGGAACCCAAAGACCCTGGCACTTCGAATCCGTAGGGATCAGAATATCCCAATCTGTTTGACTGGCAACCGTCATAACAGCCACACTAGGGTCCGGCAACTGCGGCGGCACTCTCTGAGTCAACCACCGAATGTTTGCCCCAGTCTGAATCTCTTGTAACACTAGATAGACAAGAGAATGTAAAAATCAAGCAATTCATGGATTGCCGGAAAGTTGCCGTCGAAGAGAAGCTCCTCCGAGAACGAAGCGACTCTGAGAGAGTTCTTAACCTACTATCCACGCGTGGATGTAGCTAGGGCTGCATCACGTCTAACCAACTCCAATCAGCCACTGAAGGGCGGAGTTATACGTGAACAAACTACTGCCCTCAAAAGAAATTACATTGAGAATAATATCCCGTAAATCTTTTCTTGAAGACGTAATGATAACGCCTCAGTAAGGCGGATTACGTATAATAAAGCGTCTAAGTTAAGTCTACTATACATAATGTCGTTCCCAACATTGAAATTGGAAAAGACATAAACGGCGAAAAAGAATATATGCAGTCTTTAATCACACCGTCTAGACGCATATGAACTCTCGGTATGCCCTGCTCTGCCAAAATAAACTATATGTAAAAAAGATAAAATGGCAGAAATGAGCAACGCGGACAAGAAACTAAACTATCATGCTTAGTAGCAGGCTTGTATATATATATAAATATATAGCGTCGAAAAATAAAACACATGTTGTAATGACAATATTGGACTGCGTCGGTAAGTCAGGGACAAAGTCCCTGTACCGATCGAAAAATCCGAGTCCAATGACGCTATAAGTCTCTTATCCAAGATCGCAGCAATGAAGTCCGAACAATAATCACTGGAAGAAATGCCAGAAGATATGAAAGGCATCTTCCGATACTACTAAAGGGAAAACTCGAAATCTTTCGAAACCCTTTCGCCATCCTGTCGGACCCTATAAAGCGTTCGGTCGTCCGTAGCTTGATGCAACCGCGGACCGCACCGACCCAGCGCCGTCGGATAATTCCTGATTCGACCGAGAAACCGTCAATTGCTGGGATGCTGCGAAACAACTGTGCTAACTCGGATAGCACGTCCGTCACTGAGGCCTGAGGAGCAGCGGTCTTACGATGCATTGCCGCAGGAAGCTCCGAGATCGTTACCCCGTGCATACTTCCAATATGCGAGCGAACGGAGTGTATATGCCTCGTGTCCTTTGGCTACCGGATGGCGCGACCTATTCGCTGTGGAATCACTGAATGCCGAAACTGATCGGATACTCGAGGTCACGTAGCCAATGTGCGGTCGTGTGCCCTGCTGTGAGGATGAGGAAGCATTAAAGACAGTCTCTCGGACTGTCAATATAACGGAGCGTCCCGAGCAACGGACATATGCTCCGAATGTAAAATATCTGAACCACAACATGCGGTCCCCTATGTTGTTGGCTTCCTCCGATCCGTCCTCAATCTGCCGTCACTGGGTGAGTACTAAAGTAATTAAAGTGCTCGCATCACCCAAATCTCCTTCCTAGACCGCAACGGACGAACCCGGCAGCCGAACCATTCGATGAATGTACGCTACACCGGGTGAGCTAGCGAATGTCACTCCGTAAGTGATAGACATATTCCATGAGCACTTATTGCCGCTAACTCTTCATTAACTATGACGACAGAGGCACACTTTTGAAGACATCTCCATAACTCTTCGAACAAGAAACCAGAAATGCTTGGATAGCAAGCATAAAATAATAATATATATAGCGTCGTTCAATAATTCGAAAGTTTGTGTGACATTATTGGACTATGTCGGAACTGAGGGACGATGTCCCTGAACCGAACCAAAAATTTCTAAGTCCACCGACGCTATCAGTTTCTTATCAGGCATCGCAGCATATGTTGTTCCGAAAGGGAAAGCTTGAAATCCACCGAATCCCTTTCGGTATCCCGTCGGACCGGATGAAACTTTCGGACGTCCGTACCCGCTTCCGCGGAGCGTCCCGACCCAGCATCGTCGGATAAAATATATGCGACAGATTCAGTTGATGCTGGGATGCTGTGATAAACTGTGCTATTAAGGAAAGCACGTCCGTTCCCGAGGCCTGTGCAGTAGCGGACTTACGATGCATTGCCGCTGGAAGCTCCGTGTACGTTGACTCCCGCACACTTCCTATGCGAACGTCCGGAGTCTGCAGGCCTCGAGTCCCCGGCTACCGACCCAGCGCTGTCGGATAATTCTCGATCCGACACCGTTTCTGTCGGCTGCTGGGATGCTGCGATAAGCTGTGCTATGTGCACAAGAATGTCCGGCGTCGAGACCTGCGGAGGCGCAGTCTATCGGTGCTTCGCCGAGGGCAGCTCCGCATCAGATGGCTCCCGCATACTTCCTATGCGAACGTCCGGAGTCCATCGGTCTCGAATCCCTGGCTGCCGGATGGTGTGACCTGGTCGCCGAAGAATCCTTGATCGGCGAAGCTGGTAATATATCGGCGGTCACGCAGCCAAGGTGCGGTCGTGTGCGCTGACGAGAAGAGGAAGCCTTAGCAGTCTCAGCGGACTGCCAATACAACGGAGCGTCCCGAGCGACGGACGTATGCTCCGCTAACGACACATTTGTACCACAACATCTGGGGCCAGATGTTGTTGAACGAGAGAGGGGCCTCTCTCGCTTGCCGTCCGGATGGACCGGAACGAGCTATGAACCGGACTAAAAGGCTTCCTCCGTTCTCCCTCCGATCCGCCGTCACTGGGTGTGCATTAAGTTAATTTTATAGTGCTCGCATCACCCCAAAATTCCTTCTAGACCGCAACGGACGAACCCGGCTGCGGAACCATTCGGTGAATGGACGCTACACCGGGCGAGCTAGCAGACGTCAAAGGCCGTCGAACCTACTAGGGTCCTCTTAGGCAATTGGCGTATTACATGAGCACTTTTCCGCTAGCCCTTCATTAATTGTGACGACGGAGGCACACTGTTGGAAGACATCACAGATACATCACCCTAATCTTGATCGTCTGAAATAGAAATTGATAAAGTAGAGTGACCCTGCGGGGAAAGGACCGGAGTGTCCAAATCCCCAACAACATACCGTGACATACGCTTCCCATATTGTCATCGAAATCATACGATACAGAACAGGAGTTAATGCGAGTACACTGACCACATATAGAATGATAATAAGGTCAGAAGAAGACTTCCTCTTAAAACAATTGATCAATATCCTTTCAATGTGAAAAGAAAACAAGTCCTGGTACTCGCACTAACCCCTGGCAATCAAAATACATAATAATAATATGATCCATTAATATAGAAAAAATAATTGAAATCAAAATATTTTGAAAAAATATTTTTTCAGAACAGCCCAAGTTTCTGAAAAGTAACGTTGAGCCCCAATGGATCCCAAGCCTAAGTGTGGACAAAAATTTTAAAAATATTTTAAACAATTTATTCAACACTTACGAACAATAATAATGTATCTAGTTATGATTAAAATAACATAAAGATATTATTATTTAGAAATCCCCCCCTCACACAGAGGGCTGTTGTAAATGTAAACAATGAGTGTAAAAACACTAAAATAAGACTCCAGGCACCCAGGCCCGAAATCAGTTACCAAAAATACCCCATCTGATGCAAAACAGAGACTTCCAGGGAAGAAACTGCAGAACATCAGATGGTAGATGCAGAACACAACGCCTAACCACCCGTAGGTGAAGACGTAAACATGGGGAAAGAACAGAATTCATTCTGTTATTAAGCTAAAACTCCCAAGAAATTTTAGTAATAATAATTTAGAAACTATGCCAAAAGCATGGGAGAATAGCAAGGGGGAATTAAAGGACAGGGAGAGAGGAAAAACACTTGAAAAAACAGTGTAACTAAATAATCAGAATGACAACAAAATGGCTGCTGCCTTGAAAATAGGTAACTTAACATAATTTCATTAAAAAATTTTAAGTTACAGCCCTGATAATATTCTGTCACACATTCTTTTCCTCTCCTCCTTTTCTATCCTCCTTAGAATCACCATTTCACTAATATTTATGTGTCTGGCATCATTTAAACTGAGATTTAAAAGCACAAAGATCAGTCAGATGTTAACTGATGAAGGGCCAAACTTAGAATGATAAATGGCGCCAATTTCGGAACGTCCTTGACACTGCGCATGCGCAGTGGGGGCGAGGTGTGGAGGGCCTTTCAGGACATGTTTTCTTTAGTTTTAGATGCAAATTTTGGGGATTGGGGGGCAAAATTTGTGTTTGGCCCTATATTTTAAGAGTTAGCACCAGCTATGTCTGGGTCATTGGTACAGTATAAAAATACAGATTTTTTATTTTTTTAGGCCTAATCGTTATTTCTTATTTTGTTTTATGTTTTGAGCCTCATAATTTACAGAATAACATGGGTAGTAGTGTATTTTATCTATTTTATTAACTTAGGTGAATTATCCGACCTAAACCAATTAATTTTTAACTTTTATAAGTTTGCATTTGTAACTAGAGGTTGCCACCTGGCAAATCCACCCGAAAAATCCCCCTGATACTGTCATCTTGGTAATATATTACATTAAATTAACACAGCAAATATTGGTATTATTTATTCAAATAATACAGTGAAGATTACCTGTATCTGATAAAATGTCAAGTTTGGTTTCGATCGGGACCGATAAGATTTTAAGTTAAAGGTCACTGTGAGCCTAACCTTTGGCACAATGACCTAAGAATATGTAGGACTCTTCCTCTCAACATTCTCAACCCAACCCACGTGCCAAGTTGGGTTTCAATCACGAATGCATATTTTTATTAATTAAGAGAGCCAAAACCAGGTTCAACCAAAAAAATTTTAATTTCAAGGTCACTGTGACCTTGACCTTTAGCATAATGACCTAAAAAATATATAGGGTTCTTCCTCTCATTATGTCTGATCCACATGCCTAGGTTGTTTTTGATCTGGCAAACAACATTTTAATTAGAGAGTGGAAACCAACTTTGACTGAGAAAAGTTAAAATTCAAGGTCACTGTGACCTTTTCCTTCGACACAATAACCCAAAAATAAATAGGGTTCTTCCTTTCATCATGCTCAACCCAATAACCAAGTTAAGTATCAATCGAGCAAGTAAAATTACAATCTGAGAAGCCAACTCAGGTAAATGTTTAAGTTCAAGGTCACTGTGACCTTGACCTTTGTTACAATGACCTCAAAATGAATAGTGTTCTTCCTCTCATCATGCCTAACTCACATCCCAAGTTGGGTTCCAGTTGCCCAAGCGAGACTTTAAATGCAGAGCGGAAACCAATACTGATAAAAATTGAAGTTCAAGATCACTGTGATATTGACCTTTGGCACAATGATCCCGAATGAATATTTAAATTTTATAGTAAATTTCCTTTCTTATTATACCTACCACAATTGTTTACTACAGGCTTGCGCTACAGTGGAAGTCCCTAACTCGGAAAATATACTCTCTATTTTGATCTTTCCCAAGGGGTTTGGGAAAGAAAAGTGGTGCAAAAGCACCAAGAAAAAATAAGCCCAAACTGGGTCGAGTGCTACCGGCACACACCCAGTAGGGGACGCTCTTCTCCTTGTACATATCCATGGCTTCCGGTATCAATGCACAGGCAGTAACTAATGAATCATTCTTTTGAATCCACCAACATTGGAGCTATGTGATCAGTGGGGAGGAAGGATTCTTACCCGAATAAGAAAGCGGGAGGGCCTCCATGTAAACAATTGTGGTAGGTATAATAAGAAAGGAAATTTACTATAAAATTTAAATTTCTTATCAACCTACCTTACAATTGTTTACTACAGGCTGAATAGACAATAGGATGGAGGGAATCACAAAACCAACCCCCACATAACCCAACTGCACTGGAACCGTGGACAGAGAAATAGGTCCCAAGGCCTATCAAACCATAGCATTACAATCATTAGTAAAAGACAATGAGAGATGAGGCATACAGTTCTGTGCGATGCACAGACAGAAAGGACAGTAACAGCACAGAGCTGGAACTGACCTTGTAAGAAGCCCAATGGCTAGGATAGACAACAGCCTGAGCAGAAGAAAGAGGGCCCAAACCAAAAAGGTCCTCCGACAGCTCCTGCAAGGTGGAGAAAGTAGAAGCATTTCTCCAGTCGGCTGCCTTCATAACATCCGACAACTTGACAGAGTTAGCATAAGCCCAAGAGGTAGACAATGCATGCACCTCATGGGCAGAAATATGATTGGTAATACAACTGTCAGTCGCTAGACGAGCGAAAGCCGTGCAAATTGCAAGACAAATCCATCGAGAAATGGATTGAGGAGAGATCTTCTGTCGACCAGGAATAGGAGACAGTAAAAATTGTTTCCTGCCTTTCCTAATGAACTGTGTCTGATTGAGATAAAAGTGAAGTGCACATGCCGGACAGAGCAAAGGGCGATTACCCTCAGCAGAAGGAACAGCCCTGATACAGATAGGAGGTGGAGTCGTTTCTGGTATCTGATTCTTGGCCAGAAAGGAGCAATCAGTGGTAAATGTAACACTGTTGGGAGAGCTCCTGAAAAAGGCCAGATCAACCGAGAGGGCGTGAAGCTCACTAACCCGTCTGGCTAAGGCAAAAGCCATCAGAAAAGCTGCCTTGTATGTGAGAAAACACATATTCACCTGGGATAAAGGTTCAAACGGTGACCTCCCCCCACCCCCAAGCAAAGCAACACCCAAGAAAGATTCCATCTTGGGGTAAGCTGCAAAGTTCTAAGCCTTTTCAAAGAAAAGTGCCGAACAAGCTTGGAGAGGTATGGATTAGTGCCGATACGACGCTGTTCCACATACGAAAAGGTCTCCAAAAGCATGGACCTGTAACCCTTTGATGGAAACAGGCTGGAGACCCCGAGAATCAAACAGATATACCGGAAACTCCACAATCTGTGATATTGAAGGATTGGCATAATCAACAGAGTGATCGGCATACCATCGACAGAAGACCTTCCACTTAGCCGCATAGACTAAACCAGTGGAGTGACTCCTTGAAGTAGAAAAGCACTCCACTGCTCGTCTCGAAAAACCTCTACGGAGGAGACAGGACCTGACAAAAGATATGCGTGAAGACGCAATGAAGTCGGGTTGACGTGAAACCTCGAGTGACCTTGGCAATGAAGGTCACAACATAGAGGGAGCCGTGCCGGAACCACTGCCAACAGAGAGCGGAGCTGATTGATCCACACCCGTTGAGGCTACAAGAGGAGTGATCAGAATGATTCGATAACTGCAGGTTTGTATCATGGCTGAGGCAGAATCGGAACCGACGGGAAGTCATAGCCAACAAGACCGTTCCAATCAAGTGACAGAGCATCCACGGCGAAAGCCAGAGGATCTGAACATGAGGACACGAAAGTGTCCACCTGATGGTTCCAATGAGTCGCAAAGAGATCGATGTGGGAACGACCCCAAAGATCGCAAAGCAACTGGAACACCGCCTTGTGGAGCATCCACTTGGTGGAAATGGAGTCGGCTAGGATGTTCAGACGACCGGGAATGTGACGAACCATCACTCCGGCGTTGACATCCTGAGCGAGCAGTAGAAGATCCCAAGCGTGCCGCCCTGGTTCCGAATGTAAACAACCACTGTCGAATTGTTGGACAACAGAAGGACCTGGCGATTCGAAAGGTGGGGGACCCACTGCCGGAAACTCCGCAGAAGAGCAAGAAGCTCCTTCTGGTTGATGAGAAGAGCTGCTTGATCCTGGTCCCATGCCCCGTGAAGAGAAAGACCTAGAGGATCCAACGTCGCACCCCATCCGAGATCACAGACGTGGGAAAGTCCAATGGAACTCCCTGCATAATCCATTGAACATCCATCCAGGGGAGGAGGTGATGATGAAGAGACTAACTGAAGCACCAGATCCAGAGGATCGACATTCGGCCACCAACGACTGAGCAGAAAGTGTTGGAGAGGTCTGGCATGCAGAACGACCTAGAGGAATGAGATCCGTCACCGAACCGCAGAGACCGAGCAGCTGGAGAATACTCCAAGCAGTCATGGACATGGACTGGGACAGAGTCAGGGCAAAAACTGAGAGAATCACAGCCCTTGCCCTTGGAACCGACACCGTATTCAGCTGAGTACGGAAATCCATCCCCAGATGACAAAACGACTGAGAATGGACCAGGTCCGACTTCTCCTCGTTGACTCTGAACCCTAGCGACGTGAGCAGGTTCAACAGTGTGTCGACATCTGACTCCAGAAAGGCAGCATTGGAATGCCTCTGGAGGATATCGTCTAGATATGCCGAAGTAATCACCTCGGGTGGAGGCCCAAGGAGCCAGGTTGAGGCTGAAGGGCGAACAGACTTGAAAGTCTCCATGCTGAACTTGGGAACAAGGATAGACTCGTTCAGGATACTCAGATCGATAACCGGTCGGAGTCTGCTGTTCTTCTTCGGCATCAAGAACAGGCAGGAATAAAATTCCACTGAATGAATGTTCTTGACGACCTTGATCGTCCCCTTTGACAGGAGATTGTCTATCTCCATGATCAAACATTCCCGACGTGTAATGTCTGAAGGAACTTGTGTTGGAAGAGGCACTCTTAACAGAGTGGGGTGCCTCTGGAAGGATATCCGCAGCCCGGACCGAACAACATCTAACACCCAAGGATCGGATGTGATTGTGGCCCAATGGTCTGCAAACTCTGATATCCTTCCTCCAACCTGGAGACGAATCGAGGTGAGGACCTTCATTTCGAGCCCTGGCGAGGTCCGCGAGAGGAGAAACCACCTCCTCTACAATATGAAGAATCCTGAGTCCTCCCTCTAGCTTGCTGGCGCTTCCCCTTACCCCGTGAGTATGAAGTAGAAGCGGTGGCAGGAGGATCAGCCCTTGGCTTCGCAGAGGAAGCAGAAGGGTGCTTGTTAGGCTTTAGATGGCCCCTGCCTCCAACAGAAGGCTGATCAAGCTGATGAAGCAGCAGCTGATCTTTGGAATGACGTAGGACGTCATCCCGGACCATCGCCAAGGAACCATGGAATAGTCGCTGACCCGCCAAAGAAGCAGATCAAAGAGCAGCACGCTGCCCATCAGGAAGGGAACAGCTTGTGTCCAACACAGCATCCTGACGAACGAATTCCAAGTTAGCCATGTTACAGGCATGCCTGTGAGTAAGATGCATGCCTTGGAAAGCACACGCAAAGGAGCCTGTATGTCGTCAAACTTATCTGGAGGCAACTAAAGCAGAGATGACGTGATCTGAGAGAAAAAGCATGCCTAGCATCTCGATAAGCCCAACAGGGACTACAGAGTCGCCATAGGAATAACAGCCGACTTGGGCTTGGAAAGCCAGAGCAAGGTGGAGTCCTGATCCAAGACCATCAAAGTCTGGCAGACTGACTGATTGGCGGAATTGTACAAACGATAACGCACTGGAGGCAAAAAAGTGTCAGCCCTGGTGAGGAATGAAGTCCTCATAGCCTTGGAACTCAGCTTAGAGTCCAAAGCTGTAAATGCTTCAACCACCTGTACCGACTAGCACGGTCAAAGGCGCCCAGGTTGCTCCATAGGCTGTAGGCACGCGACCGATGATCGCAGCCTGGCTGACACCGTCGGCTGGTCTGACGGTTTGAGATCTGGAAGGAACACAAAGTCAAGAGCTGCCCCCAAGTCAGAAGACTGTTGGCTCTCGATGTCAGGTATGCCTGACCCATCCTCTGAGTTGGAAGACACATAGCCCATCATGGGCAAACCAGCCGATGCCTCCCATGGTGTAGGCACACCTGAGGGATCAGAAAGCAGTCTGCTTGCAATCCCGGGAGGCGGTGCCGGGAGGGAGGGGGGGGGGGGACCTGAAAACCACTAGTAGCCTCACTGGAAGCTCTTGGAAAAAACCTGAGTGAGCAAGAAGAGGGCCTCCCTAAGCTCACGGCCGTGTTGGCCGGTTCAACGTGGGAACGAACTTGCAAAGTGGGTTCACTCCTGACCCTTTTAACCAGCGAAGGGTCACAATCTTCAAATACACCCGACGCAGGGCAACAGGTGGCAGCCGAAGATCTGAAGGCAGATGCGTATAGGGGTACGACATAAAATAAAAAGGGCACTAGTCTTAGTAACTGATTCCCACAGAGCCCCTACCAATGACCAAAGGGAAGTTAGACTTAACCCAACACAGATACTAACAGTGTTCTTTTATGGTGAATGGTGTGGTACAAACTATTGGGGATAAGGAGCCTAAAGTGTTTTTTACTATATGATCTTAAAACATAGAAAAATTGATTGAAAGCAAGGTTTTATCTTGAAACCAAACTGAAACCGAATCTGAAAAATCAAACCTCCTTTAACCCTTTACCCAACGCAGACGATATCAAAATTTATTATTTTACATATCATTTTTTTCAAATTTTTCAACAAATTTCAACAATACCATATCATGTGACCCCTCGTTTGGAACGAGCTCGACGAGCTCGTTCCAACGAGGGGTCACATGATATGGATTTGTTGAAACTTTTTGAAAAAAATAATATTTTTTCAACTGCTGAATTTGCATATTATGTGGGCGGATGCGGCCGATTCGTTGGGTAAAGGGTTAAAAAGTACTGTTCACAACATATAAAAAATAATGATTACCTTCTTACAGCTGAGGAACAATTTCTTGAACCTGCTAGATCGACTTCGGTCTTGAAATATTGAAATTAATGGAAGGCAGGTTACTTGTCTCAGCAGTTGAAGCAACAATTCTTCTAAATTAGTACAATATTTGGCTACAGCTTTCAGACTGTCATCACTAATTTTATCTGATACACTACCACTAATATCTAGATGTGTTAGCTGGCTACCAATGTGTTTCAGAATCTGAAAACAAAAATTATAAGGTGAATGTAGTTTAAACATATTTTATTTGCCACTATATACAGCAAAAAGGATCGGAGAACAAGTTATCACAACTTACAAAAACTCCTCTCCTTAAACAAGAATAATTAAACATTTGCGGCACAATTATATACAATATAGAAATAGTAAGAATTAGTGTAGTCATCAGCTAAAGGGTTGAAGATTGGAGATTTAGAGAGATAATGATTTAACCGTTTTGAGCTCCGGTGGTATCTTCCACATCAGTTCAGTAGAATTAGCTAGAAGGGTCTATTTTCAATATTTTCAATATTTTAGAGCTGACCAATCAGTATTTCCAACAAGGAGCCTTGGGGCCACACGTTGGAAACAATGGTTGTTCTGTACTACTTATTTATTTAACATTATTTTGTCACGGAAAATGGGGTGTTCCACTGGCTTTGTCCAAAAAAGGGCCACCGGGGCTCCAGGTGTTAAAGAGTTATAGGATTAGAGAGTGAAGGATTGCCGTTGTCTTGGCTCGCCTGCTGACTTTTGCATTATTGGATCTCTATCGTCTTTAGAAAAAGAGAGCGTGTAAGTTAAGAACAAATTGGTGGAAATTAAAATTAAAATGCAGTTCCACAGCACGCCACGGTTGTCCCAACGTATGCTAGTACACAACCAAGGGTGCAATATGCATCGTTTGGGTTCAGGTGATCTTATTCAAATCTGCCAGTTGCAAGGAGGAATGTTTGAACTTTCCTGAATAAAAGTTTGTTTTGCTTTGTTGTTAAACCGATTATTCCATAAAGTAGCTTGTCGACATTAGATATATTGAGCGTGATAACAGAATTAAAAAAGGTCAATCTTTGAGGGTGGTAGTTTGGGCATTGAAACAAGAAATGGTGTGCATCTTCTTGGGGATTGCCACAGGTACATTGTGGGGTAGAGGAGATAAAATTGTTAAATTTGTCGTGGTTTAAATCACTGCAACAGTTTCGTAGTTTGCAGTGGAGAACGTTTCCTTTCCTGGTTCCTGTATAGAAATATGAAGGTGGTTTAATGGAACGGTTCAGTTTAGCAAGGTTGCCTTTAAAAACAGAAAGTGTTGACGCAGTTTTGGTATTAGTTGGGAGGTGAATGTAAATTATTTGATAATAATTAAACCTTTTTCTGTTCATGCATTTTCAGTCAAAATGATTGGCTGAAGTATTTCTTTTCTTCTTTTTCATAACACAATGAACCGAAAAAAAAATGCATTTAGGCCTGCCTAAACCATGCCCCCAATATCTGTCTTAAAAGTTAAAAAATTTATAGTAATTTATATATTTTTTATACTTACCAATGACCCAGACATAGCTGGTGCTAACTCTTAAAAATGTAGGGCCAAACACAAATTTTGCCCCCCAATCCCCAAAATTTGCATCTAAAACCAAAGAAAACATGTCCTGAATGGCCCTCCATACTTCACCTCTACTGCGCATGCGCAGTGTCAAGGACGTCCCGAAATTGGCGCCATTAATCATTCTTATAATCAGTGCCTGGTAAGCGCTATGTACTCAGCGGGGAGGTATGAGTTCCCAACTCCTGGGAGGGCCATCCCCGTCTGGGTCATGGGTAAGTATAAAAAATATATAAATTACTATAAATTTTTTAACATTTTTATACTGTACCAATGACCCAGACATAGCTGAATAGTAAAAAGGCTGGAGGGCCTAGGACATAGAGGAAAATCCAATAAGCTCAACTATATAAAATAGAGTCATCCCCTTGAGGGGAAAAGGAGTATTAGGCCTTACATGTATCTTTCTTATTTATGATAAATTAGAAAGACACAACACCTTCCATAATTGAGCATCATAACATCCATGTACTCTATTAACATCCAGTATAATCCTTATACTAATAATTTTTAAATTAAGCCAAAAAGTTAAAAAATTTATAGTAATTTATATATTTTTTATACTTACCAATGACCCAGACTTAGCTGGTGCTAACTCCACAAAAAACCAGGGCCAAACACAAATTTTGCCCCCCAATCCCCAAAATTTGCATCCAAAACAAAAAGAAATCATGTCCTAAAGGACCTCCATAGTACGACTCTACTGCGCATGCGCAGTGACGCAGTCGTCCCGAAATTGGCGCCAAATATCATTCTTACTGGCAGTGCCTGGTCAGCGCTATGTACTCAGCGGGGAGGCAAGAGTTCCCAACTCAGGGAGGGCCATCCCCGTCTGGGTCATTGGTAAGTATAAAAAATATATAAATTACTATAAATTTTTTAACATTTTTATACTGTACCAATGACCCAGACTTAGCTGAATAGTAAACAGGCTGGAGGGCCTAGGACATAGAGGAAAATCCAATAAGCTCAATTATAAAATAAAGAGATAACCCCTTAAGGAGAAAAGGAGTATTAGGCTTTACATGTATCTTTCTTATTTAATATTTAAATTAGAAAGATACACTACCCTTAATAACTGAGCACAATAACATTCATGTTCTCTATTAATATCCAGTATAACCTTTATACTAATTATTATTAAAACAAGCCAATAAATAAAGTAGTCCAGAGAATTGAGACTCTTTATAATCATTTAAAAGTGTCCGAGTATTGTATATTAAAGCCCGTTTGACACTTGACATATACAAATGCTTCACACCGAGCTACACTTTAAAAATAAGACATGAATGAAATTAAACATTAATATTACACTTTAAAACCATCCCGGAAGCGACTCAGAAATACTGTCTTGGAGGAGGCATTCCCTTGCTTTTCACTATAAAGCAGGTGACCTAAGGGAACACCCGCCCCCCCCCTTCCCCTTGCCCTGGGTCAAATAGCCCAGAGCGAAGAGGGCAGCCGGACGGAGTCACTGCCGGAACAGAAAGCCTGCATAACTATAGTTGCAACTGTTTAGTGGACGACATTCTGAGCAACAGATAACGGACCTAAACAATGCAGGTCTCCAGAAATGGACTCAATATTTCTGAGATAAAAATTAGTAAATGTGGATGGCTGAGACCAATAAGCAGCCTTCATTAAATCTGTAATAGCAACACTATTAGCATAAGCCCAGGAAGTAGAAAGAGCTCTTACTTCATGAGCAGAAATCTTAAGCACAGACTGCTGGGAAGAAGATAAATCTTCATACGCAGTACGGATAGTTAACTGAATCCATCTAGCAATAGAATGGACTGAAATGTCCTTTCTATTAGGCATCAAAGACAGAAAGAAACGTTTCCGTCCCTTTCTGATGAACTGAGATCTCTGTTTATAGATACGTAGTGCTCTAACAGGACAGAGTAAAGGCCTACGCCCGTCTGAAGATGGAAGAGCCTTAATAACAATAGGTTCCGGATATTTATTAGGAGCCTGATTCTTAGCTAAAAAACCGACGTTAGTAGTGAAGGTGATAGTGTTCCCAACACTACGATAATGAGAATCATCCACCGATAGTGCATGAAGCTCACTGACTCTTCTGGCAGAAGAGAAAGCTAAGAGAAAAGCTGTCTTATAAGATAAGAATTTGAAATCTACTGTCCCAAGAGGTTCAAATGGCTTTTCCTTCAATTTAAGGAGAACCCAAGCTAAATTCCACTTAGGAATTAATCTAAGAGTTCTTGGTCTATTTATCGAAAAGTTTCTAACCAATTTCGATAAAGAGACATTAGATCCAATTTGTAAACTATCATGATGTGCATAGGTATCAGATAACATAGATCTATAACCCTTTATAGTAACCGGTTGCAGTTTGATTTCGTCAAACAAGTATACTAGAAAGTTAGCAATGTCTGGTATAGAGGGATCAAATATATCAACAGAATGATCCCTACACCAACGACGGAAAACCTTCCACTTAGCCGCATAGTTTAGCGAAGAGGAGGTCCTCCTACAGTTAGAAATCGCGTCCACTGCTCGTCCTGTAAAGTGCTTGCCATGCAAGAAGGACCGCACAACGGAAAAACGTGAAGGTTGAGACCTTGCGGGTTGTGATGCAGTTGGCGCGATTTCCCCTGCCAAAGAAGATCCTCTCGTGGAGGGAGCTTCCGCGGTAGGTCCCACAACAGACACCTGAGTAGATTTATCCACGGTCTCTGTGGCGACAGAGATGCTACCAACAGAATCTTGCATTGAGATTGTTTTATCTTTAGCAATACTTGTTGAATTAACGGCGCTGGAGGATACGCATATCCTATCATTCCGTCCCAAGGGATCGATAGAGCGTCTACAGCAAATGCTCTTGGATCCGGACACGGGGACACATACGTCTGCAACTGATTGTTGAGATGTGTCGCAAATAAGTCTATCATTGGCCGTTCCCATTGGTAGCAAATCTGATTGAATACTTGTTTGTTGAGAGTCCACTCCGACGGCAACAAGCGACCCTTTCGAGAAAGGGAGTCTGCTAGCACATTCAGACGACCCGGTATGTGACGGACCGAAAGAAGAACGTGATGTTCCAACGCAAACAGAAGGATTCTTTCCGTTAGATTGAACAACGGAACTGAATGAGTGCCTCCCTGATTCCGTATATACGCCACTACTGTCGTATTGTCGGATAGGATTTGGACATGAGCATCGTGAATAATGTCTATCCAGTGACGTAACGCAAGCCAAATTGACATCATTTCCTTGATGTTTATGTGCTTGCACAGGAATTGCGGATCCCAAAGACCCTGGCATCTCGAATCCGTTGGGATTAATGATGCACCCCAACCTGTTTGACTGGCATCCGTCATAATGGTAAAACTCGGATCCGGCAACTGCAGCGGAACTCCTTGAGTTAACCACTGAATGTTTGCCCAAGTCTGAATCTCTTGTTTCACTTGATCTGACAAGAGAACGTCTACATCGAGCGAATGAATTTTCACACTCCAATTCTGAGTCAAGAAAATTTGAAGAGGCCGTGTGCGTAGCCGTCCCATCGGAATGAGATCCGCAGCGGCTCCGCACAGACCTATCAGTCTCATAAATTCTCTCGCTGTGACTTTGTCTGTATTTAGACAATAGCGAGCGTAACAACTGACTAATTTCGCTCTGGTTAACGGCAGACGAACGAGATTGTTGTGCGTCTCGAAGCTCATTCCCAGATGAGTGAATGACTTGGACGGCACCAGATCCGACTTCTCCTCGTTTACTATGAAACCGAGACGTCGGAGCAATAGAAGAAGATTCTGAACATCGTTCTGAAGCGTTAACTCGTTGCCGTACCTCTGAAGAATGTCGTCCAGGTAGGCCGACGTTACCGCAGACGAATGAGCTCGGAAGTAAATCATTACCGAGTTCATTACTCGAGTGAAAGCCCAGGGTGCTAGATTCAATCCGAAGCACATGGCCCGGAACTGATACACCACTCCTAGGACTGCGTAGCGTAGATACTTTCGGAATGTCGGATGTACCATGACGTGAAAGTACGCATCTTTGAGATCTATGCTCGTTGCATAATCGTTCACCCGAATACTCGCTCTGACCGATCGAATCGTCTCCATATAAAACTTCGGAGCGATGATCAGCTTGTTTATCCAGCTCAAATCTATGACTGGACGGAACGAGCCGTCTGGTTTCGGAACCAGAAACAGATGGCTGTAGAATCCCAGCGATTCCTGGTTTTCTACGACCTCTACCGCGTTCTTCATTAAAAGAGACTGCACCTCTGATAGCAGAGCGTCTCTTTTCTGAGGGTTTGACGGAAGATGAGTCCACTTTGGACTTCGAGTTAATGGAGGCTTTCGTTTGAAGGATATCTTTAGACCTTCCGAAGTCACTCCTCTCACCCAAGGGTCGTCCGTAATCGACGCCCACTCTTGAGAAAAACTCGACAACCTTCCGCCAACCGGAACGCGATAGAGGTTTGAGCCATCACCTCCTGGATCTGCGAGGCCTGCGGTAGGAGAAACCACGTCTTCCACGACCCGCACCTCGCCTCGTCGACCTCGGGGCGTCCGACCGATTGTCCCGGCCTGAAGGACGTCCCGAACGAGAGTCGCTATCCTGACGGTCTCTCGAATAAGAGCTAGAGGACGCACCGGAACCTCTATAGGAACCTCTCTTGGGCGGATAAGACCCAGAAGTGCCTGCCTTATTCGTGTCTGTTGAATCCGACCTTTTAGGAGCGGATCTAAACAACAGAGAATCACTAGCTTTCTTTTTAATATTATCATAAATAGCGGAAAGCTTGCCGTCAAAGAGAAGATCTCCTGAGACCGAAGCGACTCTAAGAGAGTTCTTCACCTTAGAATCCACTAGTGTGGATGTAGACAGGGCTGCGTCACGTCTAACCAACTCCAGATTAGCCACTGAAAGGGCGGAGTTACACGTGGAATAAGCTACTGCCCTTGAAAGAAGTCTTAAGGAGGACTGTATATCCTGAAACTCTTCCCCTTGAAGACGCAGTGATAACGCCTTCGTAAGGTGATCTGCGTAAGATAAGGCATCTAAATTGGCTCTGTTAGACGCAATAGCTGTTTCCAACACTGCGGTTGGAATAGAAGCTGACGACGGTAATGATAGCTCTAAGTCTTCCGCCTCGTCGTCCATACGCAGAGGAACTCTCGGTATACGCTGACCTGCCGTGTCGAATTTATTCCTTGCATTAATGAAAGGCAGGTTGAGAGTATTTGCGGACAAGAAGCCTGCTTTCCCTGTCCTGGAAGCAAGTTTAAAAATAGCGTCGTTCAATAATTCAAATGTTCTTGCAACATTATTGGACTGCGACGGAAACTCGGGAGCGATGTCCCTGAACCGCTCGAAAAAATCAGAGTCCAATGACGCTATAATTCTCCTGTCCGGAAGCGCAGCAGTCTGGCCCGACGGAACAACTTGAGGAAGAAAGTGCCGGATGAAGTCTACGGCAGCTTTGTGTTGTTCCGAAAGGGATAGCTCCAATTCATCCGTATCCCTTTCACCATCCGGTCGGACCTCCCGATGTTCCCGGTCGTCCGCCCCCGATGCTTCGGCAGAGCGTACCGACCCAGCGCCGTCGGATAATTCTCGATCCGACACCGTCTCTGTCGGCTGCTGGGATGCTGCGATAAGCTGTGCTATCTGCACTAGAATGTCCGACGTCGAGACCTGCGGAGGAGCGGTCTTTCGCTGCTTTGCCGAGGGCAGCTCCGCATCGGATGGCTCCCGCATACTTTTCCTATGCGAACGTCCGGAGTCCATCGGTCTCGAGTCCCTGGCTGCCGGATGGTGTGACCTGGTCGCCGAATAATCCTTCCTCGGCGAAGCTGGCAAGATATCGGAGGTCACGCAGCCAAGGTGCGGTCGTGTGCGCCGGCGAGAAGAGGAAGCCTTAACAGTCTCTGCGGACTGCTTATACAACGGAGCGTCCCGAGCGACGGACGTATGCTCCGCTAAAGACACATTTTGTACCACAACATCTGGTCCCAGATGTTGTTGTACGAGAGAGGGGCCTCTCTCGCTCGCGGCCCGGCTGGACCTGGACGAGCTAGGAACCGGACTAAAAGGCTTCCTCCGTTCTCGTTCACTATCCGCCGTCACTGGGTGTGCATCTATTATTTTTATAGTGCTCGCATCACCCAAAATTTCCTCTTGGACCGCATCGGACGAACCCGGCTGCCGAACCATTCGGTGAATGGACGCTACACCGGGCGAGCTAGCGGACGACATTTGTCTAATCTCCATGAGCACTTTTGCCGCTAGCTCTGTATTTAATTGTGACGACGGACGCACACTTGAAGAAGATAACATGGAAACATCACCCTGTTCTGGTTCCTCTGAAATAGAAACTGAGAGAGTAGAGTGACCTTGTGGAGAAAGAGCCGGCATCGCTCTTTCTCCAGAAACAACATATCGTGACACACGTTTCCAATGTTTCTCATCCCAATGTTCACATACAGGACAGGGATTAATGCGAGAACACTGACTACAATTTATGCAATAATCATGAAAGTCAGAGGAAGATTTCTTCCTATTACAATTTGAACAAGTTCCTTTCATTGTGAAGGAACAACAATAAGTCCTAGTTACTCGCAAAAACCCCTGACACAAAGATACATAATAACATGATCCATTAATAAATGAAAAAACAATTGCAAAACAAAATAATTTTGAAAAAATATTTTTTCAGAGAAGCCCAAGTTGCTGAAAAGTAACGTTGAGCCCCGATGGATCCGATGGCAAAGTGTGGTCAAAAATTTTAAAATTATATAAAATAATTAATGAGACACTTTCGGATAATATAAATGTATCTTATAATGAGATAAACTACCTCAAAGGCAAACAGCCCCCCTCAAAAAAGGCTGTTGCCAATGAAAACAAACAGTGTAAACACAGAAGAAAACATGACTCCAGGCACTGAAAAAACTGGCCCGGAATCAGTCCTCAATTACACTCTATCTGATGCAAAACAGAGACTCCCAGGGGAGAATCTGCAGAACATCAGATGGAAGATGCAGAACACAAACGTTATACACCCATGGGTGAAAACGTAACTATGGGGAAAATAACAGAAAACATTCTGTAACCAAGCAACTCTCCCAGGGAAATTTTAGAAATGAAACTTCTCAAAAATATGCCAAAAGCATGGGAGAATTGCAAGGGGGGACTTTAGAAGGTTAGGGGAGAGGAAACACTGAATAAGCAGTGCAACAATTAGCAAGAATGACAACAAGAGGCGTTTGCCTCGAAAATAGGCAACTTAACATAATTTTAACAAAAAATTTTAAGTACAGCCCTGATTATTTTTTGCCACTTCTTTTTTCCTCTCCTCCTTCTATCCTCCTTAGAATCACATTTTCTCCAAGAATTACGTGTCTGGCATCCTTTAAACTGAGATTTACAAGCACAAAGATCAGTGAGATGTTGACTGATGAAGGGCCAAACAGAGAATGATATTTGGCGCCAATTTCGGGACGACTGCGTCACTGCGCATGCGCAGTAGAGTCGTACTATGGAGGTCCTTTAGGACATGATTTCTTTTTGTTTTGGATGCAAATTTTGGGGATTGGGGGGCAAAATTTGTGTTTGGCCCTGGTTTTTTGTGGAGTTAGCACCAGCTAAGTCTGGGTCATTGGTACAGTATAAAAATATAAAGTTAGTCTAGAGAATTGAGACTCTTTATACTCTTTTAAAAGTGTCCGAGGATTGTATAATAACGCCCGTTTGACACGTGATATATTCAAAAGCTATACTTTAAAAACTATGACCTGAATGAATTTTTAAAAGATAAACTTATCACTTTAAAACCATCCCAGTAACAGCTCAGAATTACTGACTCCGGAGGAGGTATCCCCTTGTTTTCATAATAAAACAGGTGACCCAAGGGAACACCCTCCCCCCCCCCCCCCCCTTCTCCTTGCCCTGGGTCAATTAGCCCAGTGCAAAGAGGGCAGCAGGCTGGAGTCACTGCCGGAACAGAAAGCCTACCTAGCTATAGTTGCAACTGTTAAGTTAACGACATTCTCAGCAGCAGATAATGGACCTAAACAATGCAGGCCTCCAGAAATGGACTCAATATTTCTGAGATAAAAATTCATGAATGTGGATGGCTGAGACCAATATGCAGCCTTCATTAAATCTATAATAGCGACACTATTTACGTAAGCCCAAGATGTAGAAAGAGCTCTTACTTCATGAGCCGAAATCTTAAGCACAGACTGCTGAGTTAATGATAGATTACCATAAGCAGTACCGATAGTTAATTGAATCCATTAGCAATAGAATGGACCGTAATGTCCTTCTATTAGGCATCAAAGACAGAAGAAGCTTTACGTCCTTACTGATAAACTGAGATCTGTTTATAAATATGTAAACTCTAACCGGACAGAGTAAAGGCCTATGCCCGTACGAAGACGGAAGGACCTTAATAACAATAGGTTCCGGATATTTATTAGGAGCCTGATTCTTAACCAAAAATCCAACATAAGTAGTAAAGGAAATAGTGTTTCCGAAACTACGAAAGTGAGAATCGTCCATCGATAGTGCATGAAGCTCACTGACTCCTCAGTAGAAGAGAAGACTAAGAGAATTACTGTCTTAAAAGGCCAGAATTTGAAAACTACTGTTTCCAGAGGCTCAAATGGTTACTTAGCTAAATAAGAACCCAAGCTAAATTCCGTATTGGAATTAATCTAAGGATTCTAGGTCTATTTATCGAAAAGTTTCTAACTAACTTAGATAAAGAGATATTAGACTCAATTGTAAACTATCATGGAGTGCATAGGTATGAGATAACATAGACCTATAACCTTAATAGTAACAGGCTGTAGTTGATCTTGTCAAACAAGTATACTAGAAAGTTTGCAATGTCTAGTATGGAGGGATAAAAAATATCAACATAATGATCCCTACACCAACGACGGAAGAGCCTCCACTTTAGCCGCATAGTATAGCGAAGAGGAGGTTCTCCTACAGTAAGAAATCACGTCCATTGCTCATCCTGTACAATGCTTGCCGTGCAAGAAGGACCAAACAACGGAATACGTGAAGGTTGAGACCTTGCGGGTTGTGATGAAGTTGACAAGATTTCCCCAGCGAAAGAAGATCCTCTCATGGAGGAAGTTTTCGCGGTAAGTCCCACAGCAGACACCTCAGTAAATTGATCCACGGTATCTGTGAAGACAGAGATGCTACCAACAGAATTGTATTGTGGATGTTTATCTAGGCAATACTTGCTGAATCAACAGCGCTGGAGGATACGCATATCCTATCATTCCGTCCTATTAGATCAATAGAGCGTTAACTACATAAGCTCAGGGATCCGGACATGGAAACACATACGTGTGCAATTGATTAGTGAGTTGTGTCGCAAATAAATTATCATTGGGCGCTCCCATTGATAGCAAATCTGATTGAATACTTGTTTGTTGAGAGTCCATTCTGACGGCAACAAGCGACCCTTACGTGAAAGGGAGTCTGGTAATACAATCAGACGACCCGGAATATGACGGACCGAAGCAGAACTTGGTGTTCTAGAACAAACAGAAGGATTCTTTCCGTTAAATTGAATAACGGAACCGAATGAGTGCCTCCCTGGTTCCGGAGATACGCAACTACTGTCGTATTATCGGACAGGATTTGGACATGCGTTTCTGAATAATGTTCATCCAATGACATAGTGCAAGCCAAAATAACATCACTTCCTGGAAGTTAAGTGCTTGCCTAGAAACTGCGGAACCCAAAGACCCTGGCACTTCGAGTCCGTTGGGATCAATATTATACCCCAACCTGTTTGACTGGCATCCGTCATAATCATAAAACTCGGATCCGGCAACTGCAGTGGCACTCTCTGAGTCAACCACCGAATGTTTGCCCAAGTCTGAATCTCTTGTTACACTTGAGACAAGAGAACGTGTATATCGAGCAATTCATAGATTGCTGAAAGGTTGCCGTCGAAGATAAGCTTCTCCGAGACCGAAGCGACTCTGAGAGAGTTCTTCACCTTACTATCCACGCGCGTGGATGTAGCTAGGGCTGCGTCACGTCTAACCAACTCCAGGTTGCCACTGAAGGGCGGAGTTATACGTGAAAAAACTACTGCCCTTGAAAGAAATCTCATTGAGGATCATATCCTGGAATTCTTTCTCTTGAAGACGTAATGATAACGCCTCAGCAAGGTGGTCTACGTATGATAAAGCATCTAAGTTAAGTCTGTTAGACATCATATCCTGGAATTCTTTCTCTTGAAGACATAATGATAACGCCTCAGCAAGGTGGTCTACGTATGATAAAGCGTCTAAGTTAAGTCTGTTAGACATTATTGTTGTTTCCAACGTCGTGGTTGGAATTGACATAGACGGCGAAAAAGATAATTCCCAGTCTTCAGCCTCGCCGTCTAGATGCATAGGAACTCTCGGTATGCCCTGTTCTGCCAATATAAATTTATTTTCTAGAATTGATGAAAGGCAGAATAGAACAATGCGGACAAGAAACTAGACTAGCATGTATGGTAGCAAGCTTATATATAGCGTCGTTCAATAATTCAAATGTTCCAAAGACATTATTGGACTGTGTCGGCAACTCAGGGACAATGTCCCTGAACCGATCCAAAACTCCGTGTCCAATGACGCTATTAGTCTCTTATCCAGCATCGCAGCAATGTAGTCCGACGGAACAACCTCTGGAAGATAATGCCGGAAGAAATGTATGGCAGCTTCTGTTGTTCCGAAAGGGAAAGCTCGAAATCGTCCGAATCCCTTTCGCCATCCTGTCGGACCCAATGAAGTGTTCGGTCGTCCGTACCTGATGCAACAGCGGAGCGCACCGACCCAGCGCCGTCGGATTATTCCTGATCCGACCAAGAATCTGTCGTTTGCTGGGATGCTGCGATAAGCTGTGCTATTTTGGATAGCACGTCCGTCACTGAGGCCTGTTGAAAAGCGGTCTTACGATGCTTTGCCGCTGGAAGCTCCGTGTTCGTTACCCCATGCATACTTCTATTATGCGAGCGACCGGAGTGTACAGGCCTTGTGTCCCTTGGCTACCAGATGGCGTGACCTGTTCGCCGTGGAATCACTGAATGACAAAGCTGGCCGGATACTCGAGGTCACGTAGCCAATGTGCGGTCGTGTGCGCTGCTGTGAGGATGAGGAAGCATTATCAACAGTCTCTCGGACTGTCTATATAATGGAGCGTCCCGAGCGGCTGACATATGCTCCGAATGCAAAATGTCTGTACCACACCATCCGGTCCCATATGTTGTTGTACAAGAGAGGGACCTCTCTCGCTCGCAGCCTGGACAGACCTGGACGAGCTAGGAACCGGACTAACAGGCTTCCTCCGATCTCTCCTCTAATCCGTCGTCACTGGGTGTGTACTAAAGTCTATTATAGTGCTCGCCTCACCCAAATCTCCTTCCTAGACCGCAACGGACAAACCCGACTGCCGAACCATTCGATGAATGGACGCTACACCGGGTGAGCTAGCGAATGTCAACTCCGTCGATCCTACTAGGGACCTCTTAGGCGATTGACGTATTCCATGAGCACTTATTGCCGCTAGCTCTTCATTATCTATGACGACAGAGGCACACTTTTGAAAGACATCTCAGTAACTTTGCGAACAAGAAACCAGACATGCTTGTTAATAGCAAGCATATAAATAATATATATAGTGTCGTTCAATAATTTGAAAGTTTCTGTGACATTATTGGACTGTGTCGGAACTGAGGGACGATGTCCCTGAAGCGAACCAAAAATTTCTGTGTCCACCGACGCTATCAGTTTCTTATCCGGCATCGCAGCATTCTGGTCCGACGAAAGAACCTCTAGAAGATGAATTCGGATGACATATACAGCAGCTTATGTTGTTCCAAAAGGGAAAGCTTGAAATCCTCCGAATCCCTTTCGGCATCCCGTCAGACCGTATGAAATTTTCGGACGTCCATACCTGATGTTTCCGCGGAGCGTCCCGACCCAGCGACGTCGGATATTACATGATGCGACAGAGATTCTGTCGTAGCTGGGATGCTGCGATAAGTTGTGCTATTTGGGATAGAACGTCCGTCACCGAGGCCTGTGCAGTAGTGGTCTTACGATGCTTTGCCGCTGGAAGCTCCGTATAGTTGACTCCCGCATACTTTCTTATGCGAACGTCCGGAGTCTCCAGGCCTCGTGTCCCTGGCTATCGGATGGCGTGACCTGGTCGCCGAGGATTCTCTGATTAGCGAAGTTGACTGGATATCCGAGGTCACGTAGCCAAGAGCGGTCGTGTGTGCTACCATGAGGATGAGGAAGCCTTATTGACAGTCTCTCCAGACTGTCTATCTAACGGAGCGTCCCGACGGACGTATGCTCCGAATCCGAAACATTTGTACCACAACATCTGGGGACAGATGTTGTTGTACGAGAGAGGGGCCTCTCTCGCTCGCAGTCCGGATGGACCTGGACGAGCTAGGAACCGGACTAAAAGGCTTCCTCTGTTCTCTCCTCTAATCCGCCGTCACTGGGTGTGCATTTGGATGATTTATAGTGCTCACATCACCCAAAACTCCTTCTAGACCGCAACGGACGAACCCGGCTGCCGAACCATTCGATGAATGGACGCTACACCGGGCGAGCTAGCGGGCGTCAAAGACCGTCGATCCTACTAGGGACCTCTTAGGCAATTGACGTATTTTCATGAGCACTTTTCCGCTAACTCTTCATTAATTGTGACGACGGAGGCACACTTTTGGAAGACATCATGGATACATCACCCTGTTCTTGATCGGCTGAAATAGAGATTGATAAACTAGAGTGACCCTGCGGGGAAAGGACCGGAATGGTCATTTCCCCACTAACATACCGTGACACACGCTTCCCATGTTGTCATGGAAATTAACACATACTGAACAGGAGTTAGTGCGAGTACACTGACTACAATTATACAATGATTATGAAAGTCAGAGGAAGATTTCCTCTTATTACAATAGAACAATATCCCTTCATTGTGAAAAGAAAACAAAGTCCTAGTACTCGCACCAACCCCTGACAATCAAAATACATAATAACATGATCCATTAACATAGAAAAAATAATTGAAATAAAAAAAAAATACTGAAAAAATATTTTTTCAGAAAAGCCCAAGTTTCTGAAAAGTAACATTGAGCCCCAATGGATCCCAAGCCTAAGTGTGGACAAAAATTTTAAAAATATTTTAAAAAATTAATGCAACACTTACGAACAATAATAATGTATCTAGTAATGATTAAACTAACATCAAGATATTATTTTCAAGAAAACCCCTTCACACAGAGGGCTGTTGTCAATGTAAACAAGAAGTGTAAAACACCAGAAACAAGACTCCAGGCACTGATAACCCTGGCCCGAAATCAGTTACCAATAATACACTATCTGATGCAAAACAGAGACTTCCAGGGAAGAAACTGCAGAACATCAGATGGTAGATGCAGAACACTACGCCTTACCACCCATAGGTGAAGACGTAAACATGGGGAAAAGAACAGAATTCATTCTGTTATCCAGCTAAAACTCCCAAAAAATTTTAGTAATAATATTACAGAAAATATGCCAAAAGTATGGGAGAATAGCAAGGGGGGACTTAAAGGAAAGGGAAAGAGGAAAACCCTGAACAAGCAGCGTAACTTGATAACAAGAATGACCACAACAGGCTCTTGCCTTGAAAATAGGTAACTTAACATAATTTCATTAAAAAATTTTAAGTTACAGCCCTGATTATTTTCTGTCACTCATTTTTCCTCTCCTCCTTCTATATCCTCCTTAGAATCACCATTTCTCTAATATTTATGTGTCTGGCATCATTTAAACTGAGATTTACAAGCACAAAGATCAGTCAGATGTTAACTGATGAAGGGCCAAACAAAGAATGATTAATGGCGCCAATTTCAGGACGTCCTTGACACTGCGCATGTGCAGTAGAGGTGAAGTATGGAGGGCCATTCAGGACATGTTTTCTTTGGTTTTAGATGCAAATTTTGGGGATTGGGGGGCAAAATTTGTGTTTGGCCCTACATTTTTAAGAGTTAGCACCAGCTATGTCTGGGTCATTGGTACAGTATAAAAATATTATGTTACACAGTGTGAATGGAAAAGAACCCCTGTGCTCCTACTTGAAGATGGATGTCAGCCAGTGATATCTGGTTTGACAGAGCTCAGTGAGCTCTGTCAAATAAGATACCATTGGCTGAATTCTCTATTTTACTGCACAGATACAATGCAGCTAATTTTAAATAAAGTGTACAGAGGTAGATAACATCCTTCGTAAAAGCTGAGCCAAGTCCTGGTGCATACCCTATTGATGCATACTGTCAAAAATCCATCCGCTCACTACCAATACATGTATCTGAATGGATGAACAGACAGACTGACGGATGAACAGATAGACTGACAGATGCATGTAATCCAATATACCCCACAAACCCTTCAAGAGTGTGAGTACAAAAAAACAAAACATGACCAACAAAAAATCACAGTAAATTTGAGAATGAAAGGGCCATAACTCATGTGAACATAGTGTGTGCAATTCTGTTCAACACGTGGCAGAAGTAGGCCATCCCAAATTTCCATTTGATGTAAAGGTTCATGTTGTCTAATACTGTAGGGTAAGTATAAAAGGTTGAGCTGCAGTGAAATCAATACTGGCCTGTATCCCCGTAAGGTGAATCAAGTTTTTGCACAGAAACCAACAAATGGCCCAATTTTATTCTCATAAATTGAAGCTACAGACCAAGTTTGAAAACCTTATCACAGGGCCATAAATCTTGTGCAAATGGGCAGTCAGAGATGAAATTCAGTAGCAATGTGTATGCCTATATGTCTATGCTACAAACCAAATTTGAAAACTGTAGGTCAAATCATATTAAAGTTATTGCACTAACAGACCAATTTCAAACAAACAAAGGGCCTTACCTCGATAAAATAGGCAGGAGATGCAATCATACTAAACTTATTGCACACAAACCAACAAATGGCCCATTTTTGTACAAAGGGCCATTAACTCTGGCAAAAATGTGCTGGCGGTGCAAAAATTAAATAACTCCCTGTATTCTTAATTGTTTATGCTATGAATGAAATTTAAATAGTTTAGGTCAAATTATTCTCAAGTTATTTCATGGAAACCACAAAACGGCAAAATTTTGTATTAACAAAGTGTTGTAACTCTGGTGAAAATGGGCAGGTGGAGCTGAAATTCAATACCTGTATTCCTGTATGTTAATGCTACAAACCAAATTTGAAAACTGTAGAACATTTAATACTCAAGTTATTACATAGAAACCAACATGTTTACAGAAGGGCGGATGGATGGAAGGACCAATAAAATAACATGTTTCGGTTTCAATGGGTGTATAACAAAAACATATAACATCCAGAATTTTAAAGAATACTTCTGACCAAACAGGAGCTAAGTAATCAACAATAAAAATAATAATTCATTATTACATCATGTTACCTCAGCTAGTGTTGTATCAGTCAAAGCAGTGATTCCACTAAGTCGTACTTGTTTCAATCGTTTGAGCCTCTGTAAGCTTTCAACCAGAATATCTTCATCCTCTAACAAAATTCCACAGAGAGAAAGTTCTGTCAAACCCATAGGTAATGTCCATAATGCTTCACAATCTGGTACATCTTTTAATTTGTGGCAGTACGACAGGTCGAGACTTTGTAAGTGTGGGCAACCTTGGCACAACTAAAGTAGAGAAAAATGTTTAAGTAAGGCCCCAAAAAGCAGATCTTCTATTTTGCAGAGCATTTTTTTGTAAAGTTGCATGTGGGCGGGCCGTTTTTATTTTAATTTTTATTTTTGTAATTATTTCTTTCCCATCAAAAGTTCATGTTCTTGGTTTGTTTTATGTTTTAGGCCTTATAATCTACAGAATAGCATGAGTGATGGTTTATTTTGTCCCTTGTGTGCAAGAAGGCTTTGCAATGCTAAAGCATTGCAAAGCCTTGTAACACTCAAGGGACAAATTTATCAATTTTATTAACTTGAGTAAAATATCAGATATAAACCATTTAATTTTTATTTGTTTAAGTTTGCACTGGTTATAAAAAAGAGAACATGCGGCAGCTAAAATGACCATACAGGAGGGTCTGAGATTTTTAGCTTTTTTAGGCTATAGCTAAGAAGGATAAACTTGGGGACTGCAAATTTCTCATTTTGGGATGAATGGAATCCCAAATTGAATCAACAAGAACTGAATCTTGTATTAATTCTGAGGACTCTTCAGATTATAAATATAGATCTTCTTACAACCATAAATATTGCCAGACTCCACGCAAGTATCGTATTCAACATTGGCTTATTTGTGGGGGCAGTCAACCAAAAAGTGGAATATTCTAGAACAGTATCAAAGTATTTTGGAAGCGGAACCTCCAGTACAGTCTAATTTTATCTTTCATTGGATATGTAAATTAAAGGATCTTTATCCCATAAATGAACGTTTATTTGAACCAAAAAAGTCTGGGATAAATTTTTGCTTTATTCACTTAGTAACAGCTGCTAGTTGGGTGATAAATTTGAGCCTTCATTTTAACACACTTGTATCTGATCCCTCTATGGATGTTGTATACCAACTATCCAAAGATTCTGATCAGTGGTTGCAGAAAATTTTTTTTTCTAATTTTTGCAAATTTGCTGACTCAGATCCTATAGAACACCCTAACATAACCGATGGCAATTTTTTTTACCATTCAATTCTACTGGTCCTAAGGATGTGTCATACCAAATAACAGTTGTCTGTAGTTTGGGAAATGTGGGCATTTGAAAATATTTTTAATTTTAGCTCCTGGGTTCCCACTTGGACATGGGAAAAAGGGGGGTTTTTGCATGAATCAAGTACTTATGACTCAATAATATTACATGTCAAATTTGGTTCAAACTGGACCATCAGTTCAGAAAATAGAAATTTGGGGTGGGGCAAAAATATTTCCCCTCCAATTACAAAGGCAAATATTGATCCACGGAGTTCGTTAGAACAAACTTGAGTCTACACCTCAAAAGGAAGCCCCATACCAAATATCAGGTCATTGTACCCACTGGTTCATGAGAAGAAGATGTTTTAAGAGTTTTGGTGGATTTCCCCTCCCCCCCCCCCCCCCCCCAAGCAGTACTTGCTTGCCGATTTTAGTACAACAAATAAATGTAAATTCCACTGGACCTTATTTGTACAGACTCTCGTATATTTCTGCCTGTGTTATTATGGTTATTAACCATTGTGTGCACAGGAGCGCCCATTGTTAACACCCTTGTGGTTTCCAGTGGTTTTTTTAATTTTCTTTTGAGAATTTTATTTGTGTACTTTATGGGTACAAACGATTGGCTGGACTTGACTTTATATCAATGCAGTGGTTAAATATGTGACCTTGAACACCAATGAAAAAAAAAAAAATAAATCAATAGATCTGTTCTTTACCTTGCATGAATAAGGCCAATAAAAAACATTTCTTGTTTCAGATGCACCTCCCTCATAATTGAGAATATGCCTCACCCTTCTTTTTTTCTTAAATCTCATTTTTCACTTGTAGAACTAAAAAAAAGTTACCTAATATATCTTGCTTGACAGAGCAACTGAAGTATGGGAAATATTCACTGCTGAAAAAGTTTTTTTCCACATAAATGATAATACATGTAGTACAAGGAGTTTAATTTCTGATTCATACTATTTCCAGGACTGTTTTGTGGAGTGACCAAAACGTAAAATCAAAGGAAGTCTAGCTCCCTCATAGCAGAATAAAATAAAAAGATGTCTAGCTCCCTCGTAGCAAAATAGAGGAAATATTACCTGAGAAACAACACAAAATATTTATTTATTTATTGCTGTTTAAGGTGATATATTTTTTGTACAATGGCTAATCGTGACCACAACACAGATATAAAGTAAAGTCCAGCCAATCATTTATACCCATGTTGCCTATTTTAGAGGATTTCCAACCTAGGCGTTGGTTACCAGGTCCTATTTTACCAGTAAAACAGAGCATGTTTACCACAATAAACAAGCACTACCATATTTACTCTATATATTGGGACACTCTATAATTTGGGACACACATTTTTTCCAGAAAAATATTTTTTTTTATGCTCTAATGTTTGGGACACACAGGAGACTTTTTTCCAGTTGGCCCAGTCACCTGAAAACAGTGCAAAATACTCAATATTAAAGCTAAGTTTGTGTTTAATTTTTCTTTTTAAACAATAAAAAATTGATAATACATACTGATTTGTGTTGTTTTTATTTAAATCTGTTCCTAAGTTTTAATATTTACAGTCCGGACTGACATGAGGAAGACTATTTAATATTACATTGTGACAGTCTTCAACCCTTTACTGAATGCTAGTGGCAGATGACACTCATAAAAAGAATTGTTGTGTAATTAAAAATGCGCAATGTGCTCGTTCCAATGAGTGGCATAAGCTATGTTTTGGAAGCAAAAACTGAAAATCTAAAAAAAAATTGGATGGCGATTTTTGTATATAGTGATGGAAAACAAATCACACACAACTTGATTCAGCATCAAAACAAGACCAGGTTGTGTTTTTTTCCCATTTTCTAAGATGTGGGACATCTATGAAAATATTTATTTTTAGCTGTCCCAATACATAGAGTAAATACAGTACTTCACTTCCCAGGGTTCCCATGGAGAACACAATTTTTTTTTGAAGACCTGAGCAAATATATATGTATTTATGATTATTGGTATCCAACTTACCTTGAGCAAGCCCTCTCCACTAATTCTTGAGCATCCATGTAAATTTAATCTTAAAAAGAATGAAAACTGAAATAATCAAAACAGATTACACTAATTCTGAAAAATCCTATATTGGCCAATCAGGGAACATTTCTATGCATGTGTAACTTAAATGAAAGTGTCAATGACACTGTAGCTCAACTTGTCAAGACAAAGACATGTACATGTATAGTATGTGACACAGCAATGACAAACATCTAGGTAATGACCTGATAACAAAGGTACATATAAAGTATTGTAACGGTCTGTACATAAATACTGACCGTTGCCTGTAACAAATGTATAGGTAAAGTATTGTAAAGGTGGGCTACAGTCAGATGCTAAACTAGAAAAGAAATCTTTGAGTCCCAGAGTGAGTCTGACTCAACCCCAAAATATTTGTTCTCATAGCACAGTGATAACAAAGGCACCCCAAAACACACTCGTTCCTGTCCCAAGGTGAAAACAAAGGTACCCAAGAAGTTTTGTGAAGATCAGTTCACAAATATGAGCTGTGTAGAAGTTGTGACAAAAAACTGATTGGACCTAATTTCGGTACAAAATGGCCACTGGCAGCCATCTTGAATTCTGGACTGCACCCAGAAACACTCTGAGATAACAAAGGTACCCAAGAAGTTCTGTGAAGATTGGTTCATAAATACAGCCTCTAGCCCGAGCCGTATTGACATGTGCACTTACAGTGTATAAGTAGCACTGAATAAATCAAATTTCATCTAATTTGCATAATTTCTGCACGAGAAAAAAACCCGTACTATATGTGATGTATTTCATGTTACTAAACATTCATACAAAAATATATTCAAATCAGAACTTTCATACAGAAGTTCTGCACAAAAGACTGATTGCACTAATTTTGGTACAAAATGGCAAATGGCTGCTGGTGGCCATCTTGAATTTTGGACCACACCCAAAAACACTCGTTCTCATCCCACGGTGATAACAAAGGTACCCAAGAAGTTTCGTAAAGATCAGTTCATAAATACGGCCTCTAGCCTGAGCCGTATATAGAAGTTGTGTACAAAAAACTGATTAGACCTAATTTCGGTACAAAATGGCCACTGGCAGCCATCTTGAATTTTGGACCGCACCCAGAAACACTCGTTCTCGTCCCAAGGTGATAACAAAGGTACCCAAGACGTTTCGTGAAGATCGGTTCATAAATACAGACTCTAGCCCGAGCCGTATTGACATGTGTACTTACTGTGTGTAAGTAGCACTGAAAAAATCAAAGTTCATCTAATTTGCATAATCTCTGCATGAGAAAAAAACCTGTATTATATGTGATGTATCCCATGGTACTAAACATTCACACAAAATATTATTCAAATCAGCGCTTTCATATGGAAGTTCTGTGCAAAAATCTGATTGCACCAAATTTTGTACAAAATGGCTGCCATCGGCCATCATGAATTTTGGACCGGACCCAAAAACACTCGTTCTCGTCCCACGGTGATAACAAAGGTACCAAAGGAATTTCGTAAAGATCGGTTCATAAATACGGCCTCTAGCCCGAGCCGTATTGGCATTTGCACTTACAGTGCTGAAAGTAACACCAAAAAACATCAAAGTTAGTCTAATTTGCATAATTTACGCACGAGAAAAAAACCTGTATTATATGTGATGTATCCCATGGTACTAAACATTCATACAAAAAATTATTCAAATCATAGCTTTCATATGGAAGTTCTGTACAAAAAACAGATTTCTGCATCGTCGGTACAAAATGGCGGCTGGCAGCCATCTTGAATTTCGGACCAAACCCCAAAACACTCGTTCTCGTCCCACGGTCATAACAAAGGTACCCAAGAAGTTTCGTAAAGATCGGTTCATAAATACGGCCTCTAGCCCGAGCCGTATCCAATTGTTGACGGACAGACGGATGACGGAAGACGGGCCATGGCATAAGCTAAAATTTGGCTTCACCAAAGTTGAGCTAAAAATGTTCCTTACATACTTGTACAAGTAATAATCACATTAAACAAAACTTGAAAAATGGTTAGGCTTAATAAAATTAAAAATCTGTTTCTCAGGCCCTCCCGCATGGTCCTTTTTGCAGCCGCATGCTTTCTTTTTATGACCAATGCAAACTAGAAAAAATAAAAATTAAATGGTTTATGTCTGATATTTTTCAAAAGTTAATAAAACTGATAAATTTGTCCCTTGAGTGCAACAAGGCTTTGCAATGCTTTAGCATTGCAAAGCCTTGTTGCATCCAAGGGACGAAATACACCACCACCCTTGATATTCTGTAGATTATGAGGCCTAAAACATAAAATAAACCAAGAACATGAACTTCTTATAGCAAAGAAATAATAACAAAAATAAAATATAAAATAAACAAGAGGCCCCAAGGGGCCTGAGGGCGCTCACCTGACATGGTAGCCTAAATATCAACCCAGAGAATTGATTTCAACAAGTTGCATCTGCTCCTCCTAAGAAAAGCTTATACCAAATATCCAAAGATTCTGACCAGTGGATCTAAAAAAAAAAGAAGATTTTTAAAGAATATTCCTCATATTGGACTAAGTTATAATTCAGGCTCCCACAGGGACTTGGCTTTAACAAACTTGAACCTCACCCCCCTAAGGATGCTGCACACCAAATATCAAAACATTCCGACTGCTGGATCTGAAGAAGAAGATTTTTAAAGAAAATTCCTCATTTTGAACTAAGTTATAATTCAAGCTCCTACAGTGAGTCCAAATATGGACCTAGAGACTTGGCTTGAACAAACTTGAATCTCACCCCCCTAAGCATGGTGCATATCCAATGTCAAAAGATTCTGCCTGCTGGATCTTGAGAAGAAGATTTTCAAAGAAATTTGCCCGAAATGCACTAAGTTCGAATTCAAGCTTCTATAGTGAGCCCAAATATGAACCTAGGGAGCCGATTTGAACAAACTTGAATCAGATCCCCTCCACAATGTTGCACACCAAATATCAAAAGATTCTGCCTGCTGAATCTGGAGAAGAAGATTTTTTAAGAAATTTGCCTGAAATGTACTAAGTCCGAATTCGAGCTTCTATAGTGAGCCGAAATATGAATCCAGGGGGCCATTTTGAACAAACTTGAATCAGATCCACCCCTCAATGTTGCATACCAAATATCAAAAGATTTTGCCTGCTGGATCTGGAGAAGAAGATTTTTTAAGAAATTTGCCTGAAATGCACTATGTTCGAATTCGGGCTTCTATAGTGAGCCAAATATGAATCCAGGGGGCCGATTTGAACAAATTTGAATCAGATCCACCCCACAATGTTGCAAACCAAATATCAAAAGATTCTGCCTGCTGGATCTGGAGAAGAAGATTTTTGAAGAAATTTGCCTGAAATGCACTAAGTTCGAATTCCAGCTTCTATACTGAGCCCAAATATAAACCAAAGGGCCGATTTGAACAAACTTGAATCAGATCCACCCCACAATGTTGCATACCAAATATCAAAAGATTTTGCCTGCTGGATCTGGAGAAGAAGATTTTTGAAGAAATTTGCCTGAAATGCACTAAGTTTGAATTCGAGCTTCTATACTGAGCCCAAATATAAACCCAGGGGGCCGATTTGAACAAACTTGAATCAGATCCACCCCACAATATTGCATGCCGAATATCAAAAGATTCTGCCTGCTGGATCTGGAGAAGATTTTTTAAGAAATTTGCCTGAAATGCACTAAGTTCGAATTCGGGCTTCTATAGTGAGCCCAAATATGAATCCAAGGGGCCAATTTGAACAAACTTGAATCAGATCCAGCCCACAATGTTGCATACCAAATATCAAAAGATTCTGCCTGCTGGATCTGGAGAAGAAGATTTTTTAAGAAATTTGCCTGAAATGCACTAAGTTCGAAATCGGGCTCCTATACTAAGCCCAAATATGAACCCAGGGGGCCGATTTGAACAAACTTGAATCAGATCTACCCTACAATGTTGCATACCAAATATCAAAAGATTCTGCCTGCTGGATCTGGAAAAGAAGATTTTTTAATCTTTTTCCCATTGCCTACAGTGTTAAAAAGTGCTGACTCAGCACTTTTTCAAAGTCCTGAAAAAAGTACCTTGTGATCAAACCGATAGGGATTTTTTTTAACCATTCTATTCTACTGAATAAAAGTAAGCTTTATACAAAATAAGAATTCTCTGTGCTGTGTAGTTTTGGAGATATGGCAGTTTTAAGGTTTTTCCTATTTTTAGCTCCCGAGGTTCCCAAGGGGCAATGAGAAAATTTTTTTTTGTATCAATCAACTACTTATGACCCATTATCATCTCATGTCAAATTTGGTTCAAATCGACCTGACGGTTCTGAAAATAGAAATTTTAGGCGTGGCCAAAATTTTTGCCCCTCCCGTAACGTAGGCAAATAATGCCCGACAAACTTCTCTTGAACAAACTTGAGTCTACACCCCAAAAGGAAGCTGCATACCAAATATCAAGTCTCTGCTATTGCTGGTTCTTGAGAAGAAGATTTTTTAAGAATTGGCGCATTTTTGCCCCATCCCTCTGCTCAGTATGAGCTGAAACCTAATTTGACAAAAAATCAAAATGCCCTTATATAACCCCTACTCACATGAAATTTCATTAATATGCGGCCAGTGGTTTGGGAGAAAAAGGCCCAAACACCACCTTCACGACGGACGACGGATGCCGGATGCCGGACGCCGGACGACGGACGAAAAGTGATCAGAATAGCTCACCCTGACTTTCAGTCAGGTGAGCTAAAAACCGGCCGCCCGCATGCAATTTTACAAAACTTGGCCTGAGAAACAGAACATCTACTTTGTGTGGCCTTATGTTTAACTCCTTGCATGCTACTGACAGATATTCCTGCCCAGCACAAGGTTTCTCTTGTCAGTGAAATAAGTATAATTTGGGCACAATGCAGCAAATTTCCCCCTGAAAACTGAATGGAATTTTTCACCAATGATTCCAGGCCTGCACGGTATATCAATAAACCGATATATTCCAGTATTCAAACCAATATCGATTGAATACCGGTGTAATTACAAAAATATTGGTTTATCATCATTATTTATTTACCTACAATTTAATTTTCAAGATGTTTTGAGTTTTTAACTGTAGCTCCGAATGAATAATATCACTTTACCCAAGGATTACGCCCACGTAATATACAATTTCAGCAGTTGAAAAAATAATTTTCGAAAATTTTGAAAAAAAATATATCATGTGACCCCTCATTGGAACGAGCTCGTTGAGCTCGTTGATCTCGTTCCAATGAGGGGGGTCACATGATATTGTTTTGCAGAAATATTTTGAAAAATTTGATAAACTAATATTTAAAATAATAAATTTTGATATCGTCTGCGTTGGGTAAAGGTTTTTTCGAACCGCATCATAAAGGCATGCTGATTCGTTCCGACTGTGATGCCTCAAGTCACGATTGTGGTACTTATGTTCAGATATCTGAATAGTTTACGATATACCGGGATACCTTGGTATTTTTTGGAATACCGATACCGTTATTCCGTTTTGAATATCGTGCAGCACCAAATGAATCCTTGTGTTACATTTAGATTAATTTTTCATCAAATTTAGTCATGGCTGCTTCAGAGCGGCCATAACTAGATTTGATGAAAAATATCTTGAAAATACTCAGTGGATTAAGAGTTAACCAGGACTGCAGATTACCAACAGGGAAAGAGAGACTTGTCACACTCCTTTTCCTGACAAATACCAAGTATGCCTGGAAATATGCAATCTGTCATTTGTGGAATGAGGTACCCAGAGGGTGAATTTGCTGATGCTATCCAATACAGTGCACCAATTTATTCTCTGGGCACCACTTTCTGTTTAGGCTTAAGACCTCGATTCAGACTGATGTTCACAGATTGTAAACATATTGATGCTACCCTGCTGTGCAGGGTAGCATCACCAAATTCACCCTCTGTGGACCTGACACATCGTCTTGAGATAATCTACCCACATACCACATATCAAAACCCTATCTATTAAGGGAAAAAAGTTACAGCCCAAACACAAACTTGTCAGAAAAAAAAAAATCTGAATAATTTGACCTTGAGGTCAAACTTCAAGGTCAAAGCATGGCAACCTTGGTACGCGACACGTTGTCTTGAGATAATCTATCCACATACCAAATATCAAAACCCTATCTATTAGGGGAAAAAAGTTACAGCCCGGACACAAACTTGTCAGAAAAGAACCCCGAATTCGGAATAATTTGACCTTGAGGTCAAAGTTCAAGGTCAAAGCATGGCAACCATGGTACGCGACACATCGTCTTGAGATAATCTACCCACATACCAAATATCAAAACCCTATCTATTAAGGGAAAAAATTACAGCCCAGACACGAACTTGTCAGAAAAGAACCCCGAATTCTGAATAATTTGACCTTGAGGTCAAAGTTCAAGGTCAAAGCATGGCAACCTTGGTACGCGACACATCGTCTTGAGATAATATACCCACATATCAAATATCAAAACCTTATCTATTAAGAGAGAAAGATTACAGCCCAGACGGACACACGCACGCACGGACAGAGCGATTACTATAGGGCGCCCGATTCACGGCGGGGCCCTAATTAATGTCTGAAATCCTTAAAACTGGTTCTCACCTGATACTTCTAGGATCATTTTGCTAGAGCTATTCGTTCATCTCCTAAGAAGTACTACTCAATGTATACTAATTGACATGAAAAATTAATTTCCCTCCCCAGAGAAGCCCCTGAACCTTCGTGTATTGAGGATACATACTCTTAACCCTTAAAGGACTATTTCTGACAATTATGTCCTCAGAACAGGTGCCCTAAACATGCCATCATGAATAGGTCCTGCTGACAATAAACAAATTACACAGATAGTGGTTTTTAGTCAGGTCATGGCTAGAAATCACTGTAAAGCCACTGGACGTGTACAATCTGCTATTTGTAGCATGATTTAAAGATACCTGAATTTAACCCCACCCCACCACCCCCAAGATGCTGTATACCAAACATCAAAAGATTCCAACTGCTAGATCTGACGACGATTTTAAACATTGTTCCACATATTGCACCGAGTTAAGATTTGGGCTCAGTAAACAACTAATTGACTAACTGACACTCATCCCACAGGGCGCCCAAACATTAACCTATGGAACTGAACTGAATAAACTCGAATCTGATCCTCAAAGGATATTGTACAGTAAAACCTGTCTTGAGAGACCACTGTCGTGAGAGACCACTTTGGCCATGTACCAATTGGTTTCACTCTATAATGGACCTGTCATGAGAGACCACCTGTCTTGAGAGACCACAAAACTGTGGCAAAAACTCAGTTTTTCACCTGTTTTGAGAGACCGGAAAATCAATTTTTGGCTATTTCAGAGTATTAAAATGAATAAACAGGTTGAGGGTTAGATTTTTGGGGGGGGTCTGAATTTTATTCAAAATTTGTTTTATTAAAAATTATTGGAGAGTGCCTGTTGGCACTCTCCAATAATTTTTAATAAAACAAATTTATACAAGGCCACACAAAGTAGATCTTCTGTTTCTCAGGCCATTATTTGTGAAATTGCATGCGGGCGAGCGTTTTTTTATTTTATTTTTTATTTCAGTAATTATTTTTTTGTCATCAAAAGTTCATGTTCTTGGTTCAAGATTTAGGGCTCATAATCTTCAGAATAGCACGGGTCGTGGTGTATTTCATCCCTTGAGTGCAAGAAGACTTTGCAATGCTAAAGCATTGCAAAGCCTTCTTGCACTCAAGGGACAAATTCATCAATTTTTTTAACTTGGGTAAATTATCAGACATAAACCATTTAATTTTTATTTATTTAAGTTTAAATTGGTTATAAAAAGAGAGCATGCGGCAGCCAAAAGGACCATGCGGGAGGGCCTTAGAAATAGATTTTTTTATTTTTTTAGGCCCAACCAAAATATATGTGTTTGACTGAAGATGAAACATGAGCAAGGAAAAAGATGGCTTTTGTTCTGGTACCCTCGTTGTAACTCAGCCAGTTAAGATCAATGCAGTGTTCACAGAAATCAACAGTTAAAAAATGTAACAAAGTTTTTTAGTTTATGTACTTTTATCTACAATTTATTAAACAATGCTTTTGTACTTTTACTAAAACTGAATTAAAATAAAACAATAACAAAAAAAAATTGAAGAAATCAGTTCTTCTCCATTTCAGCAACAAATATTCTCTGGTTGGTTATTCACTGACTAGCAAAAACATCAAACCTGTAATGAGAGACCACCTGTCTTGAGAGACCACTTTTGCTCGGCAAATGGGATGGTCTCTCAAGACAGGTTCTACTGTATACCAAATATGAAAGGATTCTGGCTGTTGGTTCTTGAGAAGAAGATTCTTAACTTGTAGTGCGCTGGAAGCCCTATTTTGGGCTTTACTAAAAGTGACAGGCAATAACTGTCTGTAGCTACATTCTGCCCAAGGAAGCCTTTACTGTCCCTGATATGAATCAGACTTTTTATACAATACCTTGATCTCTGACATATAATTGGACAGTGCCTATATGGCACTATCCAATTAAATGTAATAGAGCAGTATATGATGAGCTTTGATTTGTTGTCAAAAAAAAAATCAGCACTTTACCAGTTAAAGAATATTCCTCATTTTGTTCAAATTCAGACTGAGCCCAGGGTTGTGATATGAAGACACTTGAATCGGACCCACTAAACGATGTCGTATAACAAATATCAAAAAATCTTAACTGCTGGGTCTGAATAAGAAGTTTTAATAGCTATTTCCAGTATGGAGCTCAAATATGAACCCAGAGACTTGATTTGTACAAACTAGAATCTGGTCCTCACCTAAAGATGTTGTAAACTAAATATCAAAATATTCTGATTTTTGATTTTGGAGAAGATTTTTCGTTTAATTTGTGACTGACTGAGTGTTTTCTTATTACCAACAGTGTTAAAATGGGGTATCTCCCATATAAAGTCCAACAAGTTTATTACACATCCTGTGCATTAAAATTCATTTACGTAAACAAATTTCAATTCCGCCACTTAAATCGAAAGGTGAAGACTCTGTTTTGTTTGAAGTGGTACTGATCAAAAGGATCGATTAACAAGAGGCCCCACTGGGCCTGAAGAGCTCACCTTGAACAGAACCTGATATAAACTGAGGCCATGAATGAATCTACATTAAGCAATCAATCTCCATAGGATCCACTGTCAATCCTTGAGCTCCTCAGTAGTGTTGTATACCAAATATTTAAGGATTCTGCCTGGTGAATCTGAAGAAGATGATTTTTAAAGAAATTCCCTCATAGTGCACAAAGTTAAAATTCAGGCTCCCATAAGGATCCCAAATATTAACCCTGGATCTCGATTTGAACAAACTTGAATTTGATCCCCCTAGAGATGTTGTATACCAGATATGAAAGGATCCTGACTGGTGGATCTGAAAAAGTTAAAATTAGTGCTCCTGCATTGAGCCCGAATATAAAAGCAGGCACTCGAATTGAACAAACTGGAATCTGGTCCCCCTAAGGATGTTGTATACCAAATATCAAAGCATTCAGACTGTTGGGTCTGAAGAAGATTTTTAAAGAATATTCCCTATATTGCCCTAAGTTAAAAATGTGGGCTGCTATATTGAGCTCAAATATGAACCAAGAGGCTTCATTTTAATAAACTAAAATCCGATGTTGTATACCAAATATCAAAAGATTCTGATCATTGATCTTGGAGAAAATTTTTTTTGAATTTTTTGCAAATATGCTAAGCATTTTTTTTATACCCTCTTCAGATCATCCTGTTAAAAGCGATGGCAATTTTTTTTTACCATTCAGTTCTATGGGTCCTAAGGATGCTTCGTACCAAATAACAGGTACCCATTCTATGGGGTGTGGGAAATATCTATGACCCAATAATATTACAAAGCAAATTTGGTTCGAATCGAACCATTGGTTCAGAAAATAGAAATTTTGGGCGGGGTCAAAAATCTTTCCCCTCCCATTACAAAGGCAAATATTGCTTCACAACCTTCCTTTGAACAAATCTGAATATACACCTCAAAAGGAAGCTCCATACCAAATATCACGTAATTGTACTGGCTAGTTCATGAGAAGAAGATTTTAAAAAAAGTTTGGAGCATTTTTGCCCACCACCTGGGAACGCTGAGTTGAACAAAATTGCAATGCCCCCTCAGCACCATCACTCACACAAACTTTCACTTGAATTGGCCTAGAGGTTTTGGAGGAGAAGCCCAAAACATGGTGTTGACAGACAATGGATGGATGAAGGACAGAGAGCGATTAGATAAGCTCAGCTTGACTTTGTCAAGGTGAGCTGAAAATCAAAACAACCTTTTGGGAACCAGGCTAAATTACATTCGTTATCTTTTTGAATTGGGTGTGTTTGTTGAAATTCATATTGTTGTTTCTCTTCGGCTGGTGTGCATTCACACCGAACCATTTGGTTGCTATTACCGTTAGTAAAAATATAAGTACAAATTTGGGCAGATTTGCAAAACAGCTGGGAGAGCCTTTTTAAAAGAAGTTCAAAGCTTGTCAGGATGTCCGAAGATTTACTGAAATAAAGTTGACCAATTTAGATATAACGGGATCTGCAGACGAGACGTCCACGGGTCTGGGTTATGTTGAGGTTGGAAACAATGGTTTATTTAATATTTTCTCATTTTTGGTTAACTAATTTTTTTGTGAACTGACTTTGTTTTGCTTTGGATGATTTCATTTTCACACTGCGCGACAGATGATCAATAATTGTACGACGAAATTTGGAAACTTTTCAAAACGTAACTAATGACTTGGTGAAAAAGTAACTAGTATAAACAGTGCTGGGAAAAAAGTTTTGGCTTACACATTACCAGTTGAATACCGAAACATTTATGTCATAGCGGCGATTCCGTTAAATACAAGAGTTTAAAGTTTAATGGATGTGTAATAATTCCTTATAATTTGTGCTGAGTCAGGGGTCAGCCTGGCAGCTGATTTTAGGGAGAAGTGACTTCTCCCTCCAGAGACTTTAGGGAGAAGTCAAGAGCCAGGAGGGAGGAATCAGTGGACATGAGGGAGAAGTCAGAAAAAAACATAAAAAACATAAAACATATATTAAACTTGGTCAAAATAAATGTACATAGAGGATACAACAATAGCTAACATAACGTCAAACGAATTGCGGAGAATAAAATCCAACCTCCCCCTGACACACCACAGAAAAACGGAGTCTTTCATGGTTTCTGAATGCCCTAACTCTTTCCCTACCAGTGATGACTATGGTTACCATGCAGTTGATTTTGAATTTGCCTCAATGCAGTGGATTTGGAATTTATGATTACCCATTGTGAAAGTGTTCTTCTCTTTTAGAGAAGGTATATTCTTTTAAAAAAAATATTTGAAGTATTTAAGATAAATTTCAAGTTCACATAAGAAGCTGGGTCATTCATGGCTTCTGAATGCCCTAACTGAACTGAAAAGTGTAGTTAAAAAAGTTTTTGATATCCTTCGTTATTTAAGCATTATTAACAATTTGAGTTAATTTATTTCTAAGGTAAATGACAAAATATTACAGTTGTCTCTCTTCCCTTCTGTGCTGGGTAATAATACCAATATACTGTCACTGTGCAGAAAAATGATAATTTCTGCTGACCATCTTACATTGACACATACGATTGGTGCAATGAAGGCCCTGCCTTTTTTATCCATCCTTATATGTGTGATTTATATCATAGCCTTATTACATTTAACCCTCTTGGAACACAAGTTTTCAATGAAATACTTTCAATGCAAATTGCAGTGCGAATTTCAATGGAACAAATTTTTCAATGGAAAAGGATGTACTGTAACCATAAATAATTTAGACTTTTTATGTATGAACTGTCTCTTTCACATTTTTTATTCTTTTGAAACGGTGGTTAATATTTTATCAAACTCCTCCCAGCAGTAGCAATATAATTTTAAAACCCATTTCAGTAAGATATACCATTGCTGAAATTAACATTTTTTTAATGTTCCACTCAAAAAATATGTTGCAAAGGAAGAATGTTGGAATGTCCCATCCACATATTCCTTAATCAGCACTGTCTCAATATATTTGTTCAATGCCTTATCAACAGGTTACACCACTTAATACCAACATTATTTCTTAGAGCTCTGTCCAAAAGTACCTTTTTAAGTTGATACAGTTGTTGGCTATGAATTCAATCGCTTCATCAGTCATTACTATGGAACCAGTGTCAAGATCTTCCTGAAAATATATTTATTTTATTTATTTATTGGTGTTTGAACCTTTACCCAACGGAGAGGATATCCTAAAAGAGAATCGATTGTCTCTTCCTTGTTTACTTGAGGCAGGTCAACTGACTTGAACTTCATTTTTAACGACTTCAAAGAGAAGGAGAGGAGGTCATCTAGGTATGATTAATCGATTATTTGCGACGATTAATCGATTTCTAAATTAAAAAATTGTGACAGCCCTATCATAAGCAATTAATTGGTTACACTATTTTACATGGTGGTAACACTTCTGCTATGCACTACACACGTTTTTAATGGGGAGACTATTGAAATGGCCAGATATCAGAGGGATTTTTAATATTTTGTGTTAAATATAGAATAACCGGAAACAGCCGGTTTTTAACTGCCAGTAGTCATAATCGGCCGATGCCCCATAACCGGCCATTTCTGATTGCCGATTCCAATTATCGGTTCATCACTAAGTAGGGCTGTCACGATTAATCGATTAATCGATTGTCGATCTGTCACGCCAAAATCGATTAGTATTATTCGTTGTCAAAGAATCAGCAAGTTTTACTCCGTTTTAGACGTTTAATAATTTTAAAAAATGATGAAAAAACTTTTGTTTCTAAAGGTAAAAGGCCAAGAACCTCAATGTTAAATCTCAATAAGCCATTAGAAGAATTTGTATTTTAGGTACATTCAAAGCTTTGATGTTCTGAACTTTTGAACCATCAGTGTAATAATCAAGACCGGTCAGCAGTTGCAAACTTGTGAAGTTTGCAACTGACCCCCGGTCTTGATTATTACACTGACGGTTCAAAAGTGCATTACATCAAAGGCTTTGAATGTACCTAAAAGAGAATCGTCTCTCCCTTGTTTACTTGAGGTCGGTCAACTGACTTGAACTTCATTTTTAACGACTTCAAAGAGAAGGAGAGGAGGTCATCTAGGTACGATTAATCGATTATTATCGATTATTTGCGATGATTAATCGATTCCTAAATTGAAAAATTGCGACAGCCTTATCACTAAGCTTATATCATAAGCCATTAATTGGTTACACTATTTTACATGGTGGTAACCTATAGGAAAACAAGTGTTCTGATGCTTTTTCATATTCTGTGTTTTTACTTTGCCAGCCTTGCTGGTTTTGAAAGAATTTCTGTGAAAATTAGAGGTACTGTGAGCAAGCTCACAAAGTGATACCCCCCGCGCCTCAGTTGCAGCCTTTTTGGTGTAAAGTTTCACAAAGACACAACCAAATGATGTAGCAATTGAAATGTATAAGTTAGATTATCTCCCGTTAGAAATGTCAGAACGGAATTATATTGCTTCATGTACATCTGCATATGGAGTTCTTCCATTGTGTAAAGTTTCATGAAAATTCTTCAAATGGTTTAGGAGGAGTTGCGCTTATAAGGATGGACAGACGGACAGACGGACGGACGGACAGGGTGATTCCTATATACCCCCCCAAACTTTGTTTGTGGGGGGTATAATAAACAGAAACAATTAACAAGCAATCATCTGACTTTGTTGAGATTGAACATCAGTTGTTGTTATTTATTTTGATGGAAATGTAAATGTCAAGCCACTCTATCCATCAGGCCTGAAAATAAGCAATCTGACATTTGCAGAATGAGGTCCACAGAGGGTGAATTTGATGATGCTATCCCATACAGTGGGCCAATTTATCCTCTGGGTACCTCTATGTTTAGTTTTGAGACCCTGATTCATATTGAGGTTCACAGAGGGTCAATTTAGTGATGCTACCCTGCTGTGCAGGGTAGCATCACTAAATTCACCCTCTGGAGACCTCATTTTACAGATGACAGTCTGCTTATTTTCTGGCTTGCTATCCATATGTAGGCAACCCACAGACTTTGTGTTGAGGTAAGTTCTCAAAGATTGTCAAGTCTGACAGGCAAAACATGCACGACAACAAATTTAATTATTCTCCTATTATTTTGTCGTAACCTGCTGTTTGTTCACATATTTTCAGATTGACAGAACTGTCATGTAACCGAAACAATCACTGCAGGCTATTTCCATGCCTGTGTGTACAATTGACATAAAACTAAGTATTAACTGGCAAAATGCTGGAAGCCCATATTTGGCCTTTATTCTGAAGTTCACATATCACAACTTAAACTAAAGGTTTCATGTTTTGTGAATGTGCTTCATATTATCTTTGAACTAAAATTATTTTGTCTGTGTGAATTTGCCTTGTTACAATTTATGGGAGAGTGCCAATAGGCCAATAGACACTCTCCCATATATTATGATAAGGAAAACATGCGTGAACAAATGTAGACGACCAAAAATAATTTAGCACTCTTGCAGTTAATTAGAAAATGACATACACTGTGATATATTTATCCTGTCCTTCACAAATTCAAAATTGAACTAGGCTGTCAGGAACTTGTGTAAAAAAATTGCAAAAAAATCAAGATGTTCATTAAATTTTTACCATAGGCATTTTTCTGACAATATTTCACAAACAAAATCTAGAATACAATTTAGTTGTATCAGAATTTACTACCTAACTTTTAGAGTACCTTACCTAAAACATTACTGTTCTGAAAAGAAAATCAGAGTAATATTTCCTTCAGATTACTTTAATTACTAATTTTTAGAGGCCCAAGAGGACAATGAAGAAAGTACTGAAAATTACCAGATTTGGCCCTAACCGTACTGCGATCTCTTGAAACACTTTACTTCCCACTGATGTTAGGTCTTTCATTCCAGCAAGAATAAGGAACTTTATACTAGGGTTATTAGATAATACAGACTTGATGCCTGAAAAGATAAAGAATTGATATTGTTATTCTTTAAAGAAAATTGTTGTATTCTGATTGGTAATCTTGCTGATGTACCTGTAACTTTGTTCAGGTTTTTATCAGAGAACATAAAAGTGTGTCATGTTCCTCTTAGTCAAGGATAATAAATCCTGCTTGAAGATGAAATTGAACAAGACAAATGTTACTAAGGTAACACATGCCCCCCCCCCCCCTCTTATGACCTTCACCTTGCAGATGCGACAGAAACTATTAACGCGACACACTTTCTGCCTGTCCTTAACATTTGTAAAAAGTTTAACAATTGTACTATGATTCGTTTCTGACTTATGGCTGAGACACGAATATTGACCGTTTTTTAGTGTGACCTTGAAATGTGACCTTGAGTACGAACCCGGCTATGGTGTGTGACACATCCTCCCATGGTCCTTTATAATTGTATGAAGTTTGATGACTGTGGCCCTGTGTTCAGTGTGACCTTGAAATGTGACCTTGACCTGACCTTATGGACCTGGTTGTGGTGCATTACACATCCACCCATTGTCCTTTATAATTGAGCAGTGTTAGATGATTGTAGCCCTAATAGTTTTGGAGTTATGCTTGAGACACGATTTGTGACCCTGAAATGTGACCTTGACCTTGAATGTACAAACCCGGCTATGGCATGTGACACATCCTCCCATGGTCCTTTATAATTGTGTGAAGTTTGATGACTGTGGCCCTAACCGTGTTCAGTGTGACCTTGAAATGTGACCTTAACCATACAGACCTGGCTGTGATGCGTGACACATCCATCCGTTGTCCTTTATAATTGAGCGATGTTAGATGATTGTAGCCCTAATAGTTTTAGAGTTATGCTTGAGACACGATTTGTGACCCTGAACATATGAAGGTCAATTGTGACCTCCACCTTGCAGATGCGGCAGAAACCATTATACGTGGCACACCTTCTGACTGTCCTTAACATATGTACAAAGTTTAACAATTGTACTATGATTCGTTTCTGAGTTACGGCTGAGACACGAATATTGACCAATTTTAGTGTGACCTACAAATGTGACCTTGACCTTGAAGGTAAAAACCCAGCTATGGTGTGTGACACATCCTCCCATGGTCCTTTATAATTGTGTGAAGTTTGATGACTGTGGCCCTAACCGTTTTCGAGTTATTGGCTCGGACACACCTTAGTCGGGGGGCATAAAAAGTGATTAGGTCACAAAACAAGGTAACATATGGACAGAAATGTGAAAATATTTTCAAACCAGACCAAAATGTTTGTAGTTAACACAAAGGCTAATAACAGCTTTTTGTGAACAAGAGCAACGTTCCACGTGGGTATATGCTCCTGACAGTGGCAAAGCAGAGATTGTATTTTCATCATGATGTTATTAATGGTATTCATTTTGGTCAGTGAAAGTATAAAATGTGAACTCATATATAACTAGAATGGTACCAAAATTATTGTCTTTAACCCTTTACCCATCATAACGCCAAAACCGGCCAGCACGTTTCACAAAAGTTGTCAATTAATTTTAATTTTTTTCTCAAAAACACAGGTTATGACCCCTCTTTGGAACAAGTTCATTGTGCTCATTCCAATGATGGGTCATAACCTATGTTTTTGAGAGAAAAGATGAAAAAAATGAAGTTTTTTCAAGAATTTTGTTTGCACGTGTTGTCAAGATAAAATAGATTAAATGCCTGCATTGGCTGTACTGAGGCGAAATAGGTCTATAAACAAAGGAAAACTGGGAGAAAGTCAGGGTATTCTCGACAGCTTACAAGATTTTTTATTCAATTAACAGGAGTTTACTACTCTATAACCTATATTGAATTAACAGATCAAATTTGTACTGGAGGAATGGTAAATGGTTTTGTGTTGGGAAATTATATTCAGTTAACAGGGTTATTCAGTTGAGGGATATTCAATTAAGTGGACTCCACTGCATACCCAGATAGTTCAGATTTTAAAATTAATATACCCAGAACATTTTGAGGTATTCCTTGTTACTATTTGTATTTTAATGTGATTAAAAAAAGTTTTCCACAAATTCATTATTCAGGGCTTTGGTAGGGTGCACAACCCCATGTACCACACCACAGGCTCAGGACACAAAATTCTCATGAGGTCCAATGGGGCTGTGCACCCTCTGTCAGGGTTCCAATGGGGCCGTGTACATTGAACCACAAAATCATTTTCAAAATACTATTATTTATTTATTGGTGTTTAAGGTCTGATACTTATGCACAATGGCTAATCGTGACCATGACAGTTTTACGGGTGGAAGAAACCAGAGTACCTGGAGAGAACCACAGAGCATCGAAGAGCAACTGTCAGCTCCTCAACATTTTAATTCTGTTCAAGCTCCGCTTAAGCAGGGTTACAGCAGCTGAAAAATGTGCACCATCAATGTGCAGTATGCCTTAGTACACGGAGTCATTGTGCCCCCATATAGACAATCGAGATAAAATGCCTAGCCAAAGAACACAACGTGGGTCATCCCAGACAGTGATCGAACTCAGGAAATCTAGAACAGAAGTCCAACAGTCTACCACTGAGCCGTGCCACTCCCCCAAAATACTATTAGTTACATGTATACAAATGTAAATATTGAATGTTTGTTTTGTGACTGGAGGTTTAAGAGAAGATTTCTATAAAACGTTTGTAACTTTTCAGGCACTGCCTCCAGCCCATTGGGTTAGCAAATGCTATCAAACAAACATTACAAAATACCTTTGAAAATAATCTGTACCAAGTTTGGTTGGATTAGTTCCAGTGGTCCTGAAGAAGAAGACTAATATACAAAGCTAATAGACAATGAATGTTAAGTTATCGCAATAGTTTACATTGATCTTCAGTCAGGTGAGAAAAGTATTATCCCGATGAGTATTTTAAAAATATTTTTCACCAAATCTACTCATGGCTGCTGTGAAGCAGCCATGAATAGATTCAATGAAAATTTCATCTAAATTTAACTCAAGAAATTAATGGTCAAAAAGTAGAGTTGTGCAATATTGAAATTTCAAGTTCAGATTTGGTATCCGTATTTTTAGAATGATTCACTTCAGTACCGGTATGGTATTCAGTGTCACCAACATACATGTACCCACACCAATAGCAATATCAAAAGGTATGTTGGGCATACTTCGTAGCTGTTGTTCCCTGTTTAGAGCAGACAAAGCGGCCCAAAATGTAACACATCAAAATTTGGTTAAATGTGTCCAGTTTATACTTATCATAGTGACAAGAGATACAAGCCACAAAATAAGCAATCTGTCATTTTCAGAATCAGGTCCCCAGAGGGTGCATTTCCAGATGCTATCCCACACAGTGCTCTGATTTATCCTCTGTGTACCTCTTGCTGCTTAGGCTTGAGACCTTGATTCAGATTGAGGTTTACAGAGGGTAAATTGAGTGATGTTACCATGATGTGCAGGGTACCATCACTAAATTCACCCTCTGGGGTCCTCATTCTACAGATGACAGTCTGCTTATTTTTAGGCTTGAAGAGATATTGTGTCATGGACAAGAAGTTAAAAAGAACAAACCTTCTGTAGTTATATTGGTTGAACCCCTTAAATCTAGCTTTTCTAATTTCCGTGAATATATCCTACATAAGCCATTTGATGTGAGCTTAGACAGCTTTCTCAACTCTAGAATTATTAATTCTGACTGGCTGTCTGTAATTGCTTGTACCCCAACATCTGTAAATTGAAAAAGAGACATATAAGGTAACAGGCCAAAAAAGATAATCTAGAAAACAAAATGTAGTTCCTGGTACATGTACCACAGGTTTTAATATTTGTCCCCATTTGAGAAGCATAATTTTTTGATTCTCGTGAATGCCTACTGCGAGAAACAGTTTTCAGATCTTGAATAATTTTAGATAATTTGATGTAGATCATTTTATTTCTGGCCCCAGTATAGACCTGTGTTTTAAATTATACCACGAATGCACCAGTAGTTAAGCCATTACCAAGGAAGCACTTTGATTTCTGTGGAAACCACCTGAGTCAGTTGTCATGTAGTTTTTTTAGTTTCTGAGTAAGTTCTGAGCCTTCAATTTATTTCGCTGAATTGGTGATTTATTTGTAATTAATGTTATCAGCTTTCTCAACTCTAGAATTATTAATTCTGACTGGCTGTCTGTAATTCCTTGTACCCCAGCATCTGTAAATTGAAAAAGAGACATAAAAGGTAACAGGCCAAAAAAGATAATCTAGAAAACAAAATGTGTTTCATGGTACCACATGTTTTAAAATTTGCTCCCTTTTATGAGAAGCAGTTTTGATTCTCGTGAATGCCTGCTGCGAAAAACAGTTTTCAGATCTTAAATAATTTGAGATAATTTGATGTAGATCATTTTATTTCTGGCCCCAGTGTAGACCTGTGTTTTAAATTATACCAAGACTGCACCAGCAATTAAGCCATTACCAAGGAAGCACTTTGATTTCTGTGGAAATCACCTGAGTTGGTTGTCATGTAGTTTTTTTTAGTTTCTGAGTAAGTTGTGAGCCTTCAATTTATTTTGCTGAGTTGGTGATTTAATTGTAATTAATGTTATCAAAACAGCATACACAGTTTTCGATGAGTGCAGGTAAAAACCTTCTCTTTCTGAATCGAATGATCGCACATACATGCTCACGGAAGTCAATATGGCTAATACAAATTTGTATCATTCTTGACGTTTTAGCCTGAATTGGGGGAAAATCAATTGATTCTAAGATACTAAAACATTATCTGCAACTCTACAGTTAAAACTAGAAGTCCTGTCATGAAATGCACACAAATAGCACGTCGATTAGCACGAAAATCGACGCGTTATGACCACAGTAAGGCTATCAAATTCTGTAGATATGGCCTGTGCACCAGCAATGTTTCAGTCAATGGACCTCCGGGTAACCCGGAGGTCCATTGGCAGAAACATTGCCTGTGTTTTCTATGAGTAACCAGAAGAACCTGTCGTGCTTTGGATGCCATTCGATATGGCAATTGCGCGCAATTCCAACGCGCAATTAAGCCTAGATAAGCGCACAGTTCGTGACAGGACTTCTGGTTTTAACTGTAGAAACTGTGCTGGGACCTCTTCAGCTATTTCTAACATATTACAAATATCTACTGGGTGGAAAAGTACTGAACTCTCACCCGGGAAATAATCAGTGATTAACCGATAAGGATTTGCGACTGTCATCTGCTTGCGGATTAGTTGAGCACACAATCTGCCGATTGTGAGTGCTGATGTCGGATAGTAACAACCAAAAGGAGTAGTATGTTTAAGAATGTATAGAACAGGGTTAATTTTACAGTACAGTCAGGTTGATTGGTTTGTTGACCTGAATAGTATGTCAGTGTGTGTATTAAAATAATGAAAGTGTCAATGACACTGTAGCTTAACTTGTGTGTTGTGTTTGATGAAAAGGATAATGTTCAATGTTTATAAAAGGATTATGAAATAAGACAAGAATTGTGATAATTGGGAATATGTTCATTTCTGTTCCCTGTATGCTATGTTTATGATAAAAATAATATGAGGTGTACACTGTACTAAAGATCTGAGGGGTGGGTTAATATGACCTCACAGTTAATATAAGTGGCCCTCACAGTTAACATATATCAACAAAATTACAATGAAATTATTCCAAAATGAGTCATCCTATCAAGTTACATTAAAATCCCTTCATAAATATGGCCTGTAGACTGTGCTAAAGGTTTTCGGGCTTCGGGCCCCTGTAGCCGTCAGTTTCCCAACTGCGTCCAAAGGGGAAGTTCTCATCTAGACATTATATGAAGTCAACCAACCAAGTTACAATGAAATCCCTCCATAAATACGACCTGTAGACTGTGCTAAAGGTTTTCGGGCTTCAGGCAGCCATCAAGGCTGAATGATCGTGACCAAAAGGGGACACTATTTGGAGTCATCCTACCAAGCTACAATAAAATCCCTTCATAATTATGACCTGTAGACTGTTCTAAAGGTTTTCGGGCTTTGGGCCCCTGAAGCCGTCACAGTTGCCCACTCGTGTCCAAAAGGGGACGTTCTCATCTAGACATTATATGAAGTCAACCTACCAAGTTACAATGAAATCCCTGCATAAATATGACCTTAGACTGTGCTAAATGTTTTTGGGCTTCGGGCTCGGGCAGCCATCATAGTTGAATGATCGCAACCAAAGGGGACAATCTCATCTGGGCATCATCTGGAGTGATCCTGCGAAGTTACAATGAAATCCCTTCATAAATATGACCAGTAGACTGTGTTCAAGGTTTTCGGGCTTCGGGCACCTGTAGCCATCACAGTTGACCAATCACGACCAAAAGGGGATGTCATCATCTAGGCATTATATGGAGTCAACCTAACAATGTTACAATGAAATCCTTCTATAAATATAAACTTTTGCCTATACTAAAGGTTTTTGGGCTCGGGCACCCATCAAGGCTGAATGATCACGGCCAAAATGGGACGTTCTCATCTTGACCTTATTTGGAGTCAACCTACCAAGTTACAATGAAATCCCTTCATAAATATGACCTGTAGACAGTGCTAAAGGTTTTTGGGCTTCGAGCACCTTTAGCCGTCAAAGTTGCCCAAACATGTCCAAAAGGGGACGTTCTCATCTAGGCATTATATGAAGTCAACCTACCAAGTTACAATGAAATCCCTTCACAAATATGACTTGTAGACTGTGCTTAAGGATTTCGGGCTTCGGCTTCGGGCAGCCATCATGGTTGAATAATCGCAACAAAAGGGGACAATCTCATCTGGGCATCATCTGGAATGATCCTATGAAGTTACAATGAAATCCCTTCATAAATATGGCCTGTAGACCGTGCTCAAGGTTTTTGGGCTTCGGGCACTTGTAGCCAACACAGCTGACCAATTACGACCAAAAGGGGATGTCATCATCTAGGCATTATATGGAGTCAACCTAATAGGTTACAATGAAATCCTTCCATAAATATGACCTTTTACCTATGCTAAAGGTTTTTGGGCTCGGGCACCCATCAAGGCTGAATGATCGCGATCAAAAGGGGACGTTCTCATCTAGACATTATTTGGAGTCATCCTACCAAGTTACAATGAAATCCCCTCGTAAATATGACCTGTAGACTGTGCTAAAGGTTTTCGGGCTTCTGGCACCTTTAGCTGTCACAGTTGCCCAATCATGTCCAAAAGGGGACGTTCTCACCTAGACATTATATGAAGTTAACCTACCAAGTTACAATGAAATCCCTTCATAAATATGACCTGTAGACTGTGCTAAAGGTTTTCGGGCTTCGGGCTTGGGCAGCCATCATGGTTGAATAATCGCAACCATAGGGGACAATCTCATCTGAGCATCATCTGGAGTGATCTTAAGAAGTTACAATGAAATCCCTTCATAAATATGACCTGTAGACTGTGCTCAAGGTTTTCGGGCTTCGGGCACTTGTAGCCATCACAACTGACCAATCACGACCGAAAGGGGATGTCATCATCTAGGCATTATATGGAGTCAACCTAACAGGTTACAATGAAATCCTTCCATAAATATGACCTTTTGCCTATGCTAAAGGTTTTTGGGCTCGGGCACCCATCAAGGCTGCATGATCGTGATCAAAATGGGACGTTCTCATCTAGACATTATTTGGAGTCATCCTGCCAAGTTACAATGAAATCATTTCATAAATATGACCTCTAGACTGTGCTAAAGGTTTTCGGGCTTCGGGCTCCTGTAGCCGTCACAGTTGCCCAATCACGTCCAAAGGGGGACTTTCTCATCTAGACATTGTATGAAGTCAACCCACCAAGTTACAATGAAATTCCTCAATAAATATGACCTGTAGACTGCGCTAAAGGTTTTCGGGTTTTGGGCTCGGGCAGTCGTCACGGTTGGCAGATCATGCGCAAATGGGGAAATTCGCATCTAGACATCATAAGGAGTCATCCTACCAAGATACAATGAAATCCCTCCACATTAAACATGACCTGCAGACTGTGCTAAAAGTTTTTGGGTTTCGGGCTTGGGCAGCCATCACGGTTGATAGATCATGCCCAAAAGGGGACGTTCTCGTCTAGGCACTATACAGAGGCATCCTACCAAGTTACAATGAAATCCCTTCATAAATACGACCTGTAGACTGTGCTAATGGTTTTCGGGTTTTGGGCTCGGGCAGCCATACCGGTTGCCCGATCATGACCAAAAGGGGACGTTCTCATCTAGACATGACCCCAAACCTGCATATGAAATTTCGTGACGATCAGACAAGAACTGCGGGGTGTAGCCCGTGCTAAAGGAAATGTGAACAGACGTCACAGACTCACAGACTAACAGACTCACAGACTAACAGACTTCCGCACGCGTGATGGCAATAGCTTATCTGGACTATGTCAAGTTAAGCTAAAAATACGACATCAGTGGAAACAAGTTAACAGCACAGCGTCTTTGATCATCGATCAAAGATGCTGCGCTGTCAACTTATTTCTGCTGATGTAGCATTTCAATGAGTCATCACACAACACGTCGCATGTGTGTCATGAGCAGCAATCAAGGGGAAGATCAGACCAATCAATGAAATTAGGCCAATCTTGATTCCTGCCAATCAAGTTGTGTCAACTTATTAAACTAATTAAGTTTGATACTGCTTGTATGAGATTGTTAATGAAATGTAAATACAAACAATTTTGATCCAGTGGTGCTCCATGTAACCATCGGCATGGACTGATGTTCATACACCTCTACCGATGGACAACCGATGGCTTAAAATTGGCCGATGTCAGATGCGATTGCCAAACATTAATCACTACAAATAATAATAATTGCCAATACAGTTAAAACTAGAAGTCCTGTCACGAACTGTGCACTTATCTAGGCTAAATTGCGCATATGAATTGCACGCAATTGCCATATCGAATGGCATCCAAAGCACGGCAGGTTCTCCTGGTTACTCATAGCCAACACAGGCAATATTTCTGCCAATGGACCTCTGGGTTACCCGGAGGTCCACTGGCTGAAACATTGCTTGTGCACAGGCCATATTTACATAATTTGATAGCCTTACTATAGTCATATCGCGTAGATTAACGTGCATATCGACGTGCTATTTGTGCTCATTTCAGGACAAGACTTTTAGTTTTAACTGTAATTGCCAAATTATAGTGCTGACCTGCATTTCAAACTAAAATTCAAAATTGTAGTGATGACATTTTCACCCTGCAATGGCCTACATGTACATCTTATCAGCATATAATGACTGACAACATTTTCCTTAAAAACTACTAATTAGGCCTAAAAAAAAGTTTAATATCTGTATTTATTTGATCCCCCTTCCTCTACCCTGCATGGACTTTTTGGCTGCCACATGCTCTATTTTTATAACCAATGCAAACTTTAAAAAATTAAATTAAATCCTTATGTCTGATATTTTACTCAATTTAATAAAATTGATCAATTTAATAAAATTGATAAATTTGTCCCTTGACTGCAATAAGGCTTTGCAATGGATCAGCTTTGCAAAGCCTTCTTGCACTCAAAGAACAAAATACACCACCACCCATGCAATTCTGTAGATTATGAGGCCTGAGGTTCCACTACACAATTTTCCAGGCATTTCCAAAAATGACATGCCATACATTCTCTTCAAATGCAAATATTCTTTAACTTAGTAATTTAACTCATAACAGGTATTACATTTCCTAAATCCATTAAAAACATACAACATTATCTCATTAAGTAGAAATAAACAATCTGAATGTGGGTGAAATAATTTACTGTCAAATGCAAGGCTTCAACCTGGAAGATTGGGTAAAAAAATGCCCAAACCAGTCATTCCCAGAAGCCTCAAAAGTAGAATTTCCCCACTATCTCCTCCTGGAGGATAGCATCCCTTGTTTCTGAAATGAAATGAAAAAAATTATATGTTTCCATTTCATTTTTTAGTTACATGCCTGGTAACAACTCCATGTAAAAATGACATTTTAAAAAGTAGTCAATTTTTTAAAGCCACTGTTTCCCATAATTCCTCCGGTAATTTACCTCCATGCATCAAACTCCAACTCAGTGACCAAAACTTCAAATTCTCTTGTCCAACAAATAGCTTAATGTAATCATATATCTGAAACTAAAATTACACCTCCAATTTACATGGCATTAGTTTCAACATAAGCCCTTAGTTTAGAATTTTCCACCTGTACAATAGTGTGAAACCTTAGAGCAGGACCTTAATGTAAAACAAGAGTTATCTTCCCTTGAGTTTCACTTCTACAAAAAAATCTGAAGTCTATCCTGAGTTGAATGAACAAAAACCGTAAGTCTCTATTTTCAACCAGTAAAGAGATATCTAAATTTTATAGTAAATTTCCTTTCTTATTATACCTACCACAATTGTTTACTACAGGCTTGCACTACAGTGGAAGTCCCTAACTCAGATAAAATACTCTCTATTTTTGTCTTTCCCAAGCAAGTTGGGAAAGAAAAGTGGTGCAAAAGCACCAATAAAAATAAGCCAAAACTGGGTCGAGTGCAACCGGCGCAGACCCAGTACGGGACGCTCTCTCCCAAGTACAACTCCCCGACTTCCCTTGCCAGTGCGCATATACCGTCTCTAAAGACTCATTCTTTTTTGAATCCGTAAACGTTAGAGTTATGTGATCAGCGGGGAGGAAAGATTCTTTACCCGTAAAGAAGACGGGAGGGCCTCCATGTAAACAATTGTGGTAGGTATAATAAGAAAGGAAATTTACTATAAAATTTAGATTTCTTATCAACCTACTCACAATTGTTTACTACAGGCTGAATAGACAAAAGGCTGGAGGGAATCGCATAACCAACCCCCACATAACCCTAGTGCACTGGAACCGTGAAGCAGAAGGAAGAGGTCCCGAGGCTTATCAACCATAATGTCGCAATCATTGGTAAAGGACAATGAAAAGAGACATATGAGCCTGTGTGACACACAGACAGACAAAAGGGCAGTAACAGCACAAGGCTGAAACTGACCTTCAAGAAGCCTAATGGCTATGGCAGACAACAGCCTGAGCAGAAGAAAGAGGACCCAAGGCAAAAAGGTCCTCCGACTGCTCCTGCAACTGGTGTAAATAAAAGGTGGAGAAAGTAGAAGCATTTCTCCAGTAGGCTGCCTGCATAACATCCGACAACTTGACGGAGTTAGAATAAGCCCAAGAGGTAGACAGTGCCCGCACCTCGTGGGCAGAAATACGATTGGTAATACAATCGCCAGCTGCTAAACGACTATAAGCCATACGAATAGCAAGACAAATCCATCGAGAAATGGATTGAGGAGAGATCTTCTGTCGACCCGGAATGAGAGACAGAAAAAAACGTTTTCTGCCCTTCCGTATGAAGCGTGTCCGATCAAGATAAATGCGAATAGCACGGACCGGACAGAGCAAAGGGCGAGTACCCTCAACAGAGGGAAGAGCCCTGATACAGATAGGAGGAGGAGTAGTATCTGGTAACTGATTCTTAGCCAAAAAGGAGCAATCAGTGGTAAAAGTAACACTGTTGGGAGAACTCCTAAAAAAGGCCGGGTCAACCGAGAGGGCGTGAAGCTCACTAACCCGTCTGGCCGAAGCAAATGCCATCAGAAAAGCCGTCTTGTATGTGAGAAATTGCATATCCACCTGGGATAAAGGTTCGAACGGCGCCCCCCCCCCCCCCCCCCAAGCAAAGCAGCACCCACGAAAGATTCCATCGTGGAGTAAGCTGCAAAGTCCGAGGCCTTTTCAAAGAAAAGTGCCGAACAAGCTTGGAGAGGTAAGGATTAGTGCCGATACGACGCTTCCCCACATAAGAAAAAGTCTCTGAAAGCATAGACCTGTAACCCTTGATGGTAACAGGCTGGAGACCCCGAGAATCAAACAGATATACCAGAAACTCCGCAATCTGTGAAATCGAAGGATTGGCATAATCAACAGAGTGATCAGCACACCATCGACAGAAGACCTTCCATTTAGCTGCATAAGCTAAACCAGTGGAGTGCCTCCTTGAAGAAGAAATGCACTCCACTGCTCGTCTCGAAAAGCCTCTACGGAGGAGACAGGACCTGACAAAAGATATGCGTGAAGGCACAATGAAGTCGGGTCGACGTGAAACCTCCTCGGGCGACCTTGACAAAGAAGGTCGCGACGTAGCGGGAGACGTGCCGGAACCGCCGCCATCAGCGAGCGGAGCTGATTGATCCACACCCGCTGAGGCGACAGGGGAGCGATCAGAATGATTCGACAACTGCAGGTTCGAATTTTGGCGAGAACCTGAGGAAGAATCGGAACCGGCGGGAAGGCGTATCCGACTAGACCGTTCCAATCGAGTGACAGAGCGTCCACGGCAAAAGCCAGAGGATCTGGACACGGGGACACGAAAGTGTCCACCTGATGGTTCCAACGAGTCGCAAAGAGATCGATGTGGGGACGTCCCCAGAGATCGCAAAGCGACTGGAACACTGCCCTGTGAAGCATCCACTCGGTGGAAATAACCCTGCCCTGTCGGGACAGGGAGTCGGCTAGGACGTTCAGACGACCGGGAATGTGACGAACAACCACCCCGGCGTGAACCTCCTGAGCGAGCACTAAAAGATCCCGAGCTAACTCGTACATCGGAAGCGAGTGCGTGCCGCCCTGGTTCCGAATGTAAGCAACCACTGTCGAATTGTCGGATAGTAGAAGGACCTGGCGATTCGACAAGTGAGGGATCCACTGCCTGAAACTCAGAAGAAGAGCAAGAAGCTCCTTCTGGTTGATGTGTAGAGCTGCTTGATCCTGGTCCCACATCCCGTGTAGGGAAAGACCGGGAGGATCCAACGTCGCACCCCATCCGAGATCGCTGGCATCTGCCGTCAGAACGCGATCGGACGTGGGTAAGTCCAGCGGAACACCCTGCGTAATCCACTGAACATCTGTCCAGGGAAGAAGGTGAGGATACAGAGAGTCCGGAAACGGAAGCACCTGATCCAGAGAATCTACATTCGGTCTCCAACGACTGAGCAGAAAGTGTTGGAGAGGTCTGACACGCAGCCGACCTAGAGGAATGAGATCCGTCACCGAACCGCAGAGACCGATCAGCCGGAGAAAACTCCGAGCGGTCGCGGACCTGGACTGGGACAGAGTCAGAGCAAAAGCTGAGAGAATCACAGCCTTGGCCTGGGGAACAGCCACCAAATTGAATTTGGTTTGGAAAGACATCCCCAGATGACAAAACGACTGAGAAGGGACCAGGTCCGACTTCTCCTCGTTGACTCTGAATCCTAGCGACGTGAGCAAGCTCAACAGAGTGGCGACATCCGATTCCAGTAAGGCAGCATTGGAATGCCTCTGGAGGATATCGTCCAGATATGCCGAAGTAGTCACCCTGGACTGTGTGCGATGGAACGCTATCACATGCGACATCAGTCTGGTGAACGCCCAAGGAGCCAGGTTGAGGCCGAAAGGCATGGCCTTGAACTGGTAAACTCGCCCCAGAAAAGCGAACCTGAGATACTTCCGTGACGCCCGATGCATCGGAACGTGGAAGTAAGCGTCTCGCAGGTCGATGCTGGCTGCGAAATCTCCCTGGTGAATTGATTGGCGGACCAACCTGAAAGTCTCCATGCTGAACTTGGGAGCAATGATAGACTGGTTCAGGATGCTCAGATCGATAACCGGTCGGAGTCGGCCGTCCTTCTTCGGCACCAAGAACAGACAGGAATAGAAACCCACTGACTGAACGTTCTTGACGACCTCGATCGCCCCCTTTGCCAGGAGATTGGCAATCTCCATGGACAAAAGTTCCCGACGTAAAACGTCTGAAGGAACTGTGGTTGGAAGAGGCACCCTTGACAGAGTGGGGTGCCATCGGAAGGATATGCGCAGCCCGGACCGAACAACATCTAACACCCATGGATCGGATGTGATGGTGGTCCAATGGTCTGCAAACTCTGCTATCCTTCCTCTAACCTGGGACGAGTCGAGGTGAGGACCTTCATTTCGAGCCCCGACGAGGCCCGCGAGAGGAGAAACCACCTCCTCTGCTAAATGAAGAATCCTGAGACTTCCCTCGATTCTGCCGACCCCTACCTGAGTAAGAAGCAGAGGCGGCGGCAGAAGGACCAGCCTTTTGCTTCACAGAGGAAGCAGGAGGGTACTTGTTAGGCTTGGAACGGCCCTTGCCTCCCCGAGAAGGCTGATCAAGCTGACGAAACAGCAGCTGATCTTTGGAATGACGTAGGACGTCATCCCGGACCGTCGACACGGAACCATGGAAAAGTTGCGGACCTGCCAAAGAAGCAGATCGAAGAGTAGCACGCTGCTCCTCGGGAAGGGATCGTCCTGTGTCCAGCACAGCGTCCCTTCGAACTAATTCCAAATTGGCCGTGTTACAGGCATGCGTGTGAGTAAGGTGCATAAGCGCCTTGGACAGCACACGCAAAGGAGCCTGTACCTCGTCAAACTTATCTGGAGGCAGATAAGCAGCCAAAGCTGAGACGACGTGATCTGAGAGAGAAAGCATGCCAAGCATCTCTCTAGATAAGCCCAACAAGGACTCCAGAGTCGTCATTGGAATGACGGCAGACTTGGGCTTGGAAAGCCCGAGGGAAGTGGAGTCCTGATCCAGAACCGTCAAAGTCTGGCAGACTGACGGATTGGCGGAATCGTAGGAACGATAACGCACAGGAGGCAAAAAGGTGTCAACCCTGGTGAAGAACGAAGTCTTCAAAGCCTTGGAATTCAGCTTGGCATCCAATGCTGAAAAAGCTTTAACCACCTGTACCGACTGGCACGGTCGAAGGCGCCCAGAAGCAGGTTGCTCCATAGGCTGTTGGCGCGCGACCGATGATCGCGGCCAGGCTGACACTGTCGGCTGGTTAGCAGGTTTGAGCTCAGGCAGAAACCCAAACACAAAGTCAAGAGCCGCCCCCAAGTCCGAAGACTGCTGGCCCTCGACCTCAAGCATGTCGGACTCCTCCCCAGAGTCGGAAGACACATAGCCCATCGTGGGCAAACCAGCCGACGCCTCCCATGGTGTCGGGACACCAGAGGAATCGGAAACCGGCCTGTTTCCAATTCCGGGAGGCGGCGCCATAGGAGGCGCCTGGAAACCACCCATAGCCTCGCTGGAAGCAACAGGAAGGCTCTTTGAGAGAACCTGAGTGAGTAAGGAGAGGGCCTCCCTAAGCTCACTGCCTGTACCGACCGGTTCAACAGGGGAGCGAACTGGCAAAGTGGCTTCACCTCTGACCCTCTTAACCAGCGAAGGGTCACGATCCTCCAAAACACCCGACGCGGGACGACGGGCGGCAGCCGAAACATCTGAAGGCAGACGTGTATAGGGGTACGATGCACCCCGAGGATCAATATTGCGAGAACTCATGAGAGTCACCGCGGACCTCTGCGGGGCAGAAGGTCCAGGCTGCACAAAAGGCGTTGGTCCCCCAAAACTGGTCGTGTGACCAGAGTGAGTGGACGGAAACGCCACGGAGTTCATAGTGTTCCCACTACGAACATCCGAATCCAAAGACACAACTGTGGTACTCGACGGCGACGAGACCACAGCGATGGGCTCGGCCGGCAGCCCCTTCCGACTTCGCCGAGTTGAAGTCAGGGAAGGCTGGGGCCAATATCCCACGTCTACAGTATCGGACAGTTCTGCAGTCCCCTGCAGCGAAAAGCCGAGGCCGGCTGAAACAGACAATGAAGCAGACGGACCAGCAGCAGTAGTAGATACGTCGAGAGTCGTTGAGGCTGGTGAAATAATGGAGAGAGCACACCGGCTCGGCTCCGAAGGAGGAGTCACAACCCTAGTGACAGCCTCAGATGTCGACTGGAGGGGGACCGTAGTCCCGGAACCAGGCATCTCTACACCAGAACACTCAACGGCTCCCGCAGTATCCACCACAGGAAAAGACTGCACATCCCCCACGGAGGAGGAATAACTCTCACCAGACAAAGTCGGCTCGGAAGGCCCCGAACGACCACGTTCTCCTTTCCCGCGGGAGCGGGAGGCACGGCCACGATAACGAACGACATGATTTACAGACGCCCAAAAGGTGGAAGACCATGTTCCACAGACACCACACGGCCGCTCGGCCGAACACCCATTACAGGAGGAACACGACGAATGTACATCGTCCACATGCTTAGGCAGCAGACACTGCCCACAAGGAATTGTCCTAGGCATGAGAGAGGTGAGAGGAGCAGAGAAGGTGAGATCAGAAAACAGAACACCCCCAAAGAGAGAAAGGTGACAGAAACAAAGACCCCAGACGGTCGACCGGGAACCACCCAACAGGAAGACTACTCTCAACAGAAAGAAGAAACACTGCAGGAGTGGTACCCCGCTGACACCTAACTCTAACACAATTAGAAAAATTTGCAAAAAAAGCATGAACAATAATTGTGAAAATCTAAGTCCGAACCGCGTGGCCCGCGAAAATCGCGCGCGACCCGAGAGAGAGCAAATAAATATACATTATGGACATATAATAGAAAAAAGAGAATATAAAACACTGTTCCTGAGAATACAAAGGATACACTGTGGTATAATGAATCAGGAATCATCAAACATCGAGCTGGTGGAACACTGATAAGCGTGCAAAAACATCTCGACACGAAGCGGATTTCAAAAAGAATGAGTCTTTAGAGACGGTATATGCGCACTGGCAACGGAAGTCGTGGAGTTGTACTTGGGAGAGAGCGTCCCGTACTGGGTCTGCGCCGGTTGCACTCGACCCAGTTTTGGCTTATTTTTATTGGTGCTTTTGCACCACTTTTCTTTCCCAACTTGCTTGGGAAAGACAAAAATAGAGAGTATTTTATCCGAGTTAGGGACTTCTACTGTAGTGCAAGCCTGTAGTAAACAATTGTGAGTAGGTTGATAAGAAACAGGATGGTCTTTGTGGCAGCCAAATAGTTTTTGCAGGCCTTTTTTCACCTAATTTTCACTAGCCCACTCCACCACCCTCCTCAACCCCCACATTACCATGAGCCACTGGAGCTAGAAATAGCCTAACGTAATCATATATCTGATACTAAAAATACATCTCCCAATTTACAGGGCATTAGTTTCAACATATGCCCTTAGTTTGGAATTTTACCCCTGTGCAGTAGTGTGAAACTATAGAGCAGACCCGAAAACATAATACAAACCTGAGAACGTGAACTTTTAGAGGCAAAGAAATAATTACAAAAATAAATAATAAAATAAAAAAAATGTCCACCCACATGCAATTTTATAAAAAATTGCCTTAGAAACTGAAGATCTACTTTGAGAGGCTTAACACAGGCACTCGCCAACTATCATTTGATAAAATATCTGTTACGGTGTGGAATTATTACTGATATTGGTAACAGAAAGAAATCTGAGAATCAGCAACAAAACTATGAATTTAACTATTCTGAAATTTAATTAAAAAAAATTGATATAAAAAAAAAAATGATACAACGATCTTTTACACTAATTGGTTTACAGAAAATAAAAAAAAAACAATGGTACTTATCAATTATAGAATTAGTCCAAAGTACAGTTTGACAGAATCCAGTAATCCAGTGGTGAAGTATCTTCTGAAGAAAGTTACCAGCTGGTAGATGTAGTATTAAATCCAAGAATGTCTCTTCAGAAACAGTATCCTGTAGATTTATAATAAAATTTTCACTTAGAAATTTCAGCAGTCTCCAATAAAATATAATAAAATTCTCCGCAAAATTCAAATGGAGTAAAAATCCAAGAAGTATTGGCGCCACAGGCAATTTCCAAACAATCCAGTAGAATCCTGGCTTTTCACAAAATATTATTCTGTTTCACAGAAAGTATAAATTCTCTTTTCCAAGACGAACAAATTCTCTTCAAAATTCTCTTTTGGAATCAATCTTCCAAATTCACAAAGAAGCACTGCTTCTATAATAAATGCACTGCTCTGAAACAATAATAATCTCCAATGGAAACAATTGAAGTTAGTCTTTCTGAAATGGTTTTCTAAAATGAGTTTTTGAATTCTGTTGACAAACCTTTATATAGTAACCAGATAGAATGTCCTAGAAGATGAAATGTCTACAATGATGTATCAGTTTCCAGGTGATTCTGTCACAATCCAAGTAAACAAGGTCCCTGACCTACTTAAACAATCAACAGCTATATGTACAATAATTGAAGATCAGTGTAACAAAGATGTAAACAAGGTCACTGAGTGCAAATGAGACAGACAGTCAGAAAATGCAGCAATAATAAAAAAATATCTTTCTCATATAATTATCTACTAAGGATATATCAATCTCAATATAATATGGGGGCTATAACACACCCCGCCTTTAAAGAAAAAGTTTGAAGGTACTGAAAACTTTTTACATAATTTTGGCAGACTCTGACTGGTTTACAATACACACACACCATAATCTTCACAATTTTTTTTTTTTTTTTTTTAATAAACATATATACACTTGAAGTGAATAGGGACCGATCATATAATTTTAAATTAGGATATTCTGGAAAGAGCATCAGCTACAACATTATCTCTTCCCGAAATATGCCTAATCTCTAAATTATATTCTTGAAGGGCTAAACTCCATCGCAATAATCTTTGATTCTTGTTTTTCATTTTATTGATAAAAGTTAAGGGGTTATGATCGGTGTAAACTGTAATTGGGCATAGGGTGGTTCCTAGATACACATCAAAATGGGTTAAGGCCAAAATTAGGGCCAAAGTTTCTTTTTCTACTGTAGAGTAATTCTTTTGATGTTTGAGAAATTTTCTGGAAAAATAACATACAGGGTGATCAATACCTTGGGAATCTTCCTGGGCAATATACCCACCTGCTCCATTATCACTTGCATCTATGAATAATTTGAAGGGCTTTTCATAATTGGGACTGTCCAGGACAGGGAAATAATTTAATAAAGTTTTTATTCTGTTAAAGGATTTCTGACATTCCTCAGTCCAAACAAACTTAACCCTTTTGCTCAATAAACTGGTCAAAGGGGAGACAACATCTGAAAAATTTAAACAAAATTTTCTATAATATCCAGCCATGCCTAAGAATCTCATGAGCTCTTTTTTAGAGTTTGGTACTGGAAAATTTACAATGGCATCAACTTTAGCCGCAATCGGCCTCACCTGCCCCTGCCCCACAACATGACCTAAATAATTTACAGTTGCTTTGCCAAATTCTGATTTTACCAAGTTAATAGTTAGGTTGGCTTGGGTCACTTTGTCAAAAAATTCTTGAATATGCTTTAGATGATCAGCCCGATTTGTATCTGTGTGTATAATAACATCATCAATATAAGCTTCACTGTGATCTAGGTCTGCAATTAAGTGGTTAACCATGCGCTGGAATGTTGCCGGAGAGTTTTTCATGCCAAAAGGGGTTACTTTATATTGATACAACCCAAATGGGGTAACAAAAGCAGATATTTCTTTTGCTTTTTCTGTTAAAGGGACTTGCCAATAACCCTTTAACAAGTCAAATTTTGTCACAAATTTAGCATGGCCAAGTTTGTCAATGCAGTCATCAATTCTTGGAATTGGATAATTGTCTGTTTTGGTGAGGCTGTTCACCTTTTGGTAATCCGTACAAAATCGGTAACTGCCATCAGGTTTTGGGACGAGTATACAGGGCGAACTCCAGTTGGTATGGCTAGGTTCTATGATACATTGTCCAGCATATACTGTATTTCCATGTATATACATGATCTCAGCTTTGAAAGGGTTCAATCTATATGGATGCTGTTTGATGGGATTTGCCTCTCCTACATCAACATCATGAAAAATAACAGATGTCCTACTAGGCACATCGGGAAATAAGAGTTGATATTTGAAAATTAAATCAACTAAATCTTTTCTTTGGTCAGGCAGTAAATAATTTGTTTTATTTTGTAGATCTCTCAGGACATCTGAGTTCTGTAACTTCAGAGGTACATTTTCGCCGCCTTCGTGAATATCCTCTACAGGATTTTCCAGCTCATCCATGTGGGTGACTGTTGAGACTGGTAGAGAGTTTGGTTCTCTCTCATAATAAGTTTTCAACATATTTATATGGCACAGCTAAGTACTTCTGAGTCTATCGGGAGTCTCAACAACATAATCAGTATCACTGATCTTGTGCTTAACAATATAAGGGCCTGAATATCTTGCTTGTAAAGCATTGCCCTTTACAGGGAATAATACTAGCACCTTGTCCCCAGGTTTAAAGGAGCGAAATTTCGCCTTTTTATCATACCAGGTCTTCATATGACTCTGGGCTTTCTGTAAATGTTTATTTGCCATTTCTCTGGCCTGGTGCAATTTTTCCTTAAAAGTGGACACATAGTCCAGAAGAGAAATTTCAGGTGGCTTTTCTTCGAGCCATTTCTCCTTCAAAGCAGTGAGTGGACCCCTCACTATGTGTCCAAACACTAATTCAAAAGGGCTGAACCCCAGAGATTCCTGTACAGTCTCACGGACTGCAAATAAGAGGAGATGTACTCCTTCATCCCAATCCTTCTCATTATCCTCCCCATAGGCCTTTATCATGGTCTTCAGTGTTTGATGAAAGCGTTCTAGAGCTCCTTGACTTTCAGGATGGTAGGCACTTGATGTGTACTGCTTAATTTTGAGCTCATACATCACCTGCTGAGAAAGGTTTGACATAAAATTTGAGCCTTGGTCCGATTGCACTGTCCTGGGTAGACCGAAAGTTGTAAAATATTTTATCAAGGCCTTAACTATTGTCTTAGTTTTAATATTTCTTAGAGGTATAGCTTCAGGAAATCGTGTAGAAGCACACATGATGGTAAGAAGATATTCATTTCCAGATCTTGTTCTAGGCAATGGGCCAACACAATCAATAATAATTCTACTAAATGGCTCCTCAAAAGCAGGGATTGGTTGAAGGGGAGCAGGAGGAATCTTCTGGTTGGGTTTTCCTACAATTTGACAGGTGTGGCAGGTTTTACAAAATTCAACAACATCCTGTCGAAGCTTGGGCCAGTAAAAACATTGTTGAATACGAGAGTAGGTTTTCCTAACTCCCAAATGTCCAGTCATTGGATTTTCATGAGCCAGGCTTATAATTTCATTCCGGTATTTAGTGGGGACAACTATTTGATAAATAACCTCCCAATCACTATTGAAGGGTACTTCTGGTGGTCGCCATTTCCTCATGAGCACATCAGATTTTTTAAAATAACAGGCAGGGGAGTTTTGGGCTTCTGATTCTGTTAGAGCCCTTTCACGTGGCTCGGCAAGGTCAGGATTACTTTCCTGTTCCTGAATTAAAGATGTCTGGGAAATGACATTCAAGGAGGTCCCCCTATCACTCTCAGGTGTAGTGGCCTGTTTACAATTTCTGGAGGAGTCATCACACTGACTCAAAAATGTCTGAGACAAATCAACATCTTCAGAATACGTAATTCTGTGACTGTTCTTATCCTCAGCTCTGCTGTTCAAATCAACACAATTGAGGTTGGTACCAACCTCAGCTTTCTTTGCCATGGACCGAGTCACAGCACATGCTGGAAAAGCAAAAGGAAAACATTCCTTCAAATTAATAATGCTTTCATCTGTGCTCAGCTTATCCACTTCTTGAGGTTCTACAGTGACTTTGTCACCAGCTAAGTCATTTCCCAATAATAAAGAAATACCTTTTACAGGTAGAGTAGGTCTGATTCCTACTGTCACAGTCCCATTTACTAAACTACTTCTCAAATTTATTTTATGAAGTGGGACATTTAAAGAGTTTGACTCAATACCTGATATTAGAACTTGTGCCCCGGTCGCACTTTCTTCAGAAAATGGCAAAATGCCTTCTAACATTAAAGACTGAGTAGCCCCTGTGTCTCTCAGTATTTTTATTGGTAAGAAACAGTGCTTATCCCCCTCAAGGGAAACAAAGCCTTCAGAAATAAATGGCTTATAATTTTCTAAACTTTAAAGCATCTTGCTTTATTACATAATTTTCAGGGCATGGAGCACATGCTAGTGCATTCTGTGAAGTAGAGGACTCATTTTTCCTTTTTAACAGCCAGCAATCAGATAATAAATGTCCTGGTTTCTTACAATAATTACAGGTTTTATTTGAACTGTTGGGTCGTAATGGTGTAGGACTGGCATTAGATGACTTATTCTCATTAGGCTTCCTATTAAATTTGGGTGGTGAAAAGTTTGGAGGACTGGAAGGATGAGTTTTATCTGAAGTTGGTCTAGATCCACTTTGGAAAGAATTCTTGTGAAGCCAAAAATTTGTAGCGTTACGACTCATTTTATGAGTTAAGGCATAGTCATCTGCTAGTACTGCAGCTCTATTTAATGTGTCAACTTTTTGTTCATCCAGGTGGGCCTTTATATCTGAATGTATCTTTCCTTTAAACTCTTCAATCAGCATCATTTCTTTTAATTTAGAGAAATCTGTCCCAATTTCTTTGGAATGGCACCACCTGCCAAATAAATTTTGCTTCTCTCTGGCAAATTCCACATGAGTTTGATTTTCGTTTTTATAATAATTTCTGAATTTCTGTCTATAGGCCTCTGGAACAAGTTCATATGCCTTAAGTATAGGCTCTTTAACAGTGTCATAACTATTGCTTTGCTCGGAAGATAGAGCGGAATAGATTTCTTGGGCCTTCCTTTTTAAAACACTTTGCAATAGCAAAGTCCAGACATCCCTTGGCCTTTCTAAACTTGTTGCCACTTTTTCAAAATGTAAAAAATATTTATCAACTTCTTTTTCTTGAAAGGGGGGAACTAGCCTAACATGTTTAGTTGCATCAAATCTACTTGGGGAAATTACATTTGAGCCTTGACGCTGTGATTCTAATTCTTTTATTTTTATTTCCTTTTGAATTTCTAATTCTTTTAAGTGCATTTCTTTTTGAGTTTCTATTTCCCTTAATTTTAATTCCCTGTCCTCTTTTTCTTTTTGAGCCTGAATTTCAATTTCCGCCATTTTTTGTTGCATTTCTAACTTTTTTAATTCCAATTCTAACTTTTTGAGTTCAAGGGCATCAGTGGATTGTGGTTCAGAGGGGAGAGTTTCAGACTGAGGCAAAAGGCTTTCCTCCATATAATGATTAACAATGAGCTGTTTAAGTTTATGTTTGTTCAGACCAGGGGTGGCAGGTAATTTTAGATACTGAGCAAGTTGAAATAAATTCTCCTTCTTAAGAGATTCTAAAAGGGCCAAACTAGGAGATCTTTCAAATTCAGATATAAATTCTGTAACAATAAATACCATGATGAAAAGTTTTGCTGGTTCTCAGAATATAAGTAATGAATTAAATGATACTGAAATTTTCTAACAAAATTTAAATGTTTTGAAAGTGAGCCAAAATAATAATTGCAATTTGCAATTTTCTCGTTATCTAATATTCAATCTCGGCAACGAGCCCCCAATTTCTGTTACGGTGTGGAATTATTACTGATATTGGTAACAGAAAGAAATCTGAGAATCAGCAACAAAACTATGAATTTAACTATTCTGAAATTTAATTAAAAAAAATTGATATAAAAAAAAAAATGATACAACGATCTTTTACACTAATTGGTTTACAGAAAATAAAAAAAAAACAATGGTACTTATCAATTATAGAATTAGTCCAAAGTACAGTTTGACAGAATCCAGTAATCCAGTGGTGAAGTATCTTCTGAAGAAAGTTACCAGCTGGTAGATGTAGTATTAAATCCAAGAATGTCTCTTCAGAAACAGTATCCTGTAGATTTATAATAAAATTTTCACTTAGAAATTTCAGCAGTCTCCAATAAAATATAATAAAATTCTCCGCAAAATTCAAATGGAGTAAAAATCCAAGAAGTATTGGTGCCACAGGCAATTTCCAAACAATCCAGTAGAATCCTGGCTTTTCACAAAATATTATTCTGTTTCACAGAAAGTATAAATTCTCTTTTCCAAGACGAACAAATTCTCTTCAAAATTCTCTTTTGGAATCAATCTTCCAAATTCACAAAGAAGCACTGCTTCTATAATAAATGCACTGCTCTGAAACAATAATAATCTCCAATGGAAACAATTGAAGTTAGTCTTTCTGAAATGGTTTTCTAAAATGAGTTTTTGAATTCTGTTGACAAACCTTTATATAGTAACCAGATAGAATGTCCTAGAAGATGAAATGTCTACAATGATGTATCAGTTTCCAGGTGATTCTGTCACAATCCAAGTAAACAAGGTCCCTGACCTACTTAAACAATCAACAGCTATATGTACAATAATTGAAGATCAGTGTAACAAAGATGTAAACAAGGTCACTGAGTGCAAATGAGACAGACAGTCAGAAAATGCAGCAATAATAAAAAAAATATCTTTCTCATATAATTATCTACTAAGGATATATCAATCTCAATATAATATGGGGGCTATAACAATATCCCCTGCATAAATTTATTTATTTATTGGTGTTTGAAGTCACATATTTCTGCACAATGGCTAATCATAATCATGAACACAAGTACATAAAGTCAAGACCAGCCAATCATTTATACCCCATTTGCCCTTTTTAGTGGGCTTCCATCCCAGGCATTAATTACTACATGTAGTACTGAAATGGTTAACAGGATACCCAATTTGAATCCAGTTACATATCTAACTGATTAGATAACCGTCAACCGGTTATCCGAAATATCGATAGTGATCATCATCCAATGGTTAAAACATAGTAAATGTGCCGCCTCTCATTTGTGATAGATTACACCTCGAAGTTGTATATATTGAGAAATAATCAACTTTGGAGTTCCAAGTCTTCTTTAATGATCGGCAATTTCCGTGAGTACTGAGTAATCGCAGAAACTATTGTGTAGTATGTATACAAACGTTGTTGAGTACTCGACAACGTTAGTTTGTATACACACACTATGGAATAGTTTCTGAGAATACTGCTTTACAATTCCTATAGTTTTGATCCCATATTCGTTGAAATAATGGCCACGGATAACCAGATATTATCCAGTTATAGCTCTCGGTTGCAAAAATGAGCCAACAGTTTCAGTCCAATGATGACTTGCTCCTATTTTCCCAGTGAAACAGAGCTTGTTTAGTACATTTACCACAGAAAACAAGCCATACTTTGCTTCCAAGGGTTCTCACAGGGAATCCCCTGGGTATTTTCTCTTAGCTTTTTTGTAATCTCAGATGACTGGTGGCGAGTGTCTGTGAAAACACATAGTCCATAGGCTTTTCATGTTCAGCATTTAGGTAAATGTTCTATAGTCTTATCTTCAATGTTTTAGCTAGTGACAGAAATATTTTTCAACATCAAAATTTCAGTATTTTGAGATTCTCTGTATGGCTAATTTATTTATTTATATTTATTGGTGTTTAAGGTCACATACTTATGCACAATGGCTAATCGTGACCGTGACAGTTTTACGGGTGGATTAAGACGGAGTACCCAGAGAGAACCACCGAGCATCGACGAACAACTGTCAGCTCCTCAACATTGTAACTCTGTTCAAGCTCTGCTCAAGCAGGGTTACAATAGTTGAAGACATGTGCACCATCGACGTGCAGTACGCCTCAGTACACGGCATCATCATGCCCCCATGTAGGCAACCGGGATAAAGTGCCTTGCCCAAGGACACAACGCAGGTCGTCCCGGACGGGGATCGAACTCTAGCATAGAAGTCCAACAGTCTACCACTGAGCCACCGCGATCCCTCTGTATGGTAAATCAGTAAAGTATTTACGGCATACACATACTAGGGCCCTGCAAAGCTTTTGAGATTCGATTTGATTTTGAGTCTTAAGTAGATTTTCTGTTCAATTCAAAATCGGCAACATGATTCGTTTCCTCTTGAATCTTTTTCAGAGGAATATAGCTTGGTATCAGTCATCTTCATCGTCTCACAGAACGTACAGTACGTGGAGTGCGTATTATCACTAAATCACCCACAGAGTGGAGATTCCACCCAAGCAATAATTGCAAATTTGTTGCAAAGCATAACCAGCACCAGCAAAGTTTCAGCCAATGGACCTCCGGGTCAAACCCGGAGGTCCATTGGCTGAAACATTGCTTGTGTTTTTTGTCGATATGTACAAAATTTGAAAGTTATAGCTTGGGTGATAACTCCACTCCACGGGTGATTTAGTTATAATCCACTCTCCACGTACTGTATAGTTTTGGAAATCGTATATAAATAATGCTGAAATAAAAGATTGAGAGTAACTTCCAATAACATAAATATCATCTTCACTCATTCCACCAATTCCAATATCACTAGTCCCTACCACTGTTATATGCAAATTTAAGATTTCCAAGCAATGATGGCAACAAGCCAGCAAATAAGCAGCCTGTCATGGTCAATGACAGGCACAATATGCATGTTTGACAGGCACCAATTCAATTGTGCCTGTCATAATGACCAGTACAATTTATTAGAATTAAGTGGAAGTCTGGTTCAATTTGTGTAGAATTTAATAGAACCAAATTCTTGACTTATTATCATTTATTGGAAAGCTCTCTGAAAGAGAGCTTTCCAATAAATGATAATAAGCCAAGATTATTGTCAGATCTGCATAACAACACACACCACCATGATACTTTGAACTAATAATATGCTAACCCCTGAAATTTTGTAACAAAATGTCAGGAACCACACATACAGTCGAAACTCATAAACTCAATGTTTACCGGACCAACCAATAACTTCAACTTATCTCGGTCTTCGAGTTATGCACTTTGGAAGTATTTGAGGTATTTGAAAGCCTTGAACACAAGAACACAGAAACTTGGAAATTGGACAAGAGAAAACACCTCCACACATCCCAGAAAATATAGGCCGTCACTGACATTGTCAAGGACGGTCAATATTTCCTGGGAGGGTTGAAGGAGGGTTGCAAGGCCCAAATTGCTGGGATTGATAGCCAACTTAGGGTTATCTCATACATTTGAGTTATCCAAGTTCGAGTTATCAAGTGCCGACTGTGTTTAAATATTATGACAGGTACAAAGTCTTCGATGACTGGCACAAAACTGTTGGTACCTGTCACAATGACAGGCACCAAATAAATTATTATTTGCAGGCTTGGATGGCAATGAACTATAATCCTTACAGGGTTATATTCCAACTTCATCATCAAGGTATTCCAACTATGAAGGCATGTCTTGAGGAAGTAGATTATTTTATCAGTCTGGAATTGAGCCATCACAGTGAGAACAAATCAAGTTTATACAGTTAAAACTAAAAGTACTTTCCTGAAATGCGCACAAATAGCATGTCGATATGCGCATTAATCTACGCGATATGACCATAGTAAGGTTATCAAATTCTGTAAATATGGCCTGTGCACATGCAATGTTTCAGCCAAAGGATCTCCGGGTAACCCGGAGGTCCACTGGCAGAAACATTGCCCGTGTTTGCTATGAGTAACCAGGAGAACCTGCCGTGCTTTGGATGCCATTCGATTTGGCAATTGCATGCAATTCATACAAGAAATTAAGCCCCTCATAAGCGCACAGTTCGTGACAGGACTTCTAGTTTTAACTGTAGCACCCCCAACCCCCATTGGTTATCTTCATGATGCCACTGATTTGATTTGAGGTTCGATTGAATTTTGAATAATAGATGTGGTTTGATTCAAGATTCAATTCAAATTGAAAATACGTGATGCGCAGGGCCCTAACATGTACTGTCCATCTCTAATTTCAATGTGATAAATTAACCCTCATGAAGTAGAATTCCATAAATAAAATTCTGGGAAATCATGACAATTGCAAAGAAGACCAAATGAAAATAGCATTAGCTATGTAATGGTTGCCCCGTTGCTTTTCCAACAGATGAAATACACATACTACATCATTATAGGTTGAAAATTTGTCTGAGACATCTGACCAGATTCCAGTTGTGCACTTGTCCAGGGCTAAAATTTCGACGAGAATCCTAGAATCGATCCGCACAAAGATTCGCGCAATAAAACCGGCGAGAATCCATGTAGATTCTCGCTGCACCTCTGCTAGGATTCGCATGAAAAGAATTGAGTCAAGTTAACCCTTTATTTAACACAGCAGCAACAAATTAACCAGTAGAAGGCTATCATGACCTGAAATATCCTGACACTATGTCAATAAAATCTTACAAATATGGCTGTCATTGAAACCGGCTCAATGAGCCGGTTCTTATGACAGCCATATTTGTAAGATTTTATTGGTAAATATTGTTCATTTAATTATTTTATCATCTATTTATTATTTATTGTTTAAAAATTATCAAATTTAGATTTAAAAATTAAAAAGGTGTGTTGGGTAAAATATTAACATGTGTTATCAGTATACAACAGTGGTTCAACCATGGTGGCCTCCTGGAATCCTGGGGCACTCATAGTAGGTATGGATTCTCGCAACCATTTTCACGAGAATCCAAATGGATTCTCACAAATTTAGACGAAATATAAGCCCTGTTGTCAAAATTGTCAGTCTGCTCTTTTATCGTTTAAAGAATTTTATTAATTTTTGCTGCACTTTGACAATCTCCTCCCTGCAGCTTTGCAGTTGTTTCAAGGCATGTCTTGGCTCCCAACATAGGCAGCCAAGACGTATCTAGAAACAAAGCGCAAGGTACACTCAGTGCAACTTAAAAAGTTAACCAGAGACTGCATGTTGAGGAACCTGTTCTCTTTCAGAAAAAGTGATCCTAGTTAGAATTAGGCCCCTGAGGGTAACAACGGTACTTGAGGCCCATTGCAAAGTGACAAATACAGATTGCCTCTCCTCATTAAACTCCATTGACAAACATTCCAGTCGAGGTCTATTTGAAAATGCAATGCTGAACAATTGCAAAATAACAATTAACAACTATTTTCAAGATGCGAACCCAACAAAACATAGGAGAATCTGTGTTATCGAAAGCGATTCTGATTGAAATTCATGTCTTGCCTCCATTGTTTTGATTTTCAAGTTACATGTTCGAAATGAGCAATCAATATTACTACGCATTTGGGATTACCCAATTCCATAAATTGTTAATGGTTATTTGGCTAATATAATTCTTGTTGTACAGTAAAATCTGTCTTGAGAGACCACTGTCTTGAGAGACCACCTGTCTTGAGAGACCACATCTACCAGGCACCGATTGGTTTTACTCTATAATGGACCTGCTATGGAAGACACTTGTCTTGAGAGACCACCTGTCTTGAGAGACCACTGTGACCTGGTACCAACTTGTATTTTTATGCCATAATAGACCTGTCTTGAGAGACTGCCCTTTTGAAGACTGAAACCATGACAAAAACTTTTTACTGGTTCTGGAATTGGAAAATCCATTGTGGTTATACTAACATAATTAAAAGTATTAAACGCTCTTAATTGGGTTTCAGTTGCTAGCTCATTAAAGATTGAGATGTTTTTATAAGACCTCTGTGAAAAGATAAGGATTATAGCTGAATAAACAATTTCATACATACATGTACCTGAAATGTGATAGATAGGAATAAAAATAAATTTGTGTTGAAAATCTTTTTGTAACAAATTGAAATGGACTGTTATAAAAATTATAAAAATATATTAGTGTTGAAAATCTTCAATGAAGATTTTCAACACTAATTTATTTTTATAATTTTTATAACAGTTCATTTCAATTTGTTACAAAAACTTCATAAAAAAAACAACTACAAAGTAATTACAAAAATCCTTTCTTCTCCATTTCTGAATTTTGTAGTTGGTTATTCACTGACTTGAGAAAACCTGAAACCTTTTATGAGAGACCACCTGTCTTGAGAGACCACTTTTGTGTGGCCCAAAGAGCGGTCTCTCAAGACAGATTCTACTGTATTTGATATTTCAGGTGTTGTGATCAGTTTAAAATACTAATTGTCAGATAAAAAACAAATTACTACAACAGTTAATTGATCTGTGTTGTTGTATTCCATCTTGTTGACGAGATGAGACCGGCCAGATCAAACTCGATGCCTTCAACTCGACAGAATACAACACAGATCAATTGACTGTTGTAGTAATCTGTATATATATTGTACCTGTAATGTTCTCACAACCATGAAGTTTCAGCCATTCAAGTCGACAGCCACAATCAGCCAATGTTTTTAAAAGACTATCTTGAATCTGGGAGCATTTATAAAAGTTAATTCTCTTCAATGCAGGTACAAATAAATTGTATGTTACATAGATAAGTTTTTCTGCAGTCAACAAATCATGCCATGCTAGCCTCTCTAACAAAGCTTCCTTGTATGTTGTTGGCAAGTGCTTGATTTCTTGTTGGAAGTAACTCAGTTGTATCTGAATACATCCAAGACATAAATCAGAAAGTTTCTTCACCATTTTTTTCTCTTTTCACTGACTTCTGAAAACAGATGAAAATTGTTTATCAATTCAATCTTTCATGATCTCCCTAGAACTAAATTTTTCTAACATGTAATTATGTACAGTTAAAACTAGAAGTCCTGTCACGAATAGTGCACTTATCTAGGCTTAATTGCGCATTGGAATTGCGCGCAATTGCCATATTGAATGGCATCCAAAGCACGGCAGGTTCTCCTGGTTACTCATAGCAAACACATGCAATGTTTCTGCCAATGGACCTCCGGCCGGGTAACCCAAGAAACCAATGGAAATACTTATTGCCTGTTCACAGGCCATACCTACAGAATATGATAGCTTTAAATGGGTCATAACGCGCAGATTAACGTGCATATCAATGTGCTATTTGTGCGCATTTCATGACAGGACTTCTAGTTTTAACTGTACCATGTGCATTGAATACGCTATTAATTGAAAATAGAATGCTTTGATTTTTGGAATTCACTTTAAAAAGAATTTCAACAATTCATTATATAAGTATTTCCATTGGTTTCTTGAATCCTGCACTCCACAGTTAAAACTAGAAGTCCTGTCATGAAATGTGCACGAAGAGCATGTCGATGTTCACGTTAATCTACGCGTTATTACCATAGTAAGGCTGTCAAATTCTGCACATATAGCCTGTGCACAAGCAATGTTTCAGCCAATGGACCTTCGGGTAACCCGGAGGTCCACTGGCAGAAACATTGCCGGTGTTCGCTATGAGTAACCAGGAGAACCTGCCATACTTTGGATGCCATTCGATATGGCAATTGCGCGCAATTCCTACGTGCAATTAAGCCTAGATAAGCGCACAGTTCGTAACAAGACTTCTAGTTTTAACTGTATGTAACAAGTAACCAACTAACCCTGTGCATTTTTACAGCCTTTATCTGTGTATTTTTTCATGTAGTGTGTGATATGACAGTTACCATTTTTTTATAACCAGAATGTGTGACTAACCCTGTGAACAGCAGCTTTCTCTCTTTTGCAATATAAAAGGCTTATCCCAGGCCCTATAGGCAATGTTACAGTCTACCGGGGTGGCCTTATTGAACTACAGCACCTATCCATAACATTACATATTTGAAATATACCTGTTCCTACGGAACAACTGCAACAAATGTAAAGACATGGCGAATAGCAGAGGACCAGGAGCACATGATGCACAACCCTTCTGTTAGCTGATCTCGGGGACACGCAGGGCTTTGGAGAACCAGGGGTGATGGATAAATTGTATGTATTTCAGCTCTCTGAGGGGCTATGCAAGAGAAAAGAGCTGCCTGTTGTTGTTCCTGTTCCGAAGGAACAACCGCAACAAGCTACATTTGCCAAGCTGCATGGATTGAACCTGGAAGGCTCAGCCTCGTGGAGGAGCTACAAACTTATCCAGAATGACTCCAGTCAGTGGTCTCTGTATAGGCACCCTATTCATGGTGGGTGGGAACTTGACATCAGGATCATCCAACCTCACATCCTACATGTACATGCACGGCCACAGGCTCCATAAGCTCCAGAACAGTGGCCATGTGTTGACTTCTTATATCCCAAAAGGTGCTATTTATGTTCACGAACGCAATGTCGGGTACATGTATGTGTTGGCTGGGGCAAAAGGAGGTGCAATGATGAAGCTCTTTTGGGAGTCTGATCGTCTTACTCCTGGCGAGGGTACCACCACAATTGTACAGACACTGTCAGACCGTCTTGGGTACAACACCCAACGACTTTGTACAGTGCTACATGGGCTTGCCCTAAAATGGGGTTGGCGGCATAATGGCTAAAAACTTGTCATCATTATCCGTGGCAAAGATGTGTTGCTCTCCTTAAGAGGTGTCAAGTACAAGGTCACAGATGCTAGGTTTCCAACCGACACATTCAATACCCTACATCTTGGCCAAGCTAAGCTCAAGCGCCTGCGGTTTATCAGACAGATATTGACGGACGACAATTTAAAGGTTTTAGAACATGGTCTATAATACCAATAAGATGGGCTTGTATTCAGAACTCAATACTAGTGAAGCAAATACTTTCTGCATCCAGGAGATTGGTGATAACCTCCTCTGTGCGAATGCGATCGAGTTTGATAACCTCCTCTGAGCGAATGAGATCAAGATTCAGATTCCGCATCGATGAAAAGGTCTATTCGTTTCCGCGCCATTACCGGGTTATTGTTTTTACTGCTTTATATTTATACAAAAACATGGATGATTTTTAAACATTTGTTGACGCTTCGCTTGTATTCAAATAATGATAATTAAAGGATAAAACATAGTTTGGATAAATGTAAGGAAATACGTGTACTATCGATTGCAGCCAGTAATAAGGGCGAAAGCTTGATGTATATTCCTATTTTCGAGTTTTGAGTTCCCATAAAAACTTGATGGGAACTATTTCTGCACAATTCAATGGGAAGAATCTGAATGTAGAGGGACAACACTATGTTGTTCAGATCGCTGAACTAAACCAATGACAATGTTTTCGGACGTTTTGACCAAAGTTTGGGGAGGTTTTGGCCAATTTATGTTTGGGAACGTTTTGCTTCTTTGGGTTTGGTAACGTTATGTCATGACCAGCACCCTTGCGCACGGGTAGTTTTGTTCCTTTTCCCTTTCATACTGGGTTGTTTCGTACTGAGTCATTTCGTACCTAAAAAGGAACGAAACGACTCGGGTAATTTTCACTTCTATTTGTCTAAATTTTTATTCGAAAGTTTTAGGCATAGTTTTTAACTTCATAAAAATCAATATAACATATAGATTTTTAAAGAGCGGCAATTTCAGTGAAAACTTTAAACAATCAAAACTGTTGGCGGAGAAATCTGTTCATTCTGTAACTTATTCGGCGAAAATATATTGAAATTATTGGGTGTGTACTTAAAAATGTTGATATGCCTATATTTTAGGGTAATTTTATTTGTATTATTTAGTCCAATGGCATCTATGTTTAACCCTTTTCCTAACATAACCGCCACAACCAAGCAGCGCCAGTCACAAAAATCAACATCCAAATTTTATTATGTTTTCATTTTTGTTTCAAAAACATAGTTTATGGACCCTAATTGGAGCGAGCTCATTGTGCTCGTTCCAATGAGGGGTCATAAGCTATGTTTCTGAGACAAATGATTTAAAAAAAATAGTTATTCCCCTTGGGTAAAGGGTTAAATGTCGGAGCATGGACATACCAGGGAGGGGGCTCCAATAAAAAAGCAGGGGGGGGGGGGGGGGGGTGCATATCTCAAAGTTCTGAGGCAGAGCAGAGTATTAGAAGGGTTAAGATAGAACCAGGAAAGGGAGATTCTAATTTGAGGATGAACCGCCTCATTGAGCCAATTCAAATGGCATCTATATATGTTAAAATATCAAAACTAGGATGACCCACTAAGGGGGGAATTTAAATAAGGGGGGGGGGGGGCCGGGGGGGGTTCAAAGTTCTGAGGCAGTGTAGAGTATTAGACGGATTAAGATTGAAAGGTCGGTAACAAGTCAAACAAATTGAAAACAATGCAGTCTTGTCGTGGACATCACTGCATTGCTTTTAATTCAATCGATCTGTTTTTAGGATTATTAGGGGTGTTAGAAAAGAATGTCAATTATTGGCTGATAGAGCAGTTAATCTCTTTGATAATAAAATAACAAACGATTAATCGTAATGTTTCTATTTTGGTGTAGTTGATTATTAATTAGAGAACTGTGGTATCATATTTTAGTAACAACATGTGAAATGTGAATAATACAGTTAAAACTAGAAGTCCTGTCACGAACTGTGCACTTATCTAGGCTTAATTGCACGAAGCAATTGCACGCAATTGCTATATCAAATGGCATCGAAAGCACGGCAGGTTCTCCTGGTTACTCATAGCAAACACACGCAATGTTTCTGCCAATGGACCGCCGGGTAACCATTGGCTGAAACATTGCTTGTGAACAGGCCATATGTACAGAATTTGATAGCCTTACTATGGTCATAACGCGTAAATTAACGTGCAGATCGACATGCTATTTGTGCGCATTTCATGACAGGACAAACTGAGAGGGTTTCCGGATAACCCGGAGGTCAACTGGCAGAAACATTGCCCGTGTTTGCTATGAGTAACCAGGAGAACCTGCCGTGCTTTGGATGCCATTCGATATGGCAATTTCGCGCAATTCATATGAGCAATTAAGCCCTCATAACTCATAAGCGCACAGTTCGTGACAGGACTTCTAGTTTTAACTGTAACTTTAATTTAGTCTCTTTAATGGTTCTTTTGTTACAGCTTGGGTGTTTTTATAACAATCACTAGCTGGGAAAACAACAAACTTTTTAGGTGTTTTGGTACAGTTTGGTTTTCAATAGTTGTTCACCCCTCAATGGGGTAATGTTCACATGGGGTAATGTCCATTTTTCTGAGTGAGGGCTTGAGGGGGTTTTGGCCACTTTTTCAATTAAGGTGAGGGGGTTTTGTCTTGAGGGTGTTTTGTCTGAGGGTGTTTTGTCTGAGGTTGTTTTGTCCTGGATTCCTTCTCTTATATTGGTTACAATAGAGCTTTCAAAGCAGTGCTTTTGTAAAAATTATGCCCTTTTGTTTCTTATTTTATTATATTTCTTTGAGAACTAAAGATGTAAAAAAATATGGTACAGTATCAGCAGGAATGAGTTGTAGGATACCCACAATGAAATTTTCTTCACGGTTTTCCCTGTTGTTAATTCCAACACTTGACGCCATTTCTTGGGAAGCTCAACATCAAAAGCTTACCACGAAAGGACGTCAAGGGTTAGAATTATCAAGAAAATGAAAATCGACACTGTTAAACAGAATGAACTTGAGAAACACCGTTGTTGTAAAATTTTGAAAGTGCTATTTCGTTATTTCTTTTTGTGAAAATTGAAAAAAAATGCTGAAACTCTGTTGAAATAAAAATATGTATTCACATCGTTCTGTTGTTTCTTCTTCTACAGCCCAGAATTACTTCATTTATGTCATCAATTAGAAGTATAACTTTTTAAATTGTTTCCAAGTTCTACGTATGTATTTAACTTGTGAAGAATTGAGCGTAGCGATTTTTCAAAATACGCCACAATTCTTCACAAGTTTAATAAACATTAAATGATTTCAAAAGCCAGTTACAAAGTTACGATAGTCCATATGCATCGTCCCCAGAAGACTTTAAACACCCACCCCCCAAAATCCCTTAGGGCCAACTGCCAACCTCCAGTTGTAGTGTGGTTAACCTTTTCCCCATTTCAAAGTTTTGTGTGCGTATTTAATAATAATAACTCCTTGGCTAGCCACTGATTTGTCGCGGTTCTTGTAAGAGAAGGCCATCATTCCCCCCTGCACCACACCCCCTCTCTTAACCTGTGTTAATATTCCACTAGTTAAATGCACAACAAAATTAAGAAATGATTTCACCCAAGGTCCCTTTTGGAGTGTCTCTCCCAAACACCTTACCACCCCCACCCCACCCCATTTTCCTTACTGTCTACGATCAGCACAGGCCTTCACTATTTCAAGTATTAGCTTAATATTAAGTTATTCAGTTTTTCCCCACTCTTCTTTATTGGCAATCCACTACCGGTCCGGCAAATTAAATACTTCGAATATCTCCTTTTTGTCGTATCATCTATTAAGTGGGTAATTTCGTTCATTTTTAGCTGTCATTTCGGTACATGTATGCTCGCTACTTCCCTCTAAAACTCAGTCATTTCGTCCCGCTTGTTATGTGAGTCGTTTCTTTCTTTTTTTTATTTTGGTGAGTCGTTTCGTACATAAAAGGGTACGAAACGACCCAGTACGAAAAGGTAAAGGTACGAAACGATCCGGGGACGAAAAGGAAAAGGAACGAAAGTCGAAACGACCAGTCACCTCCAGTCGCGGAAGTCATTATAATTTATACAATGCAAATGGTGGACAATGTAAAATCGTTTGTACTTACATGAAGATAGCTGTCTGTTACCACCGTAATAATTACTCAGTCACTTTTGCCAGCATGTACACGTATTTTCTCTGTCTGCCACCATCTCAATAGTGCCATTATTAGTGGTAGTATTTTACAACGAATTTAGGAAAGGCAATAATTAGCTTCACATTATAATATTTCGGTCTCACTTGTCATCAGTGAATTATCAATGAAATTAATTCAGTGATGTTCACTAAAACATTACCAATGACATTCCATATGACTATTAAAAAAATGCACCAACAGCTTCAAGCCAAAATTATATACATATGGTATCTGAACTGAAAACAAACAGCCAAAACAACGAGTATTTATAGTAACAATATTTTCAACCCAACCTCAATCATTACTAAAAATAGCTTTATAGTTGGCGGAAGTGAATCGGTCCTCCTACACACCAAAATGGGACAAATGGCACAGTAATGACACAGAATGTCACCGGTATGACATAAAAAAAACTAACAGGTCTGTGTAAAACATCTGATTAAATATACTGCATTTCTCTAAATGTATAATCTGTCGTATTTTCACACGACTTCTTTCATACATTACTCCGATTTACACTCTTGATCGGTCATTGTCATTTCGGGTCGTTATTAAAGAAAAACTATCGTGACACATCGTGGTGCACTGATTAGCCATTATGTATCGCGTTTACTTTCTTAAAAGGGTTCAGAATAACAAAGTCGATGTCTGTCATTCCGGTAGTTTCACACGGTAAGTTTTAGTGATGTAGATTTACCCCAAATGCCACTATAGGTACAAACCCCCTATAGAGAATCATATGTTAATTTTGTACGTATAGTGGCAGCATTTGGAAATGGAGAATTCAGTGTTAAATGCTTGTAGCTATAGTGGCATCCTTCACTACTGACAAATCAAACTACCAGAGAAACTGGATGTTCAATTGTTGCTTCGTTTTGGAAGTAAATATTTCAAAGAAATAAAAGTTATCAGTTTTTCAATGTATAACACGCGGGAATAAAGGGGTTTTTTTACTGCACGTTAAATATTGAAAAACTACATACTACCTTTTATATTTCTTTGAAATATTTACATCCAAAACATAGCTTGGAATGAGTCATAAGCTACGTTTGGCATGTAAATATTTCATTGAAATATAAAAAGAAAGTATGTAGTTTTTCAGTGTATAACCTACAGGAAAAAATATCCCAACAATCCGGGAATCAAACAAAAATACAGCTATTTATTTATTTATTTATTTATTTATTTATTTATTTATTTATTTATTTTATTTATTTATTTATGTGATACATATTTGTGCAAATCTCAGACCAGCACTAATATAAACCGAGTCCCGTCATCGGCGAACTTGCACTTGCTGGTGTCTTGTTGGGTATCAAGTCGTTTCGACACCGGGCCGTTTCAGCATCAGTTCTCAGGTCGTTTCAGCACCTCGGTTGAAGTCGTTTCGGCACTTCAGTCAAGTCGTTTCTGCACCTGATCTCGGAAGTGTGTTTGTTTTTGTTGGTAATTGTTCTGTTGATTATTGTTTATCGTCCAACGATGTTTTCGCAGGAAAACACAGTTTACCATTTTCAGTGCTTTAGAAATGTGTTGTTAAAAAGAAATCATGTTGACTATAATGATGAGGCACATTCTGTAGTTTGTCAGAGCTCTTCGAAAACAAAGAGGCAACATCATCCCCTTTGTTAATCGCACTTCTGTCAGAAGATAAGCTGCAATGCGGAAGAGAAAAGATGTGACAAAAACACAGGGACAGTTATTTGAACTTTGGGATAAAAATTGAAAGGTGGATATCAGTAGGCCTACTTAAAAACTAAGATTACTACACACACCCAAAGCCACCGGCCCGATAATGTTCCAAATCAAATACTAAAAGAGTGCACGGCAGAGTTAGCCCTAGGCTTAGCAAGCATCTTCCAAAAGTCATTTGATACAGGATCACTTCCTGAAGATTGGTTAAATGTCAACATATCACCCGTCTATAAAAAGGGCGACGTCCACCTAGCCGAAAATTATAGACCTGTATCCTCAACATCAGTTACTTGTAAACTTTTGGAACATATCATTTGTAAACATCTATTAACTCACTTGGAATCAACAGGCACCCTCACAAATCTCAATCACGGCTTTAGATCAGGGTTTTAATGTGAGACTCAGCTACTTACAACAATGCAGGACTTCTTTAATTACACACCACGAACATAACACACAAAATGATATAATCATACTCGATTTCTCAAAAGCCTTTGACACAGTACCACACAAACGCCTCTTATACGAACTCCAGCACTATGGCATCAAAGGCTCCATCCATGATTGGCTTACCACATTTCTCACGAAACGACACATGCGGGTAGTTATTAACGACGAAGGCTCCACGTTGGGGGCCCAGTTGAGTCAGGTGTACCACAGGGTACGGTCCTAGGCCCCATCCTGTTCTTATGCCACATCAATGACCTACCACTTTCAGTAAATTCCCAAGTAAGATTATTTGCTGATGACTGCCTGTTCTATCGTCCAATGAAATCTCAGGCTGATCACAGCATCCTCCAAAATGACCTGATCAAACTGGAACAACCCAGCAAACATGATAAAATGGGACCCATATGGGCTGTTTCTGGGCAAGCCCATATGGGTACACCAAAATCGGACCCATATGGGACCCATGTGTGCAAACCCATGTGGGTTTTCCAACATGGGTACGGGCTTCAAATTGGGGCATAAGATTTAACGCAACGAAATGCTATCTCATGTCCACAAACGAAAAGTCACCCCATTTTTACACCTTGGACAACCAAATTTTAAAACAAGTCTCCCAATCACCATACCTGGGGGTGATATTATCTCAGGACCTGAAGTGGGATTCCCACATATCTAAACTCGTAAGTAAAGCCAATTCGACCATTGGCTTTTTGAGAAGAAATTTAAAATTTGCGCCGAGAACTGCAAAAACAGTATACATTGCAATGGTTAGGTCAGTGATTGAATACGCATCAACAGTATGGGACCCTTATCTTCAAAAGGATATTGATAAACTGGCACGGGTGCAAAGAAAAGTTGCCAGGTTCATCACAGGTGACAATCGCTCAAGGACGAAGGCATCTCCACAATAATGCTCACCAAACTATAACTGGATGCTCTCCATGTTAGACGCAGACACAAAATGCTCACCCAATTTTACAAGATTATTGAGGGGTCTGTGCCAGCCATCCCCCCCCCCCCCCCCAAAAAAAAAAAAATTCCTTCAAAAGCATAACAAAAGGCAAATTAAAAGCAAAACACATACTTATTGTGTCACCCAAAACATCATTGATAGACACACATCAAAAAATACAAGAGCATACATAGTCGCAACTGCTAAAATCATAGAATATCGGAATTCATTTTTCATCCGCACTGCTGTTGATTGGAACCACTTAGGCAACAATATAGTGCATGCGCAAACAGTAGAGGGTTTCCAATCTGCTCTCTCGAAAAGCCACTAACGGCTCCACACCCGGTGTCTTTATGCCAAATGGCCATACACTGTAACCAATACAGATACAGATATTAAACATGTGTAGGATTCATGGGCCTTAAGTGTGGACTGATTACTATTCTCACCACTTTATTGTTCATTTTCTTGATTAAAGGGGAAGTATGTTGATTATTTCTCTGTTTTGTTTAAACAATTGACTGGCAGTTATTTTGAAGTCACTTGAATGTTCTTCCCAATCCCTGTTCAAACTAATGAAGCATACTAGAACAATTACCAAGGAATGCTGGTCGTTTCGGCATCGAGTTACAATAACTGAACGTCAATAGTTTTCAAATCCGAGAATTATTCAACACACTTGCCCTTTAATTAACCCTTTACCTATTCTGAAAAGCAGACGACACTTGCAAAAATAATTCTTGAAAAACTATTTTTTTTTTCATTTTTTGTCTCAAAAACATAGGTTATGACCCCTCGTTGGAACGAGCTCGACGAGCTCGTTCCAACGAGGGGTCATAACCTATGTTTTTGAGACAAAAATGAAAAAAATAATGAAAATTAATTGGCGATTTTTGAAATAGCGCTGGCCGGTTTTGGCCGTTACGTTAGGTAAAGGGTTAAGAAGTTGCAATATTCCTACATGCCATATCAATCTTATTATTTCTTTTGTGGGAATGTAAATGTTATTTATTAATTGTTATTGTTCCATACTGCAATAAAGTTTGTTAAAATAAAGTTTGTTATCAGAAATGTTTTATTGTTTTTGTTTTTTGTTTTTTTGTCTTTTATTGTCCACAGTAAAATGAATTACCTAGGTGCCGAAACGACTTGGCCAAGTGCCGAAACAACTCGATGCCGAAAGGACTCGGTGCCTAATCGACCTGAAGTGGTGTCGAAACGACTTGGCCAAGTGCCGAAACGACGCGGTGCCGAAAAAACTTGAAACCAAAACGACCATCATTCTCTCGTTCCCACTCCAATCCAAAAGTGTCATCCAAGCAAGCACCCGGCACCTCCAGTACCTACTGTAGTGCCTTTTACCCCCAAAACACAACGTTTTCTCACAACTTTACAAGATGAAACAGTTTGTGTCTGTCTAACACTCCAAACCAAAGTGTTGATCCAGTACCCGGTACTTCCTAATGCGTACTGTTGTGTTTTTTACCCTTAAACTCAACGTTTTCTCACTTCTTTTCCTCCTAGCTCCATGCTGATTGTAGTGATGTTTACCCTAAAACACAAAGTTTTACTCACTACTTTACAAGGCACACAACCATAAATACTAAATATTTACTTCCATCTCCACATTGAATGGAGTGATTTTTACCACAACTCACAAAGTTTACTCACCACTTTACAAGACACAGACCCGTAAATACCAAATAGCACCCCAGCTCCACGCTGAAAGATTTCAACCCCACTCCCCACTTTTTCACCTACTTTCCACTTTGCTGACTGAGACATACAGCATAAGTTTAACCCCATTCCCACGTCCATTTTGACCGAGCAAATCGACGGTGCTACCCGATGAATAATAACCCTACACCAGCGACAGCTATAAACCTACCCTAGGATTCCCTTTCCTCTCGTTGGTTTGAAAAGTCTGGATTAGGCGTAACTAGTTATTTCCTGCAGATACTGCTTCGGGACGAGTGATTAACGACCAACCGTATTACCAACGTCAGTGTTAGAAAAGGGCTTGCCCAGTACAAATCTGCAGATGCTAGACAAAACCGTGAATTTATGGTCAATACCCAGAAATCTCCGGACACCCAGGAGCCGTTCTCACAATTACACACCCAAATTGAAACCATAACCCTGAACCCAAGAGGCGAATAGAATCCCCCCTCCTGTGAATCCGAAACGTGGCAGGAAGGGCATGACTAACATTGTTTTCACACAAAACCCAATTACATGTAGTAATGAAAAGATTGACCTGTCGCCCGACAAGTCTCAACGGTCCACACACCTTTCACACTCATCCAGGGACATACCCGAAAGTGACAACTCCAATGGTGATGTATACAGTCTCGCGCATATATTGAAGGACAACTTGAACCCGATTCCCAGTATCTTCGAACAAGATGAAGCCCCATCAACGCCGTTTACTGCCACTCTTAACCAGCTACAACATGGCACCCCCAATTAACCATACTATCCTCCGTGATCACATACTCTCACCCACTCGCAGGAGCCCCCCCCCCCCCCCCAGTACTTGTGACACCCACCCAACGTCAACTCATGAATCAACAGTAATACAGGACATCCCGTCCCATAAGATTGATTGGTCCCCTATGTTTTCACCGGCTGAAACCCATTCCAACCGGGAAACCTTAATTTCGCCATCCATAAAAGCATAGTTCCACAAGGACCACGCGCCACAGACCACTCCCCTCTTAACTCACAAGATGACACAGACACACACCCAGTTTATGAGAGCAACATCTTGCCCACCTAAACCCCGATAGCGCATCACACCATTGATTTGTCCTCCGACAATACCCAACTATGAATACACCTTTCATTCTCATCCAGTGGGACTCCCAACAATACCCCTCAAAACGACAACCACTAGGAACCACCCTGCAATGATAGTCGAAACTCAAACCCGTGAACATACCGCCCGGTTTGACCTATCGCTGCTATACAGCTCCCAAACAATGTTTGACCCAATTGGCGGTCCTCACAAATAAGCGAAAGTGTCCCTCCCGCCAAACAGTGAACCCCGCAATGTTGTGTTGAAAAGGTGTTCCCGCGACATTTGAAACAACAAGTAGCACCCCACTTTCTATTTTGCTACTACCGGTCCCATAAAGGGATTCCCTCCCAAATATACCCACAAGTAAGCATCCCCACCGTAGATTAACTGGCCATTTGGTGCCTCCCTCCACCCTATATATCAAACAAACCCATCCCGGGCGCAACAACAGTTTCCCTTCCTCCTAGTACCCTAAGAAGTAAGGGGGACCCTCCTCCAGAGGATTGAATCCTGCCAATGATATAAGGGAAATATGCTCTCATGACACGAGAGTATCGCCTGTCCCTACCAGGTTATAACGCCTCCATTCCCCCCTTTTCGCTACTTGAACACCCAGAAGCTTTGGTCAAAACGTCCGGAAACATTGTCATTGGTCAAAGCTTTTCGCAATAATCTTTCTCGAAATCATCAACTTTTTGATTTGAACCAGTTCACCTGTTGTCTCTAAAGAGGAAACTGGAGAAGGCAGGGTATTTTTGTTTTTAAAAATTTGAATAGCAGTTTTTATCGCTGTCCTGGAAAATTGATTAGGCCTACCAATTTCAACCCCCCCCCCTCCACCGAACCCCCTAAATTCCATAATTTCTCTCACATAGTGCACTGCCAGGTTACTCGTGTCCGAACTCATACTCTAGCATAACCCCATCCCTGAGGCTAACTTTACAAAAGTGAGTTACCAAGTGGCCCCTCTGAGTCTGACTCAGCAGGGCTGTCATTTTCAGTCGGGCGATTGCCCCGGGCCGCAGTCGCCCGTCTAAACTCAAAATTCTGCGGACGCAAAACGTCCACATAGCCTTGATTTCTGCGGCCCATTATTAATTCAATCAAAGGCACCTCAAAATAAGCTGTCTCAAACAACAATCTTCGCAGATAGAAAGGGACAACAAAACACTCCTGGACTGGAGGTAATTCATTACTGTGAAAGAATAACTGGAAAAAACTGAGAAAAAAAAAATTCTGTAAAAAAACGAACCTCTACAGTCGAAATTAGGAGAGATGTTGTCGAAAACATTGGAGTGAGTAATTAACGAACGTGATTCAAATATCACGACTTCCTTCAGTAAATGTTAACAAAATCACAGGAAATATTTTTTGTGTTGTGTTTCTTTTATATCACTGGCATTTGAAGCGGGAAATATAAAGACATTTTTGAAAATTTGGAAGGATGTCTAATTACCAAAATATACACAACAATTGTATATTATCTCTGAAAACCATTGTAAAAGCTTAGTGACTCCAAAAAAATAAAGAAATGTTGGTTTTTGTTAAAATGTAGCCTTTCTTAGTAAATTGTGCATCTTGACCCCCCCCCCCCCCCCACCACCACCACCAAAATCTGATCGCACAAGGCAGATTATGGGGCCATGACATGGTCTGAAATCCTGGGGGGGGGGGGGGGGGGGGGGGGGGGGGTCCTAGTTAAGAGTGGGAAGGAGATGGATTTTGACAACTGGGGTGTGTGCAGGGCTGTACTTATATTAAGGAAAGAAAATAAAAAAAAAATCCAATTTGGGGGTGGGAGGAGTCAACTCGTGGAATTGGGGGGGGGGGGGGGAGGAGTAGGGTGTTGGGCCACTAACTTGATTTTCAGTGTTTGGCAGGTCTATAGACAAATTTTTGGCCAGTGTATATCTCCTTATCATGGTGGTCCATTAGCCGAAACTGAATTTATGCTACTCAGCGAGTTCATTCCCTGAATTCAACGCGTTCCCGTAGTGTTCAACTTTTTGCTTGTATGGGTAAACTTGCGCAACTGGAAATATATCACTCTTGTAATTATGTCTTGCAGACTACTGTTGCTTCATGCACACACAAGCTTTCACTCATGGTCTCCTTAAACCAAAAATGGCCCTCATAAACAAAACAAATGGCCCACCTGTGATCATTTGTGACGAAGCAAAAATGGCCCTCCAGGAGTCATTTAAGGAGAACCATAATGGTCCTCCTGGAATTTTGAAAATGACATGCCTAGACTCACTCAGTCTAAGCACACCCTTCCACATGTACTTTTCAGTTTTTGAATAAAGATGATTTTAGTCACAGGAAATAGTAATTACGACAAAAATAGGTAGGTAGTCAGTATTAGTCACCTGATGATCGCGACGACTAACCTTACTGATCCCGTGGGTTGGCAATGAAAAATGAATACATCAGTGACTGAAACATTCTCTTGCAGCTCATGATTCCACTTCCACTTTGCAATTTTCAAGTCGATGCACCCGAACTGAAAAAAGTTGTCGAAGATGATTATGAAGAATGACTGGTGACATCAAGGGAGCTAATTTATAGGCACTGACATCGTAGAAAACACTAGTGGAGTTTTGTCAACTGATTTGAAAAGCGCTCGTAAAATGGTGGTTAAATTTATCATTTCGCATGACCAAATAAATTGGTGTATTTTTACACTGTTTATCTGTAGTTTTACCATTTTTGAATTGGAATATTGGATGATCACATAAATAAAATATGAAATGAGTGTTTTTCTCATATAATATTTATGAAACGAGTCTAAGAATTTTCTGTTTTGGCGAGCCTCTGGCGAGCCCAAACGGAAAATTCGGACGAGTTTCATAAATATTATATGAGAAAAACACTCATTTCATATTCTATTTATCATATGACACACACAAATTAGTATGACTTTTTAACCCATCCCCTAACTTGAGTTGCAGACGGCACTTGGATAAAACATCCTCGTATAACTAAAAATTTTCATTTTTTGCTTCCAAAACATAGGTTATGACCCCTCATTGGAACGAGCTCATCGAGCTCGTTCCAATGAGGGGTCATAACCTATTTTGGAAGCAAAAAGTGAAAATATAAAAAAAAATAAATGGCGTTTTTCTTGTAAGTAAAAGATTAATACAATATAACCCATCCTAAATAGGACAGATAACGTAAATTCTCCCAACTGAAATTATGCAAATGTCACCCAGTTGTATTTTGTTTAGCCAATCAAATTGACCAATTTTGAATTTGACCAATAAAAGCTCCCAACTCTAATTATGCAAATTATGAAAATGTGGCCCAGTTTTATTTTGTGCAGCCAATCAAATTGTCTAGTTTTGAAATTGGCCAATGAAATTGACGGAAGGCTTTATTTATCACTGATTAATATGAAAACAAAATATCAAATGTTTTAAAGTGAACAAAACGGACGAGTCATATGATAAAATTTTTAACCTCACAATGTGAACCAAATTTGGGTGATTGGATCGCACATGGGAGATCTTGCATTGCAAAACTGTGATGCGAACCCAAACAAAATATGCCCTGGAAGAACAAGAGAACCTTGGGTTGGATAACGTAAGATTTAGCTTACAAGGTGGGAGTTGAGTCAGAGGCCATGTCCCCAAGGATAGTCAAAACATCCCCAAGCATTGGTCTCAACATTCCTAATGATTTTGCCACACACAATGACTTACTTGAATTCTTCCATAGTCTTTCTTCTCTATGCACTCACATAATGCAAAAATATCCTCCTGCCCACACCCACCCCATGTCCTCACATATTGCAAAACATATCCCCCATCCGCTCATCATCCTCCCACACTCGATACATTTCTCCATCAGGCTAATAAATAACACAAATGAACCCACCATAAATGTGCGTACCAGAAAGTATCAAAGTCTAGCTCCGCTGTCCTATCTGGTGCATGCAAAGAGATATCTTATATACAAGTGAGCTCATACCAATGAGTGGTCACATGACATTGTTTTGTAGAAATGTTTTTGGAAAATCTGATAAACGAATATTTAAAATAATAAATTTTGATATCATCTGTGTTGGGTAAAGGTTTTCAAACCTAATCACCAAGACATGCTAATTCGTTCTGACTGTGATGCCTCAAGTCTCGATTGTGGTACTTATGTTCATATATCTGAACAGTTTTTGATATGCCGGTATACCAGTGTTTAGTTTTGAATATCGTGCAGTCCTAAGTGGTAGCAAAAGCAGTCTTCAGTCTTAGCAATGTTTCTTGTATTTCAAACAGAAGCTCAATTTGATCGGTTATTGACACCTCAGAGTCCAAGATGTGAATCATTGATGTGCGTATTCTAAAAGTTACTGGTAAATGTTATTTTATATTGCTTCAACAATTTATTCAGTTTGGTGGAATTCGGTTTTTTCTTTGGAAGGTAATTGAAATGTGGGTAATAAAGATTATTATTAAGACTAAAGATCCTTCGTAGTATTCGAGAAGAGCTAGGCCACGAAGTTGCTGCTATGAAGGTCAACCCACACAACTATGCCATTGGGCCAAGGAGAGGCGTTAATATAAGTTGCATAACTTGTTCGCCAATCTTTGTGAAACAAATAAGATTAAATAAAAAAAAATAAAGATTATGAGATATGCATTGTTCCATAATACTCTCAACAAGAAAATTGAAGAAATGTTAGGTCTAATAACTGCCAAGTGTTTCCAACTATTGCCTTACCGAACACCACAGCAAAGAACACTGCCAACAGGTTCAAACAGTTGAAAGGGGTGACCCTCCAACGCTGAAACCATTCTTCTCCACCCAAGCAGAAAATGAGCAGACTGTCATCTGCAAAATGAGGTCCCCAGAGGGTGAATTTAGTGATGCTACCCCTGCACAGCATGGTAGCATCACTAAATTTACCCTCTGTGAACCCTCAATCTGAATAAGGGTATCAAAACTAAACAGAAAGAGGCACCCAGAGGATAAATTGGCCCACTGTATGGGATAGCGAGAAAACTGTTCACAAAATACCATGGTATTACCAGGGTATTTTGGGATTTACCATGGTACTTTTTTATAAGGGGAACTAGCAGGTCATTGAATGTAAATAATGGACACACAGGTCATGTGGTACGGGTAAGTAAATGTATTCTAAATATTTAAACCATGAGGAATATTTGATAAAAGTCGCATTCCATACTGCAAAAATGTATGGTACCGTAGTAGCCCCAGAATGGAAGTTTACATTAATGACGTACAGAAGCAGTGGGAAAAAACGTTACAGGATAAAAACAAGAAAAAACTGATGGAATTTTACCCCTTTTGATAATTCCAACTCAGTTTCGCATTTCTCAAGAAAGCTTCCCCAGATATGATGTCCCAGTGTTGGTATTATGAAAAGTTGATCAAAATTTTCTTGTCTGTCCAATTTCAAAGCCTCTATTGAAATAACTTGATGATTGTTATGCCATTATCTTATGTTATTGTTACCGGCCATCACTGTTTTCAGGGTTGCCTCCCAAACTTTGCTTATGACCCCCTCATTGGAACTAGCGCTTTTATGAGCAGTTCATTATTTTTTTCGTATAGAAAATATTGGTTCTATCAAATTTCCAAACACAATACACAATTCTAAACTTCAATAATGCGTTGGTGTTTTTTGTCATTTCAACGATAATTGCTCTGCAAAGATACCCAGTCCCTGGAACTGTCCTCTACCAGAAACAGTGGTTTTCACAGCAGTCTAGATGGCAAATAATGATACATCAGCTTGTGATGGGGGGATGATGAAGGAAAGCAGGGGATGGGGTAACTATATTTATATTTTGTTTATTTCTTCAAGTACAGGCCTGGCAATCTAGAAAATCAAGAAGTGCAAAACAGTTGCCCTCCTCAGATTGCTTGGAAGTGCAAATTGCACCTGAAATTTTCAATCCAAAAACATGTATCTGTTTTGGTTATATTCACTTCAAGGTATTAATATTGTGACTAAAAATGTGTACTATATTCAGCTACATTAAGGAAAAAAAACTGGCACACACTTCTCATTATTCAAAATGTTGCAATCAATTCCTATGACTGTCAAAATCTATCGATATGCGACACAGAATGGGTCATGAATTATTGGGAATCAATGCAACATTGACATATCGTACCCTGAGTTCCAATGTGTTCTCTGTGCCAGTAGCACAGCGAACACACTGGAACTCAGGGGGACGAAATGATAATAGATTTTAAAGGCAGTACCAAACAGGTGTGGCATTCCAGAAAATCAAGGGGTGCAAAAAATTGCCCTCCTCAATTTTATCTAGGTTTGCAGTAGGCGTGCAGCAC